>CM046876.1:93920065-95120065 GCA_025667525.1 Glebionis coronaria | reverse complement strand
TCCCCCGGTGGGTCCCTCATGACAAGATTTAAGGATCTCTTGAGCTTCTTTGCCAAACACGCACCTACGAATCACTTGATCCGCGCACACACGAAACAAATAGGGGTCGTCCCAAAAGTAGTAGGATATATCCTTAAAAAACTTTCGTTTTTGTTGGGACGACATACCCTTGATAACAAACTTCCCCGCATGGTAATTTGCGATGTCCGCAAACCATGGGGTACTATCATCACCACGAAAAGCAATCATACCAAGCGTCTCGAGAGGAAATGTTTCATTAGTTTCCTTGTTCTCTCGATCACTTTGGTGAGGATTCTCAAGTCGAGATAAATGATCGGCCGCGAGATTCTCGGCTCCTTTTTTGTCTAGAATTTTGACATTAAATTCTTGAAGGAGGAGAATCCACCAGAGCAACCTCGGCTTAGCATCTTGTTTATTAAGAATATATTTGATAGCCGAGTGGTCCGTATACACTATGGTTTGACACAAGACGAGATATGGTCTAAACTTTTCAAAAGCATACACAACGACAAGTAACTCCTTTTCCGGTGTAGTGTACTTTTTTTGAGCATCCGTCATAGTCTTACTTGCATAGTGTATAGGCAAGAAATGTTTTGATTTACGTTGCCCCAAAACCGCACCTACCGCATAATCACTAGCATCACACATAATTTCAAAAGGTAGATCCCAATCCGGGGCAACCAAGATTGAAGATTCGGTTAACTTCTTTATAAGCATCTCAAAGGCTTGAATACACTCATCCGAAAAGATGAAAGGAGTCTCTTTTTCCAAAAGATGGGTCATAGGCCGAGCTATCTTAGAGAAGTCTTGTATAAAACGTCGATAGAAGCCGGCATGGCCGCGAAAACTCCTTACTCCCTTAACGGTGGTGGGCGGAGGAAATTTGGCAATCATGTCGATTTTAGCCCTATCAACCTCAATACCGGCCTTAAAGATCTTATGTCCTAACACAATTCCCTCTTTGCACATGAAGTGACATTTTTCATAATTAAGCACAAGATTCGTTTGCTCACAACGTTTGTAAAACCCGCATGCTTTTACCATGAATAGTACCCTTAAGATCGTACGTACTAGATTTAAACTTTCCTAATATAGCATGATTACGATTACGTGTTAGGATTTTACGTATTACGTAGGTGTTAGAACACGATAAGTATTTACTACGCACGAGCACGTAATAATTATTTAACAATAATTAATCACGAACATGCGATCATGAAATCATGAACGTAATTAAATCACGGGCTAATATTAGTTACGTATATATATTTATTACGAACACGAATAAATATATTAAGTCACGATCGATAACTAATTAAAACACGTAAAACACGAACACGAGAACACACGAGAACACACCAATATTTTAGACACGGAAAAACATTTGGGTTACCCCTTGTGGGCCCCATTACCACGAAATAGGGAGGGAGGATGGGCTTAGCCCATCAAATTTTACTAAAAGGGGTTTAAGGGATTTTCACTACTCATTTACAACTTACAGAAGATTTTTAGCAAAAACCTAAAAACCCTCCTCTCCTTCTCCTTTGTGCCGCCACCCATAAATCACCATACAAGGTGATTTGTTGATCTTTGATCTTGAAGAATTGGTGATTGATCGTGTGTGTTCTTCGTTCTCTTGATCCACGAATTCGGTAAAACCTTTTTAAACCTTTCCTTTTAATTTAATCTTTTTATTAATTATGAACATGTGATGTTTTTATAAAAACATAATACATAATCATAGATCTAACATGTTTTGGTGATTAATTAAATAAAAGGGTCGTTTTTAAGGGGTGTTTGCTTTGGCCGCCGGCTTCACCGAACCCAAAAGGGGTCTCGGCTTGCCAAGCCGACCACCACCAAGACCATATGGTCTTGGTTGGTGCGTGTGGGTCCCACGGCAGCAAGGGGAAACACGGGGTACCCCGAGTTGGTTCGGGGTACGGTGTCGATTCATGTCCGGTTCATGTTTTCTAGCCTAGATCCGGTTCATGGTTTATGTTAGTTTTTTTTATGTTATGAACTTATTTTAAAATTAAATATAAAAGATGTGATTAATTTAATAACATGACTTAGGTTATTTAATTATTAATGAACATGAAATTATTTTAACCTAAGTATTTATATATTTAAGACTTACGATTAATTAATTATTTTAAAACCATGGATATAATTAATTAATTAACATGACTTAGGTTATATTATTAATATATAATAATACATATTTTAACCTAAGTATTTAACTTATTTAATTAAAAACATGTTATACTTTAATTAAATATTATAACCTATAGTTTAATTAAATTACATAAAATAATTATTAAACTATACATTATATCATATGACTTAGAAATAATCATGAAAAACACTTAGGCTTATATACTTAGCTTATTTAACCAACTTATTTCTAATTATGGAAACTTTCTATTTTTAGAAACTTAATTAAATAAGGCAGCTAATCTATTTATGGAAACCAACTATTTTTAGAAACTTATTTATTTCAGGCAGCTAATCAAATTATGGAAACTTATTTAATTAAGGCAGCTAATCTATTTATGGAAACTTTCTATTTTTAGAAACTTATCTATTTTGAGCAGTAAATCTATTTTTGGAAACTTTCTATTTTTGGAAACTTTCTATTTTGGAAACTTTCTATTTTGGAAACTTCTATTTTTGGTAACTTTCTACTTTTGGAAACTTTCTATTTTTGGAAACTTTCTATTTTTGGAAACTTTCTATTTTTGGAAACTTTCTATTTTAGGAAACCTGCTATTTTTGGAAAGTTACTTATTATTACACAGTAAGTATAATAACACATGAAATACCAGAAATACTTAATCAGATTAAACAGAATATAAGATTTAATATAGTTTAAGGCTTTAAACAGTAAAACATAGTAAGAACACATAGAATAAGCTAAGACATGACATAAAACCAGCTATGTATTTAGTTAGCAGATACTTATTCATGTACGTATTTATGTAGCACTAGTGATTCGGAAGTAGGATTCTCGCAGTTCGTCTTTCTCGTTCACTGGACATAAGGTACGGATTCCCGTCCTTTCAGTATGGACATTCTTTCCTTATTAGGATTTCCCCGTATGCAGCCAATTGTTTTCCCGTAGTATAAGTTACGTGTTTGATTGCTTATGTCTAATTAAGTTTACCTATAGCCATATACACGCATGACCAGTTTCACCTAGTTATGGAGGTACCATAACCATAACATTAGAGGCACTAATGTTATGACTTCACCACGGCGGAGTGATTGCTCGTGGCGTCCCTTCAGCTTTTGGCCATTTATTTATATTTATCATGTGGGGCGTATGGGTGCATCCTAGTTACATGTTTTCATTCAGGATTTCATGGTGAATGTGGTGTGTGCCTTGCATCCTTCACAAGGAGCTGATCCCTCCTACCCAAAAACCAGTATATTAAATTAGAGGCAGCCCCTCTAATTTGCATGATGAGGTCACCCCTCCATGTATTCATGCACGGTGCCTTTAGGTTTAGCTACATGATTCTTTTTATTCAAAACAGAAATGACATTCCTAGGATGGGCTTCTACTTTCTTCTTCACTTGACTACTAGATGGGGGCAAGATCCTATCATTCTTCTTGTTTCGCTTAAGCTTAGATCTTTGAGCCTTAGTAGTGGTGCTTACTCTTGTAGAAGGCAACACGGGAATATTAGAAGCTTGTTTTGATTCCGCCTTATCTTTAGTGACCAAATTTTGAGATGGTTTAGTCCTGGGGCCTTTGTTAAGTGGTGTGACGGCTATAAGGGTTCTTTTGATTGCACTAGAGGACGATGCTGAGATAGTGGCTGCGTTATCCACAACATTCTTACCTTTTAGAGTACAAAGTGTTTCCTTTAACTCAGCCAAGACCATATTCTTATCACAAATTTGTTCCCTCAAATCAGATATTTCCACTGACTTTCGATTCAATTGTTCAATCAACGATTGATTCTGTGCAGTGGTATTAGCACATGCGGGCTTTACTGAATTGAAGAGTCGTGTATTTTTCTGTTTTAAGTTATCAACTTTGGACAAAATCTTGGAAACTCGATTATCTAGATCAAGTTTAAAATTCTCAGCGGCCTGAAGTACGTTCACACTGTTAAGCTCCTTATATTTCTCTATTTCTATCGGCAAAGATGTAGCAACTTTGTCACTTGGCTGACGCTGTTTTGATTGTAAATTCAATCGAAAATTCTTTTCAAAATTTGCATCATCGATATTAACACCTTCGAATGACGTTTCAAAGATTTCTTGAATAAATTGTTGCTTGCATTCAAGCGAAATACAATGTGTATGAATCTCATCAAAATGTTTTGAAAGCGATGAATATGAATCTTGAAGCTTTAAAAATTCAGCGTTAGATTCGTGACAAGTACTATCTACCACAGTATCCACAGATTCAACATTATGCACAATAGAATCATTATCAACACTTGTATTCACACAGACAGAAACTATATCATGAGACATCACTTGATTCAGAAGCAGATCATTATGGCGTGAAACCCGTTCTATTTCAAGTAAACTGTTTTCATATGTATTATCCATTTCATTGAAAACAGGTCTAAATTCTTCTATTTCCAAAAACAAATCTTGATCAAGATTACTCAGACAAGCCTTAACATTGTCTACAAACGGAACAATTTTATTTCGGAACGCAGCTCTAGTGTGTTCAAAGTTCCATTCACCTTCCGTTATGGCCGAAGCCGTCGTACGTTCCAAAATGACCTTGTCAAAATCGGCTAAGTGTTGGTGAACCGCATTTAAGTTAACGGACGCCTTGCTTACCGGTGGAATTAACTTTGTTAAATCTGTTTTGACAAGTGTAGGAGACGTACTAGGAAGGTTTTCATTTGACAAACTTTGGGGCACAAGAACTGTCAATTCTGCTAATTCCTTTTGTAAACGAATGCGTGTCTTTTTCGAAAATTGATCTTTGTTATGTTGATCATAATCAATTGTATGGAATTTTGAAAGCATTTTAGAATGAGTTTCATCCCCAAGTGATTGTGTCTCCTCAGTACTACGAACAAAAGGTGCTTCTTTCGATTTTCCAATTATGGTCATATCATAAAGACCGGGAATATATTCCTGAGCTTGTTTTGCATCCGGGATTAGGTGGTAAATCTTGAAGACGTTTAAGTTCGAGTTCTTTAAATGATTTAGTTAAAAGATGAACCTTTTCTGTGGAAGCGTATTGTTTTAAAAGCTGTTGTTCTTTGAATTTAAGAAGTTTGGTAGCATTAATTTCCAATTCAACCTTTTTAGACTCGAGAGTTTCGAAATCCATTTTATGTTTCTGAAAATCATTGACAACCGACTCTTTTTCTTTTAATTCATTGGAAAGATTAGCTTTTAATGATTCTATTTCTTTCAAGTGTTCAATCTTTTCAAAACGAAATTGGTCAAATTCAGAACATGTTATTTTCTCTGCTTGAGGGACCATTTCAAAAGTTTTGACCTTTTCTTTATGCAACGTAAGCTCAACAGTTAGGGTGGAATTGGGTATCTACGGATTGTCTGAGGGCCATATGCATTTGATCAATAATATGTTTAGGCACCATGACCAACTCATGTTGAGCATAAGATTTCATACCCGTCGTAGCATTTGGTTGAGGTTCACTCAAATGTGTTGGATTGGGTACCACTTTATTTGAGTTACTAGTTCCCGAATGCTGTTCGAGGTTGTCATTTTCATGCCCAACTTGATGTTGGTTATCATCAATATTATTAGATGTGGTTGGTACCTCACTGATGACATCAGAACCGTAGTGAGAGAAATTAGCAACGAGAGCAGCTTGGGCAGAGTGAATGTCATCACAATCCGAATCGTATGCATCAAGATCATCCGCTTGATAAGCTGCATTAGAAGTGGAAACAACTGCAATGCCTTCAGTATCTGCTGCCCCTGGGTCTGCAAGAAATGCTAACTCCTCTGAATCCAAAATCTTCTCCTTAGACTGAGCATCAACCAAATACATCTTCTCACGAAACCATGCATCATCCCTTCTCCTTTTCGGCTGAGTACATTCCCTAGCCATATGACCTTGTCCTCGGCAATTGTAGCAAGTCACAAACTTTTTAGGACCAATGGGACATCCATTTCCACTAGCTTGAGAATTCATAGCTTAATTGTTCCCAGTCCTTGTAGGAGGTCCATATGAATTTTGCCTTCCCTGAATAGGTTGCACTGTTACTTGACCATCTTGAACAGTAGCTTGTTGTCGAGGATTTGAGGAGGTGCGGAGCTGATTGTTTGTTGTTGGAAATCCTCTAGTTGCAACAAGTTTTGACAAATAGGCTGTGAGATGGTTTAGAACATCAGCTGGCGTATCATTTGGAGTAAAGACCGGTGCTTGGATTGGTGGAAGTTCATTAGAGTAGAAAGCTTGTGCTGGTTGTGCTTCTATAGGAAAATATCCTTGCTGAGGAGTATAGCCCATTGGAGAAGTGTTGGCTTGTGATGGTGATGTTTGATATGGTGGTTGCTGTTGAAAAGATTGTTGATGAACACTTTGTAGATATTCTTGCTGTGGCATCATTGGTGGGTGATAAGATGGTTGCTGATAGATGTGTGGTGGTGGCTGCTGCAAGTATGATGGTTGTTGATAAGTATAAGACATGTTTTGTTGAGAAGCATACATTGCAAGTGGATCATGAACATGAGGTGTAGAGAACCGAGCCTCGATCACATGGCATTCGTGTTGTTGAAGAAAAGCTTGAAGTTGATCCACATTGGTGTTATGCAAGTCCTTAGCCAATTTAACATCCGTCGCGTATTTTTTCCATTCTGGAGGAAGAGTGTTCAAATACTTGGTGTTCAATTGAAAGGTAGGAATTGCCATCCCATAGTATTTAGCTCATTCAACAATAGGGTAAATCTCAGATAGTAGTCATTGAGAGTCTCCCCTGGCACATAGGCAAACTTATCAAAATTATCATAAAGCTTACACTCTCGTTCTTGTTTAGTTAACGAGGTGCCTTGCATGAGAACACGAATTCTATCCCATAACTCTTTGGCAACTTTATGTTTGTTGACGAGTTTGTAGACATCTGGAGGAAGGGCTTGGAGAATGATGTTTGTAGCATACTTATCACATTTATCTTGAATCTTCATATCTCCAGTCAACTCACCCGTTGTGCGAGGACGAGTAGTCGTACCTTCCGTCACTGTACCATAATCTAATGGTCCATTGAGCACCGATGCCCAAATTAGATGTCCATTCTCCTTGTTCAACATATAAAGTTCCATTCGAGAAGCCCATTCCTCATACATAGTCTTCACCCACATTGGTGGACGATTATCCGTACCCGAGAGGATGGACTTATCCGTAAGAGATGTGTACTCCATTTCAATAAGTGAAGATTTACAAAGATTGATCGATCAATGAAAGAAAGTAAATGTGTTTGTTGTTGTGAGGTGAAGTCGAGAAACAATGTTAAAATCCCCTAAAATATGTTCTCAATAAACCAAAAACTCCAAGTCAAAATTACACACATCGAAATTTTTTATGGAAAAATTTGTGATTATCGGAATGTTGATCGGAATAGTGATCTGAATGCTGATCGGAATGTCCTATCGGAATACTTTATAGGAATGCTGATCAGAATGTGATTATCTGAATGCTGATCGGAATGTGATTATCTAAATGCTGATCGGAATACCCTGATCGGAATGTCCATATAGGAATGCACAAATCAGAATGTCCTAATCTGAATACCTAATCGGAATACCTAATCGGAATATCTAATCGGAATACCTAATCGGAATACCTAATCAGAATACCTAATCGGAATACCTAATCGGAATACCTGATCGGAATACCTGATCGGAATGTACCCAAAATTAGAATCCCTAAATCCTATTCCGATTACACTGATCGGAATGTCCTATAAACCCTTTTCCGATGACCTGATCGGAATAATTCCCACTTTTCTCGGACAAAACTCAACCAATTCGTGATTTTAAGCCAAAAATGATCAAAACACCCAAAAATTTTGTGTTTTTAGCCAAAGTAACTATACCAAATCCCTACCACAACTATGTAGAAGATTTGTATCAAGAAAAAAGCATCAAAAACACAAAAAAAAAAAATTTGGACGTGTGAAAATGGATCAAAAATGGCGTATGAATCAAGAACACGAACACATGAAAAATAAAATCATCCCATGGCTCTTGATACCATTCGTAGGATATGTAAATCTATGCTTATGTTTTAGAGAGATAAAGAGATAGAGAGATGGTGAGAACACACACACACTTAGAGAGAGAAAGTGAAAGAAAACACTTTTTCACTATGTGTAAAAATGAGGAACACACACCCTCTCCATCAAAGGAGAGGGTTTATATACCCAAGCCTTGTAATGGGCTTGGGCTTACACATGTTGTAGGCTTGGCTTGGACTTGTTTGATAAATAAAGAAAGTTAACTAAACTACGAGCTATTACATGGACTATCGTTGGAGTGACCGATCCTTCTTATTACGTAAAACGTATTTCCAACATCGGCAAATGGTAAAATATGTTAAACAGTTTTTCATAAGATAAACATAAGGCTTTTCAAACTATAAAACCAGTTTTATGAACATGTTCCAGGTTTTCCAGGACTCATACTTTTCCGCTGATATTAAGTCTCTATTATGTTTTAGTCACTTATACTATGTCTATATCCGTGCACTGAGCGTTTTTGTAACACCCCCAAATTTATACAACTCAGTACAGCGGAAGACTCGTTGGTGTTACGGGATAGCACATTACTCACGTCATAGACAACGCATAAAAATCGCGTCGTTTAATAATAAAAGCATTTCCATTCATAAATATCAAAGATACATCGGTCCCAAGTCATTATATTTCGTACAAAGTTTTACAAAGTATTTGAATGGAAAATATAGTTTAGGTGCGGGCCATGAATTCTTGTTGTCTTCCTGAGAATTACCTTCAAGTACCTGAGACAAAACATGTTAAAAGAAAAGGTCAGCGATAACGCCGAGTGAATTCATAGAGTTTAATAAATTCCATCAATATAACTTTGGTATAAAATTAGTACCAAAAATCAATTCGTACAAATCATTGTAATAGGCCATAAAATAGCCAAAAAATCATTTTATACAAATCTTTGTAATAGGCCATAAAATAGCCAAAGTCATTTTATATAAATCCTTATCGAAAATCATAATATAGGCATTTGCTTTAAAAATTATTATACGAGCCAATGTCGTAAAAACATCATACTATACGTCTTATGACGTTGTATAAAATCAAATAAAAACCGTTATATGAATATGGTTATGAAAACCAAAACACAAACATAATATCAATAGTATGACCCTGTATTGCTAGTCAGGCAATACTTCGTAATTCGGAGCGTCTATTAGTATTTTGTAAATTTTGGATTATTATAAGCCGCATGACATTGTTACCTTACTAAACCAACAACGGGTAGCTAACCCGATACCAATTTTGCCCATCTAAAGTAGCGTGTCGTCACAAAAGTCACGCTATGGAAATCTTCTCATACATAAATTCGCTTACCAATCAATGTGGCACAACGGGGATCAACCGTCAAGGCGCGAACTGGGGTGATCGTCCCCAAATAGTACTATTAAATGCATAAGCGTCTACCAAATCCCGGTAGTTCACAATTCATGCTAATGGGACTTTTAGTGACATAACCTAACTTTAATAATCCATTTAATTTCATCTGTCGGGTCCTTTAATCATTTATCGGGTCATACAATCGGGTCGTTCAATCATTCGGGTCCAAATCAAATAAACAAACAATCGGGACAAATGGTGTCCTATTTTTATAAAATCTAACATGTTATCTCCCTCGCGGGTTTATAAAACATTTATAAAAGCATTTAAAAGAGTGCGAGGCTATGAACTCACGTTGATATGGGAAGGCGGGTTATCGGCAATTCGGACGTACGGTACGTGCTTCAATCACGGAAACCTAGACAAATAATACTCGGTCTTAGACTCATGTCCAATGACTTTATAAAAATAACAAGTATGTATACATATGATGATTATATATATATGATGATCAAGTGGGTTTACATATTCTCGTTTACTCATTTTAGAGTTGTGTGTCGATAACTTTTATACTAGTTTACTAGTTTTGCCTATTTACGTGTTTTAAGTCCAATAAACTTATTATAAGTTCTTTAACTCTTATTAATCCATTTCATACTTATATTATCAGTAGTTATACTTTACAAGTTGGGCCTAAATGGGTTAAGCCCAATAGATTCTTTTTACAAGTTTTTATCCTATTTAGTCCATTTATTAGTCCAATATGTTTATTTAACTTGTTAATGTCCGTATGCCCTATAGTTCGGGTTTTATCGGTTTTTACTTGTTATACATGTCTATATATCAGTATATAAGTTTTATAAAGTTTTCATTAGACGGGTCCAACCATCTAAGTTTTGTTTAACAAAAACGTTAATTTTACGGCAATAGCCGAAAAAGTCGTAAAAATCATGTTTATAGTTTTTATTACTTATATACATTATTTCACCACCATTTATATAATTTATCCATTTGATTAACCTTTTATATATATTTATATAAATAAGTTTTATAAGTTAGTGGGTTTTTATTTTACATTTTATATATTTAAAATGTGAGTGCTTATATAATAGTATTATTCTTTAATTTCCAAAAATCTGATTTTTAACTTTATCTTCACCAAAACTGCCATATCTTGAGTTCTATATATTGAGATAGAAGCTCAAATTTTTATCACATAAACTACATGATATGTGCTACATTTAACTCTTCTATAGCTACTGTTGAATCATCCTTTAAGTATTTTCTAAAAATCGTCCAAAACAGTAACTTCAGATTTATACCCTAAACTTGTTTTGATCATATCTCACTCATTATTTTGATTCCATTGCATGACCAACTCTCACATGTGTACAAGAAATATAGCTTACTGTAAATGGATTCTACTTCATCACTTTATCAGTTTATAACATGTTTCTTTACTGTTTTATACAGCCATGTAATTTAAACAAGATTTTAACCTTGTTTCTTATAGTTTTTCACCTTTTTATCCATGATTATCAACAACAAATCCCCACATAACATTTTTATCATCATATAATCATCATAAATATATACAATAGGAAATAAAATACATGTTTACATAATCAAAATAACAAGAGGATGAGGAGGACAATCTTTATACCACCAACTTGATGTAGGTTATGATTTTGACATGGTTTTTGATGGAGAAACTTGTAGACAACCATGACCATCTTCAAGACCCATGCTCCATGACCTCCTTGTGGAAAATCAGCCCTAAGACATCATAAAAACTCCTCCATGGATGTTATAACTTGCACCAATCTTCATCTTTTTGAATGGAGATTAACATATGTTAATTATAACATATGTTTATGGTTAAAGTTTGTATGAAAGGTGGTGTTTGATGGAGATGAGGGACGGCCAAAAATGAGTGTGAGAGAGAGGAGAGTTGTTTTGCATGTGTGTAAATGAGATGAGTGGTTTTAGTTAGCTAGTTTTGTAAGTTGGTAGCTTACTTTGTAAGCTAAGACAAGTGTTATGCTACATGTTGTAAACTTGCCACATAAGTTGGCTTGGTGGCTTCTTTAGGCCGGTTTGAATGGGGTGGGACAAGTGTCCCACTTGTCTCATCCCATTTATTTACGGGTACTCCTTGATTCTAGTTTCCTCGATTTGCGTGCCCTCGGGTCGTTTTACGAAAAACGTTTTATAAATTATGAATCGACGTCACAAAACGAATCCAATAAAAATTGTCTCATCAAAAACGGAGTTCGAAAATGTAAATACGTAATCCTAAGGTTTCCGGTTTAGTCGCAAAGGACGTTAAAATAAAATCGTAAGTCCTAATCTCTTTTCGTAAATTTGTGAGTTTACGAACCAACACAAATTTAAAACTCCAAAATAATATTCACGGATAAATTTATTTTCTGAAATGTCAGACTGTCACCAAGGACGGTGTATGTAAACGTAGGCACGTAACGTTGAATCCTCCGGTTTAGACGTAGTCGATGCTACTCCAAGACATAAATCCAAATTTCTTCCCAAAAATAAGTGAGTTCATATTGTAACATTAAAATAATATTTTCAAATAATTTTTGAGAATAAAATATCAACGATAAATTGACGGATTGTCACAACATTTACCCCTAAACAGGATCTTTGTCCTCAAAGATCATCTTACCTTACTACTCGCTTCTTATAGAGTTAAAGCCATGTGGGTATTTCCTCCACATTCGGTCTTTTCTCATAAGTGTAATCCATTATAATACGCGAGTTTCATCAAACATAACTACGGGAATAAGATCAGGCTTAATGTTGACTTACTTTCTCTATCCATGATGTTCACGGGTTTCTGATGAATGCAACTTTTCGCCGATCTAAGCTTTACTAAGAACAGTCATATTTTCACTTGATAGATATTCCATCAAGTTCGATATACGAAACATAATTCACGCAGCCTTTGAATTCCTAGGGTAGATCCAGCTTATATGCCTTTCAAACCAATCTTTTATATCATCTCAATGGTCCCATACAACGGGGACTTATATCCCATGATTTGTCAGATCATGAATTAATTTTTCCAAGGTTAAAAATTGTGGCATAACTTCGCTACCCATTTGGCACTTCAAGATCTACATTTCACATTCACATAACCTCTTGCCCACTATCGGCAGTTAATAATCAAATCCTAATTTCAATAATCATTTCAGATCTCGCGGGTCGGGTATTTTGCAAGGTTAGGTTTGCCATCATAGGAACCTTAAACGTAAAAGACATGTCCAAATCACAGTGGGTGTATGTCGGATGTCTTTATCTCAACTTCTGCTTACAGATGCTCTAATATTTAGATCCTAACAAGATTCGATTTCAATCCTATTATGATGATTATCAATGATAATATCTCCAAAGGAAAACGATTATACGGTCTATTACCAAAGGTCAATCATTCAAACATAAAACAACGCTTATATTACCTTGTATCATTACTTTACCTCGTCCCTTCGATTTGGGGTGGTATATAGTACTCTCATCAAGGTTCGTTCTCAATGATTTCTGAGCAAATCTCTAGAAATTCGATGCGAAGCGAAGATCTTGATAAAGATGTTTGATACAGGCACACTATGTTTACATAATTCTTTTGCATTTATCATTAACGGGAATGATATTAGCAGATTTGGTCAGTCTGTCGACGATGACCCAAATCGAATAAATTTAGATGATGACCTTTGCAATAGCTAAACGTTTACTAATGTATGAGGCGATGTCTGCCTTCATAATCTGCCATTAGTACAACTTCTTCAGACAAAGATACATTTAGTCGTAAAATGACTTAAATAGAATACTTATACTTACAAATTCCAACATACTATATCTCACAATCTCCATATTTAAACAATCACAAGTGGTCTTTTATACATTTACCGCCGTCGGCTTCTTAATTCTAATGGTTCACATTAGCCGCGAACCCTTCTTTTTATTATCTATATTATCTCTTTTTACAATCATCGGCTATTTTTTTAAATTGTTCGGCAATTTATTTTGCACCTTCATTATTAAGGAACACGTCCTAACTGGTTCTTTAACTTTTATACATAATGCGTCGGTATCTATATTCACTTCACATGATGATATAAGTATCATGTCCACAATTTACTCAGATATTCTTTCTATATTAAGTGTCAGTAATTACGTTCACTTTCTCCTGATGAAATAAATATCATAACTTTATTTATTCAAAATTCTTTCTTCATATTCTTTATGTTTCAGTTTCGTCTCAACTATCATTTTTAACAGTTTTTCTCAATCCGGCGTCTAAAGCGTCGATAATTATTATAATTAATTAAATAATTATTAGTTAATTTTTATGAAGCGTAAACGTAAAAGTTTTAAATTTCTTAGTTCGACCAATTATATAAAATGTTCAAAAATAATTTGAATTTAATTAACAAGATTTTTGTTGAATTATCGAAAATATTTAATAAGATTTCGTAAATGTTCGAAAAACCTTTGTTTATACTTTGGTCAAAGTTTTCTTAGTTAAAAGGCAGAAATTATCGTTTCAAATTTCAAGTTATGGTTTAAATGATTTCCTCAATCCTTCTTAGGTTATCTTGAGGTATACACAAACATTTACCCCTAAACAGAAGTTTAGTTAAATGGTTTGTATATAAGGGAATAATCCCTTAAAATCCTTTGTTAAAACATTCGTCAAAACATATTTCCATTTTCTTTTTAGTAATACTCAAAGTATTTAAAAGGGCTCTTAATTTTTGAAGAGTCTATATGCATACATCTTACCATTATTAATCCAACGGTCATTTTATGTAAAGGATTAAGTCTTAAGTCTTATGTTAAATATTCAAGGTACAGGTTTTCATCGTTCGGCCAATCCAGGGCAATCTATAAATAATTATTAACTCATTCTTATTCTGATAAACATACATATAGTCCTTAATGATCACGAGCATGAATTTATCAAATTACAGCCTACACACGTGATTCATCATATTTATGAATGCTACATGTGCATTGGTCAATCCAAACGACATCACGTGGAACTCATAATGTTCATTACAAGTACCGGATGTAGTGATTGGAATAGATAATCTCTTTCGCAGATGCGAAGTTGATGATAACCATGCTATGGATAAGATTTTGCTAGAACCTTGTAAATGATCGAACAAATCTTCCATTTCGAGTTATGGATATTGTTTTCGATTGTCAATTTACTCAGTCACAATAATTCATAAATATAAGGAATGATAACACCATAGCTCTTCAGGATGACAGGCTTGGTATAATAAAATCTTTCTCCGACAACTCTCTAAGTTGTACGGTAATTCCTTTAATTTAGATGGTGCTGACGTACAGTGCACAAGCCACAGGTGCAGCACCGGGAATATAATCAAAACCAATTTCAATCTGCCTTAATGGCAAAAGTTTAGGTAATTTACCAACAAATACTTACTAAAGTTTCAGGTAACAGAATTATCTTTTCAATAAATTCATATTAAGTTCTTTCTAGATTATAATATCTATAACTAGTTCACAACCATTCACGGTATAATCTCAAGTCTAAATACAGGATATGATCATCCATCGAGAATTATTTAGATTACTTTTGATAATCAACATCTTATCTTTTAGGGGATTTCTACTCGAGTTCCCATCAATTAAGACAATGTCGTCATGTCATAATCAATCAATCCATTCTACTGGCACTATCAACTTTCTAGTTTCATTACCGTCGATAAGATGTGATCTTCTCAAAAGACTAATAATAACTCACAATCCTTCACAATTTCAAGGATATATGGAGACACAACTAACCTTAGAAGAGTAAGGTTAACACATAATCTACGCGAGAGAATTTCAAACCAGACACAGACGAAAACATTTAATGAATATGAATATATCCCATGTTTTCATAATTTGAGTACGCATTCGAAAGCTCCTCGGATCGTTACCCAGGTCATTCAAATGAAATCAAATCAAAAGAAATGATAAGAACGTCAATACATCCAGTCGGGTATCAACACTCGGTAATCAAATACTTTCCCTAAGAATCTCACTACGGGAGAATTGGACAAGAACGGAATATCAGTTGTCAAATAAGACAAATTCCACAGATGAGTAAATTCGACTCAGAAGAATAGATGATACAGGCACATATGTAGGTGTCCCTAACACTATGTCCTTATTTTTCACTTCTTGCAGATCTCATAAATCTTAATCTTTCACAATCTTCAAAGAATATTTAATGTTTATTAATCAGTTTTATGGTGACTACTAATCAGCCTTGCATGGTCCATTTCAAATTTTATGTAGGCGCGCAACTATATACAATTTCAAGATTAACGATGCAATACTCAGTTCGTCAAAATTTTATCATCATGTTTATAATAAAAACATTTTTATGCTTAATAAGAATCAAGAATAAATTTACAAAGATTTTCTTTATCATGAAAACAATTAAGTTTTCCAAAGTGTTTTATAAACAACTTCATTTCGATAACAATCACTTACAAATCTTATTTTGAGTAATCCATTTAGTGATGAAAATTCAATTTTTCTCAAGGATTACTGTTTTATCCTTATAAAAACAATGAGCGATCTGCAAAGGAGTGATGAAAGCTTGTTCACCAAGAATTAACTACGATATAATAGGAAATGAGCTTAGCCAAGAAATCATGAGGTTCATGACCTTGATGGCACTCACGAAGAATAATTCACAATGTAACTCAAATCAAGATGAGTACTTGTTCAATGGTTGCATCACTAATGCGAACATTAAGATGAAGCAAGAAAAGATAGATAACATCGATACATGTAGAATTTAGCAATCAAAGGTAGTCTTTTCATTAATCACAAACAAGTCAAATTGTATCGTAACACTTTATGTGTCACTATGTCATACAATTCTCAGAACTCATCCTACCAACTGATGTCTCAGTTAAGTTAGGGATTTTTAAAAGATACCACAATGAATACTAATCTACAAGAGTCATTAGGTGTTCCATATGTCCCGGAAGATCCATTGGTCCCAATTCAGAAGAAGATTTCTTCAATTTATTTCTTGGACACTGGGCATCCTCGTTAGTGGACAATGGCCTAGGAACAACTTTTAACACAACTAACAATCATTTAAAACCTTATAATTCAATCACATGACTTAATAATTTCTATTAATAATCTCATATTCCATACGGGTTAAATTTTACTTTATTCAAGTTTTAACCAATTTTATACTCAATTCAATATCCTACCTCATTTTCAAACACTTCAACCTTATTTATAAACCTTAATAGAGCAATATAAGCTCGATATGATCAATGCTTAATTTCCAATCCTATTAGCTCTTACAACAACAATTATCAAATGAGTCATTAATATGAAATGACTTGATCATTCAACTAGGCTTCTCGGAAAGGTATTAGTGGCATGAGGCTTTTGGGTAATGGTTCCAATTACAGCCTCAAGTGCAACATTCACCCTTTCGATTTCAATTTAAGAATTGGATGACAACGAATCAGATGACATCTTTCCAGGTGATAACGTTTTGTCAAACTCCACTCTATAAGGAAAGATCGTTATGACATCAATATCAGTTTTAATCTTGCCAATTCTTTTTCAATATCACAATCAACTAATATCTACATTTCTACGAATATCAACCATTTGTTGGGATCATAAATATCCACAACTTGGTTTAGATCTAGGATAGCTAGAATTCCTACGAGAATAGCTTCGATTAATTTACTAGGGGAGTTAGGGTTACTTGTGACAATCTACGTCGTATAAATACCTCGTATAAAAATCAAAATAATCATCAAACAATCATGTAATAAAATTACATCATATATGTATAATCCAAGTTATATATATATTAAAATAACACTTCTCAGTCTTGGCCTTGTCGGTAACTCGGGAATTCTTCGGCACCGTTATAGTCAAAAGATTTTTAGAAATTTTTAGAAAATTGTTTATAGTTAAAAGATTTTGAAATGTTTTATTCAAAACCTTGGTTTTAAAAATCTTTCGTTCTCTATAACGAGAGCTCTGGTACCAAACTGTAACACCCCCAAATTTATACAACTCAGTACAGCGGAAGACTCGTTGGTGTTACGGGATAGCACATTACTCACATCATAGACAACGCATAAAAATCGCGTCATTTAATAATAAAAGCATTTCCATTCATAAATATCAAAGATACATCGGTCCCAAGTCATTATATTTCGTACAAAGTTTTACAAAGTATTTGAATGGAAAATATAGTTTAGGTGCGGGCCATGAATTCTTGTTGTCTTCCTGAGAATTACCTTCAAGTACCTGAGACAAAACATGTTAAAAGAAAAGGTCAGCGATAACGCCGAGTGAATTCATAGAGTTTAATAAATTCCATCAATATAACTTTGGTATAAAATTAGTACCAAAAATCAATTCGTACAAATCATTGTAATAGGCCATAAAATAGCCAAAAAATCATTTTATACAAATCTTTGTAATAGGCCATAAAATAGCCAAAGTCATTTTATATAAATCCTTATCGAAAATCATAATATAGGCATTTGCCTTAAAAATTATTATACGAGCCAATGTCGTAAAAACATCATACTATACGTCTTATGACGTTGTATAAAATCAAATAAAAACCGTTATATGAATATGGTTATGAAAACCAAAACACAAACATAATATCAATAGTATGACCCTGTATTGCTAGTCAGGCAATACTTCGTAATTCGGAGCGTCTATTAGTATTTTGTAAATTTTGGATTATTATAAGCTGCATGACATTGTTACCTTACTAAACCAACAACGGGTAGCTAACCCGATACCAATTTTGCCCATCTAAAGTAGCGTGTTGTCACAAAGGTCACGCTATGGAAATCTTCTCATACATAAATTCGCTTACCAATCAATGTGGCACGACGGGGATCAACCGTCAAGGCGCGAACTGGGGTGATCGTCCCCAAATAGTACTATTAAATGCATAAGCATCTACCAAATCCCAGTAGTTCACAATTCATGCTAATGGGACTTTTAGTGACATAACCTAACTTTAATAATCCATTTAATTTCATCTATCGGGTCCTTTAATCATTTATCGGGTCATACAATCGGGTCGTTCAATCATTCGGGTCCAAATCAAATAAACAAACAATCGGGACAAATGGTGTCCTATTTTTATAAAATCTAACATGTTATCTCCCTCGCGGGTTTATAAAACATTTATAAAAGCATTTAAAAGAGTGCGAGGCTATGAACTCACGTTGATATGGGAAGGCGGGTTATCGGCAATTCGGACGTACGGTACGTGCTTCAATCACGGAAACCTAGACAAATAATACTCGGTCTTAGACTCATGTCCAATGACTTTATAAAAATAACAAGTATGTATACATATGATGATTATATATATATATGATGATCAAGTGGGTTTACATATTCTCGTTTACTCATTTTAGAGTTGTGTGTCGATAACTTTTATACTAGTTTACTAGTTTTGCCTATTTACGTGCTTTAAGTCCAATAAACTTATTATAAGTTCTTTAACTCTTATTAATCCATTTCATACTTATATTATCAGTAGATATACTTTACAAGTTGGGCCTAAATGGTTTAATCCCAATAGATTCTTTTTACAAGTTTTTATCCTATTTAGTCCATTTATTAGTCCAATATGTTTATTTAACTTGTTAATGTCCGTATGCCCTATAGTTCGGGTTTTATCGGTTTTTACTTGTTATACATGTCTATATATCAGTATATAAGTTTTATAAAGTTTTCATTAGACGGGTCCAACCATCTAAGTTTTGTTTAACAAAAACGTTAATTTTACGGCAATAGCCGAAAAAGTCGTAAAAATCATGTTTATAGTTTTTATTACTTATATACATTATTTCACCACCATTTATATAATTTATCCATTTGATTAACCTTTTATATATATTTATATAAATAAGTTTTATAAGTTAGTGGGTTTTTATTTTACATTTTATATATTTAAAATGTGAGTGCTTATATAATAGTATTATTCTTTAATTTCCAAAAATCTGATTTTTAACTTTATCTTCACCAAAACTGCCATATCTTGAGTTCTATATAGAGATAGAAGCTCAAATTTTTATCACATAAACTACATGATATGTGCTACATTTAACTCTCCTATAGCTACTGTTGAATCATCCTTTAAGTATTTTCTAAAAATCGTCCAAAACAGTAACTTCAGATTTATACCCTAAACTTGTTTTGATCATATCTCACTCATTATTTTGATTCCATTGCATGGCCAACTCTCACATGTGTACAAGAAATATAGCTTACTGTAAATGGATTCTACTTCATCACTTTATCAGTTTATAATATGTTTCTTTACTGTTTTATACAGCCATGTAATTTAAACAAGATTTTAACCTTGTTTCTTATAGTTTTTCACCTTTTTATCCATGATTATCAACAACAAATCCCCACATAACATTTTTATCATCATATAATCATCATAAATATATATAATAGGAAATAAAATACATGTTTACATAATCAAAATAACAAGAGGATGAGGAGGACAATCTTTATACCACCAACTTGATGTAGGTTATGATTTTGACATGGTTTTTGATGGAGAAACTTGTAGACAACCATGACCATCTTCAAGACCCATGCTCCATGACCTCCTTGTGGAAAATCAGCCCTAAGACATCATAAAAACTCCTCCATGGATGTTATAACTTGCACCAATCTTCATCTTTTTGAATGGAGATTAACATATGTTAATTATAACATATGTTTATGGTTAAAGTTTGTATGAAAGGTGGTGTTTGATGGAGATGAGGGACGGCCGAAAATGAGTGTGAGAGAGAGGAGAGTTGTTTTGCATGTGTGTAAATGAGATGAGTGGTTTTAGTTAGCTAGTTTTGTAAGTTGGTAGCTTACTTTGTAAGCTAAGACAAGTGTTATGCTACATGTTGTAAACTTGCCACATAAGTTGGCTTGGTGGCTTCTTTAGGCCGGTTTGAATGGGGTGGGACAAGTGTCCCACTTGTCTCATCCCATTTATTTACGGGTACTCCTCGATTCTAGTTTCCTCGATTTGCGTGCCCTCGGGTCGTTTTACGAAAAACGTTTTTATAAATTATGAATCGACGTCACAAAACGAATCCAATAAAAATTGTCTCATCAAAAACGGAGTTCGAAAACGTAAATACGTAATCCTAAGGTTTCCGGTTTAGTCGCAAAGGACGTTAAAATAAAATCGTAAGTCCTAATCTCTTTTCGTAAAATTGTGAGTTTATGAACCAACACAAATTTAAAACTCCAAAATAATATTCACGGATAAATTTATTTTCTGAAATGTCAGACTGTCACCAAGGACGGTGTATGTAAACGTAGGCACGTAACGTTGAATCCTCCGGTTTAGACGTAGTCGATGCTACTCCAAGACGTAAATCCAAATTTCTTCCCAAAAATAAGTGAGTTCATATTGTAACATTAAAATAATATTTTCAAATAATTTTTGAGAATAAAATATCACGATAAATTGACGGATTGTCACAGTTTTGCTCAGCCGTTACTTTCCTTTCCATGTCCCAAAACGGTAGGTACCCTAGGAAAGACTCGAGCATTTGGAGGACGTGCATAGGATGGAAGCTGCTAGAGACTTCTTTTCCTTTTGCCTTCATATATTTATGCTTGTGTAGTCTTTCATTCATTTCTTTTGCTTTATTATGTTTTTGGCTTATGTTTGGGAACCGATGTTTGATTCCGGTTATCCCTATGGTCATGTAATGTTTTAAACATTTATTCTTGTATGCTTTGATGACACGCCATAATTACTCGTGACATTCCATTATCAAAATGGGGTGTTACAATTATGGTATCAGAGGCAAGGCTTCGACCTGTAGGCTCTAAAACTAGACCTGTGACTAGTGGGTAGTCACCAGGAGCTTCCTAAGCCAACGTCTGTTATTCTACGTATTGATGTTTTCAGCGCATTGTTGTTTTAACCATGATGTTTTCAGCACCTTGAGGTTTTAACCTTGATGTTTTCATCGATATTGTTTTGCTAATATGGATGGACAACCGTCATTCATATTTAGTTATGTGTCATTGTTTCATGCATAATGTTCCTCGTGAACAGTGGCTATGTGGACTGAACCCCAATAGTTCATAATTAGTCACATAAATTTTTTTTCTGATAACTTTTGACATATGAGTTTCATTTATTTATGTTTCATGTATCATTGCTGCAGGGATTATGACTAAGTAATGGTTGGTACAGGACTGGCCCTATTTAGTCGCATGTGCTTTTATCGAAACTTTTAACTTTGGGACCGACCCATAGGCGTCCCCTCGCCATGTATTTTGTTTTGGAACCGATCCATAGGCGTTCCCTCGCACATATAAAGGTTTTATAAACTACATTACGTATTCATGCACTGTTTTTCATGCATAAAATTTTTCTCATGATTTAAATTGGCATAAATTTATTTTTTTTTATTTTTTTTTTCATGTCCCCTCATAAGTTATTATGCTTTTATGTCAAGTATGTTTTCATACTGTCATGGTTAACTTCAGTTTCATGCTGATTATGTTATACACTTCTTCGTGATAGATGGTTTCATGTTTCTTCATGATAATTCCGTCTTCATGTTGATTATGTTTTACGCCTCTTTTGTTATTTACGCTGTCCTGCAAGACATTGTTAGATTTCATTGAATCCTACTTTCATGATAGTCATGGTTGGTCTTCATTGATCATGCTGTCAGGCAAATCATCATTAAATTTTGTGTAACCACACTTTAACGTTTCCGTTACAACCAGAATGATGTCTATGCTAATACTTCCAGGTTATCATGATGGTTTTCCTAACCGTTTAACCGATATACTTTCCTAAAATCATGACAAATGATCGACCCCATACCGATCATT
Organism: Glebionis coronaria; assembly: GCA_025667525.1. Classification (NCBI taxonomy): domain Eukaryota; kingdom Viridiplantae; phylum Streptophyta; class Magnoliopsida; order Asterales; family Asteraceae; genus Glebionis; species Glebionis coronaria. Next base: position 95,097,550 of record CM046876.1, on the reverse strand, counting down.
TCATGTGCATTCCACGTGTACTCCACGTACAGTATTTCATGTGTATTACACGTACCTTAATCCATGAATATTCCACTTGCAATACTTCACGAGTATTCGCTGGTCGATTCTGAATCACCTCAGGCGTATTTTCAATTGCTGATATTCTACAAGATTGCTGATGCCGCTCATAACTGGGAGATGTTACTAAAGATTGACGCTGCTGACGTTCGGAGACGCTACGAGATGCTGATGTTGTTCACAACCTGGAGATCCTACAAGACGAAGACAAAGGCGTCGGAGCAAAGAAATTGGACGAGAAGATGCTTCACCATCAGACGATTTCCATCAATCATTGTCCCTAATTCTTAGTTACATGTCATACGTCATTCAGCTGTCATTTCAGCCATATGAGTGCAAACCGGTACCAGCCGGCCACTCAGCTGAATAGTTACATGAATCACGGTCATGAGAATGACCGTCATGGAACTGACAGAGAGAACGATAGTAACCACTACTATGACAGAAACTATCCTAGAAATCGCAACCGAGGCTCCGGCCGCGGACGTGATCAGACATACAAATGATCAGTAGTCCAACCGATCCGCCAATTCTGGCATAATAACCTTATATTGTGTTTATATTTGTTTTACATCTCGAGACACATGTCAAGACATCAGTCAAGACACAAGTCTCACGTATACTTTCTGAAGACACATGTCTCACGTATACTTTCTGAAGACACATGTCAAGACACCAGTCAAGACATATGTCATGCTTATAGTTCCAAGACACGAGTCAAGACACATGACTCACGTCCAACTATGGAACATTTCTAAGAAATTCAGGGTACCCTCCAAGGGTATATCCATTTTGTTGTGCCATGTATTAATCAGGCCACAAGAATTTCAATACCATTATCGGCGTATCAGTGAGAACTGTCACGTTGCCGATGTCACTTTCATTCTTTCACCATACTTCATATATTCATGACCATGAAGGACGCCTTTCGTATTCCCACGTATACGAAGGTTTTCTTTCAGCTTAATGATGAGATCCAAGCTTCTAACGCATTCCCTCGGACAGACACGAGATGAATTTTATTCTAATTATGTACTATGAACAGCACACCATGCTACGATTCATAATTATGTACAGTAATGTTCAGGCTCCTGAATACATTCAGCTTGATTTTCCATCGGGAAAATCGGTACAAATTATCTATGCTTACAAGCATGTACGTTGTCAGCCATGGTCGCTAAGATTTACTAGCTGTCAGTAAGACACGACCACTTAAGTCTTCTACGCATAGCCAGTTGATTATTCCAAAATCTTCCCATACATTCCAGGAGAACCTACAATGAGAAGGATGGTACCGTGAGATTATGTATCGACTACCGTCGACTTAAACAAAACACTATTCATGACCGTTATTCTCCTCCACATACTGACAACATGTCCAATCAACCGTATGGTGTTAATCACTTTTCCAAGATCGAACTCATGATCATGCTGCCAACAGTGACGAATGAAACAGCAGGACATGTCCATGACTGCTATTCGTTCACGACTCGGTCATGCTAGATTTATGATTTCGGAATTTGTCTCATCAATGCTCCAACGGCATTATAAGAATGAATTTCCATGAACTCATAGCAAATTCATCAGTGTTTTCGTTGAGGATAACCTGATTTCCTTTAAGCCTAGCGAAGAACAGGAAGACCATATCTGCACTATGTTGCAAATTCTATGACAAGAGAAATTTCACCCTGGAAATTTTTCCAATATCAATTCTGTTTGATTACAGTGATACGCTGGATCATATGGATTTGCATGGTTAATCTTACCATGTCTCTGGTTATGGCGTAAAGGAGAGAACCCTACACTACATTAGGTGTTCTAGAAAATCCTACGCTAGGAGAAGTCTAGATTCAGAGATTCAGAATTTCGCGACCTTCTGTGTATCAAGTTTCTATGAAGCAGGATACAGCTACATCCATATCTATGTACCTGACATATCAACAGGTTAAGATAGGACACCAACAAACTGGGATGTTTTATCATCTGAACTTGTGAACTAAAATGGGACAAGATCTCCACGGATTTTGGTTACCAGATTAATGCAAACTCAGAAGAAGCATGATGTTATCTGAGTTATTACAAACAGTTTGATCAAGTCTGCATAATCCTTACATCCGCAAGGATTTCAAAATCAACGGATTGATCGGACACATTCCAGCCAAGGCTCATCCGACCACTTGTAATCCCTCAGTTATCGGGTCAGACAAAGATTCGCAATTGTGCTCCTTATTTACTTCACGTCTTCATTCCACGACTTGCTTTCGCGCTCGCGTTCGCGTTCATGACACTATGGTATCTCGGCTTACGATGTTAAGTTCTTTTTTCTCATTCTGGGAAGTTTTGCAAGAACTTGGGAGACCAGACCCATGTTTAGTATAACTCCCTATCCTCAGATAGACGTTTCTCGTCATAATCTATGTCTCACCTTCTAGCGTTTTGTGATACCGCCATTATATTCTATGTTCACGATATGTTTCACATATAATGTTCATTCCACGTTCCACATATCATGATCAAGATATGTTACACGTATCATGGATCACAATATGTTTACTCATACTACACTCGCCATATCTCCACGTAGCACGTTCAAAATTTTTCACGTATCACGTTCAAAATTTTTCACGTACTACGTTTCTTTATGTCTCGCGCATCGTTTCTAGTTAACAGTTAAGTCAGATTGTCTTTCATCGTAACGTTTCAGTTACTCTTACACGATTAACTCTTATTCCCTCGATCGAATTTAGGGGATCTACATTACGTTAATAACCAAGAACTTCTTCGTATTCCAAGTCAAGGTCAGGAGGACCAAGACTTATCATTCGTGTCAAGATCTTATGAAGGAACCGTTCCAAGAGGGATGTTGGGAATAAATTAAGGCCAGATCACTTGAGCGCTGACAAGAACAAAACAAGCGTTGACAAGAACAAAACAAGCGCTGACAGCTCAAGCGTTGACAAGACAAAGTCAAGCGTTGACACATTGAAGAGAAGCACTGATGGAAGATATATTCTACACGTTTATTATATTCTAGAATACTTCTAGTAAGGATAGAAACGACAATGTATTTTCTATATTTATCTTTACCTAGAATAGCTGATACATAGATTATTGTACAAGGCTTCTTATGTCTATAAAAGAAGACCTTTAGGTATAAGTTTATATATAATTTTTCATTCGTAAACATCTTTCATTGTAAGCGAGTTTGATATTGATAATCAAAGTGAAAGTTTGTTTACATCTTGTGTGTTCTTGTTTAAGTGTTAAATTCCGCATAACACTTAGATTCATAAAGCATATACAAAGGTTTCTCTACGTATATTACTTGATCTAATCTCGTATACACAAAGCTAATCGATCTAAGTTTGGGATCAAGAAGTGGTATCAGAGCTTGTTGAGGAAATTTTGATCTTAAAGAACACCAAAACCCTAAAATCACCAAAACCCTAATTTTCTCAGAAACCCTAACAACATCATGTCTGAAGCAATAACCTCCTCCTCCTCAGCCTTACCAAACATCAAGATTCCCATGCTTGATGCAACCAACTTTGACTTATGGAAGTTCAACTTTGAACAATATCTGGGGATCTATGACTACACACTCTAGGAGATTATTGAATATGGAAACACATTCAATAAGGCTCAAAAGATTCTTGATGCCATTACTCAAAGATCAACTGTTGCTGGATGTCCTGAAGAGAATAAGAAAGAAAAACCTGGAGATGGTAGAGCTGTGTTTGATGATGACATTGCAAAGAAAAGGGTTGACATGAAAGCCCTAAATATTCTGAAAGTCTCTTTGGGACAAGAAAACCAGCATAAATATAGAGGCTATGAATCTGCTAAGGATCTTTGGGAAGCTCTTGAAGCTGCACATGGTGGCAATGCAGACACTAGGGAAGAAAAGAAAAAGCAACTCATGCATGATTATGCTGTCTTCAAAGCTCAACCCAATGAGAAACTAAGCAGTGTGAGAAGCAGATTGCTTGACATTACAAGCAAGTTGTCCTTCATGGGGACACAAGTTGGTGATGTTGACATTAATGCAACTTTTCTTAAAAGTCGTGGTGAGGCATGGAAAATTGAGACAAGATCCATTCTTGCCAACAATACTTACAAGAGCTCTTCGTTTGATGACATCTACAACAAACTAAGACTGTTGGAGGATGAAACTCTTTTAGAGCATGGAAGCAAATCTACCACCAGCAATATGGCCTTCTTCTCTCATAGTGAAGGTCAATTCAATCAGAAGGACTCTTATATACATCCAGTTACTGGATCATCATATGTCAGCGCTGGAACAAGTCCTGTCAACGCCTCCTATTCAGACGCTGACACATTTAAGAGTGACTCCCCAAGAGTTAAACCTACTGGTTTAGATTTGGATACTGTTTGTGCTTACATTACTTCTTTGCCCAATGGTTCAGTGATTACATATGAGGACCTTGAGCAGATAAGTGATGAGCACTTGGAAGAGATGGACATCAAGTGGAACATGGCTCTTGCTAGTATAAGAGCAAATAGGTGGAACAGAAGGTTTAAAAAGAAGATGACCTTTAATGCTAAAGACACAACTGGATTTGATAAATCCAAAGTTGAATGCTACAACTGTCATCGTATGGGGCACTTCATGAGGGAATGCAGATCTCCTAGAAGATCTAATGCTGGTAAACCCTCAAGTCAGGTTGTTAAAGCTCAGGATTCCAAAGCCATGGTTGTAGTTTAAGGAATTGATGGTACAGGATGAGATTGGAGCTATCTGGCTAAGAATGTTGAAGAGGATAAAGCTTTGGTTGCTGATATTGAAGAAGATGAGCATGTTGAATATGCTCTCATGGCACACTCCTCCTCTTCATCTGATAATGAGGTATATGATGACACTTTTTGTAGCAAAGGCTGTAGGTTAAACACTGAAAGACTTAACAAAGAGGTGTTAAAATTAAAAGATGATATGAGTACTGAAAGATGTAAATTGTCTAATTACCAACTAGCTCTTACTGAAACTGAGAAAACCATTTCTGAATACAAGAAAATGGAATTTGACTTAAAAGATAAGATCAATATCTTAAAACATGAGCTAGAGGGTAGTATGGATATTAGAAACATCATGGAAAGGGTTAATGGTGAATTACAGGCTAAGTTAGATGAGGCCATTAAGAATAAAGATAATGTTGGCCTCAAAATTCAAAGATTTGATAGAGCCACCCAAACCCTAGGAGACTGTGTAGCTAAACAAAGGGATCCTAAGGACATGACTGGGGTTGGGATGAATGATTACTCTTTGGTTCCACCACCAGCTGGTGACTTCTATGGTGTCCAACAAAGGGACTTATCTTGGACTGGTTTACCAGAGCTCCAAGAGGAGGAATTCATTCCTCCAGCAAGAGTTGTCACTCTAGTGGAAGAGTATCAACAAAAGTTGACTGACCTAAATGAGTGGAAGAAAGCTAACCCTACTTTATTTGTTAAGGGAGGTTTGCTATGTGAAAGTCCTAATGAGTCTACACCTATTAAGATTACTAACCCAATTACTGGTAAAGTTGTTGACCTAGGCTCAAACACTGTTAGAAGACCTAACATTAAATATGCAGAGATGTATAGGAAAACTAGGTCACCCAAGAGTCAAGTTAGCAATCATGGAACAGGCTTCTACTCTTCTAGACCTAAGATTGTGTCTAAAAAAGCTTGCTACACTTGTGGTAGCTTTTCACACTTGGCATACAAGTGTGTCAACGCTCCCAAAGCTAGCGCTGACAGGAATAATTTCAGCGCTGACAGGAACAAAGTCAACGTTGTTAGGAAGTCAAACGTTGTCAGACCCAAACCTTGTGTGCAGCAAAGTCCACAAGTGATTAGACCTGCCCCATTCTTTACTAGAGGGTCTAGCACTCATGGACAAAGACAATTTCAAAAGACAAACACCTGGTCGAATAGGCAATGGGTTTCTGTAGCAAACCCTAGGTTCAACGCTGACAAGGGTAAATTCAGCATTGACATGACAAATTCTAACGCTGACAGAAACGTGACCAGACCTAAATATTTGCAGCCACAAGGTAAGGGGTCTAAAGCTTCTTCAAGCTTAACATGGAGACCCAAGAAAGATCAAAACCCTAATGATAATGGGATTTCAATGACTTGCAATAGATTTAATTACATTTCAAAGGTCATTACAAAACCTATTGGGGTTAACTGGGTATTTCAACCTAAAAAGGATGAGAATGGGGTTGTTGTGAGAACTAAGTCTGTTCTTATTGAACAACCAGATGAATCCAAGTCTTTTGAGACTTGGGTTCCTAAAGAAAACTAATTTGTTTTCTTTATGTGCAGGGCATTCAACAACAGGTCAATGCTTATGGATATTGGGATAGTGGATGCTCAAGGCACATGACAGGGAAGGAAGACTATCTGACGAACTTTACTCCTATTAAAGATGGTGATAAGGTATACTTTGGAGGTGGATATGGAACTATGACAGGCAAAGGAACCCTTCTCACCAATAATCTGCGTTTTGAGAACGTCTTCCTGGTAAAAGAACTTGATTACAACTTGTTTAGTGTATCACAAGTTTGTGATAACAAATATAAGGTTCTTTTTACTGATACTGAGTGTTTGGTGTTAAGCAAGGATTTTAAGATCCCTGATGAGAAATATATTGAGTATAGAACACCTAGGATAAGGACATATACAATGTGAATTTAAATGGGATTAAAATGAATACAAATATGTCTTGTTTTTATGCTAAGGCCTCAGTAGATGAGAGTAATTTGTGGCATAGGAGACTAGGGCGTATAAATTTTAAAAATATAAATAGACTTGTGAGGCTTGGTTTTGTTGATGGTTTACCTGAGAAGGCCTTCCATAATGACCACTCTTGTGTTGCATGTCTTAAAGGCAAGCAGCACAAGGTCTCATTCAAGTCCAAACAGGTGCATACTAGTTTCAGACCTCTTCATATGCTTCACATGGACCTCTTTGGTCCAACAAATATAGAAAGTTTGAATGGTAAGTCATATTGCTTTGTTGTCACAGATGACTTTTCTAGGTTTACTTGGACATTCTTTCTAGCAATGAAGAGTGATACAGCTGATGTTTTTATTGATTTTATCACTCAGATTGAGAAAAGGTCTGGCAATGAGGTTAAAATGCTTAGGAGTGATAATGGTGGAGAATTTAGAAATAAGAAGTTAGATGATTTCTGTGCCAGGAAAGGAATTACTAGGCAATTTAGCATTGCTAGAACCCCACAACAAAATGGGGTTACTGAGAGGAATAATAGAACCCTAATTGAAGCAGCCAGAACAATGTTGGCTGATGCTCACTTTCCTATAGCCTTTTAGGCTGAGGCTGTTAATACAGCTTGCTATGTGCAAAATAGAGCATTGGTTAACAAAATTCAGAACAAAAAACCTTATGAGTTACTTTGGGGTAGAAAACCTAATATTGGTTTTCTCAGACCTTTTGGTTGTCATGTAGTAGTGTTGGATACTAGTGATGCCTTAGGGAAATTTAGTGCAAAAGGTGATGAGGGTTACTTTATGGGATATTCAGTCCAGAGCAAGGGTTATAGGGTTTATCTTAAAGAAGACAAACGTATAGTTGAAAGAGTACATGTTAGGTTTTTAGAGAATAAACCTAGTGATCCTGAAAGTGGTCCTAATTGGTTGTTTGATTTGGAACCTTTATCTAGAACTTTAAATTATATGCCTGTCACTAATCCAGACATTGTGAAGGTAACTTCAAATGTTGTGGAAGAACAAGTTGTTGATGTTTCAGGTACACAGGTTCATAAGAAGGTTGGATCACAAGCAGAAAAGGCATCTCCTATATTAGAATATGTCACAATTCCCATTTGGACAGATGCTTTTGCTGCTGCTGCTGCTGGACAAGATAATGGTGGTTTCCAAGTACCACCAGATACAAACATGCATGGTCCTGCAGGCGCTGACAAAGGCAAATCTAGCGCTGACAAGACCAATTCAGACGTTGATGGCTCAGACGTTGACAACAACAATTCAAGCGTTGTTAGCCCAAGCGCTGACAAACAAGGTTCAGACGTTGACAACACCTTTGCACATCTTTTCTCTTCCACTTTTGAACAAGGTGAACCTTCCAATTCTTATGGAGAAGGTCATCCTTATGTTGATATAAGAGAGTCTGATGAAGAAGATATTGGCAACATGGAGCATGAGGTTGAGGACACCAGACTTTTTGAAGGAGGAGTTCTCACTTCTACTATGAAGAATCACCCCCCTTCCCAGATCATTGGTGATATTATGACTCCAGTTCAAACTAGAAGGTCTCATCAAGGTCTTGGTGGGTTTATTGCCAATATACACAAGAAGGTTGATACCCCTCTTGTGCAAGCATGTTTGTTTGCATGTTTTCTGTCACAAGAAGAACCCAAGAAAATATTTGATGCTCTCAAAGAACCAAGTTGGGTGGAAGCAATGCAGGATGAGCTTCACCAATTTGCAATTCAGGATGTTTGGGAGCTGGTTGATTGTCCCAGATATGTCAGACCTATAGGGACAAGATGGGTTCTCAGGAACAAAAGAGATGAAAGAGGCATTGTGGTCAGAAACAAGGCAAGGTTAGTGGCTCAAGGTTATACACAAGAGGAGGGGATAGACTATGAGGAGGTCTTTGCACCAGTTGCAAGGATTGAAGCTATTAGGATCTTTCTAGCCTATGCATCCTGCATGGGCTTCATAGTCTATCAAATGGATGCCAAAAGTGCCTTTCTCTATGGCATCATTGTTGAGGAAGTTTATGTGATGCAGCCTCCTGGTTTTGAGGATCCAGAGAATCCAGATAAAGTGTATAGAGTCAAAAAGGCTATGTATGGCCTTCATCAGGCCCCTAGAGCATGGTATGGTACTTTGTCTACCTATTTGGTGGAAAATGGATTCAAAAGGGGCACCATAGATCAGACAATATTTACAAAGAAGAAAGGCAAGGATGTGTTGCTTGTGCAGGTCTATGTTGATGATATCATTTTTGGGTCTACTGATCCAAAGATGAGTGAGGATTTCTCCAAGCTTATGACAGACAAATTCAAGATGAGTGCTATGGGGGAGATGAACTTCTTTCTAGGTTTACAAGTTCAGCAGAAAGAAGATGGTATCTTCATCTCCCAGGACAAATATGTTGCTGAGATCTTGAAGAAGTTTGGCTTTTCTCCACATGAAAAGAGGGCTACAACTCCTATGGATAGAGAACACCCTTGGGGAAAGATTGGAGATGGGAAAGAAGTTGATGTCAGGCACTATAGATCCATGATTGGATCCTTGATGTATCTTACTGTCTCCAGACCTGATATCATGTTTGCTGTGTGTGCTTGTACACGCAATCAAGTGACACCCAAAGAATGTCACCTTTATGCTGTGAAGAGGATCTTTAGGTACCTAAGATGCTATCCTAGTCTTGGTTTGTGGTACCCAAAGGATTCACCATTGGAGCTGATTGCATATTCAGATAGTGATTATGGAGGTGATAAATTTGATAGGAAATCCACAACTGGTGGATGTCAGTTTCTTGGGAGCAGGTTGATATCTTCGCAATGTAAGAAACAAACAGTGGTGGCTAATTCTACAACTGAAGCAGAGTATGTGGCTGCAGCTGCTTGTTGTGGCCAAGTGTTGTGGATTCAGAACCAGCTGTTGGACTATGGGTACAATTTCATGCATACTAAGATATTTGTTGACAATAATAGTACTTTAGGCATCATTAAGAATCCTGTGCATCATTCTAAAACTAAACACATAGAAATTAGACACCATTTTATAAGAGATTGCTTTGAGAAAGGTTTAATACAACCAGATAGGGTTGACACTGAGGAAAATGTGTCAGATTTACTAACTAAACCTTTTGATGCTGGGAGATTTCAATACTTGGTAACAAGTATTGGAATGGTTAATTTCACATAAATATGTGTTTTGGAGTCTTTTGGTAAACGTATGTACAGGATGATGCATTATTATTATTGGTCTTATTGATGATTTAGATTTTCCACTATATTTTTCTAACACTGACAAAGGTTGCTTGAACGCTGATAAGTGTTTTTGCAACGTTGTCAACAATATTATTGTCTAACGCTCACAAAGCTTCCCTCAACGCTGTCATGTGTTATCGGGGCGTTGTCAGCAACAATGTTAGTTTTGTGGTTTTCAATCTAAGTGTGCAGATGGTGTTAGCAGTATTCCATTGGATACAGAGTTGCTTATGGATCTATGGAGAAGCACTTGGACAAGTTTTTATTTATGGATGATGGTTGGAATGTTTCATTCCTATCTTGACATAAATTTTTTATGTTCATGCATAACTTTAGCAAAGTTTTTGTATCATAGTTTAAGGGGAGGTTTTAGGAACCTTTAGGATTTTTGGGTATCCATAGATACTCTTATCACAATTCTAGATTGTGTCCACAGGTGAGTATGAGTTAGTTTTACTAAATCATGAGGCACTGTAGCATGCAAAGTTGATATACTATGCATGCTGCCAAGACATTTTTGGCCTAGAATTGGTTGTGGTCTGTTGGGAGACTTGGGAATGATTTTGATATGGGATTTACCTGGGAGTAACAAGGATTTTATAAGGTAACTTGGTTGTTAAGAGTTTTGGTTAGCAAGGGACACTAGAGGACTGTTATGTCTATCTTGCTTATGCAAGTGTGCATAACTGGACAGTGCTTGCCGCCCTATAATAATTATCAGCCTTTGGTTATCTTCTCAAGGATAAATTACTTGTTAAGGTCATTTTTCATTTTTAAAACATTTTTATTTTTGGATGCTGACAAGAATTTTCAAGCGTTGTTGTGACCAAATTGGACGCTGACATGGCTATAGGCAAACGTTGACAAGATTATAGCCGTTGGGCGTTGATAGGTTATTTTTGACCGTTGACACTCAATGGGACCTACCCATTTGTTACTTTTTGACATATTTTCAAGCCGTAATTTTAGAAGTTGTTACTTTCATTTAATGCATGAGATAACTTATAACTTTTTCAATATTTTCATGATTAATTTTTGAAAATCTTTGCCTATTTTTGGGCCTATCGCATGCATTCTTTTTCTCCTATAAATTTGGCTCCTATTTTAAACAGGGTATCTATAATTCTTGTCTCACAATTTTCTCTTATCAACTTCATCTTCTTCTCTTAAAATTAACAGCTTTCATCAATGGCACCAAAGTTTAAACCAACAGAATTGGAATTGGGGTTCAGGTCACAACACAACATGATTGCTTATCTTGACGTTGATGATGCTCTGTTTCCCTAATACGCACAAATGGTGGCGTATTTGAACGCATCCCTATTAAGGTATGCTCTTTCTCATGCACCACTCATTCCAGTCACACACATTAAGCAGTTTTGGAACAATGTTAGTTCCTCAACAGTTAATGGAGTGTCCACATTGACTTCTATTGTTAATGGGAGACCTTGGGTGGTTACTGAGGCTTTGGTACGCCAAGCCTTGCATCTTCATGATGCTGATGGAATAGCCACCCTTCCCATTAATGAAATAGAACAAGGGCTTAGGGCTTTGGGATATCCTTTTCCTAATGAAGGTACTCTTAATAAGTATCATAAGAAGGAATTTCCCCCAGCCTGGAAGTACCTCATACATGTCCTCCTTCAATGTTTGAGTCCCAAATGTACTGCACACAATGAGATCAATAGATCCATTGAAAGTGCTATTGTGTGCATTGCAACAGGGCAAAAATTTAACTATTCTAAAATGATTTTTGAGGGGATGTGTAAAAACAAGGGGAACAAAATGACTTTAGCTTATCCTCGTTTTCTGCAAATTGTTTTTGATGTTCAAGGTTACTGCTAAAGGGATCACAATGATTTTTATAAGATCCCTGAGCAAAAGAAAGCTATTTTTATGAAGATGAACTCACCACCCCATAGAGACCTACCTTTAACCCAAGCCATGCTTGCTGTTATTGCAGCAACACAACCCCAACCAGACCCCCAACCTCAAATTGACCCTCCACCACAACTTGAACCAATTCCTGAACCTTTACCTTCACCTGAACAAATGCAACTTGAACAAGAACCCTTCAACGCTGATACACCAAATATTGGCATTGATGTGCCTATTTCCAACGCTGACACACAACTTTTACAATCCCAAACACCACTTAACCAACCCACATCCACCCATTCTTCCACACCATCTTCTACACCCCCTGAATATAGGTTGATAAAATGCCAAAGGACTACTAGAGTGTTCTCCTCTGGTGGTCCTAGCCATGTAGCAGAGAGAACCACCACCACAAGTGTGGCTGGTGACCTGGATGAGGCTGGGACTATTGGTTCTGGCTTAGATGCTGGCCAAGGCAGTCCCACCATCATTAAGTCCTCATCCATGCCCAATGAATCTGACTTGGGAGGTCAAACTCCCATGTTAGAAGAGGGCAGACTGGAACCAATGACTCTTATGGAATTGACGGCATTCTACATGAGCTTGCAAAAGCAAAATGCAGACTTAGTACAAATTGTCAGCTCCCAAGGCCTTGAACTCAAGCAATTGAGGGAGAGGATTGTTGTTTTGGAGAGTGCTAGTGCAAGGAGGGGTATGGAGGAATCTTCCAAAGGGGAGGAAGATCCAATAAATCTGAGTGATAAGGGCAGCCATGATGGTCAATCTTTGGATATTGCTGAGGCCCTTACAACATTGAAGAAACAACAAGGTTTTGATACGTCCTTAGTTTCTCCTACAAACTTAAATTTTTCATTTACATCTATGTTGAGAGAGGTTACACAAGGCGCTGAGGGAAGATATTTGGGCGTTGACAAGGAAGAATTGGACGCTGACAGAAATATTTTGGGCGCTGATAGAACAAAATTGGGCGTTGACAGACCTGCACATGAAGGTGATGTATCCCAGTCATCATCTATCATCAAGGAGGTTTCTACTCAGGTATTACCATCTACCTTACCAACCATTGCACCATCAGATAAGGGTAAGGGTATTTTGGTAGAAGAAATTGTTCCAAAGGATGCATCTCAAGTTGAGTTTGATAGAAGATTAGCTGCACAAATCATGGAACAGGATGAAAAGGAAAAGTCACCATTTGTTGTGACTTCAGAAGAAGGAAGTGATGGAGCTAGCTCAAACTCAAGTGTGATGATTATAGAACCTGAAAGGCTTGAGTATGGGGATGAGTTGGCCAAAGAGAAGCTGAGAGAGTTGAAATTGCAGGTTGACTTTGACATGCCAGAGGTGGTTCAAATGTACAATGCTTGGGAAGAAAGATGCATGGATAATCCAGACTTGACCATTTCAGATCAAATATGGGGTTTGGAGCTTCTTCTTAGAGTTCAGAAGGATTGCCAGGTAATTTTGAAACACAAGGCAAGCAATATTCTCTCAGAATTGAAAAGGGATAGAAGGGAGCTATACTTTATGTTGCTCAGATGTCATGGAGTTGGATGGACTTATCAGAAGTTGAGGGCTTTGACATTTGATGAATTGGAAAGCAGGGCTTATCCCATTTGGGTGAGAGTGCAGGAAGCAAACACTCTCAGACTTCTTTCAGATGAAAGAAAGGAGGAACTTGCAGAAGAAATGGAACTCAAGAAAGCTATGATTGTTCCCAGGCCAGTGAAGAAGGGAATTTCATTTGAGTTTCCAAAAGATATGGATCCACTATATCCAAATGAAGCTGTTATAAGAAAGAGTCTCAAGCTCTCACCATTAGAAGCTTCAGATATGGTGCAAGTGTTACCATTAGATTCCAGGAACCCAATAGTGAGCTATGAAGAAGATGAATGTGGGTTCTGGAAGATTGACAGATTTGGCAAGGATATACACACTTTTACCACTCTCATATCTTTATTTGCAAGTTGTGATAGAGAAGACTTGGTGGATCTTTGGAGGTTGCTGGAAACCAAGTATGAGGCTGAAGCACCAACTTCAGCTAATGGAATAAAACTTTGGAGCACATTCAAAAGAATGTGTGGACCAAAAGATGAGGATCCTGCACTATGGAAGGATCTTGAAGATGACCTCAGTGGTCTTCAATGGAGGTTATATTCAGCTGCTGGTGTATACCATTTGAGTTCTACAAAGTTTGCTGAGTATCTACTTGTGGATGCTCAGTATTTTATATCCAAGGCTATTTTGGAGAAGATGAAGGATACTTAGCTGGAAATAGATTATTCAAGTGACGTGGCAAAAGATTTGATCAGATTTATTCATTACCAATATGAGAAGGTTTGTAAGATTCCTCCTAGTCCTTAATGCTTATTCAGAAACTTGATCATAAGAGTGGATATCAAGTTTAGGGGAGGATTGTTGGGAATAAATTAAGGCCAGATCACTTGAGCGCTGACAAGAACAAAAAAAGCGTTGACAAGAACAAAACAAGTGCTGATAGCTCAAGCGTTGACAAGACAAAGTCAAGCGTTGACACATTGAAGACAAGCACTGATGGAAGATATATTCTACACGTTTATTATATTCTAGAATACTTCTAGTAAGGATTGAAACGACAATGTATTTTCTATATTTATCTTTACCTAGAATAGCTGATACATAGATTATTGTACAAGGCTTCTTATGTCTATAAAAGAAGACCTTTAGGTATAAGTTTATATATAAGTTTTCATTCGTAAACATCTTTCATTGTAAGCGAGTTCGATATTGATAATCAAAGTGAAAATTTGTTTACATCTTGTGTGTTCTTGTTTAAGTGTTAAATTCCGCATAACACTTATATTCATAAAGCATATACAAAGGTTTCTCTACGTGTATTACTTGATCTAATCTCGTATACACAAAGCTAATCGATCTATGTTTGGGATCAACAAGGGAAGCCACTTGGAAACGGACAAGTTCATCCGAACTCTATCCCTTTTTCTCTTATCAATTAGATATCTCCTTCCAGTCACGTCACGTTCCATGTATTTTCAAGACATGTCACGTTCCACGTTCCCTTCTACCATGTCACCTTCATTTCTGTTATTTTACATACCTTTCCAGTCTGATTCGGGTATGTTTTGCTTCCAGTTACGTTATCTATAATTCAGGGACGAATTATTCTTTTTAGGGGGGAAGAGTTGTAAAACCCGCATGCTTTTACCATGAATAGTACCCTTAAGATCGTACGTACTAGATTTAAAATTTCCTAATATAGCATGATTACGATTACGTATTAGGATTTTACGTATTACATACGTGTTAGAACACGATAAGTATTTACTACGCACGAGCACGTAATAATTATTTAACAATAATTAATCACGAACATGCGATCATGAAATCATGAACGTAATTAAATCACGGGCTAATATTAGTTACGTATATATATTTATTACGAACACGAATAAATATATTAAGTCACGATCGATAACTAATTAAAACACGTAAAACACGAACACGAGAACACACGAGAACACACCAATATTTTAGACACGGAAAAACATTCGGGTTACCCCCTGTGGGCCCCATTACCACGAAATAGGGAGGGAGGATGGGCTTAGCCCATCAAATTTTACTAAAAGGGGTTTAAGGGATTTTCACTACTCATTTACAACTTACAGAAGATTTTTAGCAAAAACCTAAAAACCCTCCTCTCCTTCTCCTTTGTGCCGCCACCCATAAATCACCATACAAGGTGATTTGTTGATCTTTGATCTTGAAGAATTTGTGATTGATCGTGTGTGTTCTTTGTTCTCTTGATCCACGAATTCTATAAAACCTTTTTAAACCTTTCCTTTTAATTTAATCTTTTTATTAATTATGAACATGTGATGTTTTTATAAAAACATAATAATTAATCATAGATCTAACATGTTTTGGTGATTAATTAAATCAAAGGGTCGTTTTTAAGGGGTGTTTGCTTTGGCTGCCGGCTTCACCGAACCCAAAAGGGGTCTCAGCTTGCCAAGCCGACCACCACCAAGACCATATGGTCTTGGTTGGTGCGTGTGGGTCCCATGGCAGCAAGGAGAAACACGGGGTACCCCGAGTTGGTTCGGGGTACGGTGTCGATTCATGTCCAGTTCATGTTTTCTAGCCTAGATCCGGTTCATGGTTTATGTTAGTTTTTTTTATGTTATGAAGTTATGTTAAAATTAAATTAATAAAAGATGTGATTAATTTAATAACATGACTTAGGTTATTTAATTATTAATGAACATGAAATTATTTTAACCTAAGTATTTATATATTTATGACTTATGATTAATTAATTATTTTAAAACCATGGATATAATTAATTAATTAACATGACTTAGGTTATGTTATTAATATATAATAATACATATTTTAACCTAAGTATTTAACTTATTTAATTAAGAACATGTTATACTTAAATTAAATATTATAACCTATAGTTTAATTAAATTACATGAAATAATTATTAAACTAAACATTATATCATATGACTTAGAAATAATCATGAAAAACACTTAGGCTTATATACTTAGCTTATTTCTAATTATGGAAACTTTCTATTTTTAGAAACTTAATTAAATAAGGCAACTAATCTATTTATGGAAACCAGCTATTTTTAGAAACTTATTTATTTCAGGCAGCTAATCAATTTATGGAAACTTATTTAATTAAGGCAGCTAATCTATTTATGGAAACTTTCTATTTTTAGAAACTTATCTATTTTAAGCAGTAAATCACTTTTTGGAAACTTTCTATTTTTGGAAACTTTCTATTTTTGGGAACTTTCTATTTTGGAAACTTCTATTTTTGGTAACTTTCTATTTTTGGAAAATTTCTATTTTTGGAAACTTTCTATTTTTTGAAACTTTCTATTTTTGGAAACTTTCTATTTTAGGAAACCTGCTATTTTTGGAAAGTTACTTATTATTACACAGTAAGTATAATAACACATGAAATACCAGAAATACTTAATCAGATTAAACATAATATAAGATTTAATACAGTTTAAGGCTTTAAACAGTAAAACATAGTAAGAACACATAGAATAAGCCATGACATAAAACCAGCTATGTATTTAGTTAGCAGATACTTATTCATGTACGTATTTATGTAGCACTAGTGATTCGGAAGTAGGATTCTCGCAGTTCGTCTTTCTCGTTCACTGGACATAAGGTACGGATTCCCGTCCTTTCAGTATGGACATTCTTTCCTTCCCGTATGCAGCCAACTGTTTTCCCGTAGTATAAGTTACGTGTTTGATTGCTTATGTTTAATTAAGTTTACCTATAGCCATATACATGCATGACCAGTTTCACCTAGTTATGGAGGTACCATAACCATAACATTAGAGGCACTAATGTTATGACATCACCACGGCGGAGTGATTGCTCGTGGCGTCCCTTCAGCTTTCGGCCATTTATTTATATTTATCATGTGGGGCGTTTGGGTGCATCCTAGTTACATGTTTTCATTTATGATTTCATGGTGAATGTGGTGTGTGCCTTGCATCCTTCACAAGGAGCTGATCCCTCCTACCCAAACACCAGTATATTAAATTAGAGGCAGCCCCTCTAATTTGCATGATGAGGTCACCCCTCCAAGTATTCATGCACGGTGGATTTTCATGACCTATATCGGCTAATGGTAAAATATGTTAAACAGTTTTTCATAAGATAAACATAAGGCTTTTCAAACTATAAAACCAGTTTTATGATCATGTTCTAGGTTTTCCAGGACTCATACTTTCCGCTGCTATTAAGTCTCTATTATGTTTTAGTCACTTATACTATGTCTATATCCGTGCACTGAGCGTTTTTCTCAGTCGTTACTTTCCTTTCCATGTCCCAAAACGACAGGTACCCTAGGAAAGACTCGAGCATTTGGAGGACGTGCATAGGATGGAAGCTGCTAGAGACTTCTTTTCCTTTTTCCTTCATATATTTATGCTTGTGTAGTCTTTCATTCATTTCTTTTGCTTTATTATGTTTTGGGCTTATGTTTGGGAACCGATGTTTGATTCCGGTTATCCCTATGGTCATGTAATGTTTTATACATTTATCCTTGTATGCTTTGATGACACGCCATAATTACGCATGACATTCCATTATCAAAATGGGGTGTTACAACGTTGCAACATTCTTTCAAGGTTAGACAGACATGAAGTGAAAGATTCCCCAAAAACCGAAAAGTCATCCATGAAGACTTCCATGGTTTTCTCGATCATATCATGGAAAATGGCCATCATACACCTTTGGAATGTTCCCGGAGCATTGCATAGTCCAAAAGGCATGCGACGATAAGCAAATGTTCCATAAGGACAAGTGAATGTGGTCTTTTCTTGATCACGAGGGTCAATGGGGATTTGGAAATAGCCGGAAAATCCATCCAAAAAGAAATAGAATACATTCCCCGCTAGTCTCTCTAACATTTGATCCATAAAAGGTAATGGAAAATGATCCTTCCTAGTGGCATCATTAAGTTTCCTATAGTCAATACAAACACGCCAACCGGTCACAAGTCTAGTAGGATTCAATTCATTATCCTCATTAGTAACAACCATCATTCCTCCTTTCTTTGGAACACAATGCACAGGGCTAACCCATGGACTATCCGAGATAGGGTAGATCATTCCAGAGTCTAGAAGTTTAGTGACTTCCTTTTTGATCACCTCATGAATCTTTGGATTGGCCCTTCTTTGATTTTGAATAGCGGGTTTATAATCATCCTCCATTAGAATTTTATGAGTACAAAATTTTGGATCTATACCCTTAATGTCGGAGATTTTCCACGCAATGGCCCGTTTATGTTTCATAAGCACTTTGATAAGTTCATCCTTTTCGTTTTCCTTTAATCCCTTAGCAATAATCACCGGTAACTTATCCGATCCCTCAAGAAAAGCATACTCCAAATGAGTGGGGAGTTCCTTAAGTTCTAATTGGGGTGCTTCCTCAATAGATGTTTTCACTTTAGTCTCATTTTCATTCACAACTTTTAATTCCATAGGTGGTGATTCAAAAGGATCCATATTCAACAATTTTTCAATTCACGCAATATCTCCCTCGGGATCAAAATTCTCACTATCAAACTCACTAGGATCAAATGGTGTGCTAAGGTAATCATCAATTTCCTTTTCGATTTTTGAATAACCATTATTCTCAAGCTCTTCAAGAACAAAGTTACCTCCCTCAAATGGAGTGAGTGGAGGTTTAGCCGAAGAGATAATAGGATTCGATGAAGTGGGATTGCCACTTTTAGAAGAAGCCAAGAATCCAAGCACTTATTGAGAATATTCTTTACAAGTAACGTCAATCACATCGATTTGATTAATTGATTCCTCGTAATACTTGGAAGAAAATTTAGAGATATGACCAATATCAAACGTGATATTTTCATCATCAACTCTTAAAGTCAATTTCCCCGCTTTCATGTCAACTAAAGCACTAGCCGTCATCAAAAACGGTCTTCCCAAAATTAGTGGTACACGAGAATCTTCGGGATAATCGCAAACTACAAAGTCCGTTGGAAAGACGAGTTTCCCTACCTTGACAAACACGTCCTCGGCTATACCTTTTGGTAAGACGATCGATCGATCCGCTAGCTCGAGAGTCATCTTAGTAGGTGTAAGCTCGGGAAGTGATAACCTTTTCCACACGGAAAGAGGCATCAAATTAATGCTAGCACCAACATCGGCTAAAGCTAAGCATTCTTCCATATTACGGAAATCACATGGTATCACAAACTTGCCCGGGTCTCCTAGCTTTTTGGGAAGCTTTTGTGTAAGAACCGCGGAACAATTAGAATCTAAAGATGTAGACACTTCAACCAATTTCCCTTTATCATTCATCAATCTCTTAATAGTCGAAGCAAACTTAGGCATGTAAAGCAATGCATCCGCGAAACTAACATTAATATAAAGATTCTTAAACATCTCTAAAAAGTAGTCATTTGAGCATTGGAATTTTCGCGGAGCTTCTCTTGGTTAAGTCTCGAAGGGTAGGGTAGTGTGGGTTTAGTCTTCGGAAGTTCGGGTTCCGGAATAGGCAATTGGTCTACCTTTGGTGGAATAGGAATTTCCTTTTCTTTAACCACCTTGGGTTCTTGCTCCACTTCCCTCACCAGAGAGGTACTCACATGTGGAAGCAAAGGTCCGTCTAAAGCTTTCCCACTACGTGTGGTTATAACTTTCATCTCACCCTTCGGGTTTGGAATGGTATTGCTAGGTAAACAACCCGAAGACGAGGAAGGTTGAATCATAAAAGATTCAAACATCGAAAGCATCTTGTTATGACTTTGTTCCATACTTTGTTGCATACGATTTTGGTTTTGCTCTAGCCTTTGTTGATTAATCTCAATCTTATTGTTTTGTCCTTTAATCGTATTTTGAAAATCGAGTTTCAAAGTATTAATTTGCCCTTGAATTTTGTGTTGAATAGCTTTCATATTTGCCTCATTTGACTTGATATAGCTTGACAACTCATTTTGATTATTGTGAAAACCTTGATTGTTTTGATTAGCATTAAACCCATTTCCTTGATTATAATTCCCTTGGTTACCATGGTTAAAATTATTCCCATTGTTTCCATTGTTGTACCTATTTTGAACCGGTGGAAAACCCGGTAGAGCAACATGGTTTTAATGAGGAACTTGACCGTTGGAGCCATAAGTTCCCGTCGCGGCAAAAGAACTAGCTTGATCAAACCCCGTGGTCGAACAAGCATAATTAGGATGTGCTCCACCACATGATACACAAACATTCTCAACCATATTAATGGATCCATGAGGATTCTTCCTAATCTCATTCAACAAAGTCGCGAATCCACTATCAATCTTAGAGTCCAATCTAGCAATCTCAGGATTTAATGAATTCACATTGGACACAACCGGTGTGTTTCGTGAATATTGTTCTCTAGACTTATCCTCAATTATTCTCCATGCGTCTCTCGGAGTTTCTCTTAAAAGATTTCCACCTGCGGCGTCATTTAAAGAATCTTGTTCAATCATATTAAGCCCATTATAAAAAGTATTTATTTGATGCAATTCCGAGAAACCGTGGTGTGGACATTGTCTTAACAAACCTTTAAATCTTTCCAAAGCAACCCCAAACGATTCATGTACTTTTTGTTCAAATTTAGTGATCTCGTTCTTAAAGTGTGTTGTCTTAGATGGTGGAAAGAAGTAATCCATAAACTTAGACACTAAATTATCCCATGTTAAGATCGAACCCGGTGGTTCTTTCTCATACCAAAGCTTAGCATTACCAACGAGCGAGTACGGAAAAAGCATGAGCTTAATCGCGTCATTCGGCACATCTCTAAACTTGAGAGTCGAGGTAATTCGAAGAAAATTCCGAATGTGAGAATGCGGGCTATCGGTCTCAAAGCCATGAAATTGGTCGGCACGAATGAGCGATAAAAGACCCGTCTTAATCTCAAAATGATCCGCCAAAATAGCCGGCACAACGATTGCTTCCCCATACCCTTCGGTGGGTGCACCGAGCAATTCCTCCATTGTTCGGTTATCGGCCATCTCTACAACAATAGGTGGAAGCTCGGGTTCCACTATTCGTTGTTGACGATTTCTATTTCTACAAGGAATATTTTCAAGCCTATTAAAATCAATCACAAGACGAGAAGAACTTAATTGCATACACTACGAAGACGAGAATTTAGAGGATTAGAGAAGAAATTAGACAAGAAGAAGATTATTTTTGGTATTTTATTTGGTATTGCTCAATAAAAAATGATCGATAAAAAACAAGGAATAAGGATAACTACTATGGAAGTAAATTACCCTCGGTCGATATTGAAACGATAGGTGAAAACCTAAACGTCTCGAGGTTCAATAAGTAAACTACAAAAATAAGATTTATTACTACTTGAGTCGGTAAACCAATAACAGGTCGTCCCTCCCAATATACGCACAAGCAAGCGGGGAAATGAGGTAGCACAAAGCACTTAAAAACCTTTTTCCTTAGACGGCCTTTTATAGACGTCGCCTTATACCCACCGTATAATTTTTATAAATCGAGTTCAAACTTCTTATTAGTATTTATCTATTTTGCCTTTTATTTTTGTTTTGGATTCGACTACAATAGCTAGGTGATGAAATCCCAACTAATGCCTTATTTGAAAAGTATGTAAATTTATTGTTCTACGTAATACAATATATTAATCACAAAAAAACGAGAAAAACGATACATACTATATAATAGAAAAATAACAAAACTTT
Organism: Glebionis coronaria; assembly: GCA_025667525.1. Classification (NCBI taxonomy): domain Eukaryota; kingdom Viridiplantae; phylum Streptophyta; class Magnoliopsida; order Asterales; family Asteraceae; genus Glebionis; species Glebionis coronaria. The sequence goes on along the minus strand of CM046876.1, from coordinate 95,075,355 downwards.
CTGAGGACGGAAAGGGTCTTCAAATCAACGATCAACAAATCTCCACGAAAACGAATCGTTCACAAGATCCCCGGCAGCGGCGCCAAAATTTTTGATGTGATCGTGATAGTATAGTGATAATTAAGATACGTTATAGGGTAAATTAGAAAATTACCTTAGGAAAAAGTAATAGTCTAAAATTACCAAAGACGAATTCAATTAAACACGCGATGAACCAAGTTCGTTGTACACGAAGATCTTATGAATTTGAGACGTTTTTGTATCGATTTGGACAATTGATTCAAACTGGTTGTCGGTTTTTAAACTACAATAAAAATCTACCAATTTAAACTATTTAATTTTAACCTAAAGTGCATGAATCGTAAACCCCAAATTATTTAAACTAAAAACAATTAATTAAAATTTAAACTATTTAAAAATTAAACTTTTTAATTATCTATAAAAATTAATCTATTCAATAAAAAAATAACTTTTAATCTATTTTTAGAAATCTAATTAACTTTTTAAACTAATAAAATTTACTAAAATTTACTTAAACCAAATCTAAATATAAAACTATATTTATTTAAATCTAAAATTAATAAATTCTAATTATTTTAAAACTAATTAAACTTTTAAAAATAAAAACATTTTTTTATATTATATTATTTAGTTTATTTAGAAACTATTAATTTCTGAATTTTACTCTAATAAAAATAATAATTACAATTTACTTAAACGAAAATTTAATACACTACTACTTAAATGAAAATCTGCCCGAAATAATGTCACTATATTAATGGAGTAACAGAAAGTAAACTCAAAAGAGCTTGTAGCTCAATTGGTTAACACATTGGGAGTTCATCCGTGAGGTCACGGGTTCAAGTCCTAGGAAGGACATTTTTTTGTGATATATATCTTTTGGATGATAAAAATAAGAAAATCAATAAACCAAACACTCCCAATTGAGGAGTGCTGGCCGAAAACTAACACAAAGCACAGACAACAATATAATGTAGTTAATCAAATACAAGCAGACATATCAGATCTAAAATCAGCAAACTAAGAGAATGAATGGGCAAAATAAAGCTAAAAGAGAGCTGTTTAAAATGTTCAAACTAACAGTAAAGTGAAAACCGATTAAATCTGTTATTAGCAATCAAACAAATAAAGTCTAACGTCTAACCAAATAAGCAGAATACTCAAACTCGTTTATCAGTAAACCCCACTTCCCCAAAACAATGCAGATATCAACCTCTTAACAGCAAGGACTGAATCACCCTTAAATATTCAACAGATATGAACAAATAACAGAATCCTACAACTAAACAGATCAGTCAAATCCAACACTTATCAGCAGAATATAGAGCTAATAAAGCTATAGTAGATATCAATCAACTTCTACGAACATCCTCTCCACATTCGGATTATGCATCAACATACACCATAGCAGTCAAATACTATCATGCCAAAACAGTTAAAATTAACAATCCCTAAACAAACTTAACTTGCAGTCTAGTTAAATGACTAAGCTCAAATACAATCCATATTAGCAGATTATAACTAGAGCAAAAATAAACACATTAAAGAACTTATTTAATAACAGATTCAGTTCATCATATTCAAACCAACATCGAAGAACAAGTAAACTAAATCATACAAGCAATTTAACTAAAAAATATAAGATAGAACATAATCTAAAAGGTAAAGAACCTTTTGTAGAAACCATTGGGAAGAGGGTTGTACCGAACAACCTTATGAACCGGAATCAAAACCACCAAACATCTCACCAAGAACCACCATCAATCATCATTCATCACTCTGACTGATTTTAGAAAACTTTCCAGTAGGAAAGTTTATTTCCCAAATCTTACTTCTATTATCCAGTCTAAGCTATTAATGAGCTTAGATCGAATAACATAACATCATTATGATAAATCGGAATTTAGATTTAAATTGCAATATTAACTAAAAATAGTTAGTAGGCACGATTTTGACTAAAACTCAAATAACTTTTATTAATAATCAATAAATGATTACAAGACTTTGATAAAGAAAATTACAAAATTAATCCTAATTCTATTTCTGCATAATAACATTAAAGTAAAAAGAGGGATGCCAGATTACAAGTATTTTGGGGGTTTATATAGCCAACCCCCTAGGCTGTTGAGGGGAGAATATCCGAATCTTCAAGAGCATATTCCTTCTTTAATTTTGGCCCTTAGATCGTCTATTCTTCTTTCTCTCTCTTGTTTGTTTTCATCGTATGGCTGAAAATACACAACTAGCACACGGATTGCCAACGTGGCATCCGTTTGTGCTAGTTGTGTTAGTTTGATGCTGATTTGTCCTCTTATGATTGGCTGATTGAGGAGGGTGAGGTGTTGTCTCCAATAAGATGTTGCCACGTAGAAGATCCTTCCATCATCTCTTCCGAAAACTTGGGGGATTAAATTCCCCCACGCTTGAATCGCACGTGGGAGTGAAAACCCCCTTATTTACTTGTTGATTTATCAATTAGGGTTTTTAAACAGTAACTATAAAGTTACTGGTTTTGGTTTTGGGGAAGATGGAGAAAACATAGATATCATCGAATGGTTTTTTTAATTATTTTGTGTGTGAGTAAAAACGTATGGAGTTATATGAACGGTTTAATGAGTGGTTGGATAGATATAAATGGAACGTTTATTTGATTTGTAACATATCCCATGTGTAACCCTAAACAGGCCCAAATAAACATCTTTATTTGTTCCTAACATTTCACTTTGGGCTTTTTGATCAAATGGACCCAAAAGTGAAACCATTAGCCGTCTAGTTTAGTTGTAAATGGGCTTTGATTTGGGCTTTGACCCAAAAGTAGGTAATTAATCTCCTTAAATGGGCTTTTAGGCCCATTTACCAAAAGTGGGACCCACTTGGCCATTTTCTCCATAAATGATTAAATCCGCTAAAGTTGAGTTCAAAATTGGCTTCGTTGATCTTTTTCTTCAAACTTGTGTCGATTTCACTGGTTTTTGCGATCTTTGGTACCTACACACATCAAAACAAGAAACATACAAATACAAGGCAAAATTCATACATTTCATGCATTATTTCATTGTTTTTAGATAATATTGATATGAGTAAAATCACTCATATCAAATAGTAGATTTTATGCTGACATGGTTGAAAGAGGAGTGATCCGTAAGCGCCCAGCTGAAGATGTGTCTAGTGATCGTCCAACAAAGATACAGAAGACGATGGATGATGGACCATCTTGCGGTTCTCAGTAGACCAGTCTGTGTTTAGCAATGACCTTTGTATCTTTTGTACCTTTTGTAACTTTGACTGAACCGACTTGTTAGTAGTAGACTTGGCACAAATTTTGAGTATGTATAGTGCTAGAACTTTGATATGGGATGTAATTAAGACAATGCTTTTGTTTCAAGTCGAAAGAAATATGTATCTTGTCTTGAATTCCATATTGTGCCTTATTTGTATCTTGATTATGAATTCAATCCATATTATATGAATCCCTTGTTGGGTGAGTGCTTAATACTTTGAAATTGTGAAATTATAGAACTATGTCGCCCAAGAAAGCTGTGACTGAGGATGATGTACGTAGGATTATTACGGAGCAAGTTACCGCATCTATTATTGAATTTATGGCAAATGCTAGAAATGAAGCTGGCGGTAGTGGAGCTGGCGGTTGTGGAGCTAGCGGTAATGAAGCTGGCGGTAGTGGAGCTGGCGGTAGTGGAGCTGGCGGTAGTGGAGCTGGCGGTAGTGGAATTGGTGGTACTAATGTGAATGTGAATGCTAATAATGTGAATGCTAATGTTGGAGGAAATATAGGAGGACTTGGAACTAATGCACCTGAAGTTGGTGGTTGTACTTATGTGACGTTCATGAAGTGTGAACCTCTACCTTTTAATGGAACTGAAGGTGCTGTAGGATTAAGCCAGTGGATTGAGAAGATTGAGTCGGTGTTTCAGATTAGTAAGTGTAAGGAGGAAGATAAGGTGACTTTTGCTATGGCTACTCTTAAAGGTTGTGCGTTGACTTGGTGGAATGGGAGAATTGCTTTCATGGGTATTGATGTTGCTAATGCTACTCCTTGGGCTGAAATTAAGAAGTGGATGACTTTGGAATTTTGTCCCCGTAGTGTGATCATTAGGTTAGAACAAGAGTTGATTCATCTGAGAATGAAGGGTGTGGACATTGATAGTTACACAAACCGATTCCATGAGTTGGCCTTGCTATGTCCTCGATTGGTGGAACTCGAAGAGATCCGAATTGAACAATATATCAAAGGGTTGACCAAGAATATCCGGGGGGACGTGACATCATCAAAACCACTGACCATTGATGATGCTGTTCGAATGGCTTACCAACTCTTTGGACAGATAATTCAGGATAGGGAAGATGAAGCCCGTGTTGGTGAGAAAAGAAAGGGTGATGGTGATCGTGTAGATAGAGGTGATAACAGGAAGAATTTCAATCCCCGTCAGAACCAGAGAAAGGGGAATGCAAATGTACTTACCAACAACACACCGCGCAACGATGATAGATGTCTTAAGTGTGGCAACAAGAGGCATGCTGGCGACTGCTGGAAGTGCCGAAATTGCGGAAAGCTTGGACACAAGGTTGAAAGGGTAAGAAGGGAACCATTTGCTTCAACTGTAATGAAGAAGGTCATAGGAAATCGGAATGCCCCAAGTTGAAAGCGATTGTACCTGGAAGAAACCCCCAGGGTGGTGTCTATCAACTTGGAACAATTGAGGTGAAGAAAGAGGATCCGAATATCGTTACTGGTACGTTTTTACTCAACAATCATTATGTTGTTGCTTTATTTGATTCGGGTGCTGATAGGAGCTTTGTATCCACTAAATTTAGTGCCCTTATTGACATTGAACCTGTTGAGATAAATACCAGTTACGAGGTGGAATTGGCTGATGGTAAATTAGTGAAAACTAATAAGCTATTAGAAGGATGCTCTCTGAATCTCTTTAAATATTCCTTTCCGATTGATTTGATGTTGATAGAATTAGGTAGTTTTGATATTATTATTGGTATGGATTGGTTGTCGTTGAATAATGCAACTATTTTATGTGGAGAGAAGAAGGTTAAGATTCCTCTTAGGAATAGGACGTTAGTAATTGATGGTAATCGAGGTGAATCCCGTTTGAAAATCGTTTCATGTATTAAAGTCCAAAAGTACATCAGGAACGGTTGTGAGTTATTCTTTGCTCAAGTGACCGGGAATGAGTCTAGGGAGAAACGATTGGAAGATGTACCTATTATTTGTGAATTTCCTGAGGTATTTCCTAAAGATTTACCCGGACTTCCACCGATAAGGCAAGTAGAGTTTCAAATCGATTTAATTCCTGGTGCTGCACCGGTGGCACGTGCGCCTTACTGATTAGCCCCTTCTGAATTAAAGGAGTTATTTGAGCAACTTAAGGAGTTGTCTGATAAAGGTTTTATTCGACCAAGCTCGTCACCTTGGGGAGCTCCAGTCTTGTTCGTTAAGAAGAAGGATGGATCTTTCCGTATGTGCATTGATTATAGGGAACTGAATAAGTTGACAATTAAAAATCGACATCCTTTACCTAGGATTGATGATTTGTTTGATCAACTATAAGGATCTAGTGTGTATTCTAAGATAGATTTGCGGTCTGGATATCACCAACTTCGCGTCCGTGAAGAAGATATTCCTATAACTGCATTTAGAACTCGTTATGGACACTATGAATTTCAAGTAATGCCATTTGGGTTAACAACGCACCTGTGGTTTTCATGGATTTAATGAATCGAGGGTGCAAGCCCTACTTGGATAAATTTGTGATTGTGTTTATTGACGATATTCTAATCTATTCTAAGAATGAAGATGAACATAGAGAACATTTAAGGATTATTTTGAATTTGTTAAAGGAAGAAAAGTTGTATGCTAAGTTTTCGAAATATGATTTTTGGTTAGATTCTGTGCAATTTCTTGTTCATGTGATTAACAAAGATGGAATTCATGTTGATCCTGCAAAGGTTGAAGCCATTAAGAATTGGTCTGCACCGACAACGCCAACGGAAGTGCGACAGTTCTTAGGATTGGCTGGCTATTATAGGCGATTCATTAAAGAATTTTCTGTAATAGCTTAACCCTTGACTAAGCTTACCCATAAGAATAAACCTTTCGTTTGGGGAAGTGATGAAGATGGAGCATTTCAGACAATGAAGCAAAAATTATGTAGTGCGCCAATTTTATCATTACCCGAAGGGAGTGAAGATTTTTTAGTGTATTGTGATGCATCTCTTAGAGGTTATGGAGTTGTTTTGATGCAGCGAGAAAAAGTGATAGCTTATGATTCTAGGCAATTAAGGAAAGAATGAGGAGAATTATACTACTCATGATCTTGAGTTAGGAGCTGTAGTCTTTGCTCATAGGTTGTGGAGACATTATCTGTATGGCACCAAGTGTACGGTATTCACCGATCACAAAAGCCTACAATATATTCTCGATCAAAAGGAAATGAACATGAGGCAACGAAGATGGATAGAGTTGTTAAGTGATTATGATTGTGATATAAAATATCACGCAGGAAAAGCCAATGTTGTCGCTGATGTATTAAGTAGGAAAGATAGAGAGCCTATCAGGGTACGTTCTCTAGTCTTGACTGTGCACAATAATTTTCCTGAGCAAATTAGAAATGCGCAAATAGAAGCTTGTAAGAAAGAAAATTTTATTAATGAAGGGTTCCGAGGAGAAGGAGATCCTTTACAGGTTAGAGCTGATGGAGTGAAATGCTTAAGAGGTCGTATGTGGATACCTAAGTTTGGAGGCTTAAGAGATTTGATTATGTTAGAATCCCATAAATCTAAGTATTCCATTCATCCGGGGATCTGATAAGATGTACCATGATTGGAAGAAGTTGTACTGATGGCCGAATATGAAAGCTGATATTGCTATGTATGTTCTTCAATGCTTGACTTGTGCTAGAGTCAAAGCAGAACATCAAAAGCCATCAGGACTACTTCAACAACCAAAGATTCCTGAATGGAAGTGGGAGCGAATTACGATGGACTTTATCACCAAGTTTCCTAGAACATCATTTGGAAACAACTCGGTTTGGGTTATTATCGACAGACTGACCAAATCAGCACACTTCATTCCGGTTAAAGAGCAGTTCTCACTGGAGAAGCTGACTCGTATATACCTTGATAATGTTGTATGCAAGCATGGAGTGCCTGTATCGATCATTTCAGATCGAGATCCTAGATTCGTATCGAATTTTTGGAAATCTCTCCAAAGATCTTTGGGAACGAATCTCGACATGAGCACTGCTTATCACCCCCAAACTGATGGGCAGAGTGAAAGGACGATACAAACACTAGAAGATATGTTGAGAGCTTGTGTGTTAGATTTTGGTAAGAATTGGGATAAACATTTGCTGTTAGCAGAGTTTTCTTATAATAATAGTTACCATTCTAGTATTAAGGCTGCACCGTTTGAAGCTTTGTATGGTAGGAAGTGTAGATCTCCTGTATGTTGGAGTGAAGTTGGGGATACCCAGCTCACGGGACCGGAATTGATACGGGAGACTACGGAGATGATAGTTCAGATTAAGAATAGGTTGTTGACTGCCCGTAGTAGACAGAAAAGTTACGCGGATGTGCGGCGGAAGCCGATGGAGTTTAAAGTGGGTGACCGAGTAATGTTGAAAGTATCGCCATGAAAAGGCGTTATAAGATTTGGAAAGCGAGGAAAAGTGAATCCCCGCTATATTAGACCCTTTAAGATTTTATCTAGAGTAGAACCTGTAACACCCCCAATTTCGATCATAACAGCGGAAGGGTCATTGGGTGTTACTATCATGGTTCAATCTCATAATCATAGAAAACGTCTCAAAACGAGTCGTTTTAATAAACATCCATTCAATTTCATTTAATCAAGATAAAATTTCATACATGGTCCCGGATGATTCAAAAGTTTACAAACTATTATAAATGATAAAAGTTATTTGAATGGATATGTTTTAGAAAAGCGGGCCAAAACATTTCAAATATGCAAGCTTCACGAAACCGCCTTCCTCGAGTGCCTTCTAAATGGACCTGAGATAAAACATGCTAAAAAGTCAGCAAAATTTGCCGAGTGAATCTATAGAGTTTTAATTTAAATAAAGTGAACACAAGTATGCAAAATAACCTTCCATGGTTAATAATTCACTAAAAGACAATAGCGTTGTACGGACAGAATTATCGTTGTTATTTCTATTTGCCTCGTGAAATGAACGTTAACATATATATTTCAGCACAACACACCTAGCCAAGTGCGTATATTTCTCTTATACAATGCATCCGATGTTTCATTACTGGTGCATCACAACACCACGCGAGAGCTACTCGCGACCGGACTGGGCGTCACCCCGATAGATCTATCCATGGCATTAGCGTTACTTCGATTAACAATTCACGATTCATGGGTCTTTTAAGGCTAAAACAAACTTATATAACAACTTTCATCTAAGCATACAATCAAGTTCCTTTGTGTTCAATTTTTAAAACAAAGAGGGTCTACCACAACTTCTCGTTGCACCCCTTTCATTTATAATAAATACTTTTCCAATAATAAGGGTTCCCACAACTTCTCGTTGCACCCCTACTCTTCTAATAAGTAGAGTTTCCACAACTTACTGTTGTACCCTTTAATTTCAATAATTACTCTTCAAGTAAAACAAGGGTTTCCACAACTTCTCGTTGCCCCCTTTTATTTTAGTAAAACAAGCATGTTATCCCCCTCGCGGGTTTTATAAAACAAGTAAACATGTTGAGAGCGAGGCTATAGACTCACCTTAGCCATTAGTGGTAATGAGAAGATCGCCGACGATTAGTGATGCCCGTTTAAACACGAAAACCGCAACCTACCAAATAAGGCGCGTTCGTAAATAATCGACTTAAGTATAAATCATACTTAAATAATATAAAAATCAAAATTACAAAACCAAGACAATCCCGAAAATTTTAATAATACAAGTGTTATTACTATACCCTTTTTTTTCAACACTATTCTTTTAAACACTTGCACTTCCGATATTGACTCGTCATAAGACGCCAAGTCAACGCAAGTCAACTTATCATTTTACTTCCCTCGGACCAGTAGCTAAGTCATTTATATAATGACTTAACACTTGAGTAAAATACCATGTCCAATGGCGAATACTCAACTCACGCCACATAATTATTGAACTACGTGTCCAAAATACCAATCAGCATGTACACTCCAAATGTACACACCAATCTAACCTATCTAGACATGTCCGATTTCGACGAAACTTGGTGACAAACTCACACATAATATGAATAAGACTCAGTAAAAGTTTCATTCAAAAATATTACTTCTAAGACCTTCTGCCCGACACATCTTCGTGTTATAAAAACCGGACAGTTTTACGTCTTTGAATTGTAAAATCATTTCGACTTATCTAAACAATTCCGTTTATAAAACCGACACCCGGGTTTGAAAATAGACTCATGACCTGAGGTTTAGCAACTTACATCAGTACTTGAACATTTTTAAAACTCATTCTATAGTCCCCGAGATTCGATACAAATATCGACAACAATTTTCGGATTGTGCCGATACCCGTCTCCCGGTACACGAATACTAAAAGTAGCATAACTTTTCGCTCGAAATGAGTTAGAAGCTCATTCAAGCGGCAAATCGAAGCTAAAAGAATCCTCTACAAGCCTATCCTATTAGTTTCATCATTTTCAAACAGTAAGATTTTCAAAAATTACGTTTTACCTACTGGTCTAAAATGCCTTTCTAAAAATCATACTAAAACAATTTTTCAACCCATTCCAACAATTTGTATACTCCTAATATTACCCCAATATCATCCTAACACATCTAACTAACCTATATCATCCTCAAATTAAATCTTACAAAAATTAAATATATAAAAATCTTGCATGCAACCACTCAAAATTTTAAATATAATAATATTAACACTACTTACAAGCATAGAAATAGATCAAACACCCTTGTTCTTCATCAAAATTTGAAAGTTCTTGCATGTTGCATATTTTTACATCAAAATGATCACCATCAAATTTCCAACATGGGTCTTTTCTTAGTTTTGAATGATTCAAAGTGAATCAAAAATTTTGAGGGTGTTTGTGGTGGGAGATGGGACGGAAACCACAAGGAGGAGGGAGAGGATTTTTGTGATTTTTTTATAAAAAATGAGTTTGTAATAAAAAAAATGGTTAGTGGAAAATTAGTTTGTAGTGGTGGTGGAGGGGTATTTGTTGCCAATTAGGTATAGTTTTGGTCCAAAATGAGATTAAATAGTTGTAAGGGTAGAAAATGTAAATATTACATTTTAAAAATATTTACGGGACTCGGGTTTCGTAAAAATACTTTTTAAAAGTTAAAACGCTTCAAAAATAAATTAATATAACTTCGACACGACTTAAAACGTAATTAAATCGAAAACGTCGAAAATATTAAATATCGAGACAATCGATAATAAAACGTAAATTTTTGGGCATCCGTCGGTATCGCGATCATTCGTAGTTCTCGTCATTCGTTAAAACAAAAAATACGAGAAATAAAAATAAATATAAGAAAAATCATTTCCATGATTATTTGAGAATATAATATCGATACTTAACATATTCCTTGTCGGTTTTCATCTAATCGACATTCTTACGCTAGTTTCAAGCCATAACCTTCTCGGTTAATCGATAATTTAAAATTCTCATTAAAATAAATTTATAATTCTTAATAGTCGAGACAAAAATATCGGCCTGAAATTGACGGATTGTCACATTATCCCCACCAAATTGGGATCTTCGTCCCGAAGATCAACTTGCGTTCTTCCTCGATCGCTCGTTGAAATCAAAGAGTTAAACGTATTTTGGTCCTCGTTTAGAGTTCCATCACACATGACAATAAAAATTCGACTTCGTTTCTGTTGCCTAACTTCCTTATCGATAATATCTACAAGTACTTTGATGAAATGCAACTTACTGTCGATTCATACTTCATCAAGAGAGATAATAAGATCTTCGACGAGAAGAAATTTCTTTAGGTTCGACATATGAAAAGTATCGTGAATTCCTTGCGGCTCTCGAGGTAATTTAAGTTTTCATGCCATCGGACCTTCCATTGATATCATCTCGAATGGTCCAAACTAACGGGGACTTAACCTCCCACGTTTTCCAAAATACATAACACCTTCTTTATGGTGATAACTTGGCATAACTTTTCTTAGAAAGCGACGTCCCGGCGCTTAATTCGCATACGATAGTCTTCAGTGTAACAGTGAAGAGTGAAAAACAGGATAGTCATCGTCTAAGTTCCAAAGAAAGTCAAAAGGTATTATATGGTACATGTTCTCCATGACCGGACGTCATTGGACAATGCCGCCTCAAGTTCTCACAACTTACGATCACTCAGCTCGATCACATACCACATAAGTACCTAAAAACAAAGGTCAAACATAAACATCAAATGTAAATCTCCGTCGTTGATCATCGATAAAACCTTGGACTAGCCCTTGATAATACAACTCGATCTCTAAAGTCTTTCCACTTGCAGTGTCGGCAACAACCTACTCTTCGAAGTGAAAACGAATTTGTTAATTCCAGTCATTAAGAAATTCGGTCCATTGGAGAGAATTCACAACACATCGGGCATACCATTAAGTTCTACTCCAGTGTTCAACGTACAAAAGCGTCCCACTAATTTTTGCTTCAGCGTTCATCGTACAAAGGCGTCCCAATAATTTCGACTTTAGTGCTCAAGGTGATGCATCATATTCCTCGTTTTTAGTTCGTCATACTAGCCCCAAGAGTTTCGTCATCAAGAAAAGTCTTCGGTGACCCTTCGATAGTAGCAAGTAAAATTACAAAATCTTCACATCCACGATAAGTTGTCGTTGATAACTTGATCCTCAGTTAATCCGCAAGTACACACATAAATCATGGTGACGCTTAAGTGAGTCGCCTATTCTCGGAACGGTCAACGGTTCTTAACAATCTGTTTATAAAGCTCACGATCATCGAGACACATTAGAAATGGTCTATTAAAACAAATCATAACTCGAGAGAAGTCCAACGGGTTACTTGTACATAGATGATAATCGATGATCATCATAATGACGACAACATCGAACGATTCTTACCAACGAAATACGAGTCGAAGGAAGACGTACGCACACCAAAAATCCACAAATCGAGCCAGACATACTTGGGCCCACTCATTTATAACTCCTTGTCTACATCAAAAGGCGTCCCTCTCCATGTATACAAGAGTTTATAAATTTACGGTTCGGGAACTTATAACTTTCTTGTTCAAATGAAAAGGCGTCCCATTCCAATTCAACAAAACGATTATAAGTCAACCTACTCAAGTATTACTACCTCTCAACACGATCATATCAAAATACCATGATAAATACAAGGTGTCAATAAACTTACATCATAATTTCCGTATTCAAACGTCCCATTCCATCTGAAATAAGGAAAACACAACAATCTAAGGTCCAGTCGTTTAAAATTTTCTTATTCAAATGTCCTAATCCATTTAAGTAAGACAACATTAAACGACTCTTAGTTGGGTGAGTTAAAATCTATATATCTAAATGTCCCATTCCATTTAGATACACAATATTAAGTCACTCAACCGAATGGCTACTACGAGCATATTATTGTTGTACCCAGACTATATATATTTGATTAGGATATATATATCTTAAGTCCAACATTGGCATCCTCCTTTTCGCCAATAAAACGTGGTCATGTAAACTCAAATCACACGTCGCATTACATAGAAGATGTCGCCTCAGATAAATGATTCTTCAAAATCATAAGTAGTAACGAAAACACGAACATCGCATTTATTAATTACGTTTCGAAAGGAGATGTCCAAAAATGGCACATCACGATACGATGATAACAATCGAATTTAAACAAGTCGATATGCGATAGGTTACAAAACCATGACAATCTACGTCATAATAATACCTCGTATCAATATAAAACTATCATTTATAATTTAAAAAAAATGAAAACATACCTTGTAATTCACAAGTACAAATAATCGATAAAGATTACAGCAACATATATAATGACATATATATATAAATACTATCATTCTCGTCCATTGGCAACTCGGAGGTTTCGCTTGCAACAGTTATAGTTAAAAGATTTCAAAAATTCATTTTTGGAAAATCTTTTCGTTCTCTATAACTTGAGCTCTGATGCCAATCTGTAACACCCCCAATTTCGATCATAACAGCGGAAGGGTCATTGGGTGTTACTATCATGGTTCAATCTCATAATCATAGAAAACGTCTCAAAACGAGTCGTTTTAATAAACATCCATTCAATTTCATTTAATCAAGATAAAATTTCATACATGGTCCCGGATGATTCAAAAGTTTACAAACTATTATAAATGATAAAAGTTATTTGAATGGATATGTTTTAGAAAAGCGGGCCAAAACATTTCAAATATGCAAGCTTCACGAAACCGCCTTCCTCGAGTGCCTTCTAAATGGACCTGAGATAAAACATGCTAAAAAGTCAGCAAAATTTGCCGAGTGAATCTATAGAGTTTTAATTTAAATAAAGTGAACACAAGTATGAAAAATAACCTTCCATGGTTAATAATTCACTAAAAGACAATAACGTTGTACGGACAGAATTATCGTTGTTATTTCTATTTGCCTCGTGAAATGAACGTTAACATATATATTTCAGCCCAACACACCTAGCCAAGTGCGTATATTTCTCTTATACAATGCATCCGATGTTTCATTACTGGTGCATCACAACACCACGCGAGAGCTACTCGCGACCGGACTGGGCGTCACCCCGATAGATCTATCCATGGCATTAGCGTTACTTCGATTAACAATTCACGATTCATGGGTCTTTTAAGGCTAAAACAAACTTATATAACAACTTTCATCTAAGCATACAATCAAGTTCCTTTGTGTTCAATTTTTAAAACAAAGAGGGTCTACCACAACTTCTCGTTGCACCCCTTTCATTTATAATAAATACTTTTCCAATAATAAGGGTTCCCACAACTTCTCGTTGCACCCCTACTCTTCTAATAAGTAGAGTTTCCACAACTTACTGTTGTACCCTTTAATTTCAATAATTACTCTTCAAGTAAAACAAGGGTTTCCACAACTTCTCGTTGCCCCCTTTTATTTTAGTAAAACAAGCATGTTATCCCCCTCGCGGGTTTTATAAAACAAGTAAACATGTTGAGAGCGAGGCTATAGACTCACCTTAGCCATTAGTGGTAATGAGAAGATCGCCGACGATTAGTGATGCCCGTTTAAACACGAAAACCGCAACCTACCAAATAAGGCGCGTTCGTAAATAATCGACTTAAGTATAAATCATACTTAAATAATATAAAAATCAAAATTACAAAACCAAGACAATCTCGAAAATTTTAATAATACAAGTGTTATTACTATACCCTTTTTTTTTCAACACTATTCTTTTAAACACTTGCACTTCCGATATTGACCCGTCATAAGACGCCAAGTCAACGCAAGTCAACTTATCATTTTACTTCCCTCGGACCAGTAGCTAAGTCATTTATATAATGACTTAACACTTGAGTAAAATACCATGTCCAATGGCGAATACTCAACTCACGCCACATAATTATTGAACTACGTGTCCAAAATACCAATCAGCATGTACACTCCAAATGTACACACCAATCTAACCTATCTAGACATGTCCGATTTCGACGAAACTTGGTGACAAACTCACACATAATATGAATAAGAGTCAGTAAAAGTTTCATTCAAAAATATTACTTCTAAGACCTTCTGCCCGACACATCTTCGTGTTATAAAAACCGGACAGTTTTACGTCTTTGAATTGTAAAACCATTTCGACTTATCTAAACAATTCCGTTTATAAAACCGACACCCGGGTTTGAAAATAGACTCATGACCTGAGGTTTAGCAACTTACATCAGTACTTGAACATTTTTAAAACTCATTCTATAGTCCCCGAGATTCGATCCAAATATCGACAACAATTTTCGGATTGTGCCGATACCCGTCTCCCGGTACACGAATACTAAGAGTAGCATAACTTTTCGCTCGAAATGAGTTAGAAGCTCATTCAAGCGGCAAATCGAAGCTAAAAGAATCCTCTACAAGCCTATCCTATTAGTTTCATCATTTTCAAACAGTAAGATTTTCAAAAATTACGTTTTACCTACTGGTCTAAAATGCCTTTCTAAAAATCATACTAAAACAATTTTTCAACCCATTCCAACAATTTGTATACTCCTAATATTACCCCAATATCATCCTAACACATCTAACTAACCTATATCATCCTCAAATTAAATCTTACAAAAATTAAATATATAAAAATCTTGCATGCAACCACTCAAAATTTTAAATATAATAATATTAACACTACTTACAAGCATAGAAATAGATCAAACACCCTTGTTCTTCATCAAAATTTGAAAGTTCTTGCATGTTGCATATTTTTACATCAAAATGATCACCATCAAATTTCCAACATGGGTCTTTTCTTAGTTTTGAATGATTCAAAGTGAATCAAAAATTTTGAGGGTGTTTGTGGTGGGAGATGGGACGGAAACCACAAGGAGGAGGGAGAGGATTTTTGTGATTTTTTTATAAAAAATGAGTTTGTAATAAAAAAAATGGTTAGTGGAAAATTAGTTTGTAGTGGTGGTGGAGGGGTATTTGTTGCCAATTAGGTATAGTTTTGGTCCAAAATGAGATTAAATAGTTGTAAGGGTAGAAAATGTAAATATTACATTTTAAAAATATTTACGGGACTCGGGTTTCGTAAAAATACTTTTTAAAAGTTAAAACGCTTCAAAAATAAATTAATATAACTTCGACACGACTTAAAACGTAATTAAATCGAAAACGTCGAAAATATTAAATATCGAGACAATCGATAATAAAACGTAAATTTTTGGGCATCCGTCGGTATCGCGATCATTCGTAGTTCTCGTCATTCGTTAAAACGAAAAATACGAGAAATAAAAATAAATATAAGAAAAATCATTTCCATGATTATTTGAGAATATAATATCGATACTTAACATATTCCTTGTCGGTTTTCATCTAATCGACATTCTTACGCTAGTTTCAAGCCATAACCTTCTCGGTTAATCGATAATTTAAAATTCTCATTAAAATAAATTTATAATTCTTAATAGTTGAGACAAAAATATCGGCCTGAAATTGACGGATTGTCACAGGTCCGGTGGCTTACAAACTAGAGTTACCCCCAGAACTTCATGGTGTTCACAACACATTCCATGTATCTAATATGAAGAAATGTCTAGCAGTGAGTGATGAGAAAATTTCGTTGGATAAGGTTCGAATAGATGGGAAGTTGAATTTTATCGAAGAACCCGTAGAGGTTATGGATCGTGAGGTAAAGCAACTGAAACAAAGTCGGATACCTATTGTCAAGATCCGATGGAATTCAAAGCATGGACCGGAATATACTTGGGAACGAGAGGATGAAATGTGGAAGAAATATCCGCACCTCTTTGATTTCAATAAGAAACGGACATCAAAATGAAATGGATCACGAGGACGTTGATCCCTTTTAGGAGGAAAAGCTGTGACAATCTAACATTTTCAAGTAGTGAATTATTTTCTCGTATAATATTTTGAAACTTATTTTTGTGTTGGTTGATGAACTCACAATTTACGGATTTAAATTTGGGCATATGTGCATAATTTAGCGTCCTTTACGACTAAACCGGAAACCTTAGGATTACGTATTTACGTTTTTGAACTCCGTTTTTGATGAGACAATTTTTATTGGATTCGTTTTGTGCCGTTTATTCATAATTTATAAAAACGTATTTCGTAAAACGACCTGAGGGCACGCAAATCGAGGAAACTAGAATCGAGGAATACCCGGAAATTAGCGAGATGGGACAAAAAAAGTTTATCCCACCCCACTAACTAAAAGGGACGGCCAAAAGGGACACCACATCCCTTGATGTGGCACCCTTATAGCTATAAGCTTACACTTGTAAGCTTAGCTTCACATTGAAGCTACTCATCTCCACCTAAACTAACAAAACCACTTGCTAAACCATTTACTTCCATTTTTACATGAAAACAACTCACACATACTCTCTCCCTCTCATCCTTGCCGTCCCACTTCACCATCCTACACCATCATTTGATCTTTTTAGCCACAAGTTACATGTTATCTAGCCATATTATGGAGAAACCTTGAAGCCTTGGTTGATTGGTGGCCATATTAACAACAAAGGAGGTGATTTGCTTGTGTCATAGGGCTAATTTCTCAACAAACTATCTTGGTTATTGATGATCTTGGAGATATATTTGGTGTTCATCAAGTTGTTGTCTTCTAAAAACAAGATATAATCTTGGTTGGTAAAGAAGATCATCCTTTCCATTTCTCTTGTTATTTTTGTAAAGATCAAATGTATTTTCTTTCTTGTTGTATATGTATATGATGAATATATGATGATACAAATGTTGTGTGGGGATCAAGTGTTGATAAATATGCTTAAAAAGATGAATAACCATAAGAAACAAGGCTAAAATCATGCTTAAATTGTTGGCTGTATAAAAACAATAAGTAACCAAGTCTTAAACTGATAAAATTGCATGGTGGAATCCATTTACAGTAACTGTTAGATGTCATACACATGTGAGAGTTGGCCATGCAATGGAATCATCAAAATGAGTGAGATATGATCAAAACAAGATGAGTGTGCTAATCTGAATAGTCTGTTTTGTAGGGACTGTTAAGGATAGTTAGACATGGAATGAGCAGTATCTATAACTATCTTATTTGTAGCACATAATATGAAGTTTATGCCATCCAAAAAATGAGCTTCTATCTCATTATAGAACTCAAGATATGATAAAAATGGTGAAGATGAAACTAAAAATCAGATTTTGAAGAATTAATGTTTAATACTATTATATAAGCACTCAAATAATATAGTATAAAATGTGAAATTAAAACCCACTAACTTATAAATTTCATTTATATAAATATGTATAAGGTTAAATAAATGGACACTTTATAAAAATGGTAGTTGAATAAGATTTATAAGTAATAAAAACTATAAACATGATTTTTACGACTTTTTCGGCTATTACCGTAAAATTTAACATTTTTCGCCAATTAAAACTTAGACAATCAAATCCGTCTAATGTAAAGTTTTTAAAAGTCATATACTGATATATAAGTACCTAATACAAGTAAAATCCGATAAAACCCGAACTATATGACATACGGACATTAACGAGCTAAGTTAGTATATTGGACTAATAATTTAACTAAATAAGTTAAACACTTATAAAAATTACTTATTGGGATTAACCCATTTGGGCCCAACATGTAAAGTATAAATACTGATAATACAAGTATAAAATGGATTAATACAAGTTAATGAACTTATAATAGGCTTATTGGACCTAAAACATGTAAATAGGTAAAACTAGTAAACTAGTAAAAAGTTACAAATACATAAACACTAAAATGAGTAAATAAGAATATATAAACCCACTTGATCATCATCATATGTACAAAATCATCATATGTATATTTGTTATTTTGATAAAGTCATTGGACAAAATTCTAAGACCGATTATTATTTATATAGGTTTCCGTGACCGAAGCACGCCCGTAGCCGATAATCCGCCTTTCATTATCAACGTGAGTTCATAGCCTCGCACCCTTTTAAATGTTTTATAAAATGATTTGTAAACCCGCGAGGGAGATAACATGTTAGTTTTTGATAAATATAGAACACAAGTAGTCCCGATGGTATGCTTAATGATATAGACCCGAATGATGCGATGACCCAATAAAAGAGATAAAAAGGATTATTAGTAGTTAGGTTATGTCACTCAAAGTCCCATTAGCATGAATTGTGAAGTACCAGGATTTGCTAGACGCTTATGCATATGATAGTACTATTTGGGGACGATCACCCCAGTTCGCGCCTTGACGGTTGATCCCCGTCGTACCACATTGATTGGTAAGCGAATTTATGTATGAGAAGATTTACATAGCGTGATTTTTGTGACGACACGCTAACTTAGATGGGCAAATTGTTTATCGGGTTCGCGGCCCGTTGTTGTGATAGTAAGGTAACAATGTCATGCGGCTAATAATAATCTAAATGTAATCCTATATAATCTAAATATCCGATATGATACGATGTTAATAACGATAATAATATTACCTATAATGGTAATATTGAGGCTACGGTCTCATGGACGGTTTAAGATGGATGCTTGATTTATATATTGCCTGACTAGCAATACAAGAACTTACTTCTGATATTATACTTGTGTTCTGATTTCAACGATTGTTTTATATAACGGTTTTATTAAGCTCTATGAATTCACTCGGCATTCGCTGATATGATTTTTGCATGTTTTTATCTCAGGTGCTTGAAGGTAATCCGGATGGAGATCGACTCTGATGGCCCACATAATAATAAAAATGTTCATTCGATCTATGTTTTGTAAACTTAATGACCTGTATAATTTGGGACCTGTTGTACACTTTAAAACTTTTTATCGAATGAATGTATGTTGAACCTTGTACAACCATTTTTATGTGTTGTCTATGATTGGAGTTATTGTGCTATCCTGTAAAACTCTAAAAGACCCTTCCGCTGTACCAATACGAAAATTGAGAGTGTTAAACTCTGCTTCACATTTAGTACACTTGTTTCATTCTTCTTTTCAAGAGTTCAATATATCGCGTCTAATAGACCTACCACCTAACCTGGGGTATGCAAAGCAAGGATTTAACCACAACCCACGAATTTATGATGCAACCAAGTTAGGATTGGTCTTATATCTGATTGTGTTTTTAAATGAATCTGAGAGCATGTCACTACATGAAGAGAATCGGTCAAAAGTAATTTTTACATATCCTGAGTATGATTATGCACAACTTAATGCAACATATGCAAAAATAGATCTGAGAACTTGCTTTAATATGCAAAAGGAATTTATCCATACACCAGCTTACATGCCTATTAGAGAAAGCCTTAGTATACTTCTTACACTTGTTAATTCAGACGAACCTAAGGAAATTCCTAAGAATCTTCCACCAGTAAGTACGGTATTGTTAACCTTGAAAGAGATTCAACGTTACCTAACCGAGTTTGACAAGGTCATCCTGGAATGTACGACTTCAACGGTTCAAACCGTTGGAGAATGGGCTTTCGAACACATGAAAACGGTGTTTGAGAAAGAGATCGTTCCGTTTGTAAACAATATTAAAGAGGGATTTTACTATCTTGCGGAAAATCTTAGTTTCGTAATGGGTGAAGTTCGAAAAGTTTTCTGTGAAATGGATGATGCTTATGAACAATATTTAATTGAGAAAGAAAAGATTTTGTCCGAATATGACCGATTCATAGAACATATATTGTCTATCGAAGTGATGCAAGTTGTTACTATTGAATTTGCTTTTGTGATGACATCTGCTATGAATAAATGTGATGATATGCATGATATATCTGTGAATATTGTTGAACCTGTGAATAATGTAGATAATCATTCTTGTCCCGAATCTAACGCTGAATTTTTAAAGCTTCAAGATTCTTATAACTCACTTTCAAAATGTTTTGATGAGCTTCAACAACATTGTATATCTATTGAAATTGAAAATCAATCTAAAAATGAAACTCTTTCAAAAACAAATGATTGTGAAAACTCCGTTGAGACTAGTGACAAGATGATTCAGGTGGTTCAGGCATTAGAGGAAGAAATTACGAGACTTAAGAGAGAATCCGTAGCAGAGAAATTGGAACTAGAAGCTGCAAAGATTAAAAATCATGCCCTAGAAGATAGAATTACTTCTATGCTAGGGAGTTTGATAAAGTAAAGCAGGGTTTTTCACAAATTTATGATTCGTTAGAAGATCGCTTCGCTATTAATGCGGCAGAGCAAAAGTCACTCGTTGACCAACTGAACCATAAGTGTGAGGAAATCTCTGACTTAAATATTCAACTCATAGACAAAAACATGGTTTTGGCTGAATTAAAGGAGAAACTTCAACTCAAAGGCTTATAGACAAATCACAGTCTGTGACCCGTTCTTCAGAGAAAGGGAAGTTTATCTACGCAACGATAACTTACCCTCAAAACGAGAAATTAAGTTTTCTCGGACACGAGCTTATCTTAAAACCATTCAAAGGTTGTAAGCTCGTGTATATGGCTCCTCGTTAAATGACAGACGATGACCCGGACTTCAGAGATAGGGAAGTTTATCTACGCAACTATAACTTACCCTCTTAACGAGAAATTAAGTTTTCTTGGACACGAGCTTATCCTAAAACCATTCAAAGGTTTTAAGCTCGTGTATAAGGCTCAACGTTAAATATCAGACGATAACCCGATCTTCACATAAAGGAAAGTTTATCGCCGATGATAAACTTATCCTTACAAACGAGAAATTAAATTTTCTCGGACACGAGCTTACATTTAAACTATTCAAAGGTTTTAAGCTCGTGTATACGGTTGACAGTTAAATATCAGACGATAACCCGATCTTCACATAAAGGAAAGTTTATCGCCGATGATAAACTTATCCTCACAAACGAGAAATTAAATTTTCTCGGACACGAGCTTACATTTAAACTATTCAAAGGTTTTAAGCTCGTGTATATGGTTTCCAGTTAAATATCAGACTGTAACTCGGACCTTAATTTTAGGAAAGCTTATCTTTCATGATAACTTTTCCTCGTAACGAGAAAGTAATTTTTCTCGGTCATGAGCTTGTATTAAAACATTCCAAGTTTTAAGCTCATAAAGAAAAGTGTATCTTTTAAATAAGAGAACTTTTCTTCACAACGAGAAATTCATCTTTCTCGGTCATGAGCTTTACATTAAAACATTCAAAAGTTGTCAAGATTATGAAAACGACTTCTAAGTAAATGTCAGCTTAGAACTCGTTCTTTAATTAAAAGGAATGTTTATCGCCGATGATAAACTTATCCTTACAACGAGAAATTAATTTTTCTCGGGCATGAGCTAATATTAGAAACATCCAAAGTTTTTAAGCTCATGCACAATGACTTACAGTTAAAATATCAGACTGTAACTCGGAATTTTAGGAAAGCTTATCTTTAAAGATAGCTTATCCTTGTAACGAGAAAATAATTTTTCTCGGTCATGAGCTTGTATTAAAACATTCCAAGTTTTAAGCTCATAAAGAAAAGTGTATCTTTTAAATAAGAGAACTTTTCTTATTAACGAGAAATTCATCTTTCTCGGTCATGAGCTTTACGTTAAAACATTCAAAGTTTTTCAAGCTCATGAAAACGACTTCTAAGTAAATGTCAACTTAGAACTCGTTCTTCAATTAAAAGGAAAGTTTATCGCCGATGATAAACTTATCCTTACAAGGAGAAATTAATTTTTCTCGGGCATGCGCTAATAAGAAAAACATTCGAAGTTTTTAAGCTCATGCACAATGATTTACAGTTAAATATCAGACTGTAACTCGGACTTTAATTTTAGGAAAGCTTATCTTTAATGATAACTTATCCTCGTAACGGGAAATTATATTTTATCGGTCATGAGCTTGTAGTAAAACATTTCAGGTTTTAAACTCATCAAGGAAAGTGTATCTTTTAAATAAGAGAACTTTTCCTCCTAACGAGAAATTCACCTTTCTCGGTCATGAGCTTTACGTTAAAACATTCAAAAGTTTTCAAGCTCATGAAAACAACTTCTAAGTAAATGTCAACTTAGGACTCGTTCTTCAGTTAAAAGGAAAGTTTATCGCCGATGATAAACTTAACCTCACAACGGGAAGTTTACAACTTCTCGGACTTGAGCTCGTTTTGTAAGATATTCAACATCTTAATCTCAATTAATTGGTTTTCAAAACTTTGAACACAATTTTTCGAGAATTCTTCAAAAGGTTTTTCTAAATCTTTCAAAATTGTGTGTTCTAAAATGTTTTGATAACAAGAGCATGTCTTCTGGAATCGATAATATTTACGATACTAGAAATGTCATTCAATAATGACACGGGGTTGTAAATAAAGTTCGAGCATAAGTTCAAAGGTTTTAAAACATGCTCAAAATGGCTTGCTATTATTTCAGATAGTAACCCGATTTTCATACTCAAGTCAAGCATTTCACCAGAAAGCTTTGACTCAACAACGGGAATTAATTTTCTCGGGCATGGTTTACTTTATAACCATGTATGGGATTGTGTTTACGTAATAACACAATCTAACAAAAATTTATGTACGTGTCAGTGCATTTATTTGTTAAAACAAGAGAAATCTTGTTTTTATGAAGTTATCATCTCCACCAACCATAGCAATTTACAATTGATATCTACATACTCGACGATGCGACTACTCAAACGGCGACTACAGCTCTTTCAATAGAACACGGGTCAAAAATTGAGGGGTAGCAATTGTCCAGCATTCAGAATCTTTGATGCCGAAAGTGCCAAGTTCACATGTTGGTGTCAAGACAACGATATCAATCGTACACATGGAGTCAAGAGATAACTTCAGACATGATGAGGCGACCAACATTCGTGAACAAGAACCATGTGCTTCTTTCATATGATGTTCTCCATCATTCAGGTCCAACCTCATAATTCGCTAATCTTGTGAATACATTATCATATATGATCTTTGCATGTGATAAGTACTTTACACTTGTGTTTGAAAGGTACTTCATTCACGTATCAAGTACACCCTCATTAATTTGAGGGGGAGCTTTTGTAAAGCATGAAGATAATTGGATTTGCATTTTTCTTCCCAAATTTTCTTAAAAAATGTTATTAAATCAATTGATATTAAAAACATCGATTGGGTTAATATTTTTAATATGGGGGAGAAAATGTGATTTAATAATGAGATCAATCAATTTAATGGTTTGACTTAATGTGTTGGCTCATTCCGACATGTGCGAAATGTTTTTGAATAACGTGGCATATGTTAAGGGGGAGAAAAATGGATTTGGCTATCAAAATGGATTTTGATATCAAAATGGATTTCATGGTGACATATACTTACCCAAAACCTATTTATTTCATGACGATGAAGATTATGGTGTCATAAGGATGGTAGGATAGGTTAAAGTCCAATGATTCTTCTAGAACCGGAGGAATCTTCCCAAGGACATTTCATAGCTAGAAATAGTAGTCCTTAGGAAAGATGGAGAAAGATTGTGAACGTAGCTGAATGCCGACCAAGTACTTAAGTTAGCACTGGAACAATCACAACAAGGTGCTAGTTATGATGCATTGGTAAGCATTGAAGGGGTTGAAGAATGAAAAACAATTGTAAAGATAAAGGGTGAAAAGAAAGAACCCCTCCTTACAACCTTAGGCAGAAACCGGGTCAATACATATGCTATTGAGATCATTTTTCAATGATTCTCGATATTGAAGACAGACATCATGGAGTCAGTGATGCAATGCACAACCCATCCCAGCTAACTCAGATATCTCTTAAAAGATATTTGTTTTAATCACACGGAGACAACACATTATCTATTGATTTATTCACTTCGAATAAATTGGTATTGAAATGGTGGCACTCCTCTCCAGCCTCCGATCACTAAAATCTAAAATGTACGATTGAGTCTAGAGCCATTTGAGATCATCAAATATCTCATTAGGACACACTTCCATAATTCCTTGCTTCTTCACACACTATGAAAGGTAAGAAAGATCTTAAGAGTCCTACGCAAAATCTTCATGATCTTGCCTAAATATCTGAGTAATACGAAAGTATTTACAATGAAGATTGAAATCCTTCTTGAGCGAATATCAAAAAGCTCATGGTAGGTGACTTGTGCGATTCTTTATGAATCAAGCTTGTGATAACTGGAAAGCAACAGTGGTTTATTTCTTAACTGAACTTAAACACGTTCCAGGCCTCTACGCATCATCTTAGTGATCTTGCAAGAACACTCAGAGTGACACTCTATAGTGTTCATAGTGATGAGTGGAAATCCTTCTAGTGTTAACCTCAAACAACACTTGGTAGGTAACTTGCAAGATTCTATACGAATCAAGCTAGTGATAACTAGAAAGCAACGATGGTGCGGTTCTTAATTGAATTTTACTTGTTCTAGGAACATGAATTGACGGCTTCAATCATGCGGATAATTTTATCCAAGTGATTCACTCTTTATGTTCGCAGTCAGGCTTAGTGATCGTCGAATTAAGAGAACGGGTTTACCCGTGAAATCCTGTCAGGAAGTTACTTAATTGAAACTATCTGTCACAGGTACGATATCTAATATCGTCCAACGGTCTTCACCGAACGGAAGTAAAATGCTACCGATTTAGAATGAAATGTTCTAAGCCATTTCGTTCATGTCTTGTTATGTTGTGGCATTTGAAGACGGTGGCGTTGTGGTGTACCAGATGAAGTCGTTCCCACATGCTTATGTTTTTCTACATCAATTTCAGCAAAATTCAAGAAAGTTCAAAATGAAGTCTTCTGCTGTACCAAACTCTGAAGCTTTCAAGAATTCAACAAAAAACATAAGTTTGTGGAACATGGAGTCACGAGGAGGCAAGAATCACAAGAAGGAAAAGATCGCACGTGAAGGTTCAAAAGAACAATGCTCTAAAGCCAAAGCCTAAAAGATCAACATCAACATATTCACAACAAAAAGAAAGATAAAAGAGAAAGGACTACGAGCTGAAGACTGAAGACTTAGTATAGTATGCTAGGTCTAGGACTTTGTAATTTGGAGTGACCTCCCTTAGGGGGAGATTGTTGGAATTACGTTTTTAACGTATATTAGAAGTATCGGTCACTCCAACAATATTGTAATACGTTTAGTAGCTCGTAGTTAAATGTTACGTTATATTAATTTTTAACCCAGCCCATGGGCTTGTCATGGGTTGGAGGCCCAAGTCCATTAAGGACTTGGGTATATATAAACCCCTTTCCACCATGGAAAGGGGTGTTGGTTGTTTTATCATTTGACACATTAATAAAGTTTCTTTGTTTTCTCTCTCTACTCTCTCTCTATAGAATAACAACAACCCTCTTGATTAGTTATAAGATTATCACGATTCTACAATTAGATAATTCGTCTTATGATTGCCCTTGAAGATAAATGTATTTTTAATTTGTCGTGATCAAAACTAAAAAAGATTAGTTAACACTAATAATGTTTTTAGGCACTACTTTGCATTAACAATCTCCCTCTTTTTGATTACGACAAACTGTAAACTCATTTATGTAAAATTTAAATTTATTCGAATTATTAACGAGTTTATCACTATCATTTATCCCCCTTTGTCGAAGCAAAAAGGTTAGCACAAATCTTTGAGGAAAAGAAGAATTGACTTTGCTAGAAGCTCCCCTTGGTGTTTACTCCCCCTTGCTTGGGGCACCAAGAGAATGAACTAAGGTGACATGCTACACAAAGGCTAGTAGAGAAAAAAGAAACACCAATGTATATATAGTCACTACCTACTAAGTAACTTGAGAGGGAGGAAGAAAAGAAATCTCAAATTAGAAGTAAGTGTTTGCTAAGTATGTCCAAAGAGGGTGTTTTGACAAAATCAAAGTTCAATTGGTGGAATAAAGGTAGAAAAGAAACATCCGTACCAATTGAAGTGATAATATGTCAAAGGGTTAGAAACTTAGAATTGGTGGAATCACCCAAAAATAATTGTAAGTTTTAACCATGATCTACTCTAAACAATGTGTGAAAAATATTTGATGGGAAAGGGAATAACACATATAACATTTATATTACAAAAATATGAAAGAACAAATAAGAGAAATATTCATACACACAATATGAATATTTAACACAACAAATAAGGAAAATAAACAACATAAGCATAAACTACTCTAGTAGTGATAATCCTCCAAGTTTACTTGTGTTTTTATTTATTCAAATAAGTAAAACACAATGTATGCTTTAATTGGAAAAGTAAGATGACGAGGCATCATTTGAAGATTTGATCACGAGAACAAATACTTTGAGAGGAGGTCGAGTAGGAAGAAATTCAAGGAAATTTAGCTTGTCATACACATGAGCAAGTCTAATTTGTTGAAATTGACAACATGCACACGAACTTCCATGATGCAAAACAAAGTTGTTAGATGGGGGAGGACCATCATGATGAGAAGGTGGTGGTGGGGAGGGAGATAATGGATGAAATGTTTTCACAATGCCTAGTGAGATTTGGGAAAGAGGATAGGTCATTGAGAGGAGGTATGTTGCAAGGTTTAGGTGGTGGTGGAAGAACTTCTCTTTCTCTGGTAATTGGATCAATTGAGAAAGTCTCATTCCAATACACAATAGGAGAGAAAGAGGAATTCTTGCAAGGTTTGGGAGAAGAGAAATCATGATGATCCTTGTTCTTCTTGATCCAAACGGGTCAAACCGAGATTTTTGGTTTCTTGGAAAGCTTAGAAGGGGAATCTTTAGGTTTAGAAGATTGTGACAAATAAATTTCAAGGTTAAGATTAGAAGAGTTAGACATTGTGAGGGATGAGAAGAAGAACTCCCAAAAGAAGAGTATTTAAAGAAAATAGTCAAGGTAAAGATTTGAAATGAAAACAAAGTTTTCAAGGAATGTTTAGCCAAGATGGCAAACAAGGAATCTTGAAAAAGACTATGGTCAAATAAGAAAGACCAAAAATGAGCCAAATGTTGGCTTTCTGTCCGCGGTTCTTTAAAAGAACATGTGGTTCCCTATATATAAGGAACCGTGCGTCTTTTAGGATCCGCACACAGTGGACTTAAAAGTGCAATTTTATAAGAATTTGAGAAAAAATAAGACTTTTTCAAAAAAAATGCAAAACTTTGATTTTTACCTCTTTTAGCACTAGATTATGCTTTGGTTGCACAAAAAGGCAACACACTCACAAAGAGTGTCTTGACAAAGGGTGAAAAAATATTTAGATAACGTTTTGATCCAATTTTAGTCAAGTTTTAAGAGGTTGTGATAGATTAAGGTTCAATTTTAAATAAAATGAAGTTGATTAGTGTGAGCACATATAGTAAGAACACACAAATACTAAATCCATAACACATCTTCATGAAACTATAACAAAGTTAGCTAAACTAGTTTTTGATAGATAGTCTTCCTTGGCTTGACCTTCTTTTAAAACACATTTTTAGAAAAACATCATTTATCTCCTATTAAGTTGGAGGATTAGCAAATAAATTCAACAAAAATCTTTGCAACTTAATGTGAGCCCTAATCATCTCCAACCTAAGGATATCAATGAGGTAGAAGTTGTTTAAGCAACAAGGACAATTGGTTCCATTATGCATGAAATAGTAAAACAAGTGTGGATCACCTAAGAAATGAGAAATAGGAACACCCAAAAGAGGAGTGTTGGATGGAGGTGGAGGAGGAGACATGGTGTCCAATGGTGAGATGGGTGAATTTGGTGGAGTGAGTGGAGAAGAAACCAAACGCTCAACACTATCATTCACAATGGGAATGCTTTGGGGATGTTAAGGGTTCACATCTAAGAGAGGACTAATAGTGAAGGGTGAGGACAACTCATTCATTCTAGATTAGAATAAAGAGGAGGTAGAACCATGAGAATGGTTAGTACCATGAGTTGATCTTTTCTTGCATGGTGCAAGTAATGGTGAGAGTGACAAAGAAATGAGAATTGGAGAAATCTCATTTTTGGGTGTATGAAAGGATGAAGAAACAAGTTTAGGAAACTTGATATTGATCTTAAGGTTTCTTTTGGATGAGGATTGTTTGGAGGAATTTGATGATCTTGTGTACACCATGGTTGTTTGTCTAGGTTTAGAAGATGGTTTGAAGGATGAAGAAGATCAACCAAGGGATGTTTAAGAAGGAAAAGAGATGATTCAAACTAGTAATGGGTTAAAAATATTTTGATGACTGATGAAAATAGTTAGGATAATTTGGGAAAAAGCTGGGTTTTAGCAAAAAGTTCATCAATGTTTACAAAGATTTAGAGAAAATAGTGTAAAGCAAAGATTTTGTCGAAACAAGAGCCTGCGGTTCCTTAAATAGAACTGCGGATCTTTATCACTAAGGAACCGCCAGTCTTTAAGGTACCTTGGACAGTGGCCTCAGAAAAGTGATCTTCTAGTAATTTTTCAAAAGCCCAAAATTTTCACAAGGATTTATCAAGCCAAAGCAGACTATTAACCAAAATCTAGAAAGCTAACTAACACATAAATTGCACAAAGTCATGCACATCGAAAGATCGATGGCATGAACGAATTAGGATTAAAATATCTAGAAATCCAAACACAAAGTATTAGTTAGGTAACACCGAATCCTAGAAACAAGAAACATAAATAAGTCCAAGAAACACACGTGGTAACAACCATGGGCAATGTTTCAACACACTTCTTTCATGAACATTTCTCTATTGTCTTGATACATTCCTTAGATATTCTAGAAGGCGATGCTTAAGATAGAATTCATAGTCGGAATCAATTTCTAGAGAAGATAATTGAGAGATGGTAGATGACAAAGTGTCATTAGAGTTGAAAGGAGAGACATCAAAGATGTGAGAGTTATCTTGAAGGACATTTCCATATTCATTTGAATCATGCTTGAGTTCAAGTGAGAGGTTCCCTTCAACGGGAAGCATAACACGATCAACAAGCAGAAATGATGAAACATTTAAAGGTGGAAAGACAAGGAGAGTTTTTCTAAGAAGGCGTGAGAGAATCATAGAAAATGGGAGACTTGAATGAGACTTAAGAAGAACATATTTAATTCTTCTAGCTATGAAAAATGCAAGGTTGTATAGGGGTGGAAGTTGCAACACAATACAACATATGTGCAAGACAAGCAGGCACATGGTTGCGATCACCACCAAGACACATTTCATTTTCCCTAATGATTTTGGCCCAAGGGATCATAAAATCGTTAAGATCTCTAGTGAGTAATTCCCAAGAATAGGATGTTCACGAGGTTTTGGCAATGGCACAAGAAATGACCTAATGTGAAGGTAGTTCGGTCACATAATGCACATCAATAGAGGCCGATTCTATAGAGTTGATACTCCGAGCATCGGTGAACCTACATTGACCTTTGTATGGAACATTGAGAATTTTTCCAAATTCTTCAAGAGTGTATACAAAGGTTTTCCCCTTGATGGAAAATCTTATCGATAAACCATTA
Source organism: Glebionis coronaria (assembly GCA_025667525.1). Taxonomy (NCBI): domain Eukaryota; kingdom Viridiplantae; phylum Streptophyta; class Magnoliopsida; order Asterales; family Asteraceae; genus Glebionis; species Glebionis coronaria. The sequence continues at coordinate 95,045,200 of CM046876.1, read as the reverse complement.
TTGATGCATATTAATGTGTATGAGATAAAGAATTCCAACATGATGGAAGGAAAGATTGGCTCGTCAATAACAACCAAGCAGTCAAATCCAATGGATTTGAACATGAATCTAATGGTGTCAAGTCCAAGGAAATTAGAAGGGACAATACGTCCATCATGAAAACTTCGAGATTCTAGAGACCGAAAAGTATTTTTTTGAGAACGAGATTGACACGAGGAAGAAAGAGTAGGCATGTATTTTCTAGTTTTTGCATTATCTTTATGAGTTTCTAAATGCATGATCAAGTACATAAACATAAAACAAATATAGTTCCAATTACTCTTATGTTACATAGTAACTTAAAAGTTAAACTTATGACAATGTGTTTAATCAATTTCTTGATAAACAAAGGGTTAATCCTTATCATTCCCAGGTTCACAATGAACTCAATTCATCATTGACAAGAACATATGAGCTATGTAAAACCAATCATGAACTCGAACAAAGATTTTTCAAAAACATTTTTAGGTAAGCATTAACAATGCAATTACCAATTTTGTTCATGGGTTCATATCAATTCCATCATTTAACCAAAAATATTTAGTTAAAATTCGGATTGTTCTACAAGTGGGTTTTAGTGAAATCTTAATGAATTCGAACCTAAGGAATCATAGCAATATAGCTATGTCAACCCACATTCCTAGCAAGGTTTTAATTCAACATTAATTTTAAAAATCCCCAATTATAAAAATAAGAACCCTAGAACAAAATATTAGAAATTGAATGAATGTACTTATAATTAATTAATGTTGGAAGAGGGATGAGTGAAATCCACAACTTGGAATAAATTAATCTTGAGTAAATTCTAGCTTTTGAAGATTCAACAATGGTGGAAATGATGAAACCCGTCGCCTCTTGAGAAGAAATGGAGGGTTTGTTTTGAAAAAGTGTTCTTTAATAAAAAAAATGATTAATTTAGTCACTTGGTGGGGTCGCGGTTCCCTATCGATATGGAACCGTGGCTTGAACCGTGACAATTAAGGAACCGCCAACAGTGGCAAGTTTTTAACAAAGAAAAACAAAGAAATTTTATAACCAAGTTTTTCTAAAATACTTAAAATATATCTTAAGCCTTTTTTAAATCATTATATCACTTCAATTGTGACAATCTAACATTTTCTGGTAGTGAATTATTTTCTCCTATAATATTTTGAAACTTATTTTTGTTGGTTGATGAACTCACAATTTACGGATTTAAATTTGGGCTTACGTGCATAATTTAGCGTCCTTTACGACTAAACCGGAAACCTTAGGATTACGTATTTATGTTTTTGAACTCCGTTTTTGATGAGACAATTTTTATTGGATTCGTTTTGTGCCGTTGATTCATAATTTATAAAAACGTTTTTCGTAAAACGACCCGAGGGCACGCAAATCGAGGAAACTAAAATCTAGGAATACCCGTAAATTAGCGGGATAGGACAAAATAAGTTTATCCCACCCCACTAACTATGGACGGCCAAAAGGGACACCACATCCCTTGATGTGGCACCCTTGTAGCTATAAGCTTACACTTGTAAGCTTAGCTTCACATTGAAGCTACTCATCTCCACCTAAACTAACAAAATCACTTCCTAAACCAGTTACTTCCATTTTTACATGCAAACAACTCACACATACTCTCTCCCTCTCACCCTTGCCGTCCTACAAACACCATCAAACACCCCATTTGATCTTTTCTAGCCACAAGTTACATGTTATCTAGCCATATTATGGAGAAACCTTGAAGCCTTGATTGATTGGTGGCCATATTAACAACAAAGGAGGTGATTTGCTTGTGTCCTAGGGCTAATTTCTCAACAAACTATCTTGGTGATTGATGATCTTGGAGATATATTTGGTGTTCATCAAGTTGTTGTCTTCCAAAAACAAGATATAATCTTGGTTTGTAAAGAAGATCATCCTTTCCATTTCTCTTGTTATTTTTGTATAGATCAAATGTATTTTCTTTCTTATTGTATATGTATATGATGAATATATGATGATAAAAATGTTGTGTGGGGATCAAGTGTTGATAAATATGCTTAAAAAGATGAATAACCATAAGAAACAAGGATAAAATCATGCTTAAATTGTTGTCTGTATAAAAACAGTAAGTAACCAGGTCTTAAACTGATAAAATTGCATGGTGGAATCCATTTACAGTAAGTATAAGATTTCATACACATGTGAGAGTTGGCCATGCAATGGAATCATCAAAATGAGTGAGATATGATCAAAACAAGATGAGTGTGCTAATCTGAATAGTCTGTTTTGTAGGGACTATTAAGGATAGTTAGACATGGAATGAGCAGTAGCTATAACTAAATTATTTGTAGCACATAATATGAAGTTTATGCCATCCAAAAATGAGCTTCTATCTAATTATAGAACTCAAGATATGATAAAAAACGTGAAGATGAAACTAAAAATCAGATTTTGAAGAATTAATGTTTAATACTATTATATAAGCACTCAAATAATATAGTATAAAATGTGAAATTAAAACCCACTAACTTATAAATTTCATTTATATAAATATGTTTAAGGTTAAATAAATGGACACTTTATAAAAATGGTAGTTGAATAAGATTTATAAGTTATAAAAACTATAAACATGATTTTTACGACTTTTTCGGCTATTACCGTAAAATTAACGTTTTTCGCCAATTAAAACTTAGACGATCAAACCCGTCTAATGTAAAGTTTTTAAAAGTCATATACTGATATATAAGTACCTAATACAAGTAAAAACCAATAAAACCCGAACTATATGATATACGGACATTAACGAGCTAAGTTAGTATATTGGACTAAAAATTTAACTAAATAAGTTAAACACTTATAAAAATTACTTATTGGACTTAACCTATTTGGGCCCAACATGTAAAGTATAAATGCTGATAATACAAGTATAAAATAGATTAATACAAGTTAATGAACTTATAATAGGCTTATTGGACCTAAAACATGTAAATAGGTAAAACTAGTAAACTAGTAAAAAGTTACAAATACATAAACACTAAAATGAGTAAATAAGAATATATAAATCCACTTGATCATCATCATATGTACAAAATCGTCATATGTATATTTGTTATTTTGATAAAGTCATTGGACAAAATTCTAAGACCGATTATTATTTATATAGGTTTACGTGACCGAAGCACGCCCGTAGCCGATAATCTGCCTTTCGTTATCAACGTGAGTTCATAGACTCGCACTCTTTTAAATGTTTCATAAAATGACTTGTAAACCCGCGAGGGAGATAACATGCAAGTTTTTGATAAAAATAAAACACAAGTAGTCCCGATGGTATGCTTAATGATATGAACCCGAATGATGCGATGGCCCAATAAAAGAGATAAAAAGGATTATTAGTAGTTAGGTTATGTCACTCAAAGTCCCATTAGCATGATATGTGAACTACCAGGATTTGGTAGACGCTTATGCATATGATAGTACTATTTGGGGACGATCAACCCAGTTCGCGCCTTGACGGTTGATCCCCGTCGTACCACATTGATTGGTAAGCGAATTTATGTATGAGAAGATTTACATAGCGTGATTTTTGTGACGACACACTAACTTAGATGGGCAAATTGTTTGTCGGGTTCGCGGCCCATTATTGTGATAGTAAGGTAACAATGTCATGCGGCTAATAATAATCCAAATGTAATCCTATATAATCTAAATATCCGATATCATACGATGTTAATAACGATAATAATATTACCTATAATGGTAATATTGAGGCTACGGTCTCATGGACGGTTTAAGATGTATGCTTTGATATATATATTGCCTGACTAGCAATACGAGGACTTACTTCTGATATTATACTTGTGTTCTGATTTCAACGATTGTTTTATATAACGGTTTTATTAAACTCTATGAATTCACTCGGCAGTCGCTGATATGATTTTTGCATGTTTTTATCTCAGGTGCTTGAAGGTAATCCGGATGGAGATCGACTCTGATGGCCCACATAATACTAAAAATGTTCATTCGATCTATGTTTTGTAAACTTAATGACCTGTACAATTTGGGACCTGTTGTACCCTTTAAAACTTTTTATCGAATGAATGTATGTTGAACCTTGTACAACCATTTTTATGTGTTGTCTATGATTGGAGTTATTGTGCTATCCCGTAACACTCTAAAAGACCCTTCCGCTGTATCGATACGAAAATTGAGAGTGTTTCAGTTTGGTACCAGAGCTCTCGTTATAGAGAACAAAAGATTTTAAAAACCAAGGTTTTGAAAAAAACTTTTCAAAATCTTTTAACTATGAACATTTGAGAAAATATTTGAAAAATCTTTTGACTATAACGGTGCCAAAGATCTCCGACGTTACCAACAAGCCCTATTGAGAAGATATATATTTTGATATATATAAATTAATTTATATATATATATATATATATATATATATATATGTATATATCGTGGTTTCAGTATGTAATTGTTTAATAAGTATGTTATCCTAATACGAGATATATATATATAAATGCAGATTGTCATGGCTGACCCTAATATTCCTGTAGAGGACCATGGTATTCCCGAACCTAATGTAGATGATGATCCTTACTTAGACTTAGTAGATTATGATATGGATGATGATGAGGAGGAACCATTTGAGGATCCCGAGCCCGAGATAGGACTAGGAGATCATATTGCCCCTCAGGTTGATATGGTAGAGAATGAGATTGATAATGTTGATATTGAGAATGGTGATGAGATTGGGTTAGATAATTTAGATGATGAGATTGACGACGAGGATGTCAAGGAGGATATCGGTATAGACGATGAGGTTGATGATGATGAGGAAGCCGATCTTATTTACCCTTATGATGTTCCAGAAGGCGAGCCCTTAACACCACCAGGTTATTTATCTGATTCCGAGGTTGAGCTACCTAGGGATGAAATGTTTGAATCATATGAATCTGATTCTGAATCAGAGGAGGATGAGGATGATAATGCACCTGACGGTACTGATGGTACTGCTACTCGTAGACGTGTGATAGGAGAGTCGTCTAGTGCTCGAGAGGCTACTCATATGGATGGTCTTACACCATGGGCCTTGAGACGTGATTTAGATGCTTCCAGTGTTCCGAGTAGTATGACAGAGATTGGATTAGGTATTGTTCAGACTCATGTTTCTTATTTGGAGTCGAAGACTAAGGTTGGTGAGAAAGAGCGGGAATTGCTTAGTTTGGATTTGACTGATGTAGAGCGTGGTTTGAATGAGGCTTTTAGGAGATTATCTGTGTTAGAAAGTGGTGAGTTTGCTGCTATGAAGAAAAAGGTGAATTCTATGGAGATTCAGTTGAATGTAGCTCGTGTGATGCGTGAGAAAGCTGAGAAGGAGTTGAATATATCTGTGGGTTGGAAATGTAGATTTTATGCTGACATGGTTGAAAGAGGAGTGATCCGTAAGCGCCCAGCTGAAGATGTGTCTAGTGATCGTCCGACAAAGATACAGAAGACGATGGATGATGGACCATCTAGCGGTTCTCAGTAGACCAGTCTATGTTTAGTATTGACCTTTGTATCTTTTGTACCTTTTGTAACTTTGACTGAACCGACTTGTTAGTAGTAGACCTGGCACGAATTTTGAGTATGTATAGTGCTAGAACTTTGATATGGGATGTAACTAAGACAATGCTTTTGTTTCAAATCGAATGAAATATGTATCTTGTCTTGAATTCCATATTGTGCCTTATTTGTATCTTGATTATGAATTCAATCCATATTATATGAATCCCTTGTTGGGTGAATGCTTAATACTTTTAAATTGTGAAATTATAGAACTATGCCGCCCAAGAAAGTTGTGACTGAGGATGATGTACATAGGATTATTACGGAGCAAGTTACCGCATCTATGACTGAATTTATGACAAATGCTAGAAATGAAGTTGGCAGTAGTGGAGCTGGCGATAGTGGAATTGGTGGTACTAATGTGAATGTGAATGCTAATAATGTGAATGCTAATGCTGGAGGAAATATAGGAGGACTTGGAACTAATGCACCTGAAGTTGGTGGCTGTACTTATGTGACGTTCATGTAGTGTGAACCTCTACCTTTTAATTGAACTGAAGGTGTTGTAGGATTAAGCCAGTCGATTGAGAAGATTGAGTCGGTGTTTCGGATTAGTAAGTGTAAGGAGGAAGATAAGGTGACTTTTTCTATGGCTACTCGTAAAGTTCGTGCGTTGACTTGGTGGAACGGGAGAATTGCTTTCATGGGTATTGATGTTGCTAATGCTACTCCTTGGGCTGAAATTAAGAAGTGGATGACTTTGGAATTTTGTCCCCGTAGTGTGATCATTAGGTTAGAACATGAGTTGATTCATCTGAGAATGAAAGGTGTGGACATTGATAGTTACACAAACCGATTCCATGAGTTGGCCTTGATATGTCCTCGATTGGTGAACCCAAAGAGATCCGAATTGAACAATATATAAAAGGGTTGACCAAGAATATCCGGGGGGACGTGAAATCATCAAAACCACTGACCATTGATGATGCTGTTTGAATGGCTTACCAACTCATTGGACAGATAATTCAGGATAGGGAAGATGAAGACCGTGTTGGTGAGAAAAGAAAGGGTGATGGTGATCGTGTAGATAGAGGTGATAATAGGAAGAATTTCAATCGCCGTCAGAACCAGAGAAAGGGGAATACAAATGCTCTTACCAACAACACACCGCACAAGGATGATAGATGTCCTAAGTGTGGCAAAAATAGGCATGCTGGCGACTGTTGGAAGTGCCGAAATTGCGGAAAGCTTGGACACAAGGTTGAAAGGTGTAAGAAGGGAACCATTTGCTTCAACTGTAATGAAGAAGGTCATAGGAAATCGGAATGCCCTAAGTTGAAAGCGATTGTACCTGGAAGAAACCCCCAGGGTGGTGCTTATCAACTTGGAACAGTCGAGGTGAAGAAAGAAGATCCAAATGTTGTTACTGGTACGTTTTTACTCAACAATTATTATGATGTTGCTTTATTTGATTCGGGTGTTGATAGGAGCTTTGTATCCACTAAATTTAGTGCCCTTATTGACATTGAACCTGTTGAGATAAATACCAGTTACGAGGTGGAATTGGCTGATGGTAAATTAGTGAAAACTAATAAGCTATTAGAAGGATGCTCTCTAAATCTCTTGAACTATTCCTTTCTGATTGATTTGATGTTGATAGAATTAGGTAGTTTTGATATTATTATTGGTATGGATTGGTTGTCGTTGAATAATGCTACTATTTTATGTGGAGAGAAGAAGGTTAAGATTCCTCTTAGGAATAGGACGTTAGTAATTGATGGTAATCGAGGTGAATCCCGTTTGAAAATCGTTTCATGTATTAAAGTCCAAAAGTACATCAGGAACGGTTGTGAGTTATTCTTAGCTCAAGTGACTGGGAATGAGTCTAGGGAGAAACGATCGGAAGATGTACCTATTATTTGTGAATTTCCTGAGGTATTTCCTAATGATTTACCCGGACTTCCACCGATAAGGCAAGTTGAGTTTCGAATCGATTTAATTCCTGGTGCTGCACAGGTGGCACGTGCGCCTTACCTATTAGCCCCTTCTGAATTAAAGGAGTTATCTGAGCAACTTAAGGAGTTGTCAGATAAAGGTTTTATTCGACCGAGCTCGTCGCCTTGGGGAGCTCCAGTCTTGTTCGTTAAGAAGAAGGATGGATCTTTCCGTATGTGCATTGATTATAGGGAACTGAATAAGTTGACAATTAAATCGATATCCTTTACCTAGGATTTATGATTTGTTTGATCAACTACAAGGATCTAGTGTGTATTCTAAGATAGATTTGCGGTCTGGATATCACCAACTTCGCGTCCGTGAAGAGGACATTCCTATAACTGCATTTAGAAGTCGTTATGGACACTATGAATTTCAAGTAATGCCATTTGGGTTAACTAACGCAGCTGCGGTTTTCATTGACGATATTCTAATCTATTCTAAGAATGAAGATGAACATAGAGGCCATTTGGGTTAACTAACGCAAGCCCTACTTGGATAAATTTGTGATTGTGTTTATTGACGATATTCTAATCTATTCTAAGAATGAAGATGAACATAGAGAACATTTAAGGATTATTTTGAATTTGTTAAAGGATGAAAGGTTGTATGCTAAGTTTTCGATATGTGATTTTTTGTTAGATTCTGTGCAATTTCTTGGTCATGTGATTAACAAGGATGGAATTCATGTTGATCCTGCAAAGGTTGAAGCCATTAAGAATTGGTCTGCACCGACAACGCTAACGGAAGTGTGACAGTTCTTAGGATTGGCTGGCTATTATAGGCGGTTCATTAAAGAATTTTCTTTAATAGCTAAACCCTTGAATAAGCTTACCAAAAGAATAAACCTTTCGTTTGGGGAAGCGATGAAGATGGGGCATTTCAGACATTGAAGCAAAAATTATGTAGTGCGCCAATTTTATCATTAACCGACAGGAGTGAAGATTTTGCAGTGTATTGTGATGCTTCTCTTAGAGGTTAAGGAGCTGTTTTGATGCAGCAAGAAAAAGTAATAGCTTATGCTTCTAGGCAATTAAGAAAGGATGAGGAGAATTATACTACTCATGATCTTGAGTTAGGAGCTGTAGTCTTTGCTCTTAGGTTGTGGAGACATTATCTGTATGGCACCAAGTATACGGTATTCACCGATCAAAAAAGCTTATAGTATATTATCGATAAAAAGGAATTGAACATGAGGCAACGAAGATGGATAGAGTTGTTAAGTGATTATGATTGTGATATAAAATATCACCCAGGAAAAGCCAATGTTGTTACCGATGCATTAAGTAGGAAAGATAGAGAGCCTATCAGGGTACGTTCTCTAGTCTTGACCGTGGACAATAACTTGCCTGAGCAAATTAGAAATGCGCAAATAGAAGCTTGTAAGAAAGAAAATTTTGTTAAGGAAGGGTTCTGAGGAGAGGGAGATCCTTTAGAGGTTAGAGCTGATGGAGTAAAATGCTTAAGAGGTCGTATGTGGATACCTAAGTTTGGAGGCTTAAGAGATTTGATAATGTTAGAATCCCATAAATCTAAGTATTCCATTCATCCGGGATCTGACAAGATGTACCATGATTTGAAGAAGTTGTACTGATGGCCGAATATAAAAGCTGATATTGATATGTATGTTCTTCAATGCTTGACTTGTGATAGAGTCAAAGCGGAACATCAAAAGCCATCAGGATTACTTCAACAACCAAAGATTCCTGAATGGAAGTGGGAGCGAATTACGATGGACTTTATCACCAAGCTTCCTAGAACATCATCTGGAAACAACTCGATTTGGGTTATTGTCGACAGACTGACCAAATCAGCACACTTCATTCCGGTTAAGGAGCAGTTCTCACTAGAGAAGTTGACTCGTATTTACCTTGAGAATGTTGTATGCAAGCATGGAGTGCCTGTATCGATCATTTCAGATCGAGATCCTAGATTCGCATCGAATTTTTGGAAATCTCTCCAAAGATCTTTGGGAACGAATCTCGACATGAGCAATGCTTATCACCCCCAGACTGATGGGCAGAGTGAAAGGACGATACAAACACTAGAAGATATGTTGAGAGCTTGTGTGTTAGATTTTGGTAAGAATTGGGATAAACATTTGCCGTTAGCAGAGTTTTCTTATAACAATAGTTACCATTCTAGTATTAAGGCTACACCGTTTGAAGCTTTGTATGGTATGAAGTGTAGATCTCCTGTATGTTGGAGTGAAGTTGGGGATACCCAGCTCACGGGACCGGAATTGATACGGGAGACTACGGAGATGATAGTTCAGATTAAGAATAGGTTGTTGACTGCCCGTAGTAGACAGAAAAGTTACGCGGATGTGCGGCGGAAGCCGATGGAGTTTAAAGTGGGTGACCGAGTAATGTTGAAAGTATCGCCATGGAAAGGCGTTATAAGATTTTGAAAGCGAGGAAAATTGAATCCCCGCTATATTGGACCCTTTAAGATTTTATCTAGAGTAGGTCCGGTGGCTTACAAACTAGAGTTACCCCCAGAACTTCATGGTGTTCACAACACATTCCATGTATCTAATCTGAAGAAATGTCTAGCAGTGAGTGATGAGAAAATTTCGTTGGATAAGGTTCGAATAGATGAGAAGTTGCATTTTATCGAAGAACCCATAGAGGTTATGGATCGTGAGGTAAAGCAACTGAAACAAAGTCGGATACCTATTGTCAAGATCCGATGGAATTCAAAGCATGGACCGGAATATACTTGGGAACAAGAGGACGAAATGTGGAAGAAATATCCGTACCTCTTTGATTTCAATAAGAAACGGACATCAAAATGAAATGGATCACGAGGACGTTGATCCCTTTTAGGAGGAAAAGCTGTGACAATCTAACATTTTCACGTAGTGAATTATTTTCTCGTATAATATTTTGAAACTTATTTTTGTGTTGGTTGATGAACTCACAATTTACGGATTTAAATTTGGGCTTAGGTGCATAATTTAGCATCCTTTACGACTAAACCGGAAACCTTAGGATTACGTATTTACGTTTTTGAACTCCGTTTTTGATGAGACAATTTTTATTGGATTCGTTTTATGCCGTTGATTCATCATTTATAAAAACGTTTTTTGTCAAACGACCCGAGGGCACGCAAATCGAGTAAACTAGAATCGAGGAATACCCGTAAATTAGCGGGATGGGACAAAACAAGTTTATCCCACCCCACTAACTATGGACGGCCAAAAGGGACACCACATCCCTTGATGTGGCACCCTTGTAGCTATAAGCTTACACTTGTAAGCTTAGCTTCACATTGAAGCTACTCATCTCCACCTAAACTAACAAAACCACTTGCTAAACCATTTACTTCCATTTTTACATGCAAACAACTCACACATACTCTCTCCCTCTCATCCTTGCCGTCCCACAAACACCATCAAACACCCCATTTGATCTTTTCTAGCCACAAGTTACATGTTATCTAGCCATATTATGGAGAAACCTTGAAGCCTTGATTGATTGGTGGCCATATTAACAACAAAGGAGGTGATTTGCTTGTGTCCTAGGGCTAATTTCTCAACAAACTATCTTGGTGATTGATGATCTTGGAGATATAATTGGTGTTCATCAAGTTGTTGTCTTCCTAAAACAAGATATAATCTTGGTTGGTAAAGAAGATCATCCTTTCCATTTCTCTTGTTATTTTTGTAAAGATCAAATGTATTTTCTTTCTTATTGTATATATATATGATGAATATATGATGATAAAAATGTTGTGTGGGGATCAAGTGTTGATAAATATGCTTAAAAAGATGAATAACCATAAGAAACAAGGCTAAAATCATGCTTAAATTGTTGGCTGTATAAAAACAGTAAGTAACCAAGTCTTAAACTGATAAAATTGCATGGTGGAATCCATTTACAGTAAGTATAAGATGTCATACACATGTGAGAGTTGGCCATGCAATGGAATCATCAAAATGAGTGAGATATGATCAAAACAAGATGAGTGTGCTAATCTGAATAGTCTGTTTTGTAGGGACTATTTAGGATAGTTAGACATGGAATGAGCAGTAGCTATAACTAACTTATTTGTAGAACATAATATGAAGTTTATTCCATCCAAAAAGAGCTTCAATCTAATTATAGAACTCAAGATATGATAGAAAAGGTGAAGATGAAACTAAAAATCAGATTTTGAAGAATTAATGTTTAATACTATTATATAAGCACTCAAATAATATAGTATAAAATGTGAAATTAAAACCCACTAACTTATAAATTTCATTTATATAAATATGTATAAGGTTAAATAAATGGACACTTTATAAAAATGGTAGTTGAATAAGATTTATAAGTTATAAAAACTATAAACATGATTTTTACGACTTTTTCGGCTATTACCGTAAAATTAACGTTTTTCGCCAATTAAAAATTAGACGATCAAACCCGTCTAATGTAAAGTTTTTAAAAGTCATATACTGATATATAAGTACCTAATACAAGTAAAAACCGATAAAACCCTAACTATATGACATACGGACATTAACGAGCTAAGTTAGTATATTGGACTAATAATTTAACTAAATAAGTTAAACGCTTATAAAAATTACTTATAGGGCTTAATCCATTTGGGCCCAACATGTAAAGTATAAATACTGATAATACAAGTATAAAATGGATTAATACAAGTTAATGAACTTATAATAGGCTTATTGGACCTAAAACATGTAAATAGGTAAAACTAGTAAACTAGTAAAAAGTTACAAATACATAAACACTAAAATGAGTAAATAAGAATATATAAACCCACTTGATCATCATCATATGTACAAAATCGTCATATGTATATTTGTTATTTTGATAAAGTCATTGGACAAAATTCTAAGACCGATTATTATTTATATAGGTTTCTGTGACCGAAGCACGCCCGTAGCCGATAATCCGCCTTTCATTATCAACGTGAGTTCATAGCCTCGCACTCTTTTAAATGTTTTATAAAATGACTTGTAAACCCGCGAGGGAGATAACATGCTAGTTATTGATAAAAATAGAACACATGTAGTCCCGATGGTATGCTTAATGATATGGACCCGAATGATGCGATGACCCAATAAAAGAGATAAAAAGGATTATTAGTAGTTAGGTTATGTCACCCAAAGTCCCATTAGCATGAATTGTGAACTACCGGGATTTGGTAGACGCTTATGCATATGATAGTACTATTTGGGGACGATCACCCCAGTTCGCGCCTTGATGGTTGATCCCCGTTGTACCACATTGATTGGTAAGCGAATTTATGTATGAGAAGATTTACATAGCGTGATTTTTGTGACGACACGCTAACTTAGATGGGCAAATTGTTTGTCGGGTTCGTGGCCCGTTATTGTGATAGTAAGGTAACAATGTCATGCGGCTAATAATAATCTAAATGTAATCCTATATAATCTATATATCCGATATCATACGATGTTAATAACGATAATAATATTACCTATAATGGTAATATTGAGGCTATGGTCTCATGGACGGTTTAAGATGTATGCTTTGATATATATATTGCCTGACTAGCAATACTAGGACTTACTTCTGATATTATACTTGTGTTCTGATTTCAACGATTGTTTTATATAACTGTTTTATTAAACTCTTTGAATTCACTCAGCATTCGCTGATATGATTTTTGCATGTTATTATCTCAGGTGCTTAAAGGTAATCCGGATGGAGATCGACTCTGATGGCCCACATAATATCAAAAATGTTCATTCGATCTATGTTTTGTAAACTTAATGACCTGTATAATTTGGGACCTGTTGTACACTTTAAAACTTTTTATCGAATGAATGTATGTTGAACCTTGTACAACCATTTTTATGTGTTGTCTATGATTGGAGTTATTGTGCTATCCCGTAACACTCTAAAAGACCCTTCCGCTGTACCGATACGAAAATTGAGAGTGTTACAGTTTGGTACCAGATCTCTCGTTATAGAGAACAAAAGATTTTAAAAACCAAGGTTTTGAACAAAACTTTTCAAAATCTTTTAACTATGAACATTTGAGAAAATATTTGAAAAATCTTTTGACTATAACGGTGCCAAAGATCTCCGATGTACCAACAAGCCCTATTGAGAAGATATATATTTTGATATATATAATTTAATTTATATATATATATATATATATGTATGTATATATCGTGGTTTCAGTATGTAATTGTTTAATAAGTATGTTATCCTAATACGAGATATATATATAAATGCAGATTGTCATGGCTGACCCTAATATTCCTGTAGATAACCATGCTATTCCCGAACCTAATGTAGATGATGATCCTTACTTAGACTTAGTAGATTATGATATGCATGATGATGAGGAGGAACCATTTGAGGATCCCGAGCCCGAGATAGGACTAGGAGATCAGACTGCCCCTCAGGTTGATATGGTAGAGAATGAGATTGATAATGTTGATATTGAGAATGGTGATGAGATTGGGTTAGATAATTTAGATGATGAGATTGACGACGAGGATGTCGAGGAGGATATAGGTATAGACGATGAGGTTGATGATGATGAGGAAGCCGATCTTATTTACCCTTATGATGTTCCAGAAGGCGAGCCCTTACCCCCACCAGGTTATTTATCTGATTCTGAGGTTGAGCTACCTAGGGATGAAATGTCTGAATCGTCTGAATCTGATTCTGAATCAGAGGAGGATGAGGATGATAATGCACCTGACGGTACTGATGGTATTTCTACTAGTAGACGTGTGATAGGAGATTCGTCTATTGCTCGAGAGGCTACTCATATGGATGGTCTTGCACCATGGGCCTTGAGACATGATTTATTTGGAGTCGAAGACTAAGGTTGGTGAGAAAGAGCGGGAATTGCTTAGTTTGGATTTGACTGATGTAGAGCGTGGTTTGAATGAGGCTTTTAGGAGATTATCTGTGTTAGAAAGTGGTGAGTTTGCTGCTATGATCAAAAAGGTGAATTCTATGGAGATTCATTTGAATGTAGCTCGTGCGATGCGTGAGAAAGCTGAGAAGGAGTTGAATATATCTGTGGGTTGGAATAGTAGATTTTATGCTGACATGGTTGAAAGAGGAGTGATTCGTAAGCGCCCAGCTGAAGATGTGTCTAGTGATCGTCCGACAAAGATACAGAAGACGATGGATGATGGACCATCTGGCGGTTCTCAGTAGACCAGTTTGTGTTTAGTAGTGACCTTTGTATCTTTTTTACCTTTTGTAACTTTGACTGAACCGACTTGTTAGTAGTAGACCTGGCACGAATTTTGAGTATGTATAGTGCTAGAACTTTGATATGGGATGTAACTAAGACAATGCTTTTGTTTCAAATCGAATGAAATATGTATCTTGTCTTGAATTCCATATTGTGCCTTATTTGTATCTTGATTATGAATTCAATCCATTTTATATGAATCCCTTGTTAGGTGAATGCTTAATACTTTGAAATTGTGAAATTATAGAATTATGCCGCCCAAGAAAGCTGTGACTAAGGATGATGTACGTAGGATTATTACGGAGCAAGTTACCGCATCTATGACTGAATTTATGACAAATGCTAGAAATGAAGCTGGCGGTAGTGGAGCTGGCGGTAGTGGAATTGGTGGTACTAATGTGAATGTGAATGCTAATAATGTGAATGCTAATGCTGGAGGAAATATAGGAGGACTTGGAACTAATGCACCTGAAGTTGGTGGCTGTACTTATGTGACGTTCATGAAGTGTGAACCTCTACCTTTTAATTAAACTGAAGTTGCTGTAGGATTAAGCCAGTGGATTGAGAAGATTAAGTCGGTGTTTTGGATTAGTAAGTGTAAGGAGGAAGATAAGGTGACTTTTTCTATGGCTACTCGTAAAGTTCGTGCGTTGAGTTGGTGGAATGGGAGAATTGCTTTCATGGGTATTGATGTTGCTAATGCTACTCCTTGGGTTGAAATTAAGAAGTGGATGACTTTGGAATTTTGTCCCTGTAGTGTGATCATTAGGTTAGAACAAGAGTTGATTCATCTGAGAATGAAAGGTGTGGACATTGATAGTTACACAAACCGATTCCATGAGTTGGCCTTGCTGTGTCCTCGATTGGTAGAACCCGAAGAGATCCGAATTGAACAATATATCAAAGGGTTGACCAAGAATATCCGGGGTGACGTGACATCATCAAAACCACTGACCATTGATGATGCTATTCGAATGGCTTACCAACTCATTGGACAGATAATTCAGGATAGGGAAGATGAAGACCGTCTTGGTGAGAAAAGAAAGGGTGATGGTGATCATGTAGATAGAGGTGATAATAGGAAGAATTTCAATCGCCGTCAGAACCAGAGAAAGGGGAATGCAAATGCTCTTACCAACAACACACCGCGCAAGGATGATAGATGTCCTAAGTGTGGCAACAAGAGGCATGTTGGCGACTGATGGAAGTGCCGAAATTGTAGAAAGCTTGGACACAAGGTTGAAAGGTGTAAGAAGGGAACCATTTGCTTCAACTGTAATGAAGAAGGTCATAGGAAATCAGAATGCCCTATGTTGAAAGCGATTGTACCTAGAAGAAACCCCCAGGGTGGTGCTTATCAACTTGGAACAGTCGAGGTGAAGAAAGAGGATCCAAATGTTGTTACTGGTACGTTTTTACTCAAAAATTATTATGTTGTTGCTTTATTTGATTCGGGTGCTGATAGGAGCTTTGTATCCACTAAATTTAGTGCCCTTATTGACATTGAACCAGTTGAGATAAATACCAGTTACGAGGTGGAATTGGCTGATGGTAAATTAGTGAAAACTAATAAGCTATTAGAAGGATGCTCTCTAAATCTCTTGAACTATTCCTTTCCGATTGATTTGATTTTGATAGAATTAGGTAGTTTTGATATTATTATTGGTATGGATTGGTTGTCGTTGAATAATGCTACTATTTTATGTGGAGAGAAGAAGGTTAAGATTCCTCTTAGGAATAGGACGTTAGTAATTGATGGTAATCGAGGTGAATCCCGTTTAAAAATCGTTTCATGTATTAAAGTCTAAAAGTACATCAGGAACGGTTGTGAGTTATTCTTAGCTCAAGTGGCCGGCAATGAGTCTAGAGAGAAACGATCGGAAGATGTACCTATTATTTGTGAATTTCATGAGGTATTTCCTAAAGATTTACCCGGACTTCCACCGATAAGGCAAGTTGAGTTTCGAATCGATTTAATTCCTGGTGCTGCACCGGTGGCACGTGCGCCTTACCGATTAGCCCCTTCTGAATTAAAGGAGTTATCTGAGCAACTTAAGGAGTTGTCTGATAAAGGTTTTATTCGACCGAGCTCGTCGCCTTGGGGAGCTCCAGTCTTGTTCGTTAAGAAGAAGGATGGATCTTTCCGTATGTGCATTGATTATAGGGAACTAAATAAGTTGACAATTAAAAATTGATATCCTTTACCTAGGATTGATGATTTGTTTGATCAAATACAAGGATCTAGTGTGTATTCTAAGATAGATTTGCGGTCTGGATATCACCAACTTCCCGTCCGTGAAGAAGACATTCCTATAAATGCATTTAGAACTCGTTATGGACACTATGAATTTCAAGTAATGCCATTTGGGTTAACTAACGCACCTGCGTTTTTCATGAATTTAATGAATCGAGTGTGCAAGTCCTACTTGGATAATTTTGTGATTGTGTTTATTAACGATATTCTAATCTATTCTAAGAATGAAGATGAACATAGAGAACATTTAAGGATTATTTTGAATTTGTTAAAGGATGAAAGGTTGTATGCTAAGTTTTTGAAATGTGATTTTTTGTTAGATTCTGTGCAATTTCTTGGTCATGTGATTAACAAGGATGGAATTCATGTTGATCCTGCAAAGGTTGAAGCCATTAAGAATTGGTCTGCACCGACAACGCCAACGGAAGTGCGACAGTTCTTAGGATTGGCTGGCTATTATAGGCGGTTCATTAAAGAATTTTCTTTAATAGCTAAACCCTTGACTAAGCTTACCCAAAAGAATAAACCTTTCGTTTGGGGAAGTGATGAAGATGGGTCATTTCAGACATTGAAGCAAAAATTATGTAGTGCGCCAATTTTATCATTACCCGACGGGAGTGAAGATTTTGTAGTGTATTGTGATGCATCTCTTAGAGGTTAAGGAGCTGTTTTGATGCAGCGAGAAAAAGTAATAACTTATGCTTCTAGGCAATTAAGAAAGAATGAGGAAAATTATACTACTCATGATCTTGAGTTAGGAGTTGTAGTCTTTGCTCTTAGGTTGTGGAGACATTATCTGTATGGCACCAAGTGTACGGTATTCACCGATCACAAAAGCTTACAGTATATTATCGATCATAAGGAATTGAACATGAGGCAACGAAGATGGATAGAGTTGTTAAGTGATTATGATTGTGATATAAAATATCACCCAGGAAAAGCCAATGTTGTTGCCGATGCATTAAGTAGGAAAGATAAGAGCCTATCAGGGTACGTTCTCTAGTCTTGACCGTGCACAATAACTTGCCTGAGCAAATTAGAAATGCGCAAATAGAAGCTTGTAAGAAAGAAAATTTTGTTAATGAAGGGTTCCGAGGAGAAGGAGATCCTTTAGAGGTTAGAGCTGATGGAGTAAAATGCTTAAGAGTTTGTATGTGGATACCTAAGTTTGGAGGCTTAAGAGATTTGATTATGTTAGAATCCCATAAATCTAAGTATTCCATTCATCCAGGATCTGATAAGATGTACCATGATTTGAAGAAGTTGTACTGGTGGCCGAATATGAAAGCTGATATTGCTATGTATGTTCTTCAATGCTTGACTTGTGATAGAGTCAAAGCGGAACATCAAAAGCCATCAGGACTACTTCAACAACCAAAGATTCCTGAATGGAAGTGGGAGCGAATTACGATGGACTTTATCACCAAGCTTCCTAGAACATCATCAGGAAACAACTCGATTTTGGTTATTGTCGACAGACTGACCAAATCAGCACACTTCATTCCGGTTAAGGAGCAGTTCTCACTGGAGAAGTTGACTCGTATTTACCTTGAGAATGTTGTATGCAAGCATGGAGTGCCTGTATCGATCATTTCAGATTGAGATCCTAGATTCGCATCGAATTTTTGGAAATCTCTCCAAAGATCTTTGGGAACGAATCTCGACATGAGCACTGCTTATCACCCCAGACTGATGGGCAGAGTGAAAGGACGATACACACACTAGAAGATATGTTGAGAGCTTGTGTGTTATATTTTGGTAAGAATTGGGATAAACATTTGTCGTTAGCAGAGTTTTCTTATAACAATAGTTACCATTCTAGTATTAAGGCTGCACCGTTTGAAGCTTTGTACGGTAGGAAGTGTAGATCTCCTGTATGTTGGAGTGAAGTTGGGGATACCCAGCTCACGGGACCAGAATTGATCCGGGAGACTACGGAGATGATAGTTCAGATTAAGAATAGGTTGTTGACTGGCCGTAGTAGACAGAAAAGTTACGCGGATATGCGGCGGAAAACGATGGAGTTTAAAGTGGGTGACCGAGTAATGTTGAAAGTATCGCCATGGAAAGGCGTTATAAGATTTTGAAAGAGAGGAAAATTGAATCCCCGCTATATTGGACCCTTTAAGATTTTATCTAGAGTAGGTCCGGTGGCTTACAAACTAGAGTTACCCCCAGAACTTCATGGTGTTCACAACACATTCTATATATCTAATCTAAAGAAATTTCTAGCTGTGACAATCTAACATTTTCAGGTAGTGAATTATTTTCTCGTATAATATTTTGAAACTTATTTTTGTGTTGGTTGATGAACTCACAATTTACGGATTTAAATTTGGGCTTACGTGCATAATTTAGCGTCCTTTACGACTAAACCGGAAACCTTAGGATTACGTATTTACGTTTTTGAACTCCGTTTTTGATGAGACAATTTTTATTGGATTCGTTTTGTGCCGTTGATTCATCATTTATAAAAACGTTTTTCGTAAAACGACCTGAGGGCACGCAAATCGAGGAAACTAGAATCGATGAATACCCGTAAATTAGCGGGATAGGATAAAACAAGTTTATCCCACCCCACTAACTATGGACGGCCAAAAGGGACACCACATCCCTTGATGTGGCACCCTTGTAGCTATAAGCTTACACTTGTAAGCTTAGCTTCACATTGAAGCTACTCATCTCCACCTAAACTAACAAAACCACTTGCTAAATCATTTACTTCCATTTTTACATGCAAACAACTCACACATACTCTCTCCCTCTCATCCTTGCCATCCCACAAACACCATCAAACACCCCATTTGATCTTTTCTAGCCCCAAGTTACATGTTATCTAGCCATATTATGAAGAAACCTTGAAGTCTTGATTGATTGGTGGCCATATTAACAACAAAGGAGGTGATTTGCTTGTGTCCTAGGGATAATTTCTCAACAAACTATCTTGGTGATTGATGATCTTGGAGATATATTTGGTGTTCATCAAGTTGTTGTCTTCCAAAAACAAGATATAATCTTGGATGGTAAAGAAGATCATCCTTTCCATTTCTCTTGTTATTTTTGTAAAGATCAAATGTATTTTCTTTCTTATTTTATATGTATATGATGAATATATGATGATAAAAATGTTGTGTGGGGATCAAGTGTTGATAAATATGCTTAAAAAGATGAATAACCATAAGAAACAATGCTAAAATCATGCTTAAATTGTTGGCTGTATAAAAACAGTAAGTAACCAAGTCTTAAACTGATAAAATTGCATGGTGGAATCCATTTACAGTAAGTATAAGATGTCATACACATGTGAGAGTTGGCCATGCAATGGAATCATCAAAATGAGTGAGATATGGTCAAAACAAGATGAATGTGTTAATCTGAATAGTCTGTTTTGTAGGGACTGTTAAGGATAGTTAGACATGGAATGAGCAGTAGCTATAACCAAATTATTTGTATCACATAATATGAAGTTTATGCCATCCAAAAATGAGCTTCTATCTCATTATAGAACTCAAGATATGATAAAAATGGTGAAGATGAAACTAAAAATCAGATTTTGAAGAATTAATGTTTAATACTATTATATAAGCACTCAAATAATATAGTATAAAATGTGAAATTAAAACCCACTAACTTATAAATTTCATTTATATAAATATGTATAAGGTTAAATAAATGGACACTTTATAAAAATTGTAGTTGAATAAGATTTATAAGTTATAAAAACTATAAACATGATTTTTACGACTTTTTCGGCTATTACCGTAAAATTAACGTTTTTCGCCAATTAAAACTTAGACGATCAAAACCGTCTAATGTAAAGTTTTTAAAAGTCAAATACTGATATATAAGTACCTAATACAAGTAAAAACCGATAAAACCCGAACTATATGACATACGGACATTAATGAGCTAAGTTAGTATATTGGACTAATAATTTAACTAAATAAGTTAAACACTTATAAAAATTACTTATTGGGCTTAACCCATTTGGGCCCAACATGTAAAGTATAAATACTGATAATACAAGTATAAAATGGATTAATACAAGTTAATGAACTTATAATAGGCTTATTAGACCTAAAACATGTAAATAGGTAAAATTAGTAAACTAGAAAAAAGTTACAAATACATAAACACTAAAATGAGTAAATAAGAATATATAAACCCACTTGATCATCATCATATGTACAAAATCATCATATGTATATTTGTTATTTTGATAAAGTCATTGGACAAAAGTCTAAGACCGATTATTATTTATATAGGTTTCCGTAACCGAAGCACGCCCGTAGCCGATAATCCGCCTTTCATTATCAACGTGAGTTCATAGCCTCGCACTATTTTAAATGTTTTATAAAATGATTTGTAAACCCGCGAGGGAGATAACATGCTAGTTTTTGATAAAAATAGAACACAAGTAGTCCCGATGGTATGCTTAATGATATGGACCCGAATGATGCTATGACCCAATAAAAGAGATAAAAAGGATTATTAGTAGTTAGGTTATGTCACTCAAAGTGCCATTAGCATGAATTGTGAACTACCGGGATTTGGTAGATGCTTATGTATATGATAGTACTATTTGGGGACGATCACCCCAGTTCGCGCCTTGACGGTTGATCCCCGTCGTACCACATTGACTGGTAAGCGAATTTATGTATGAGAAGATTTACATAGCGTGATTTTTGTGACGACACGCTAACTTAGATGGGAAAATTGTTTGTCGGGTTCGCGGCCCGTTATTGTGATAGTAAGGTAACAATGTCATGCGGCTAATAATAATCCAAATGTAATCCTATATAATCTAAATATCCGATATGATACGATGTTAATAACGATAATAATATTACCTATAATGGTAATATTGAGGCTACGGTCTCATGGACGGTTTAAAATGTATGCTTTGATATATATATTTCCTGACTAGCAATACGAGGACTTACTTCTGATATTATACTTGTGTTCTGATTTCAACGATTGTTTTATATAACGGTTTTATTAAACTCTATGAATTCACTCGGCATTCGCTGATATGATTTTTGCATGTTTTTATCTCAGGTGCTTGAAGGTAATCCGGATGGAGATCGACTCTGATGGCCCACATAATATTAAAAATGTTCATTCGATCTATGTTTTGTAAACTTAATGACCTGTATAATTTGGGACCTGTTGTACACTTTAAAACTTTTTATCGAATGAATGTATGTTGAACCTTGTACAACCATTTTTATGTGTTGTCTATGATTGGAGTTATTGTGCTATCCCGTAACACTCTAAAAGACCCTTCCGCTGTACCATAAGAAAATTGAGAGTGTTACATCAATACTAGGTGAATGCCTTAGTGAAGGATTACGAGTCAAATCAAAACTGAAAGAGACCGAAACGGACAAACGACTACTCGTAGTAAAGAAGCAAATAAGAGAGGACCCAAGGGGAGTGAATCAAGACCAAGGTCAATGATCAAGAGACAAGTGACAATCTTCAAGTAGTAGTAACGAAGAGCTTGTGTCGTTTACAGTTGTTTAAAATGTGCCTTTTCGGCGAAAGTCTAAACGGCTTTGGTAATGAACGATACCAAGCAATTTTGAAAAAATAGATTAAGATCATTTTCAAAAGTAGTATTAATGTTATTTAAAACAATGAGAAAAGTATATATTCACTTTCTCTCCCACATGATCGGACAAATAATATTGCTAGGGTTTATAATAACAGCATCCTTGGAATATTTCAATTCCAAATGTGTAATATTCTAACTACAATTTATGGAGTAGTTTGGTATCTCAAGGGATTAATCAATCATCCTAGAGATGAGCTCAATTGAACTATTACACATGATATATAGGGCCTACAACAGTATGGGTGCAAACCATGGAAATCATGCTTGATACTTTAAGCTACTACTAACTTACTCTACATCTCCCATGTGAGTCAAATATCCAAGAAATGAAGGTTTGAGAAGATATAAGAATAGAATCACATACCACAAACAAATGTCAAGGAAAGGATGCCAAGAACAAGCATATAGTCAAGTAATGATCAAAATAATGATCAATAGGGCGTGTGAAAAGACGTAAACGTACCTTAGCTGTAAAGTGCATTCCAAGACTTCAAGGAGCCAATGCAAAGCCAAATCATGACTAAAGTGACTACTAAGTATTCAAGGACTAGTATCACTCTCATCCATCTTGAATTCATCATTCAATGATGTTGGAAATGAAAGGAGACGAGTCTTCTACAAGTGTAAGTAACTCAATCCACAATCACTTAAGTGATTAATCTTCATAAGTACCTACACATAGCAAGATACAAACTAGTAGATACATTTCAAGGATAAATCTAAAATGTATAAATACTACTAATCTAGATGAGATGCTATATTACCAATTAAAAGGCCTATTTTTAATGAAAAATAATTTTGACCAAAGATAAACTTTAGTACAACAAAACCTTCTAATTTAAGGAGACAATGGATCGATCCAAGTTTTAAAGTATAATATACTTCAGAGATCTTGAGTGATCATCACTCTAATACCAATTGTAGAAACTAGAGGGGGGGTTGAATAGTTTCTCTTCGATTTATGTCGGAATTAAAATTCCTTTCAATTAGGTTTGTCTCAAAACTATCTTTTACTTGAAAGCTAGTTGCATAACGATTAGGTTCAATTCTAATACATTAACAATGACAAGTAGTTGTTGTTTGTGATGTAATAATGAAAGTAAGTAAAGAGTAAGGAAAGAAGCGACCTAATAAGAAGACACCAAGATTTATAGTGGTTCGACAAGGAAGCTCTATCTTCGTTCCTACTCCACTCCTCGAGTACACCTTACTCGAGATTTCTAATATATCCACAAGCTCCCTTCTTGGCGGAGAAAACCTTACAACGTCGCTTACATAATTTTCCGACACTAAGCTAAATGTCGAGACCTAATCTTAGCTAGGACCAATCTACACAACGTTGCATACTTCACCATTTTACGACACAAGGATAGATGTCGAGTTCTAATCGAAAGATAGAACTAATCTTCACAAGGCCGCCTACTTCACCATTTTCCGACACAAGGCTAGATGTCGAGTTCTAATCGAAAGATAGAACCAACCTTCACGACACTTCACTTTGAAGCTAAGTGAGAACTCACAAGACACAACTACACATCACTTTATAGTTTAGTAAGAACTCATAAGACACAACCACAAGTCACTTTATAGTTTAGTGAGAACTAACAAGACACAACTCTTACAAATCAAAAACATATATCCAAGTATACACGTGTAACTTGGATCTACACAACACAAATCCAAGTATACACATATACAATGGATTTACACAAGACTAATCCAAGTATACACATATACAATGGATTTACACAAGACTAATCCAAGTATTCACTAATACAATGGATTAACACAACTAATACAAGTATACACAAATACATTGGATCTACACAAGACTCAAATAAAACAAATGTTGAACATGACTAGATCTTTAGGAGAGGATGATCTTCATCAAGGCTTCATCTTTAATCGCATCACAAGTGTGTGAGTGATCTTCTCTTTGGACAATGTAAAGAAGGAGATCAAGGGGATAATCATATGTAAAGATACTTAACACATTAAGTGAAAATTTACAAATAATTAGAAATTAGAAAAGAGAAAGATGGCAGAAAGAGTGTCCAAAAAGGGTTGTGGAAAATACAGATTTGATCCACTATTTATAGGAGACAAAGGCCAACGGCTCTCTACCTGTGGTTCCTTAATTTTCCAGCGGTTCCTTATCACTATGGAACCGTATAGGCATTTAAGGATCCGTGGTAGTAGACTCCGCTCCCTTTTATCTTTTAGTGGGGAAGTAATATATGAGGTAAGTTTTTACCTTCAAAGGATATTCCTATGGCATTTGGAATATGCCATATTCAAACTTACATTTCCAGTTTAATAAAATATTTTCTTAAAAAGAAAATTTATTAAAAAATCTTTTGTCACATTTGACAAAATGTAATCTTAGGACTAATCACTTTTATGATCACTAATCATGATTAAGATATGTTAGTGCAATACTTAAAATGATTATTACCTTGATGATAGTGTTTATTAGATAATTCGTCTTATGATTGTATTTGACGATATATGTCTTTTAAATTTGTCTTGATCAAAACTAAGAAAGATTAGTTAACACTAATAATGTTTAAAGGCACTACTTTGCATTAACAAGCTCCACGTTTTTTTATTATGACAAACTATAAACTCATTTATGTAAAATATAAATTATTTGAATTATTAACGAGTTTATCACTATCATTTCTCCCCCTTTGTCGAAGCAAAAATGTTAGCACAAGTCTTTGAGAAAGAGAAGAATTGACTTTGCTAGAAGTTCACCCTTGGTGTTTACTCCCCTTTGCTTAGGGCACCAAGAGAACGAACTAAGGTGACATGCTACACAAAGGTTAGTAGAGAGAAAATAAACACCAATGTATACATAGTCACTACCTACTAAGTAACTTGAGAGGGAGGAAGAAAAGAAATCTTAAATTAGAAGTAAGTGTTTGCTAAGTATGCCCAAAGAGGGCGTTTTGACAAAATCAAAGTTCAATTGGTGTAATAGAGGTAGAAAAGAAACATCCATACCAATTGAAGAGATAATATATCAAAGGGTCAGAAACTTAGAATTGGTGGAATCACCCAAAAACAATTGTAAGTTTTAACCATGATCTACTCAAAACAATGTGTGAAAAATAATTAATGGGAAAGGGAATAACACACATAACATTAACATTAAAAAAATATTGTATTAACCCATATTTTAGAGATTGATATTTTATTCGTGTTTCGTTCATTTTACTTCTGAGTTAAATGTTATGTTCACAATTTACCCGATTTGCATTTTTTTCGAGTTTTTGTTTATTTTAAACCGTGGTTAGGGCATTTAAATATTTTAGTGTCTCACATGGCTTATAATATCCTTAAAAATACTTTGATGATTTATAAAAATTATCTGTAACATTTCACTTTACTCTTTGGATTTTTATCGCGTTTTGTCAAAAACTGCGCATTTTTGCATAAACCGTTAACCTTTTTGTTAAACATTTACTTTTTAACATTCAAATACATACACTAATAACTTCATATGAACTTAAGTTAAAAATATTTACAAACTTGGGTCACTCCACTTTCATAAGTTCTACATTACCCGGTAAACCCGATTTTACGCTAAAACTCACATTTTCACCTTTATATTTTTACACAACACTTAGTAAACATTATACAACTTATATTTGACTAGAAAATACATTTTTACTTTCCCTTGGACACCTCAAAACCGGAATCACACCACCCATGCCCACCAATGGGATTAATATCTTCACTTACTCCTTTTTATTCTTTCAAAACCTCAATACACCTTCACATTTTCACACACACTCTTTCTCTCTCTAAAAATAAAAATTAACCATCTCCTTCTTCCTCCCCTCTCCAACCACGAAATCATCATTATCATTATCATAAACATCATTTTTCCAACATGCAAACTGTGACAATCTGTCAATTTATGATCAATATTTTATTCTCAAGTATTATTTAAAAACATTATTTTAATGTTATATTATGAACTCACTCATTTTTGGGAAGAAATTTGGGTTTACATCTTAAAGTAGCATCGGCTACGTTTAAACCGGAGAATTCTACGTTACGTGCTTACGTTTACATACACCGTTTTTGGTGACAGTCTGACATTCAGAAAATAAATTTATTCTCGAATATTATTTTGGGATTTTAATTTGTGTTAGTTCATAAACTCACAAATTTACGAGAAGAGATTAGGACTTACGTGAAAAATTTAACGTCCTTTACTACTAAACCGGAAACCCTAGGTTTACGTATTTATGTTTTTAAACTCCGTTTTTGATGAGACAATTTTTATTTGATTCGTTTTGTGCCTTGATTCATAATTTATAAAAACATTTTTCATAAAACGACCCGAGGGCACGCAAATCGAGGAAACTAGAATCGAGAAGTACCCGTAAATTAGTGGAAATGAGACAAGTGGGACACTTGTCCCACCCCCACTACCAAATGGCCAAAAACAAGACACCACACTGTTGGGAATTAATCTGATGAGACAAAACAAGAATAATGAAACAAGAAGGACTTATATGCAATATCAACATTTACAAGAATATTTAGCCCTTTCATACAACAAGGAGGACTTATTAGCAAAAGATGGAGGGACTTCTAGTGTAATTATATTTCTTGTAAGAAGGGGTATGTGTAGTATATAAACACATACACCCTACGTGAATATTAATCCCATTATTCACAATGTAGTCATAAAGTGTGTGTCGCGCTCTAGGCATGTAGTTTGCATTGTAAACACGCCTAGGGTTATTTGTTTTAATCGTTAATGTTTAATACAAGTAAACGTTGGAAGAAAAACACCTTGTTCATAATCAATGTTCTAATTCCGCTATGTTTATCATATGTACGTTGATTTTCCTAATAAGCTTAATCGATCCATGAATATTGGTTTCTACAATTGGTATCAGAGAGGGTGGCTCTCGATGCTAGGATCAACAAGGTGTTCGAGTCGAAGAATGGTGAAAAAGTTTAAAAATCCGTATATGATTTTTAATTCGTATCTTTCTGCGCAACGAGTTTTAAACAGCGATAACTCCTTCGTTAACCATTGGATCGTCGTGGAATTTTGGTTGTAGGTTCTAGACACACGTGTCTTGAATCTCACCGGAGCGATCGTCGATCTGAACAGTTATGAGAGAGTTATTAATGGTCTAAGTTTGCTGCAGAGAAAGAGGTATTAATTTTCTGTTTTTGTTTTTTTATTGAATAAAGATTTTGGGTTTCTTCCCCTAATCCTTAGATCGATTTTAAAAACAGACTAAGGTGTGTAATTAGTGATTCGTGATGTCTTATGAGTTGAGGTTCTTAGGGATTCGTTTTATAAACCCTAGTTAGAAGATCAGCACAGATTAGGGTTTTGGGATCTGGTTGTGTTTAAACTCTGTTTACACAGTAGGGTTACGAGGTTTTGGTGTTAGTATATTGAGGTTACAACAACAGGTCTAAACCTACACTTTGAAGTTGTTATACGAAACTTTTAGGGTCTTGTGCACAAACCCTAGCTCTGGATATAAACTATAATGGTGATCGTAATTGATGTAGTAGAAGAAGTGAGGTCCAAATTTGTTTATTGATCACATGTGTTCGTTTAAGACATGGGTTTGGCTGCTGGTTGTTGCTTTATCCACGTGATACTATTAATAAAAGAAGGACGAACAGTTGCAGAAGGTTTCTAAGTGGGATTTTATTATTGATGTTGCATTCTTGTAACATACTACTGATCACGTGGGTATGGAATATACATGGGACCAACAGTATTCATAAAGAAAGAGTAAACAACTGCTGTTCATGTGATATGTTTTCACGTGAAGTTTATGTGATATTGTAAAAGGTGTTTAGGCCAGGTCGTGATAAAAGATTGTACTATCAAGATAAAGACGTGTGGTAAATATTTTCATGTAGAATTGAACATCACGTTGAGATAAAAAAAAGGAAAGGTACAATTTATATTTGGATGGGATTGCAAGATGGTCACGTGAAGGTATTCCAAAAAGGCAATTCACATGATGAATAATATATGCTGATCTTGTGGTTTTGATATTTAATTTGATTGTGGGTTATACAAAGTTATCACGTGTATGTCTCAAAAGGATGAATGTTATTAGGCTCGTGGGTATTGAAAAGGAAAAATGGTACAGTGGAGTTGTATTTTAGCCACTATCGAGAGTTATGTAGTCACAAGATGGTGTCAGTGGCTGAGTCGAGCCGCTGACAAGAATAAAACACACGCTGACAGAGAAGACGCTGACACGTAGTAATATAGACGCTGACAGCATGTTGTCCGATATATTGATTTTAAGCGCTGACATGTGTCGTCCGAAATCGGACAATACATACAGAAGATATATTGGATGACCAAGGATCTCGAACATAACTGACTGTTTAAAATTTTATGGCTCGTTTTTTAAGGTTGTGTTTGGTGCAATGACGTTTTGTTTGATTATGTAACAACGCTAACCTTGAGGTTACGTACCGACTTGGATTAGAAGCAGAACACCGACAGAGGCAGCAGTTTCATAAAAGAAGAGGATGATGTTGTAGTAAGATAATTTTCATTGCAAATTGGAGGTTTCGATGAAGAGGTTTGATTATTGCTTCTTTGGTGTTGGAGTTGTTTTTCTCAGGTTTGTATTTTATCATATCTCAAAAGATTCTCCTCTCTTTTGAGATAACTTGCTTGTTCTTTTAATGGTTGGTGACGAAGACTTGTCTGAATCTAGCAATTAGGTGACATTGCTATCACTTGAAGGAGTTACATTATCATGCTTAGTGTCTCATAAAGGATGAGGATTTTGACAAGAGATCGAGGTCTGCTTATACTTTAACGTTTTCATATAAGTTCGACGTCACATGGATAGTGAAAAATATAAGGTACAAGCTTAGGAGATTCCACTTCTTCAACAAATAGGTTATATTCGTTTTTCTTCATTCGTAATCTACAATTAGAGTCTACATGGTTCGTGATTCATTTACATGCACCACTCAAGGGGAATCGTTTATTAGTTGTTTATCTTTAGAAGACCCCTATTGGATGCGACAAAAAGGGGAAGAAGATTCAAAGATCAAGGTATACAACTTAATTTTATGTGGTGATATGTTTTACAAGAAATCTTACTTTAAGGGGAAGCTTGTTTCATTCGTGGAAGATCCAAATTTAAAGATTTTTTTTGTCATCGTCAAATAGGGGAAGATTGTTGGGAATTAATTTGATGAGACAAAACAAGAATAATGAAACAAGAAGGACTTATATGCAAATATCAAGATTTACTAGAATATGGAGCCCTTTCATACAACAAGGAGGACTTATTAGCAAAAGATGGAGGGACTTCTAGTGTAATTATATTTCTAGTAAGAACGGGTATGTGTAGTATATAAACATATACACCCTACGTGAATATTAATCCCATTATTCACAATGTAGTCATAAAGTGTGTGTCGTGTTCTAGGCATGTAGTTTGCATTATAAACATGCCTAGGGTTATTTGTTTTAATCGTTAATGTTTAATACAAGTAATCGTTGGAAGAAAAACACCTTGTTCATAATCAATGTTCTAATTCCGCTATGTTTATCATATGAACGTTGATTATCCTAGTAAGCTTAATCGATCCATGAATAATGGTTTCCACACACACCCTTGTGTGTCAAAATTAAACAAGACTTGAGACACTTGTCCCATAAGCCTTCCAAAACAACTAGCAACTTAATAAAACTAACAAATTGAAACTATCTTATTCATTTACAACATGCAAAACTCAAACTCTCTCTCTCTCTCTCTCTACTCCTTTGTGCCGTCCCATATCACCACAAAACACCATCATTTGATCAAGTTTCTACCACAAATCTTGTGTTTAAACTTGATCAAGATGAAAACCCTTTGAAGACTTGTAGACTGGAGGTGATCTTAACAACTAGCAAGGAGATTTCATAAAGATCAAGGGCTGATTTTTCAAGGAGTCTACAAATACTTGGTGATCCTAGAAGTGGTGTTGATATCTCATAAGATTGGTTACCCAAAACCATGTCTTGTTCATCATAAACCTCATCATTTCATCACTTTGGTGGTATAGAGATTATTTCTTCCTATCATCTTGTTAATTTGAATATGTAATATTGTATTTTCTTCATTTATGTATATGTATATGATGATGAATGATGATCAAATTATGTGGGGATTTGGTGTTGATAAATTTGGTTAAAATGATAAAAGTAACATGAAAAGATGTTAAAATCATGTTTAAAATAGTAGGCTGTATAAAACAGTAAAGACCCATATGATAAATTGTTAAAATGACTTGGTTAAATTAATATACAGTAAGGTATGTGACTTGTACATATGTGAGAGTTGGCCACACAATAGAATCCATAAAATGAGTGAGATATGATCAAAACAATATTGAAGTTCAAATTTGTATAGTCTGTATTGGGCCTTAATATGGAATTGGATTGAAACTAGTGTAATAGTCAAAAATTTGACCAACACATAACACTATAATGTGTATGAAGACATAAAAATCTCACATGATCATCAGCATACTCATGATATCATCATATATACATAGCCTTTGTTTTTATAAAAGTCGTTGGACAAGTGTCTAAGACGAGTATTATTTGTCTAGGTTTCCGTGATTGAAGCACGTACCGTACATCCAAATCGCCGATAACCCGCCTTTCCAATCAACGTGAGTTCATAGCCTCGCACTCTTTTAAATGTTTTTATGAAATGTTTTATAAACCCGCGAGGGAGATAACATGTTAGTTTTAATAAAATAGGACACCAATTGTCCCGATTATTTGCTTATTGATATAGACCCGAATGATTGTATGACCCGATGAATGATTATATGACCCGATGTATGAAATGAAATGGATTATTATAGTTAGGTTATGTCACTAAAAGTCCCATTAGCATGAATTGTGAACTATCGGGATTTGGTAGACGCTTATGTATATAATAGTACTATTTGGGGAAGATCACCCTAGTTCGCGCCTTGACGGTTGATCCCCGTCGTGCCACATTGATTGGTAA
Source organism: Glebionis coronaria (assembly GCA_025667525.1). NCBI lineage: Eukaryota > Viridiplantae > Streptophyta > Magnoliopsida > Asterales > Asteraceae > Glebionis > Glebionis coronaria. The sequence goes on along the minus strand of CM046876.1, from coordinate 95,013,534 downwards.
GCGAATTTATGTATGAGAAGATTTATATAAGTGTGATTATTATGACGACACGCTGTTTTAGATGGGAAAATAAGTTTCGGGTTAGCTACCCGTTGTTTGGTATAGTAAGGTAGCAATGTCATGCGGATTATAATAATCCAATAACGAAAATACTGCTATACGCATTGAATTACAATATATTGCCTGACTAGCAATACGGGGTCTTATTATTGATATTATGTTCGTGTTTTGGTTTTACATAACAATTATCATATAACGGTTTTTTTCAAACTTTATACAACATTAAAAAACGTATTGTATGATGTTTTTATGACAGTGGTTCGTATAATGGTTTTGAAGGGAGAAGCCTATATTATGATTTACGACTAAGAATTGCTTAAATTGTCTTTGGCCTACTTTATGGCCTATTACATAGATTTGTACATAATGATTTTCGGTAATAATTATATACCGATGATATATTAATGGTTTTTATTAAACTCTATGAATTCACTTGGCGTTTTCGCTGACCTTTTCTTTTAACATGTTTTATCTCAGGTACTTGAAGGTAATTCTCGGGAAGACGACAAGAATTTATGACCCGCACTTAAATAACAATTTCCATTCAAATGTTTTTTAAAATTGTATGAAATACTATGACTTGGGACCTATTTAATTTGATATTTCTTAATGGAAAATGCTTTATTATGAAACGACGCGATTTTTAAGCGTTGTCTATGATTTGAGTAATCTTCTATCCCGTAACACCAACGACTCTTCCGCTGAACTAAAGTATGAATATTTGGGGGTGTTACAGGTTGGTATCAGAGCTCTCGTTATAGAGAACGAAAGATTTATAAAACTAACGTTTTGAATAAAGCATTGCAAAATCCTTTAACTATAAACATTTTCTCAAAATGTCTAAAAATCTTTTGACTATAACGGTGCCGAAGAATTCCGGAGTTACCGACAAGGCCAGACTGAGAAGTGTTATTTTTAATATATATATAACTTGGATTATATATATATATATATATGATGTGATTTGATTACATGATTTTTTGATGATTATTTTAATATTTATACGAGGTATTTATATGACGTAGATTGTCACAAGAAACCCTAACTCCCCTAGCAAATCAATCGAAGCTATTCCCGTAGGAATTATAGCTATCCTAGATCTAAACCAAGAGGTGGATGTTTATGATCCCAACGAAATGCTTGATATTCGTAGAAATGTTGATATTAGTTGATTGTGATATTAAAGAAGAATTAGCGAGATTAAATTTGATATCCATGTCATGACGATCTTTCCCTATTGAGTGGAGTTTGACAAAACATTACCACCTGGAAAGGTGTCATCTGATTCGTTGTCACCCAATTCTTAAATTGAAATCGAAAGGGTGAACGTTGCACTTGAGGCTGTCATTAAAACCATTACCCAAAAGCCTCATGCCACTAGTACCTTTCTGAGAAGTCTAATTGAATGTGTGAGTCATTTCATACTAGTGACTCATTTGATAACTATTGTTGTAAGAGCTATAGGATTGGAAATTAAGTGTTGTTCATATCGAACTTTTATTGCCCTTTCAAGGTCTAAGAATAAGGTTGAAAGTATTGGAGAATGAGGTAGGATATCGAATTAAGTATAAGTTGGTTGAAACTTGAGTAAAGAAAAATTTAACTCGTATGGAATATGAAATTGTTAAGAGGAAGTTGTTGAGTCCTATAATTGAATTATAAGGTTTTAATTGATTGTTAATTCGTGTTAAGGGTTGTTCATAGGCCATTGTCCAATGACGAGGATGCCTAGTGTCTAAGAAATAAATTGAAGAAATCTTCTTCTGAATTGAGACCGATGGATCTTCTAGGACAGGTGGAACACCTAATGACTCTTGTAGATTAGTATTCATTGTAGCATCTTTTAAAAATCCCTAACTTAACTGAGACATCAGTTGGTAGGATGAGTTTTTGGAATTGTATGACATGGCAACACGTAATGTGTTACGGTAAAATTTTGAGTTGTTTGTTATTAATGAAAAGACTACCTTTGATTATTATTTCCTACATGTATCGATGTTATCTATCTTTTATTGCTTCATCCTAATGTTCGCATTAGTGATCCAACCATTGAACAATTACTCATCTTGATTTGGGTTACGTTGTGGATTATTCTCTTTGTATTCCTGAGTGCCATCGAGGTCATGAACCTCATGATTATTTGGCTAAGCTCATTTCCTATCATATTGTAGTTAGTTCTTGGTTAATAACTTTTAATCACTCTTTTGTAGATCACTCATTGTTTTTATAAGTTAAAACAGTATTCCTTGAGAAAATTTGAATTTTCATCACCATATGGATTATTCAAAGCGAGACTTATAAGTAATCGTTATCAAAATAAAGTTGTTTATGAAATACCTTGGAAAACTTAATTGTTTCCATAACAAAGAACATCTCTGTAAATTCATTTTGAATTAAGCATGAATATATAAATTTTACACATGATGACAAAGTTTTGACGAACTGAGTATTGCATCGTTAATCCTAAAATTGTATATAGTTACGCGCCTACATACAATTTGGAAGGGACCATGCAAGGCTGATTAGTAGTCACCATGAAATTGTTAATAAACATTACATTTTATTTGTAATTGTAAAAAAGATTAAATTTTAAGAGATCTGCAAGAAGTGCAAAAATAGGGACATATTGTTAAAGACACCTACATATGTTCCCGTACCATTTATTCTTCTGAATCGAATTTAATCATCTGTGGAAATTGTCTTAATTGACAATTGATATCCCCTCCCTGTCCAATTCTCCCTTGGTGAGATTCTTTGGAAAAGTATCTAATTACCGAGTGTTGATACCCGACTGGATGTATCGACATTCCTATCATTTCTTTTGATTTGATTCCATTTGAATGACCTGGGTAACGATCCGAGGAGCTTTCGAATGCGTACTCAATTTATGGAAACATGGGATATACTCATATTCGTTAATGTTTTCGTCTGTATCTGATTTGAAATTATCTCGCATAGATTATGCGTTGACCTTACTCTTTTGATGTTAGTTATGTCTCTGGATATCCTTGAATTGTGAAGGATTACGAGTTATTATTTGTCTTTTGAGAAGTTCACATCTTATCAACGGTAATGAAACTAGAAAGTTGATAGTGCCAGTAGAATGGATTGATAGACTATGACATAATGTCATTGTCTTAATTGATGGGAACTCGAGTAGAAATCCCCTAAAAGATAAGATGTTGATTATCAAAAGTGATCTAAATAATTCTTAATGGATGACCATATCCTGCATTTAGACTTGAAATTTTACCATGAAGGGTTGTGAACTAGTCATAGATCTTGTAATCTAGAAAGAACTTAAAGTAAATTTATTAAAAGATGTTTCTGATATCTTAAACTTTAGGAGGTATTTGCTGGTGAATTACCTAGATTTTCGCCATTAAGGCAAGTTGAATTTGGTATTGTTTATATTCCCGGTGCTGCACCTGTGGCGTGTGCACTATACGTCAGCACCATCTGAATTAAAAGAATTACCGTACAACTGAGAGAGTTGTCGGAGAAGGCTTTTATTCTACCAAGCTCGTCATCATGAAGAGCTATGGTGTTATCATTCCTTATATTTATTGATTACCGTGAACTAAGTAAATTGACGATCAAAATCGATATCCATTACCCAGGATGAAAGATTTGTTCGATCATTTACAAGGTTCTAGCGTGTATTCAAAAATTTGATCCACGGCATGGTTATCATCAACTTCGCGTCTACGAAAAAGATTATCTATTCCAATCACTACATCCGGAACTCGTAATGAACATTATGAGTTTCATGTTATGTTGTTTGGATTGACAAATGAACATGTAGCATCCATAAATTTGGTGAATCACGTGTGTAGGCTGTAATTTGATAAATTCATGCTTGTGATCATTAAGAACCATATGTTTGTTTATAAGAATAAGAAGGAGTTAATAATTATTTATAGACTGCCCGGAGTTGGCCGAGCAATGAAAACCTGTACCTTGAGTATTTAACATGTGATTTAAGGCTTAATCCTTTACATTATTTGATCGTGTGATTAATAGATAATGGAATCTATATTGACACAACAAAGATTAGAGCCATTAAGGCTTTGGGTTATACCAAAAAGAAAAGTGCAAAAACGTTTTGACAGATATTTATCAAAGGATTTTTAAGGAATCATTCCCTTATACCCAGAACATTTAACTAAACTCCTTTAGGGGTAAATGTTTGTGCATACCTCAAGACAACCTAAGAGGGATTGAGGAAATCATTTAAACCATGACTTGAAATTTGAAACGACAATTTTTGCTTTTCAACTAAGAAAATTTTGACCAAAGTATAAACAAGGATTTTTCGAACATTTACGAATCTTATTTATTATTTTCGATAAATCAACAAAAATCATGTTAATTAAATTCAAATTTATTTTAAACATTTTTATATAATTGGACGAACTAAGAAATTTAAAACTTTTTACGTTTACATTAAAAATTAAATATTTATTATTTAATAACATGAAATACTTATCGACACTTTAAACGTCGGATTTAGCAAAACTTATAAAAATAATAGCTGAGAAGAAACTAAAACTTAGAAAATAGTAAGAAAGAAATTCTGAGTGAATTGTGGTCATGATAATTATTTCATCAGGGAAGGTAAATGTAGATACTGACACATAATATAGAAAGGATAAAGAATTAATTAGGATGTGTTCCTTAAAAATGAATGTACAAAATAAATTGTCGAGCAATTTAAAATATAGCCGATGCTTGTAAAAAGGATAATAGAGATAATAAGAGGGGTTCGCGGCTAATGTGAACCATTAGAATTGAGAAGCCGATTGTGCTAAATGTATAAAAGGCCGCTTGTGGTTGCCTAAATATGGAGGATTTCGAGATTTAGTCATGTTGGAATCTCGTAAGAATAAGTACTCTATTCATGCCATTTCTGATTTAATGTATCCTTATCTGAAGAAGTTGTACTGATGGCAAATTATGAAGGCAGACATTGCCTCATATATCAGTAAACGTCTAAGTAGTGCAAAGGTCATCATCTGAATTTGATTCGATTTGGGTCATCGTCGACAGACTGACCAAATCTAGTAATATCATTCCCGTTAATGATAGATTCTCGATGAAGAAATTGACTCTTTTGTATTTAAAGGAGTTGTGTAAGCATGGTGTGCCTGTATCGATCATCTCTATCAAGAACCTCGCTTCGCATCGAATTACTAGAGATTTCCTCAGAAATCATTGGGAACGAATCTTGATGAGAGTACTGTTTACCACCCCAATGAAATGGACGAGGTAAAGTAACAGCACAAACACTAAAAGTATTGTTTTATGTTTGAATAATTGACCTACGGGATAATCGCTTTCCTTTGGAGAGATTATCATTGATAATTATCGTATTAGGATTGAAATCGAGTCTTGTGAGGATCTATATAAAGAGCATCTGTAGGCAGGAGTTGGGATGAAGATACCCGACCCGTGAGAACTGAAATAATTTTGGAAATTAGGATTTGATTATTGACTGCCAATAGTGGGCAGAAGGTTAGGTGAATATGAAATGAAGATCTTGAAGTGCAGGATGGGTAGCGAAGTTATTCCAAAAAATTTCACCATGGAAAAATGAATTGATGATCTGAAAGATCATGGGAAATAAGTCCCCATTGTATGGGACCATTGAGATAATGTAAAAGTTGGTTTGAAAGGCATATAAGCTGGATCTACCCTAGGACTTCAAGGGCTGCGTGAATTATGTTTCGTATATCGAACTTGATAAAATGTCTATCAAGCGAAAATCTGATTACTTCTTGATGAAGTTTGGATCGGCGAAAAGTTACATTCATCAAAAACCCGTGAACATCATGGATAGAGAAAGTAAGTCAACATTAAGCCTGATCGTATTCCCGTAGTTATGTTTGATGAAACTCACGTATTGTAATGAATTAAACTTGAGAGAAAAGACCGAATGTGGAGGAAATACCCACATGGCTCTAACTCTATAAGAAGCGAGTAGTAAGATAAATTGATCTTTGAGGACAAAGATCCTGTTTAGGGGTAAATGCTGTGACAATCCGTCAACTATGGTCAATATTTTATTCTCAAGTATTAATTAAAAACATTATTTTAATGTTATATTATGAACTCACTCATTTTTGGGAAGAAATTTGGGTTTACATCTTAAAGTAGCATCGACTACGTCTAAACCAGAGAATTCTACGTTACGTGCTTACATTTACATACACCATTTTTGGTGACAGTCTGAAATTCAGAAAATAAATTTATTCTCGAATATTATTTTTGGATTTTAATTTGTGTTAGTTCATAAACTCACAAATTTACGAGAAGAGATTAGGACTTACATGAATAATTTAACGTCCTTTACGACTAAACCGGAAACCCTAGGTTTACGTATTTACGTTTTTAAACTCCGTTTTTGATGAGACAATTTTTATTTGATTCGTTTTGTGCCGTTGATTCATAATTTATAAAAACGTTTTTTGTAAAACGACCCGAGGGCACGCAAATCAAGGAAACTAGAATCGAGAAGTACCCGTAAATTAGTGGAGATGAAACAAGTGGGACACTTGTCCCACCCCCACTACCAAACGGCCAAAAACAAGACACCACACCCTTGTGTGTCGAAATTAAACAAGACTTGGGACACTTGTCCCATAAGCCTTCGAAAATATCTAGCAACTTAATAAAACCACCAACTTGAAACTATCTTATTCATTTACAACATGCAAAACTCAAACTCTCTCTCTCTCTACTCATTTGTGACATCCCATATCACCACAAAACACCATCATTTGATCAAGTTTCTACCATAAATCTTGTGTTTAAACTTGATCAAGATGAAAACCCGTTGAAGACTTGTAGATTAGAGGTAATCTTAACAACTAGCAAGGAGATTTTATGAAGATCAAGGGCTGAATTTTCAAGGAGTCTACAAATACTTGGTGATCCTAGAAGTGGTGTTGATATCTCATAAGATTGGTTACCCAAAACCAAGTCTTATTCATCATAAACCTCATCATTTCATCACTTTGGTGGTATAGAGATTATTTCTTCATATCATCTTGTTATTTTGAATATGTAATCTTGTATTTTATTCATTTATGTATATGTATATGATGATGAATGATGATCAAAATATTATGTTGGGATTTGGTGTTGATAAATTTGGTTAAAATGATTAAAAGCTACATGAAAAGATGTTAAAATCATGTTTAAAATAGTAGGATGTATAAAAAAGTAAAGACCTATATGATAAATTGTTAAAATGACTTGGATAAATTAATATATAGTAAGGTATGTGACTTTTACATATGTGAGAGTTGGCCACACAACGGAATCCATAAAATGAATGAGATATGATCAAAACAATATTGAAGTTCAAATCTGTGTAGTCTGTTTTGGATGGACTGTTAGAGACATTTAGAGGTTGATTGAGCAGTAGCTAAATTATAGTTAATTTTAGCACATATCATGTAGTTTGTACTGCCCAAAAATGAGTTTCTATCTACTTGTAGAACTCAAGATATGGTAAAAATAGTGAAAGTGAAATTCATAATCAGATTTGTAAAATAAAAGAATATATTATAAAATTAGCACTCAACTAAAACTAATATAAAATATATACCTAAAACCTACTAACTTATATTTTACTTATAAATAAGTATATACTTGATAAGTAAATGGGACATTTTTTAAAAATAGCAATTTGATATGTTTTATAAGTTATAAAACTATATACATAAGTTTTATGTCTTTTCGGCTAAAACCGAAAGATTAACGTTTTCGTCAAATAAAACTTAGACGGTCGGACCCGTCTAATGTAAACTTTTTATAACTCATATACTGATGTATAAGTATATTTGACAAGTAAAACCGATAAAAACCGAGCTTTATAACTTATGGACATTAACGGGCCAAAGTAGCCTATTTGGACTATTGACCCAACTAGTTTGAATAAACACTAATGGACTTCCTCATTGGGCTTAACCCACTTGGGCCCAACATATGAGTATAGGCCTGATATAAAAATTATAATTTGGCTAATATAAAGTATTTGACTTTAATGGGTGATAGGTGTGAAAACACCCATCCTTTTTACCACTTAATTACAATAATAACCGAGCCAAAACGTGTATTTTATGTCATTTATGTCAGAATTATACGTGGTTTGTGTTTTTGTTGTGATTTAGGATGAAAAGGTAAAAAGTGGAAAAAACACGGCATTCACGGGCTTTTATCAAAGAAAAAGACGAAAGAAGAAGTCGAAAGATCAAGAGTGGAAAAAGAACGGAAGTCCAAGACCAATTCTGAAGATTTATCGAAGAAAAAGTCAAAAGACGGAAGTTTACTAAAAGCCGAAGAACTCGAGTCTTATTTATGAAGAAAATTCAAGACGAGTTCAAAGAAATCCTGAGACAAAGTCATTAAGTCCAAGATTAACAAAAGATAAAGAATGCAGGACTTAACTTTGCAATTAAGGAAAAGAGGAAAGAGGGAGGAAGCTTCCTAAGCTCCTCCCTAATCACCCCTATAAATAGAATAGGCCTAGTTCATTTTCAAGTGTTGGTGGCTTGACAAACCACTCTTCCACCATTTTCATTTCTTGTTATTTTTATTTCTTGCACTTTAATTTCTTGTTATGCACTTTTAATTTTTTCAATTCAAGTAAGTCTTTTAAATTTGGAATCTTTTCTTTTAATAAAGTTCTTATATTTTAATCATCTTCTTCTACCTTTCTTATTTTGCTTATCTTTGATTTAAGTTTTTACATGGATTAAGCTTTGAGCTTGACATGCTTATTGGATTTATTTGTGTTTAGCTTATTTATTTTCCTTGAAAGTTTTCTTAAAAAGTTCATCTTTTTATGGTTTGATTTAAAAGTTTGTTTATTATAAGTTTGGAAAAGTTGTTATTTGTGCTTATTAATTCGTTTTATTATTGATTCGTTCTAGTTTTAGATTGGAAAAGGGTTTTACATTCCTTTTATACATTCCTTTTACATTCCGATCATCTTGATTGGAAAAGGGTTTTACATTCCTATCAGCATTCCTATCAGCATTCCTATTAGCATTCCTATCAGCATTCCTATCAGCATTCCTATCAGCATTCCTATCAGCATTCCTATTAGCATTCCTATTAGCATTCCTATCAGCATTCCTATCAGCATTCCTATCAGCATTCCTATCAGCATTCCTATCAGCATTCCTATTAGCATTCCTATCAGCATTCCTATCAGCATTCCTATCAGCATTCCTATCAGCATTCCTATCAGCATTCCTATCAGCATTCCTATCAGCATTCATATCAGCATTCCTATCAGCATTCCTATCAGCATTCCTATCAGCATTCCTATCAGCATTCCTATCAGCATTCCTATCAGCATTCCTATTAGCATTCCTATCAGCATTACTATCAGCATTCCTATCAGCATTCCTATCAGCATTCCCATCAGCATTCCTATTAGCATTCCTATCAGCATTCCTATCAGCATTCCTATCAGCATTCCTATTAGCATTCCTATCAGCATTCCTATCAGCATTCCTATCAGCATTCCTATCAGCATTCCTATCAGCATTCCTATCAGCATTCCTATCAGCATTCCTATCAGCATTCCTATCAGCATTCCTATCAGCATTCCTATCAGCATTCCTATCAGCATTCCTATCAGCATTCCTTTCAGCATTCCTTTTACATTCCTTTCGCATTCCTTTTGCATTCCTTTTACTTATCGCAATTTACATTTTCATTTTACTTAGTAATAGATAGCCAAACCATTTTCATTTCCACCAAGAACAATTGAGTCGCACTTTGAACCGGAAATCAACTCGAGAAGATACCGAGAAAACGAACTTTTTCAAACTAGTAAAATCATTGTATTAAATGGCGCCGTTGCCGGCTCTTTTCGTGAGGATCTACGGTTTTTTGTGAGAGACGCGTTGGCTTTTGGGATCCGTTCACTTGTGAACGTTATTTTTTCGAGTCAAAAATTTTCAGAAAAAAAAAAAAAATTTCTAAAATCCAAAAACATTTGAAAAATCATAAAAAGCATTTCTTTTTCAAAGTTTTGCACCAAAAATATTCTTCTTGCTTATCTATCTTTCTTTGTGGATTTTTATGTCCATTGCGTCGGGTGCGGGAGACGATTGTACGGGAACGTCTCTTGTCAATGGTGTACATGTGAGCGGTGCAGAAACGATATCAAAGATACACAACTAATACCAGGATTTTGTCCTTTGTGCCACTCACTTAATTCGTCCTTTTTGAACCCCCCTACTCTTTCCCCGTGCATCTATTGTGGAAGCGATTCTCATTGGCATGTTTCGTGCCCGGTTCAATACCCGTCTGTTCACGGACAAGAACCAGGGTACAATTATGACAATGAAAATAGTTATCCACAAGACGCACCCGACTTTTCTCCTTACCCGTTTTGCAACAACTGTGGGGGTCCTCACGATACCTATTATTGTCTACCAATGAATTATTATGAGCAAAACCCGTGTCCTCAGTTTTCTTCACCAATGGATTATTATGAACCAAACCCGGTTTCTAATTCTTCTCAACCGATGAACTACTATGAGCCACAACCATGCTATAATTCAGGTTTTTAACATTTTGAACCCCCACAACACCCCATCGATCATCAACCCTCCTTTGAACATTTGAGCTCCCACGAACAATGGGATACTCTTGTTAAGCAAGGTCAACAACTTCAAGAAGCTTTCACCAAGATCATCGAGAAATGTCAAGAGGATCAACGACAGGAGCAAATTTCGAATATCCAGACTTATACTCCTCCCCCGGTGTATCCATACTATTATGATGATGATGACGATGAGCCTACTATTTCTTGGAATTACCTTACTGCTCAATGTCCTAGTGAAATTGTCATCCCTCCTCTCAATATCCCAAACGTGTCTAAGGAGTGTGATACATTGAATGAGCTTAGTGATGTTGGTCTTGATAAAGTGTTTGATGATGAGGTTTGTGACATACCGGCTGCTATGGAGCTTGAGGATGACGTTGCTCTTACGGAAGAGGTCGATCCTAATGATGTCGATTTTTCTCCAAGCTATGAGAAATTCACTTTTGAAATTTCTCAATCTCCACCGGGAGATGCGGGGGGATGACGATTTATTCTCTCCGGTTTACGAGAAGTTCACCGATGAACATGATCTTGTGGATAAGGTGGAAGACGTGCTTCTTCGCGATAGATTACGGAAAGTGCACCTTCTTATTGCTCAAATCGAAGCGTTGACTTCTCCTCCTCTTTCCGAGTCTTTGCCTCCATCTATTCCTCCCGTTGAAGATAATGACCCATTGCTGGAAGAAATTGACATTCACTCCATACCACCAGGTAATGATGACGATGATATGGAGGGGGACATTATTTTTAATAATTTGCTGCAGGAAAATATTGTCCCAAGTCCCCCTCCCGAGCACCTTTCATCCTCCCCTTTAGCCACTATCACGGAGGATGAGTGCTTTGACCCGGGAGGTGACATTGATTATGCTATCATTGATAACATTACGGCTTTGCCGAGTGCTCAACATCCATTGTCTTTGGGGGATGACAATGTGATTACTTTACCCACCCCACCTCCCGTGGATCTTGATTTCACATACTATACGTATGTTGAAAGGACATTTCTCCCTTACAAGACTTATCCCCCCGCCTCTCCTTTGTTGATGTCAACCGGGAACGAGGACAAGGTCTTTGATCCTGGCATCACATTCGAGGCTTCCCCATGGACAATTTAATTCGGGGACGAGTCAGGCTCGTGACTCGGTCAACAAAAACAAGCGCTTTTTGGGAGGCAACCCAATTATCTATCTATTTTCACCATAAGTGTAGGGGAGCCCCGTGGTGTTTTTTGCTTTCTTTCTTATCATGTGCAGGGATTAGAGCTTCAAAGACACACTCTTGATGACTTTTGACGAACCGTGATTCCGTGTTCCCTTCTTCCCGGTTCTATCCTAAACTCTTTTCGATTCACTATTTTATATTTTCTCAATGTTAAAATAGGAATCTCTTTATTTGTCTCTTCCTTAGCGAGATTTAAACAAAGTGCACAATGTCCTAAGTGTAGGGGAGTTTACTCCCACATGCTTAAACATTGAGGACAATGTTTATATTAAGTGTAGGGGGACTTCTATCGAAGTTAAGTGGTCTTTTCCATGTATTTGTCCTCATTTTAACCGGAAAATTTGATTTTTCGACATTTTTCAAAATTTTTTATCTATTTTGGCCTATTAGTTTTTCCTTTTGTATAGTTATTTATCTTGCCTTAGTAGAATAAATCTTTAATAAAGTGGTTTTAATTTTCAAAAGTCGTGAATATTTTGACTCGACCGGAGTTTACTCATCTAAGTTTACTCTAGCTAGTATTCTTAACGTGTTTAAGTCAAGTTTTGCTAGGCTTTTATATAGGGAGCTATAAAACGCGAAAGTCTTAACTCTCACGGGTTAAGAACAAGAACTTTTCGCAAGTTCCTATAATTGATCCTAGAGAGTCGTTTATCAAGGTAACTTTAAAATGCGATTTCTAAACTTGAAAAAGTCTAATAATTTGCAAGATCCTATAGGAGACTCGAAAACCCAAAACTTTGATTTAATAGGCTAAGTATCCACGAGTCTCATTCCTTGAGATTTTAAACTGTGGAGAACGAGAGATGATAGAGTCAATTATAAGTTTGGTATTCTTTCGGGAATTTATGTGAGTTAATTATGAGCCTATTCTCCCATCACTTGCTAATAAATTTATCTGCAATAAATAAGGTTGTACGATTTGAAAAGTTACTTAGCTTCTAGCCCAAGATCGTTTAAAAGTTGCTCGGTTTGGATTAGAGTTCATAGCCAAGGCATAACTTATTGAAGCGGGATGCGAAGATTGGCGAGTCCGAAAAGGCCCTAACAAGGCATGAGGGCTACATTTTGTTGCTAAAGATCCCAAGTGATGTGAAGAATCATTTATCGAAAATCAATATGAAGGATCGAGACACACGACGAAAAGCAAATACTCCCCAAAAGTCATGGAGAAGTGTATCCGAAAAGATCCTAGCAAGGTATGAGGATAAATAGATCCAATTCATAAAAGGAGGCGGATCGTTGTATATCAAAGTCCAAAATAAAGATTGGAGTAAAATGAAGAAGTCGTGGTCCAAGTATGAATCTCTCAAAACTTCAAATGAAGAAATTCCATTATGAAGAGAAGACCATAATTTCATGAACGTCTCTCAAGGTTTGAAGTATGAAGTTGCTGCCAAATATCGGTCCGAGAAAGGTCTCAAATCGTGAAGCGAGTTATGCCAAGATATGAACTTTATGAGGTCCCGAGAAGCAGTTTTAAAAGATTTTGTCCTTTAGCTAACTATTGATTAAATCGTTTACTTTATTTTCGGACTAAATAACTATCAAAATAAGTCAAAAATGCATCCTCGTGATCATTCAAGACAACAATAAAATATAAGAGATACACCTAGGAATAAGGGAGTCTAAGTGAATAATTGGCCCACATGAGTTCGTGTTAGTTTGCTAACTTATTATAACAATGATCTCGTTTTTAAGCTTGGTTTGGAGAAAGTGAAACTTGAGGATGATGATCATTCACGACATTTCCAAAACCCAAGGTATGTGTTTAATTTCTTTACTTTGAATGTTTATAATTTTCTATCTCTTTAATAAAGGCCAACGTGGGTTAATTATGATGAAAAATGTAAACGTGCTTTGTAACTAATGCATTGAATGAGGACATTGCAATGGTTAAGTGTAGGGGATTTGATAGGTGTGAAAACACCCATCCTTTTTACCACTTAATTACAATAATAACCGAGCCAAAACGTGTATTTTATGTCATTTATGTCAGAATTATGCGTGGTTTGTGTTTTTGTTGTGACTTAGGACGAAAAGGTAAAAAGTGGAGAAAACATGGCATTCACGGGATTTTATCAAAGAAAAAGACGAAAGATCAAGAGTGGAAAAAGAACGGAAGTCCAAGACCAATTCTGAAGATTTATCGAAGAAAAATTCAAAAGACAGAAGTTTACTAAAAGCCGAAGAACTCGAGTCTTATTTATGAAGAAAATTCAAGACGAGTTCAAAGAAATCCCGAGACAAAGTCATTAAGTCCAAGATTAACAAAAGATAAAGAAGGGAAGGACTTAACTTTGCAATTAAGGAAAAGAGGAAAGAGGGAGGAAGCTTCCTAAGCTCCTCCCTAATCACCCCTATAAATAGAATAGGCCTAGTTCATTTTCAAGTGTTGGTGGCTTGACAAACCACTCTTCCACCATTTTCATTTCTTGTTATTTTTATTTCTTGCACTTTAATTTCTTGTTATGCACTTTTAATTTCTTCAATTCAAGTAAGTCTTTTAAATTTGGAATCTTTTCTTTTAATCAAGTTCTTATATTTTAATCATCTTCTTCTACCTTTCTTATTTTGCTTAACTTTGATTTAAGTTTTTACATGGATTAAGCTTTGAGCTTGACATGCTTATTGGCTTAATTTGTGTTTAGCTTATTTATTTTCCTTAAAAGTTTTCTTAAAAAGTTCATCTTTTTATGGTTTGATTTAAAAGTTTGTTTATTTTAAGTTTGGAAAAGTTGTTATTTGTGCTTATTGGTTCGTTTTATTATTGATTCGTTCTAGTTTTAGATTGGAAAAGGGTTTTACATTCCTTTTATACATTCCTTTTACATTCCGATCATCTTGATTGGAAAAGGGTTTTACATTCCTATCAGCATTCCTATCAGCATTCCTATCAGCATTCCTATCAGCATTCCTATTAGCATTCCTATCAGCATTCCTATCAGTATTCCTATCAGCATTCCTATCAGCATTCCTATTAGCATTCCTATTAGCATTCCTATCAGCATTCCTATCAGCATTCCTATCAGCATACCTATCAGCATTCCTATTAGCATTCCTAACAGGATTCCTATCAGCATTCCTATCAGCATTCCTATCAGCATTCCAATAAGCATTCCTATCAGCATTCATATCAGCATTCCTATCAGCATTCCTATCAGCATTCCTATCAGTATTCCTATCAGCATTCCTATTAGCATTCCTATCAGCATTCTTATCAGCATTCCTATTAGCATTCCTATCAGCATTCCTATCAGCATTCCTATCAGCATTCCTATTAGCATTCCTATCAGCATTCCTATCAACATTCCTATCAGCATTCCTATTAGCATTCCTATCAACATTCCTAGCATCATTCCTATCAGCATTCCTATCAGCATTCCTATCAGCATTCCTATTAGCATTCCTATCAGCATTCCTATCAGCGTTCCTATTAGCATTCCTATCAGCATTCCTATTAGCATTCCTATCAGCATTCCTTTCAGCATTCCTTTTACATTCCTTTCGCATTCCTTTTATTATCGCAATTTACATTTTCATTTTACTTAGTAATAGATAACCAAACCATTTTCATTTCCACCAAGAACAATTGAGTCGCACTTTGAACCGGAAATCAATTCGAGAAGATACCGAGAAAACGAACTTTTTCAACTAGCAAAATCTCAGCACATTAATGGGCTTATTGGGCCTTAATATGGAATTGGATTTAAACTAGTGTAACTAGTCAAAAATTTGACCAACACATAACACTATAATGTGTATGAAGACATAAAAATCTCACATGATCATCATCATACTCATTATATCATCATATATACATAGCCATTGTTTTTATAAAAGTCGTTGGACAAGAGTCTAAGACGAGTATTATTTGTCTAGGTTTCCATGATTGAAGCACGTACCGTACATCCAAATCGCCGATAACCCGCCTTTCCTAATCAACGTGAGTTCATAGCCTCGCACTCTTTTAAATGTTTTTATGAAATGTTTTATTAACCCGCGAGGGAGATAACATGTTAGTTTTAATAAAATAGGACACTTGTTGTCCCGATTATTTGCTTATTGATATAGACCCGAATGATTGTATGACCCGATAAATGATTATATGACCCGATGTATGAAATGAAATGGATTATTATAGTTAGGTTATGTCACTAAAAGTCCCATTAGCATGAATTGTGAACTACCGGGATTTGGTAGACGCTTATGCATATAATAGTACTATTTGGGTAAGATCACCCCAGTTCGCGCCTTGACGGTTGATCCCTGTCATGCCACATTGATTGGTAAGCGAATTTATGTATGAGAAGATTTATATATGCGTAATTATTGTGACGACACACTGTTTTAGATGGGCAAATGAGTTTCAGGTTAGCTACCCGTTGTTTGGTATAGTAAGGTAGCAATGTCATGTGGCTTATAACAATCTAATAACAAAAATACTACTATACACATTGAATTACAATATATTGCCAGACTAGCAATACGGGGTCTTATTATTGATATTATGTTCGTGTTTTGGTTTTACATAACCATTATCATATAACGGGTTTTATCAAACTTTATACAATGTTATAAAACGTATTGTATGATGTTTTTACGACAATGGTTCGTATAATGGTTTTGAAGGCAGAAGCCTATATTATGATTTACGATTAAGAATTGCTTAAATTGTCTTTGGCCTATTTTATGGCCTATTACAAAGATTTGTACAAAATTATTTTCGGTAATAATTATATACCGATAATATATTAATGGTTTTTATTAAACTCTATGAATTCACTCGACGTTTTCGCTGACCTTTTCTTTTAACATGTTTTATCTCAGGTACTTGAAGGTAATTCTCGGGAAGACGACAAGAATTCATGGCCCGCACTTAAATAACAATTTCCATTCAAATGTTTTATAAAATTTTATAAAATACTATGACTCGGGACCTATGTAATTTGATATTTATGAATGGAAAATGATTTATTATGAAACGACGCGATTTTTAAGCGTTGTCTATGATTTGAGTAATGTGTTATCCCGTAACACCAACGACTCTTCCGCTGAACTAAAATATGAATATTTGGGGGTGTTACACAAACACAATCCACCTTTTATAATCATTAGAAATTAACCTATGCAAAGTTTGAAGCCTTGAATAAAAGAAATAAAGAAGTTGTGTAAAAATATTTTGAAAATGGTTTATGGGCTGGTGTTATGGGATTAACATAAGTGTTTTCTTATGATTAAAATCACAAAGGGGTTGTGTTCTTGGTTTCTTGAGTCGTTCGAATCAAAACAGCCCCAATGGAGAGGGTGATTAATTTGTGTTTTCTTCAATTAACCTCATTGTAAGCCCTAATCCATGTTTAATTACTTTTTATCTTAATTGATTATTTCTTATTTCTATTTCTAAGATTTATTGATGAATGCATGCATTTAGATGATCATGAAAGTGATATGGCATAGGTCTTAGTTTGAAATTGATATTGGGATATGATAGATTGGATTTAAAGTGATGTTTGGATTAATAAAATTGGGACAGCAGGTGGTCTATTGTATTCCGAATTATTTTGACTTGGTGTCTGTGAGTTTATGACTTTTTTGGATAGAGAGTAAACTAAGGTATAAGTGGTGAGTTGGATGGTTCCGTAACTCATCCGGAAGACCAAGTTATGATCAAAACGGTTTTGCTAGTTTTATTGAGTATTTTTATAGTGTTGTGCAGATAGTTCATCACTTTGGTTAATATTTTTGTCTTGAAGACTACTGTATTTTTATATAAATGTATAGGTTATAATCTCAGGTCCATTTGATGAACTGGATGGAGCCGTATCTCTTTCGGACGTGTGAGCTACGTCTAAATTAGCAAGCTAGTCTTAAAAACGAACTCAGAATTTAGTAAGCAGATTGCCTGGCCGAAAACGAATTACTTGTACATTGGGTACTATTGGGTATTTAAATTTTTTAATAGTACAATATATTAGGACCATGTGGTTCCTTGGGTAGAGCCGTAATCCTTCCGGATGATGGAGTTATGACAAAAATGGCTTAAAGAACTAAAAATGGTGTCCAGATTTTCAAATAGAATTATGTCTAGATATTTTCAAAATGAGTAACATATTTCATGAGTCCTAACTGTAGTAATTAGACAAAATTGTACTTGATATTTCGTTTCGAATCAAAAGTAGTTATGGTTTGAGAATTACACAAAAAGGGTTAGATGTAAAAATGGTTTAAATAATCAGCTTTGACACGTGAGAGTAAAATGGTAATTTCACCTAGGCTCTGAACACTTTGGGTTATTTTTCTTGTAATATCAGTAAACTAAGGACTTATATCTAGTTTGTGGCAAAAACCTCATGTTCATACCTATTATGGATGCTGAGATATGATTTCATTGATTCAAGGTATGGGCAAAATTTTTACAAAGGCATATTGTTTTAAAAGGAGTTAAATAACGTAAATGAATTGTAAATGATTTGGTTAAGACCTATATATAGATGAGGATGTAATCAATTTATATCAGGTCCTAGAGAGGTGTTTGGGTGAATTTAACTTGGTTTAGAAAGTACCTAGTAACGCCATATCGCGATCATAGATTTTTCTTGCATCTTTCGTTTGTTTTTGTCGTGTGTGTTTTATTTCTATATATTATGGCATCATTTCTTCTAGGTGATACTAGTCGACCGTTGTTTCTTGCCATCATTGATCTAACTTCAGTAATTCTACTTCATTAATCTTGTGGCTTAAGGTGAGTTCATAGCCTCGCATTTAAATCCTTTTATGTTTTACAAACCCGCGAGGGGGATACATGATTGTTTTAGAAAATCGAACACAAGTAGTTTTATTATGTGAACGTTGCTATGAGTGTTGTGTTGTGGCCTTTCCTTCATGGACCTTTAATTACCGATAACCGATAAACGCTAGTACAATGATAATAGATCTATTTTGGCCTAACGACCTGTCTGAGTATGTTTCTTGCGAGGAGCATACGAGGATATATTGTATTTAGTATTGGGAGTGTCTCACTCCAGGTTTGGCACATGGTTAAGGTTCGGTTCGTGGCTCTATCATCGTTTTATTTTTCTATGAATAAAATGTTTATTAAGCTTGTGTTCAAAGTTATTATTTATAAACTCTATGGATTCACTCAACATATTTGTTGACTTTTAAGCATGTTTATCTCAGGTTCATATTGGCATGCTTGGATAGGATTGATGCGGATATCGAAGGAAGTGGACTTGGTGAACTTTGTACATTGGATAAAAATCTTTTATTTCAAAAAGATTAAAAACTATATATTGAAACTTATTTGAAAATAAGTTTTTATTGGGACCTTGTAACTCTGATCTTTCGAAGAAATCATAGTTGGTAAACGCTTCTTTTAAAATACGTTTACTGTGACTCGTGAGCTTGTATTATGAAGTAGCACCCCAATGTTGTATTTCGCTGCGTTGTAAATTTGGGGGTGTTACAAATATGAAAGACAAACAAGAGAAATATGCATACACACAATATGAATTATTTAACACAACAAATAAGGAAAATAAAAAACATAAGAATAAACTACTCTAGTAGTGATAATCCTCCAAGTTTGCTTAAGTTTTTATTGACTCAAACAACTAAAACATAAAGTGTGCTTTAATTGGAAAAGTAAGATGATGAGGAATCATTTGAAGATTTGTTCACGGGAACAAATACTTTGAGAGGAGGTCAAGTGAGAAGAAATTCAAGAAAATTTAGCTTGTCATACACATGAGCAATTTCAATTTGCTGAAATCGACAACAAGCACACGAACTTCCATTATGCAAAACAAAGTCTTTAGATGGGGAAGGACCATGATTATGAGAAGGTGGTGGTGGAGAGGGAGATAATGGGTGAAATGTTTTCACACTGCCTAGTGAGATTTGGAAAAGAGGAGAGGTCATTGAGAGGATGTACGTTGTAAGGTTTAGGTGGTGCTGGAAGAACTTCTCTTTATCCGGTGGATCGATTGAGAAAGTCTCATTCCAATACACAATAGGAGAGAAAGAGGAAGTCTTGCAAGGTTTCTGAGAAGAGGAATCATGATGATCCTTGTTCTTCTTGATCCAAACGGGTCGAACCGAGATTTTCGATTTCTTGGAAAGCTTAGAAGAGGAAGCTTTAGGTTTAGGAGATTGTGACAAAGAAATGTCAAGGTTAAGATTAGATGAGTTAGACATTGTGAGGGATGAGAAGAAGAACTCCAAAAAGAAGAGAATTTAAAGAAAATATACAAGGCAAAGATTTTAAATGAAAACAAATGTTTTCAAGGAATGTTTTTCCAAAATGGCAAACAAGGAATCTTGAAAAAGACTGTGGTCAAAGAAGAAAAACCAAAAACGAGCCAAATGTTGGCTTTCTATCCACGGTTCTTTAAAAGAACATGCGGTTCCTTATATATAAAGAACCGTGCGTCTTTAAGGATCCGCACACAGTGGACATAAAAGTGCAATTTTACAAGGTTTTGAGAAAAAAATAAGACTTTTTGAAAAAATTTGCAAAACTTGGATTTTTACCTCTTTTAGCACTAGATTATGCTTTGGTTGCACAAAAAGGCAACACACTCACAAAGAGTGTCTTGACAAAGGATGACAAAATATATAAATAACATTTTGATCCAATTTTAGTCAAGTTTTAAGAGGTTGAGATAGATTAAGGTTCAATTTAAATAAATTGAAGTTGATTAGTGTGAGCACATAGGTTAAAAACACACAATACTAAATCCATAACACATATTCATGAAAACTCATGAAGGAAAGGAAAAACAATAAAAGAAACAACAACTAACTATAACAAAGTTACCTAAACTAGTTCTTGATAGATAGTCTTCCTTGGCTTGACCTTCTTTTAAAACACATTTTTAGAAAAACATCATTTATCTCCTTGGAGGTGGAGGATTAGCAAATAAATTCAACAAGAAGCTTTGCAACTTAATGTGAGCTCTAATCATCCTCAACCTAGGGATATCAATGAGGTAGAAGTTGTTTAAGCAACAAGGACAATTAGTTCCATTGTGCATGAAATAGTCAAACATGTTTGGATCACCCAATAAAGGAGAAATAGGAACACCCAAAAGAGGAGTGTTGGAGGGAGGAGGATGAGACATGGTGTCCATTGGTGAGATGGGTTAATTTGGTGGAGTGAGTGGAGAAGAAACCAAACGCTCAACAATATCATTCACAATGGGAATACTTTGGAGAGGTTGATGGTTCACATCCAAGAGAGGACTAATAGTGAAGGGTGAGGACAACTCATTCATTCTAGATTGGAATGAAGAGGAGGTAGAACCATGAGAATGGTTAGTACCATGAGTTGAGCTTTTCTTGCATGGTGCAAGTAGTGGTGAGAGTGACAAATAAATGAGAATTGGAGAAATCTCATTTTTGGGTGTATGAAAGGATGAAGAAACAAGTTTAGGAAACTTGATATTGATCTTAAGGTTACTTTTGGATGAGGATTGTTTGAAGAAATTTTATGATCTTGTGGACACCATGGTTGTATGTCTAGGTTTAGAAGATGGTTTGAAGGATGAAGAAGAAGATCAACGAAGGGAGGTTTAAGAAGGAGAAGAGATGATCCAAACTAGTAATGGGTTTAAAATCATTTTGATGAATAATGAAAATAGGTAGGCTAATTTGGGAAAAAGCTAGTTTTTAGCAAAAAGTTCATCAATATTTACAAAGATTTAGAGAAAACAGTGTAAAGCAAAGATTCTATCATAACCAGAGCATGCGGTTCCTAAAATAAAACTGCAGATTTTTATCACTAAGGAACCGCCTGTCTTTAAGGAACCATGGACAGTGGCCTCAGAAAAGTGATCTTCCAACAATTTTTCAAAAGCCCAAATTTTTTACAAGGATTTATCAAGCCAAAGCAGACTATTAACCAAAATCTAGAAAGCTAACTAACATATAAATTGCACAAAGTCATGCACATCGAAAGATCGATAGCATGCACAAACACAAAGTATTAGTTAGATAACACCAAATCCTAAAAACAAGAAACATAAATAAGTCTAAGAAACACACGTGGTAACAACCATGGGCAATGCTTCAACACACTTTCTTTCATGAACATTTCTCTATTGTCTTGATATATTCCTTAGATCTTCTAGAAGGCGATGCTTAAGATAGAACTCATAGTCGGAATCAATTTCTAGAGAAGCCAATTGAGAGATGGTAGATGACAAAGTATCATTAGAGTTGAAAGGAGAGACATCAAAGATGTGAGAGTTCTCTTGAAGGAAATTTCCATATTCATTTGAATCATGCTTGGGTTCAAGTGATAGGTTCCCTTCAACGGGAAGCATAACACAATCAACAAACTGAAATGATGAATCATTTAAAGGTGGAAAGTCAAGGAGAGTTTTTCTAAGAAGGCGTGAGAGAATCATAGCAAACAGGAGACTTGAATGAGACTTAAGAAGAACATATTTGATTCTTCTAGCTATGAAATATTCAAGATTGTATGGGGCGGAAGTTGCAACACAATACAACATATGTGCAAGACACGCAGACACATGGTTGCGATCACCACCAAGACACATTGCATTCTCCCTAATGATTTCGGTCCAATGGATCATAAAATCATTAAGATCGCTAGTGAGTAATTCCCGAGGAGTGAGAGCACGAATTTCTCCTTCAAGTTTACTAAGAATAGGATGTTCACGAGGTTTGGAAATGGAACAAGAAATGGCCGAAGGTGAAGGTAGCTCGTTTACATAATGCACATTAATAGAGGTTGATTCTAAAGAGTTTATACTCCAATCATCGGTGAACCTACATTGACCTTTTTATGGAACATTGAGAATTTTTCCAAATTCTTCAAGAGTGTATACAAAGGTTTTCCCCTTGATGGAAAACCTTATCGATAAACCATTATTGATGTATATTAATGTGTATGAGCTAAAGAATTCCAGTAAAATGGAAGGAAAGATTGGCTCGTCAAAATCAATCAAGCAGTCAAAGCCAATGGATTTGAACATGAATTGAAGTCAAGTCAAAGGAAATTAAAAGGGACAATACGTTCTTCATGAAAACTTCGAGATTCTAGAGACCAAAAAGTATTTTTGAGAGAACGAGATTGACACGAGGAAGAAAGAGTAGGCATGTATTCTCTAGTTTTCTCATTATCTTTATGAGTTTCCAAATGCATGATCAAGTACCTAAACATAAAACAAATATTGTTCCAATTACTCTTATGCTACATAGTGACTTAAAAGTAAAACTTATGAGAATGTGTTTAGTCAATTTCTTGATAAACAAATGGTTAATCCTTATCATTCCCATGTTCACAATGAACTCAATTCATTATTGACTAGAACATATGAGCTATGTAAAATCAATCATGAACTCGAACAAAGGTTTTTTAAAAACATTTTTAGGTAAGCATTAACAATGCAATTAACAATGCAATTACCAATTTTGTTCATGGGTTCATATCAATTCCATAATTTAACCAAAAATATTTAGTTAAAATTCGGATTGTTCTACAAGTGGGTTTTAGTGAAATCTCAATGAATTCGAACATAAGGAATCATAGCAAT
Source organism: Glebionis coronaria (assembly GCA_025667525.1). NCBI lineage: Eukaryota > Viridiplantae > Streptophyta > Magnoliopsida > Asterales > Asteraceae > Glebionis > Glebionis coronaria. The sequence continues at coordinate 94,990,059 of CM046876.1, read as the reverse complement.
ATAGCTATGTCAACCCACATTCCTAGCAAGGTTTAATTCAACATTTATTTTATAAATCCCCAATTATAAAAATAAGAACCCTATAACAAAATATTTGAAATAGAATGAATGTACTTACAACTAAATAATGTTGGAAGATGGATGAGTGAAATCCATAACTTGGAATCAATTAATCTTGAGTAAATTGGAGCTTTTGAAGATTCAACAATGGTGGAAATGATGAAACCCGTCACCTCTATGGAGAAGAAAGGGAGGGTTTGTTTTGAAATAGTGTTATTTAACAAAAACTGATTAATTTAGTTACTTGGCGGGGCCGCGGTTCTTTACCCGATATGGAACCGTGGCTTGAACCGTGACAATTAAGGAACCGCCAGCAGTGGCAAGTTCTTAACAAAGAAATTTTTAAAACCAAGTTTTTCTAAAATACTTAAAATATATCTTAAGCCTTTTGTAAATCATTAGATCACTTCAATAATAGGTGATAATGCCTTATTGAAGGATTACGAGTCGAATCAAAACCGAAAGAGACCGAAACGGAGAAACGGTTACTCGTAGCAAAGAAGCAAATAAGAGAGGACCCAAGGGGAGTGAATCAAGACCAAGGTTAATTCTCAAGAGACAAGTGACAATCTTCAATAAGTAGTTTCGAAGAGCTTGTGTCATTTATAGTGGTTTAACATGTGCCTTTCTGTCGAAAGTCTAAACGGCTTTGGTAATGAACCATACCAAGCAATTTTGTAAAAATAGATTAAGATCATTTTCGAAAGTAGTCTTAATGCTATTTAAAATAATGAGAAAAGTATAGATTCACTTTCTCTCCCACATGACCGGACAAATATTAAATCTAGGGTTTACAATAACAGCATCCTTGGAATATCTCAATTCCAAATGTGTAATATCCTAACTATAATTTATGGAGTAGTTTGGTATCTCAAGGGATTAATTAATCATCTTAGAGATGAGCTCAATTGCACATACTACACATGATATAGGGCCTAAAACCGTATGGGTGCAAACCATGGAAATCATGCTTGATACTTTAAGCTACTACTAACTTACTCTACATCTCCCAAGTGAGTCAAGTATCCAAGCAATGAAGGTTTGAGAGGATATAAGAATAGAATCACATACCACAAAAAAATGTCAAGGTAAGGATGTCAAGAACAAGCATATAGTCAAGGAATGATCAAAATAATGATCTATAGGGCGTGTGAAAGGACGTAAACGTACCTTATCCGTAAAGTGCATTCCAAGACTTCAAGGAGCCAATGCAAAGCCCAATCATGACTAAAGTGACTACTAAGTATTCAAGGACTAGTATCACTCTCATCCATCTTGAATTCATCATTCAATGATGTTGGAAATGAAAGGAGATGAGTCTTCTACAAGTGTAAGTAACTCAATCCACAATCACTTAAGTGATTAATCTTCATGAGTACCTACATATAGCAAGATACAAACTAGTAGATACATTTAAAAGATAAATCTAAAATGTATAAATACTACTAATCTAGATAAGATGCTATATTACCAATTAAAAGGCCTATTTTCAATGAAAAAATAGTTTTGACAAAAGAGAAACTTTAGTACAACGAAACCTTCTAATTTGAGGAGACAATGGATCGATCCAAGTTTTAAAGTAAAATATACTTCAAAGATCTTGAGTAACCATCGCTCTGATACCAATTGTAGAAACTAGAAAGGGGGGGGGGGGTTGAATAGTTTCTCTTCGGTTTATGTCCTAATTAAAATTCCTTTCAATTAGGTTTGTCTCAAAACTATCTTTTACTTGAAAGCTAGTTGCATAATGATTAGGTTCAATTATAATGCATTAACAGTGACAAATAGTTGTTGTATATGATGTAATAATGAAAGTAAGTAAAGTGTAAGGAAATAAGTGACCTAATAAGAAGACACCAAGATTTATAGTGGTTCGGAAACGAAGCTCTATCTTCGTTCCTACTCCACTCCTCGAGTACACCTTACTCGAGATTTCCAATATATCCACAAGCTCCCTTCTTGGCGGAGAAAACCTTACAACGTCGCTTACATTATTTTCCGACACTAAGGTAAATGTCGAGACCTAATCTTAGCTAGGACTAATCTACACAACGTTGCCTACTTCACCATTTTATGACACAAGGCTAGATGTCGAGTTCTAATCGAAAGATAGAGCTAATCTTCACAACGTTTCCTACTTCACCATTTTCCGACACAAGGCTAGATGTTGAGTTCTAATCGAAAGATAGAACCAATATTCACGACTCTTCACTTTGAAGCAAAGTGAGAACTCACAAGACACAACTACACATCACTTTATAGTTTAGTGAGAACTCACAAGACACAACCACAAACCACTTTATAGTTTAGTGAGATCTAACAAGACACAACTCTTACAAATCAAAAAATATATCTAAGTATACACATGTAACTTGGATCTACACAACACAAATCCAAGTATACACATATACAATGGATTTACAAAAGACTAATCCAAGTATTCACTAATACAATGGATTAACACAACTAATCCAAGTATACACAAATACATTTGATCTACACAAGACTCAAATAAAACAAATGATGACCATGACTAGATCTTTAGGAGAGGATGATCTTCATCAAGGCTTCATCTTTAATCACATAATAAGTGTGTGAGTGATCTTCTCTTTGGACAAGGTAAAAAAGGGGATCAAGGGGATAATCATAAGTAAACATACTTAACACATTAAGTGATCATTTACAAATGATTAGGAATTAGAAAAGAGAAAGATGGCAGAAAGAGTGTCCAAAAAGAGTTATGGAAAATGCAGATTTGATCCACTATTTATAGGAGACAAAGGCCAACGGCTCTCTGCCTACGGTTCCTTAATTTTCATGCGGTACCTTATCACTATGGAACTGCATAGGCATTTAAGGATCCGTGGTAGTAGATTCCTGATGTTCCTTTTACAAGTCTTAAATTTATATGACAAGGTTTAGACAAAACAAGGGACTAAAAATACAAACACAGGCAAGTATACCCTTTCGTTCGTAATATAGCTTGTAGTGGTAAGCCAGGATCGTTCGCTGAGACATAGTTTCGTTTTGGTAATCAATATAATAATTGAAGAAATAAATTATTGATATGAATAACAATAGTAGCAAATATGACTAAGATGGGATAGTTCATATGAGTTCGTGATGATGATAATAATGATCGAGATATGCTTATGTAGGTAAAGAGTGATAATCCATTTTCGTCAAAATGGTGTTTACACAACTTACTTAGGGTGATTCAAGACTTATGTTTATTCGAGCGACTAAGCTCTAAACAAGTTCAATATTTTATCACGGTTTCTAAGCGGATTTCTCCAACCAAAGATTCAAAACCATAGACAAGTCTTTAAAAACTTATTACAATGATTTGCGTTTCTCAACGCCAAGCCATCATAACAAATCAACTCTAGATAAAATATGGTTTTTAGAACTAGGTGGTAAAATGGTTCTACAACATTAGCTTGAAATCAATTTATAAAGGATCATATCATAGCATCATCACTAATCATTGTCACATACCCACATAGTCACAAATAGCTTAGCCTAACATAGTAATCAAAGTAACAAATGGAAAAGAGTAAGAGAACATCATACTTAGATTTGATCGAATGAACGAGTACACACGTGTCATGATTGTATCATTCCTCCAAGAATCAATGAGTGGAATACTCTCGTTACAAGTATTTCCTAAAAATGGATAATACTAAAAATACTACTAAAGAGCTAAGAATACTCGGATTGGAGTAGTGGTTTTAGAATGAGATGTTGATATGAAATGAGTAAAAGTGGCTCCTATTTATAGTGCTGTGTGAGAGCAAATGTGTGCCGCACTTATCTGAAAGTGCGCCGCACTTCAGATGTGGGAATGTGCGCCACACTTTTGACATTGTGCGCCGCACTTTTGTGCGTTCCAGAATCTTCTATAGTTTGGCTGAATTGCACCATAAGGACCCTCTTTTGTATTTCTTCACTTTGCTCCTCCATACTTCATACCTGTATATAAAGCGCAATATATTAAGTATCGAAAGCTCTTATTTATGATACAAAGTGGTATTATAATAACGGGTTGAATATGTATATTTTGGTCGTTATCAAATTCCTCCGCACTTAGCTATTGCTTGCCTTCAAGCAATCAAAGCGAGAAAACAAATTAGATTTTAAAAATACTTTTAAGTGTTATGAAGTATGATAGGAAAATGAGTAAATATTTATAAGCAGCAAAAGAAAATGACAAATAACTTCAGCACCTCACATGGATAGTGTTTAGATTTTAAGTTCACACAAATGTCACTCACAAAGGGTAAATGTAAGGTAACACTCAAATAGCACGGACAAAAAATACATAGCTACCATAGGTTTGTTGTGACAAATCTAACATTCTCAGGTAGTGAAATATTTTCTCGTATAATATTTTGAAACTTATTTTTGTGTTGGTTGATGAACTCACAATTTACGGATTTAAATTTGGGCTTACGTGCATAATTTGGCATCTTTTACGACTAAACCGGAAACCTTAGGATTACGTATTTACGTTTTTGAACTCCGTTTTTTATGAGACAATTTTTTTTGGATTCGTTTTGTGACGGTGATTCATAATTTATAAAAACGTTTTTCGTAAAACGACCCGAGGGCACGCAAATTGAGAAAACTAGAATCGAGAAATACCTGTAAACTAGTGAGATGGGACAAAACACTTTGCCCCACCCCACTAGCATGATATGGACGACTACACTTGACACCACCACACATATGTGGCATCAAGTTAGCTAATTTACACAAGTGTAAGCTTGTGCTTACACATCAAGCTAACCATACCACTTAACCTTCCAAACTAGCTACTTGTTTCATTATACCATTTTCTCACATGCAAACCACACCAAAAACTCTCTCAACTCTCCTCTCCTTGCCGTCCCAAATAAGCTAACAAACACCATCATTGATCTTTTCTAGCCATAAACCACATGTTTACTAGTCCTATTAAGGTGTTCTCTTGAAGCCTTGATCATTTGGTGGCCATATTAACAACTTTGGAGGTGATTTGCTTGTGTCCTAGGGCTGATTTTCCAACCTATGTTCTTGATATTTGATGGTCTTGGAGATACTTGTTGTGTTCATCAAGTTCTTGCCTTCCTAAAACAAGAAATCCACTTGGATTGGTAAAGAAGATCATCCTCTACATTTTTCTCTTATTATTTTGTAAAGAACAAATGTATTTTCTTTCATTTTGTATATGTATATGATGTATATATGATGATAAAAATGTTGTATGGGGATCAAGTGTTGATAAACATGCTTAAAATGATGATAACCATAAGAAATGAAGCTAAAATCTTGACTATTTAGTTGGCTGTATAAAAACAGTAGATAACTAAAAGATGAACTGATAAAATTGCATGGTTTGATCTATTTACAGTAAGTAGATGATGTTATACACATGTGAGAGTTGGCCATGCAATGGAATCAAAATAATGAGTGAGATATGATCAAAACAAGTTAGGTGGTGTAATCTGAATAAGCAGTTTTGTAGGGACTGTTAAGGCAACTTAGACTCAAAATGGGCAGTAGCTATAACTAAGTTATATGTAGCACATATTATGAAGAATTTGTCATCCAAACATGAGATTCTAAGTCATTGTAGAACTCTAGATATGGTAAAAATGGTGAATATGAAGTTAAAAATCAGATTTTGGAAATAATGTTTATTATTATTATATAAGCACTCACATTATGATTTATAAAATGTAAAAATATAAACCCACTAACTTATAAAACTTATTTATATAAATGTATAAAAGGTTAATTAAATGGGTAAATTATATAAATGGTGGTAAAAATAATATTTATAAGTAATAAAAACTATAAACTTGATTTTTACGACTTTTTCGGCTATCGCCGTAAAATTAACGTTTTTCGCCAAATAAAACTTAGACGACCAAACCCGTCTAATGTAAAGTTTATAAAAGTTGTATACTGATTTATAAGTAACTAAGACAAGTAAAAACCGATAAAACCCGAACTATAAGAATTACGGACATTTACGAGCTAACTAAACCTATTGGACTAATAATTAGACTTAATAAGATAAATACTTGTAAAAAGAGCTTATTGGGCTTAACCCATTTGGGCCCAACATGAAAAGTATATATACTGATCATATAGGTATAAAATGGGTAAAAACAAGTAAAAGAACTTATAAAAGGCTTAATGGACTTAAAACGTGAAAATAGGTAAAACTAGCAAACTAGTAAGACGTTACCAAAACATAAACGCTAAAATGAGTAAACAAGGATTTATAAACCCACTTGATGATCATCATATGTACAAAATCATCATATGTATATTGTTATTTTGATAAAAGTCATTGGACCGAGTCTAAGACCGATTATTATTTATATAGGTTTCCGTGACCGAAGCACGCCCGTAGCCGATAATCCGCCTTTCATTAACAACGTGAGTTCATAGCCTCGCACTCTTTTAAATGTTTTATAAAATGATTTGTAAACCCGCGAGGGAGATAACATGCTAGCTTTTTATAAAATAAGAACACAAGTAGTCCCGATTGTATGCTAAATGATATGGACCCGAATGATGCTATGACCCTATATTCGAGACTAAAAGGATTATTAGTAGTTAGGTTATGTCACTTAAAGTCCCATTAGCATGAATTGTGAACTACCGGGATTTGGTAGACGCTTATGCATTTGATAGTACTATTTGGGGACGATCACCCCAGTTCGCGCCTTGACGGTTGATCCCCGTCGTACCACATTGATTGGTAAGCGAATTTATGTATGAGAAGATTCCGTAGCGTGATCTTTGTGACGACACGCTAACTTAGATGGGCAAATTGTTTGTCGGGTTCGCGGCCCGCTGTTGTCACAGTAAGGTAACAATGTCATGCGGCTAATAATAATCCTATAATCTATACGACGTATGCTATAAGACATATATAATAAACGATAACGACGCTATTACGATGAATATATTACCTATCATGGTAATATAGAGACTACGGTCTCATGGACGGTTTCAGATGTATGCTTGATATATATTGCATGACTAGTAATATGAGGACTTACTTCCGATATTATACTTGTGTTCTGATTTTAAATGATTGTAAATGATTGTTTTTATATAACGGTTTTCATTAAACTCTATGAATTCACTCGGCATTCGCTGATATGATTTTTGCATGTTTTCTATCTCAGGTGCTTGAAGGTAATCCGGATGGAGATCGACTCTGATGGCCCACACTTAATATTAAAAATGTTCATTTGATCTGTGTTTTATAAACTTAATGACCTGTATAATTTGGGACCTGTTGTACGCTTTTTGAAACTTTTTATCGAATGAATGTTTGTTAAACCTTGTACAACCATTTTTATGTGTTGTCTATGATTGGAGTTATTGTGCTATCCCGTAACACTCTGAAAGACCCTTCCGCTGTACCGATACGAAAAATGAGAGTGTTACAGTTTGGTACCAGAGCTCTCGTTATAGAGAACAAAAGATTTTAAAAACCAAGGTTTTGAACAAAACTTTTCAAAATCTTTTGACAATGAACATTTGAGAAAATATTTGAAAAAAATCTTTTGACTATAACGGTGCCAGAGATCTCCGACGTTACCTACAAGCCCTATTGATAAGATATATATTTTGATATATATAATATAATTTATATATATGTATATATCGTGATTTCATTATGTAATTGTTTAACTAGTATGTTATCCTAATACGAGATAAATATATATAAATGCAGATTGTCATGGCTGACCCTAATATTCCTGTAGAAAACCATGCTATTCCCGAACCTAATATAGAAGATGATCCTTATTTAGACTTAATAGATTTTGATATTGATGATGAGGAGGAACCATTTGAGGATCCCGAGCCAGAGTTAGGACTAGGAGATCAGATTGCCCCTCAGGTTGACTTGGTAGAGAATGAGATTGAGAATGTGGATATTGAGAATGCTGATATTGAGAATGCTGATATTGAGAATGAGGATGAGATTGGGTTAGATGAGTTAGATGATGAGATTGACGACGAGGATGTCGAGGAGGACGTAGGTATAGATGTTGAGGTTGATGACGATGAGGAAGCTGAGCTTATTTATCCGTATGATGTTCCAGAGGGAGAGCCTTTTCCCCCACCAGTTTGTTTGTCTGATTCTGAGAATGAGTTACCTAGGGACGAAATGTCTGAATCATCTGAATCTGATTCTGAATCAGAGGAGGATGAGGATGACGATGCACCTGACGGTACTGATGGTATTGATACTCGTAGACGTGAGATAGGAGAGTCGTCTAGTACTCGAGAGGCCACTCATATTGATAGTCTTGCACCATGGGCCTTGAGACGTGATCTAGATGCTTCCCGTGTTAAGAGTTGTATGACAGAGGTTGGATTAGGTGTTGTCCAGACTCAGGTTGCTTATTTAGAGTCGAAGACTAAGGTTGGCGAGAAAGAGCGAGAATTGCTTAGTTTGGATTTGAGTGATGTAGAACGTGGTTTGAATGAGGCTTTTAGGAGGTTATCGGTGTTGGAAAGTGGTGAGTATGCTGCTATGAAGAGAAAGGTGAATTTTATGAAGATTCAGTTGAGTGTGGCTCGTGCCACGCGTGAGAAAGCTGAAAAGGAGTTGAATATATCCCACGGATGGAACAGTAGATTTTATGCCGACATGGTTGAAAGAGGAGTAATCCGTAAGCGCCCAGCTGAAGATGTGTCTAGTGATCGTCCGGCGAAGATCCAGAAGACGATGGGTGATGGACCATCTGGCGGTTCTCAGTAGACCAGTCTGTATTTAGTAGCGACCTTTATATCTTTTGTGCTTTAGTAGCTTTGACTGAACCGACTTGTTAGTAGTAGACTTGGCACGAATTTTGAGTGTATATAGTGCTAGAACTTTGATATGGATGTACTAAGACAATACTTTTGTTTCAGATCGAATGAAATATGTATCTTGTCTTGAATTCCATATTGTGCCTTATTTGTATCTTGATTTTGAGGTCGATCCATATTATATGAATCCTTTGTTGGATGAATGCTTAATACTTTGAAATTGTGAAATTTTAGAACTATGCCGCCCAAGAAGGCTGTGACTGAGGATGATGTACGTAGGATTATTACGGAGCAAGTTACCGCATCTATGACTGAATTTATGGCTAATGCTAGAAATGAAGCTGGCGGAAGTGGAGCTGGCGGTAGTGGAGCTGGCGGTAGTGGAGCTGGCGGTAGTGGAGCTGGCGGTAGTGGAGCTGGCGGTAGTGGAATTGGCGGTACTAATGTGAATGTGAATGTTAATAATGTGAATGCTAATGCTGGAGGAAATGTAGCAGGACTTGGAACGAATGCACCTGAAGTTGGTGGCTGTACTTATGTGACGTTCATGAAGTGTGAACCTCTACCTTTCAATGGAACTGAAGGTGCTGTAGGACTAAGCCAGTGGATTGAAAAGATTGAATCGGTGTTTAGGATTAGTAAATGTAAGGAGGAAGATAAGGTGACTTTTTCTATGGCTACTCTTAAAGGTCGTGCGTTGACTTGGTGGAACGGGAGAATTGCTTTCATGGGTCTTGATGCTGCTAATGCTACTCCTTGGGCTGAAATCAAGAAGTGGATGACTTTGGAGTTTTGTCCTCGTAGTGTGATCATTAGGTTAGAACAAGAGTTGATTCATCTGAGAATGAAAGGTGTGGACATTGATAGTTACACGAATCGATTCCATGAGTTGGCCTTGCTATGTCCTCGATTGGTTGAACCCGAAGAGATCCGAATTGAGCAATATGTGAAGGGTTGACCAGGAATATCCGGGGGGACGTGACATCATCTAAACCACTGACCATTGATGATGCTGTTCGAATGGCTTACCAACTCATTGGACAGATAATTCAGGATAAGGAAGATGAAGCCCGCGTTGGTGAGAAAAGGAAGGGAGACGGTGATCGTGTAGATAGAGGTGATTATAGGAAGAATTTCAATCGCCGTCAGAACCAGAGAAAGGGGAATGCAAATGCTCTTACCAACAATGCACCGCGCAACGATGATAGATGTCCTAAGTGTGGCAACAAGAGGCATGCTGGCGACTGCTGGAAGTGCCAAAATTGCGGAAAGCTTGGACACAAGGTTGAAAGGTGTAAGAAGGGAACCATTTGCTTCAACTGTAATGAAGAAGGTCATAGGAAATCGGAATGCCCCAAGTTGAAAGCGATTGTACCTGGAAGAAACCCCCAGGATGGTATCTACCAACTTGGAACAATTGAGGTGAAGAAAGAGGATCCGAATGTCGTTACCGGTACGTTTTTACTCAACAATCATTATGATGTTGCTTTATTCGATTCGGGTGCCGATAGGAGCTTTGTATCCACTAAATTTAGTGCCCTTATTGATATTGAACCTGTTGAGATAAGTACCAGTTACGAGGTGGAATTGGCTGATGGTAAATTAGTGAAAACTAATAAGCTATTAGAAGGATGCTCTCTAAATCTCTTGAACCATTCCTTTCCGATTGATTTGATGTTGATAGAATTAGGTAGTTTCGATATTATTATTGGTATGGATTGGTTGTCGTTGAATAATGCTACTATTTTATGTGGAGAGAAGAAGGTTAAGATTCCTCTTAGGAATAGGACGTTAGTAATTGATGGTAGTCGAGGTGAATCCCGTTTGAAAATCGTTTCATGTATTAAAGTCCAAAAGTACATCAGGAACGGTTGTGAGTTATTCTTAGCTCAAGTGACCGGGAATGAGTCTAGGGAGAAACGATTGGAAGATGTACCTATTATTTGTCAATTTCCTGAGGTATTTCCTAAAGATTTACCCGGACTTCCACCGATAAGGCAAGTAGAGTTTCGAATCGATTTAATTCCTGGTGTTGCACCGGTGGCACGTGCGCCTTACCGATTAGCCCCTTCTGAATTAAAGGAGTTATCTGAGCAACTTAAGGAGTTGTCTGATAAAGGTTTTATTCGACCGAGCTTGTCTCCTTGGGGAGCTCTAGTCTTGTTCGTTAAGAAGAAGGATGGATCTTTTCGTATGTGCATTGATTATAGGGAACTGAATAAGTTGACAATTAAAAATCGATATCCTTTACCTAGGATTGATGATTTGTTTGATCAAATGCAAGGATCTAGTGTGTATTCTAAGATAGATTTGCGGTCAGGATATCATCAACTTCGCGTCCGTGAATAAGATATTCCTATAACTGCATTTAGAACTCGTTATGGACACTATGAATTTCAAGTAATGCCATTTGTGTTAACTAACGCACCTGCGGTTTTCATGGATTTAATGAACCGAGTGTGCAAGCCCTACTTGGATAAATTTGTGATTGTGTTTATTGACGATATTCTAATCTATTCTAAGAATGTAGATGAGCATAGAGAACATTTGAGGATTGTTTTGAATTTGTTGAAGGATGAAAGGTTGTATGCTAAGTTTTCGAAGTGTGATTTCTGGTTAGATTCTGTGCAATTTCTTGGTCATGTGATTAACAGAGATGGAATTCATGTTGATCCTGCAAAGGTTGAAGCTATTAAGAATTGGTCTGCACCGACAACGCCAACGGAAGTGCGACAGTTCTTAGGATTGGCTGGCTATTATAGGCGATTCATTAAAGAATTTTCTTTGATAGCTAAACCCTTGACTAAGCTTACTCAGAAGAATAAACTTTTCGTTTGGGGAAGTAATGAAGATGGAGCATTTCAGACATTGAAGCAAAAATTATGTAGTGCGCCAATCTTATCATTACCCGACGGGAGTGAAGATTTTGTAGTGTATTGTGATGCATCTCTTAGAGGTTATGGAGCTGTTTTGATGTAGAGAGAGAAAGTGATAGCTTATGCTTCTAGGCAATTAAGGAAGAATGAGGAGAATTATACTACTCATGATCTTGAGTTAGGAGCTGTGGTCTTTGCTCTTAGGTTGTGGAGACATTATCTGTATGGCACCAAGTGTACGGTATTCACCAATCACAAAAGCCTACAGTATATTCTCGACCAAAAGGAATTGAACATGGGGCAACGAAGATGGATAGAATTGTTAAGTGACTATGATTGTGATATAAAATATCACCCAGGAAAAGCCAATGTTGTTGCTGATGCGTTGAGTAGGAAAGATAGAGAGCCTATCAGGGTGCGTTCTCTAGTCTTGACCGTGCACAATAATTTGCCTGAGCAAATTAGAAATGCGCAAATAGAAGCTTGTAAGAAGGAGAATTTTGTTAATGAAGGGTTCCGAGGAGAAGGAGATCCTTTAGAGGTTAGAGCTGATGGAGTGAAATGCTTAAGAGGTCGTATGTGGATACCTAAGTTTGGAGGCTTAAGAGATTTGATTATGTTAGAATCCCATAAATCTAAGTATTCCATTCATCCGGGATCTGATAAGATGTACCATGATTTGAAGAAGTTGTACTGGTGGCCGAATATGAAAGCTGACATAGCTATGTATGTTCTTCAATGCTTGACTTGTGTTAGAGTTAAAGCGGAACATCAAAAGCCATCAGGACTACTTCAACAACCAAAGATTCCTGAATGGAAGTGGGAGCGAATTACAATGGACTTTATCACCAAGCTTCCTAGAACATCATCTGGAAACAATTCGATTTGGGTTATTGTCGATAGACTGACCAAATCAGCACACTTCACTCCGATTAAGGAGCAGTTCTCACTGGAGAAGCTGACTCGAATATACCTTGATAATGTTGTATGCAAGCATGGAGTGCCTGTATCGATCATTTCAGATCGAGATCCTAGATTCGCATCGAATTTTTGGAAATCTCTCCAAAGATCTTTGGGAACGAATCTCGACATGAGCACTGCTTATCACCCCCAGACTGATGGGCAGAGTGAAAGGACGATACAAACACTAGAAGATATGTTGAGAGCTTGTGTGTTAGACTTTGGTAAGAATTGGGATAAATATTTGTCGTTAGCAGAGTTTTCATATAACAATAGTTACCATTCTAGTATTAAGGTTGCATCGTTTGAAGCTTTGTATGGTAGGAAGTGTAGATCTCCTGTATGTTGGAGTGAAGTTGGGGATACCCAGCTCACGGGACCGGAATTGATCCGGGAGACTACGGAAATGATAGTTCAGATTAAGAAGAGGTTGTTGACTGCCCGTAGTAGACAGAAAAGTTACGCGGATGTGCGGCGGAAGCCAATGGAGTTTGAAGTGGGTGACCGAGTAATGTTGAAAGTATCGCCATGGAAAGGCGTTATAAGATTTGGAAAACGATGAAAATTGAATCCCCGTTATATTGGACCCTTTAAGATTTTATCTAGAGTAGGTCCGGTGGCTTACAAACTAGAGTTGCCCCCAGAACTTCATGGTGTTCACAACATATTCCATGTATCTAATCTAAAGAAATGTCTAGCAGTGAGTGATGAGAAAATTCTGTTAGGTAAGGTTCGAATAGATGGGAAGTTGCATTTTATCGAAGAGCCCGTAGAAGTTATGGACCGTGAGGTAAAGCAACTGAAACAAAGTCGGATACCTATTGTCAAGATCCGATGGAATTCAAAGCATGGACCGGAGTATACTTGGGAACGAGAGGATGAAATGTGGAAGAAATATCCGCACCTCTTCGATTTCAACAAGAAGCGGACATCCAAATGAAATGGATCACGAGGACGTTGATCCCTTTTAGGAGGAAAAGCTGTGACAAATCTAACATTTTCAGGTAGTGAAATATTTTCTCGTATAATATTTTGAAACTTATTTTTGTGTTGGTTGACGAACTCACAATTTACGGATTTAAATTTGGGCTTACGTGCATAATTTGGCGTCTTTTACGACTAAACCGGAAACCTTAGGATTACGTATTTACGTTTTTGAACTCCGTTTTTGATGAGACAATTTTTATTGGATTCGTTTTGTGACGGTGATTCATAATTTATAAAAACGTTTTTCGTAAAACGACCCGAGGGCACGCAAATCGAGAAAACTAGAATCGAGAAATACCCGTAAACTAGTGAGATTGGACAAAACATTTTGCCCCACCCCACTAGCATGATATGGACGGCTACACTTGACACCACCACACATATGTGGCATCAAGTTAGCTAATTTCCACAAGTGTAAGCTTGTGCTTACACATCAAGCTAACCATACCACTTAACCTTCCAAACTAGCTACTTGTTTCATTATACCATTTTCTCACATGCAAACCACACCAAAAAGTCTCTCAACTCTCCTCTCCTTGCCGTCCCAAATAAGCTAACAAACACCATCATTGATCTTTTCTAGCCACAAACCACATATTTACTAGTCCTATTAAGGTGTTCTCTTGAAGCCTTGATCATTTGGTGGCCATATTAACAACTTTGGAGGTGATTTGCTTGTGTCCTAGGGCTGATTTTCCAACCTATGTTCTTGATATTTGATGGTCTTGGAGATACTTGTTGTGTTCATCAAGTTCTTGCCTTCCTAAAACAAGAAATCCACTTGGATTGGTAAAGAAGATCATCCTCTACATTTTTCTCTTATTATTTTGTAAAGAACAAATGTATTTTCTTTCATTTTGTATATGTATATGATGTATATATGATGATAAAAATGTTGTGTGGGGATCAAGTGTTGATAAACATGCTTAAAAATGACGATAACCATAAGAAATGAAGCTAAAATCTTGACTATTTAGTTGGCTGTATAAAAACAGTAGATAACTAAAAGATGAACTGATAAAATTACATGGTTTGATCTATTTACAGTAAGTAGATGATGTTATACACATGTGAGAGTTGGCCATGCAATGGAATCAAAATAATGAGTGAGATATGATCAAAACAAGTTAGGTGGTGTAATCTGAATAAGCAGTTTTGTAGGGACTGTTAAGGCAACTTAGACTCAAAATGGGCAGTAGCTATAACTAAGTTATATGTAGCACATATTATGAAGAATTTGTCATCCAAAAATGAGCTTCTAAGTCATTGTAGAACTCTAGATATGGTAAAAATGGTGAATATGAAGTTAAAAATCAGATTTTGGAAATAATGTTTATTATTATTATATAAGCACTCACATTATGATTTATAAAATGTAAAAATAAAAACCCACTAACTTATAAAACTTATTTATATAAATGTATAAAAGGTTAATTAAATGGGTAAATTATATAAATGGTGGTAAAAATAATATTTATAAGTAATAAAAACTATAAACTTGATTTCTACGACTTTTTCGGCTATCGCCGTAAAATTAACGTTTTTCGCCAAATAAAACTTAGACGACCAAACCCGTCTAATGTAAAGTTTATAAAAGTTGTATACTGATGTATAAGTAACTAAGACAAGTAAAAACCGATAAAACCCAAACTATAAGAATTACGGACATTTACGAGCTAACTAAACCTATTGGACTAATAATTAGACTTAATAAGATAAATACTTGTAAAAAGAGCTTATTGGGCTTAACCCATTTGGGCCCAACATGAAAAGTATATATACTGATCATATAGGTATAAAATGGGTAAAAACAAGTAAAAGAACTTATAAAAGGCTTAATGGACTTAAAACGTGAAAATAGGTAAAACTAGCAAACTAGTAAGACGTTACCAAAACATAAACGCTAAAATGAGTAAACAAGGATTTATAAACCCACTTGATCATCATCATATGTACAAAATCATCATATGTATATTGTTATTTTGATAAAAGTCATTGGACCGAGTCTAAGACCGATTATTATTTATATAGGTTTCCGTGACCGAAGCACGCCCGTAGCCGATAATCCGCCTTTCATTAACAACGTGAGTTCATAGCCTCGCACTCTTTTAAATGTTTTATAAAATGATTTGTAAACCCGCGAGGGAGATAACATGCTAGCTTTTTATAAAAATAGAACACAAGTAGTCCCGATTGTATGCTAAATGATATGGACCCGAATGATGCTATGACCCTATATTCGAGACTAAAAGGATTATTAGTAGTTAGGTTATGTCACTTAAAGTCCCATTAGCATGAATTGTGAACTACCGGGATTTGGTAGACACTTATGCATTTGATAGTACTATTTGGGGACGATCACCCCAGTTCGCGCCTTGACGGTTGATCCCCGTCGTACCACATTGATTGGTAAGCGAATTTATGTATGAGAAGATTCCATAGCGTGATCTTTGTGACGACACGCTAACTTAGATGGGCAAATTGTTTGTCGGGTTCGCGGCCCGCTGTTTTCACAGTAAGGTAACAATGTCATGCGGCTAATAATAGTCCTATAATCTATACAACGTATGCTATAAGACATATATAATAAACGATAACGACGCTATTACGATGAATATATTACCTATCATGGTAATATAGAGACTACGGTCTCATGGACGGTTTCAGATGTATGCTTGATATATATTGCCTGACTAGCAATATGAGGACTTACTTCCGATATTATACTTGTGTTCTGATTTTAAATGATTGTAAATGATTGTTTTTATATAACGGTTTTCATTAAACTCTATGAATTCACTCGGCATTCGCTGATATGATTTTTGCATGTTTTCTATCTCAGGTGCTTGAAGGTAATCCGGATGGAGATCGACTCTGATGGCCCACACTTAATATTAAAAATGTTCATTCGATCTGTGTTTTGTAAACTTAATGACCTGTATAATTTGGGACCTGTTGTACGCTTTTTGAAACTTTTTATCGAATGAATGTTTGTTAAACCTTGTACAACCATTTTTATGTGTTGTCTATGATTGGAGTTATTGTGCTATCCCGTAACACTCTGAAAGACCCTTCCGCTGTACCGATACGAAAAATGAGAGTGTTACATTTGTACATGATACATAAACATAACCGTTGCGACGTGAGCACCAGATAAGTTTTTAAAGAGACAAAACGTGATAATGATGAGGGTGTAAGAACAAAATATGCCTTGTCAAATTCATAGAACAACTATACTAAAATACTTTATTTTTATTCTTTTTTTAAGAGAACATCATATATACTTTTTCGACTTGACAAATGGATAGGCATCAATATAAGGATAATATCACAAGGGATAATATAACACATAGGTACGAGTGCAACATATTTTAGCAAGACAGTGTAGCTTAACTAAAATGATAAAATGGTGATTATTTTGCCTCTTCTTAAAAATATCTATAAATTAACCTCACTGCGGTTTAGTAAATGGTGATCAAGCACAAATTCTGAAGCATACTAGATTATCGGCTTTCACACAAAATAAAGAAATATAAGGCTAGGTTCCCTCGCATATTTGGTGGATGGTTTTTTTGCTTAGTTATAGTGTCAATCAATGAGATTTTTGCTTTGCTAAAACTTTATTTATTTTAAAATATATCAACTTTTATTTTATTTTCAAAAAGATTTTTATGTGAAGAAATTTAATATTTATTATTATTTTTCCTATTTGTCTCTCCTCCACACTTAAGGTGAACGTCTTCCTCGAGGTGATAACTGATAAAACTAAAAATAGGAAAAATTGAAAAGGGAAACGAGAACTTCCCCTGGCTAAGTAAAAAATTGCGGGACTTCAACAGATGAATCGAGCTTAGAGCTCCAAATTTGCTATTTTCCTGCATGCTATAAAACAAAATAAAACACATGTAATATATACAAGGACGGTTTTATTTATTTGCAGGTCCTCCTCTACACTTAAGGTAAAAAGTGGGGGATAAAAGACGGATTGCCTTCCGAATAGCGCTAAGTTTAGAGTCTTCAGGCAGGCTCGGCTACTCGATTTTATTTCAAGAAGAAGGGGATTTCTTCTTCACCGAATTCATTACAGCTTTCTTCTTCGTGGTAGAGCTTGAGTCTATGTCCATTGACAATAAAAGTGGTATTGTCTCTACCGTAGAGTTAACATATCCGGACGAATATTGGTGTTTTAGTGTGAAAGGTCCAGTCCATCTCGATTTAAGCTTAGGTTGCTTGAATTTTTATTTTGAGATAAAGAGAAGTACTTTCTCTCCATGTTTGAAATCTTTTCTTTATCGTAGTTTGCGATCATGCCACACTTTGGTTCATTCTTTATATAAACGTGAACTTTCATAAGCTTGATGTCGAAATTCATCCAACTCATGAAGTTGAAAGATACGTTTTTCTCTAGCTGTAATAAGATCAGGGTTGCAGTTCTAAAGTGCCCAATATGCACGGTGTTCAATTTCTATTGGTAAGTGGCATGTTTTTCCATATAAGAGCTTGTATGGTGTGGTTCCAGTTGGTGTTTTGAAAGCGGTACGAAAGGCCCATAGAGCATCTTCTAATTTCTTAAACCAACAAGCAGGGTTGTTTTGAACGGTCTTTTCAATGATTCGCTTAAGAGCTCTATTAGTGTTTTCAACTTGACCACTCGTTTAAGGGTGGTAAGATGTGAAAAATCGATGGTTTACTCCATATCTTTTCATGATTTTTTCCATAAGTTTTTTACAGAAATGAGTTCCTCTGTCGCTTATTAGTGCTTTTAGAATTCTAAAACGACAGAATAGTTTTTTTAAGAATGATATAACAACTCTTGCATCGTTAGTTTGCAAGGCTTGAGCTTTGGCCCATTTCGATACATAGTCGACGACGACTAAAACGTAATCACATTTATAAGATTTAGGAAATGGTCCCATGAAGTCGATACCCCACACGTTAAAGATTTCGCAGACTTGGATATTATTAAGAGGCATTTCATCTCTTTTTGTAAGATTTCCAGTCCTTTGGCATGCTTCGCATAATCATACTCAGGTATGAGCTTCACGAATAATCTTTGGCCAGTAAAAGCCGTCGAACACTTTTTAGCGGTGGTGTTCGCAGCATAATGTCCTCTAGTCGGTCCGTAGTGACATTCATCGAGAATTTTTCGAGATTCAGATCCAGAAATACAACGTCGGATCATTCCATTGGAACAAATTCTAAATAGGTTGGGATCGTCCCAAAAGTATTTTCTGAGTTCAGAAAAGAATCTTTTGTTGATCCCAAACTTAGATCGATTTAGCTTTATGTATACGAGATTAGATCAAGTAATACACTTAGAGAAACCTTTGTATATGTATATGACAATCTAAGTGTTATGCGGAATTAACACTTAAACAAGAACACAATGATATAAACAAACTTTCACTTTGATTAATGATATCAAACTTGCTTACAATGAAAGTTGTTTGCGTATGAAAACTTATATTGAACATTAACCTAAAGGTCTTCTTTTATAGACATAAGAATCCTTGTACAATAATCTACGTATCAACTATTCTAGGTAAAGATAAATATAGAAAATACATTGTTGTTCCTATCTTTACTAGAAGTAATCTAGAATACAATAAACGCGTAGAGTATATCTTTCCATCAGTGCTTGTCTTTAATGTATCAACGCTTGACATTGTCTTGTCAACGCTTGAGAGGTCAGCGTTTGTTTTACTCCTGCCAACGCTTGTTTTACTCTTGTCAGCGCTCAAGTAGACTGGCTATAACTTATTCCCAACAATCCTCCCCTAAACTTGATATCTACTCTGGTGATCAAGTTTCTGAATAAACATTAAGGACTAGGAGGAATCTTACAAACCTTCTCATATTGGTAATAAATAAATCTGATCAAGTCTTTGGCCACGTCACTTGAATAGTCAATTTCCAGCTTAGGTTCTTCATCTTCTCCAAGATTTCCTTGGACATGAAATACTGACCATCCACAAGTAGATACTCAGCAAACTTTGTAGAACTCAAATAATAAACACCAGCAGCTAAATACAATCTCTATTGAAGACCACTGAGATCATCTTCAAGATCCTTCCAAATAGCAGGATCCTCATCTTTGTGTCCACACATTCTCTTGAATGTGGACCATAGTTTTATTCCATTTACTGAAGTTGGTGCTTCAGTCTCATACTTGGCCTCTAATAACCTCCATAGGTCTACCAAGTCTTCTCTGTCAAAACTTGCAAACAAAGATATAAGGGTGGTAAAAGTGTGAACCTCTTTTCCATACCTGCCAATCTTCCAAAACCCACATTCATCTTCTTCATAGCTTACAATTGGGTTTCTGGAATCAAGTGGTAACACTTGTACCAAATCTGAAGCTTCTAATGGTGAGAGCTTGAGGCTCTTTCTTATGGCAGCTTCACTTGGATGTAATGGATCCATATCTTTGGGAAACTCAAGAGAAACTCCCTTTTTCACTGGTATGGGAACAAACATTGCTTTCTTGAGCTCCATTTCCTCTGCAAGTTCTTCTTTTCTTTCATCAGAAAGAAGTCTTAGAGTGTTCTCTTCCTGCACTCTAACCCAAATGGGATAAGCTCTACATTCCAACTCATCAAATGTTAATGCCATCAACTTCTTATAAGTCCACCCTATTCCATGACACCTGAGCAACATGCAGTACAACTCCCTTCTATCCCTTTTCAAATTTGAGAGAACATTGCTGGCTTTGTGTTTCAGAATAACCTTGGAATCCTTTTGGACTCTTAGAAGAATCTCCAAACCCCATATCTGATCTGAAATGCTCTCCAAACCCCATATCTGATCTGAAATGGTCAAGTGTGGGTTCTCCATACATCTATTTTCCCAAGCAAGGTACATCTGAACCACCTCTGGCATATCAAAATCAACCTGCAATTTCAACTCATTCAATTTCTCCTTGGCCAACTCATCTCCATACTCAAGTCTTTCTGGCTGTTCTATGATCATAACACTTGTGTCTGAACTGGCTTCATCACTTCCTTCTTGCTCTTCTGAAGTGACAACAAAGGGTGACTCTCTCACCTCCTTTCTTTCTTGTTCCACAATTTGTGCAACCAACTTTCTATCAAACTCAATCTGTGCTGCATTCTTTGGAACAACTTCTACTACCATAATACCCTTACCCTTATCTAATGGATCAATTGTTGGTAAGGTAGATGGTAATACCTGTGAAGAAACCTCTTTGATGATGGATGATGACTGGGATACATCAACCTCATTTGCAGGTCTGTCAACGCCCAATTCTGCTTTGTCAGTTCCCAAAATACTCATGTCAGTGTTCTAATTCTCCTTGTCAACGCTCAAATTTCCTGCCTCGGCGCCTTTTGCAGTTTCCTCCAACATGGCTGTAAATGACAAATTTAAGTTTGTAGGAGAGACTAGAGACGTATCAAAACCTGTCTGTTTCTTCAAACTTGTTAGGGCCTCAGCAACATCCAAAGATTGACCATCATGGCTGCCCTTATAACTCACATTTATCTGTTCATCCTCCCCTTTGGAAGATTCCTCCATCCCTCTCCTTGTACTAGCAGTCTCCAAAATAACAATCCTCTCCCTCAATTGCTTGAGTTCAAGGCCTTGTATGCTGACAACTTGTACCAAGTATGCATTTTGCTTTTGCAAGCTCATGCAGACAGCCGTTAATTCCATTAGGGTCATTGGTTCCAATCTACCCTCTTCTAAAATGGGTATTTGACCTCCCAAGTTAGATTCATTGGGCATGGATGAGGTCTTAATAATGGTAGGACTGTCTTGGCCAGCTTCTAAGCCAGAACCAATAGTCCCAGCCTCATCCATAACACCAACCACACTTGTGGTGCTGGTTCTCTCTGCTACATGGCTAGGACCACTAGAGGAGAACACTCCAGCAGTCCTTTGGCGTTTTTGCAACCTATATTGTGTTGGTGGAGATGATGATGTGGATTGGGTGGATGTGGGTTGGTTAAGGGGTGTTTGGGTCTGTGAAGGTTGAGTGTCAACGTTTAAAATAGGCACATCAACGGCAACATTTAACGTGTCAGCGTCAAATGGTTCTTGGTCAATTTGCATATGTTGTGGTGAAGGTAAAGGTTCAGGTATTGGGTCAATTTGGGGTTGGGGTCTGGTTGGGGTTGAGCTGCTTCAATGGCAGCAATCATAGCTGAGGTTAGGGGTAGGTCACGATGTGGGGGTGAGTTCATCTTAAAAAAAATTGCTTTCTTTTGCACAGGGATCTCATAAAAGTCATCATGATCCCTTGTGCAGTATCCTTGTACATCAAAAACCATTTGTAAAAATCTGGGATAAGCTAAAGTCATTTTGTTCCCTTTATTTTTACACATGTCCTCAAAAATCATTTTAGAATAATTAAATTTTTGCCCAGTAGCAATGCACACAATAGCACTTGCAATAGATCTATTGATCTCATTGTGTGCAGTGCACTTGGGACTCAAACATTGTTGGAGGACATGTAGTAGGTACTTCCAGGCTGGGGGAAACTCCTGTTTATGATATTTATTTAAAAGTTCCTTGAGCAGGAAAAGGATAACCCGAAGCCCTTAGTCCTTGTTCTATTTCAGTAATGGGAAGGGTGGTTATACCATCAGCATCATCAAGATGCAAAGCTTGGCGTACCAAAGCTTCAGTAACCACCCATGTTCTCCCATGAACAATAGAAGATAATGTAGTCACTCTATTAACTGTTGAGGAACTAACATTGTTCCAAAACTATTTAATATGTGTGACAGGAACGAGTGGTGCATGAGAAAGAGCATACCTAAAAGGAGATGCGTTCAAATACACCACCATCTGTGTGTATTGGGGAAACAGAGCATCATCAGCTTCAAGATACGTGATCATGTTGTGTTGACTTCTGAACCCCAATTCCAAATCTGATGGTTTAAACTTTGGTGCCATTGGTGAAAGCTGTTAAAATGATTGATAAAGATGAAGTTGATAAGAGAAAATTGTGTTAGACAAGAATAATAGGTACCCTGTTTAAAAATATGAGCCAAATATATAGGAGAAGAAAATGCATGTGATTGGCCTAAAAATAGGCAAGTATTTTCAAAATGTAATCATGAAAATATTGAAAAAGAATAAGTTTATCTCATGCATTAAATGAAAGTTATCAGCTCCCAAAATTACGGCCTAAAAATATGTCAAAAATTAACAACTGGGTAGGTCCCATTGAGTGTCAACGGTCAAAAATAACCTATCAACGCCCAACGGCTATATTCTTGTCAATGTTTTCCATAGCCATGTCAGCGTCTAAATTGGTCACAAAAACGCTTGGAAAAATACTTGTCAGCGTCCAAAAATAAAAATGTTTAAAAATGAAAAATGACCTTAACAAAGTAATTTATCCTAGAGAAGATAATTAAAAAGCTGATAATTATTATAGGGCGGCAAGCACTGTCCAGTTATGTACACTTGCTTATGCAAGATAGACATAACAGTCCTCTAGTGTCCCTTGCTAACCAAAACTCTTAACAACTAAGTTACCTTATAAAATTCCTTGTTACTCCCAGGTAAATCCCATGACAAAATCATTCCCAAGTCTCCCAATATACCACAACCAATTCTAGGCCAAAAATGTCTTGGCAGCATGCATAGTATATCAACTTTGCATGCTATAGTGCCTCATGATTTAGTAAAACCAACTCATACTCACCTGTGGACACAATCTAGAATTGTGATAAGAGTATCATATGGATACCCAAACATCCTAAAGGTTCCTAAAACCTCCCCTTAAACTATGATACATAAGTTGCTAAAAATATGCATGAACATAAAAATTTATGTCATGATAGGAATTAAAAATTCCAACCATCATCCATAAATAAAAACATGTCCAAATGCTTCTCCAATGATCCATAAGCAACTCTGTATCCAATGGTATACTGCTAACACCACCTGCACATTTAGATTGAAAACCAAAAAACTAACATTATTGCTGACAACGCCCCGATAACACATGACAGCGTTGAGGGAAGCTTTGTCAGTGTTAAACAAATATATTGCTGACAACGTCACAAAAACACTTATTAGCGTTCAAGCAACCTTTGTCAGTGTTAGAAAAATATAGTGGAAAATCTAAATCCTCAAAAAGACCAATAACAATGCATTATCCTGTACATACTTTTACAAAAAGACTCCAAAACACATATTATGTGAGATTGATCATTACAATACTTGTTACCAAGTATTGAAACCTCCCAGCATCAAAAGGTTTAGTTAGTAAATCTGACACATTCTCTTCTGTGTCAACCCTATCTGGTTGTATTAAACCTTTTTCAAAACAATCTTTTATAAAATGGTGTCTAATTTCTATGTGTTTAGTTTTAGAATGATGTACAGGATTCTTAATAATGCATAAAGTGCTGTTACTGTCAACAAATATCTTGGTATGCATGAAGTTATACCCATAGTCCAACAGCTGGTTCTGAATCCACAAAACTTGTCCACAACAAGCAGCTGCAGCCACATACTCAGCTTTAGTTGTAGAATTAGCCACCACTGTTTGTTTCTTGCATTGCCAAGATATCAACCTGCTCCCAAGAAACTGACATCCACCAGTTGTGGATTTTTTATCAAACTTATCACCTCCATAGTCACTGTCTGAATATGCAATCAGCTCCAATGGTGAATCCTTTGGGTACCACAAACCAAGACTAGGATAGCATCTTAGGTACCTAAAGATCCTCTTCACAGCATAAAGGTGACATTCTTTGGGAGTCACTTGATGGCGTGCACAAGCACACATAGCAAACATGATGTCAGGTCTGGAGGCTGTAAGGTACATCAATGATCCAATCATGGATCTATAGTGCCTGACATCAACATCTTTCCCATCTCCAATCTTTCCCCAAGAGTGTTCTCTATCCATAGGAGTAGTAGCCCTCTTTTCATGTGGAGAAAAGCCAAACTTCTTCAAATCTCTGCCACATACTTATCCTGGGAGATGAAGATACCATCTTCTTTCTGCTGGACTTGTAAACCAAGAAAGAAGTTCATCTCCCCCATAGCACTCATCTTGAATTCGTCTGTCATGAGCTTGAAGAAATCCTCACTCATCTTTGGATCAGTAGACCCAAAAATGATATCATCAACATAGACCTGAACAAGCAACACATCCTTACCTTTCTTCTTTGTAAATAGTGTCTGATCTATGGTGCCCCTCTTGAATCCGTTGTCCACTAGATAAGTAGACAGAGTACCATACCATGCTCTAGGGGCTTGATGAAGTCCATACATAGCCTTCTTAACTCTATACACCTTCTCTGGATTCTCTGGATCCTCAAAACCAGGAGGCTGCATCACATATACTTCCTCAACAATTGTTCCATAGAGGAAGGAACTCTTGACATCCATTCGATAGACAGTGAAGCCCATGCAGGATGCATAGGCTAAGAAGATCCTAATAGCTTCAATCCTTGCAACTGGTGCAAAGACCTCCTTATAGTCTATCCCCTCCTCTTGTGTATATCCCTGAGCCACTAATCTTGCCTTGTTTCTGACCACAATACCTCTTTCATCTCTCTTGTTTCTTAGAACCCATCTTGTCCCTATAGGTCTGACATATCTGGGACAATCAACCAGCTCCCAAACATCCTGAATGGCAAATTGGTGAAGCTCATCCTACATTGCTTCCACCCAACTTGGTTCTTTGAGAGCATCAAATATCTTCTTGGGTTCCTGTTGTGACAGAAAACAGGCAAACAAACATGCTTGCACAAGAGGGGTATCAACCTTCTTGTGAATATTGGCAATAAATCCACCAAGACCTTGATGAGATCTTCTCGTCCTAACATGAGTCATAATATCACCAATGATTTGAGAAGTTGGGTGATTCTTCATAGTAGAAGTGAGAACTCCTCCTTCAAAAAGTATGGTATCCTCAACCTCATTCTCCATGTTGCCAATATCTTCTTCATCCGACTCTCTTTCATCAACATGGGGATGAACCTCTTCATATAAATTGGAAGGTTCACCCTGTTCAAAAGTAGAAGAGAAAAGATGTGCAGAAGTGTTATCAACGCCTGAACCTTGGTTGTCATCGGATGGGCTAACAACGCTTGAACTGTTGTTGTCAACGTCTGAGCCATCAACTTCTGAATTGGTCTTGTCAGCGCTAGATTTGCCTTTGTCAGTGCCTGCAGGACCATGCATGTTTGTATCTGGTGATACTTGGGGACCACCATTATGTTTTCCAGCAGTAGCAGCAGCAAAAGCATCTGTCCATATGGGAATTGTGACATACTCTTGTATAGGAGATGACTTTTCTGCTTGTGATCCAACCTTTTCATGAACCTGTGTACCTGAAACATCAACAACTTGTTCTTCCACGACATTTGAAGTTACCTTCACAATGTCTGGATTAGTGACAGGCATATAATTTAAAGTTCTAGATAATGGTTCCAAGTCAAACAACCAATTTGGACCACTTTCAGGATCACTAGGTTTATTCTCTAAAAACCTGACATGTACTCTTTCAAGAATACGTTTTTCCTCTTTAAGATAAACCCCATATCCCTTGCTCTGCACTGAATACCCCATGAAGTAGCCTTCATCACCTTTTGCACTAAATTTACCTAAGGCATCACTAGTATCTAAAACTACTACATGACAACCAAAAGGTTTGAGAAAACCAATATTAGGTTTTCTTCCCCAAAGTAACTCATAAGGTGTTTTGTTCTGTATTTTGTTAACCAATGCTCTATTTTGAACATAGCAAGTTGTATTAACAGCCTCAGCCCAAAAGGCTATAGGAAAATGAGCATCAGCCAACATGGTTCTGGCTGCTTCAATTAGGGTTCTATTTTTCCTCTCAATAACCCCATGATGCTGTGGGGTTCTGGCAACACTAACTTGCCTAGTAATTCCTTTCCTAGCACAAAAATCATCTAACTTTTTATTCCTAAATTCACCACCATTATCACTCCTAAACATTTTAACTTCATTACCAGTTTTCTTCTCAATCTGAGTGATAAAATCAATTAAAGAATCAATTGTGTCACTCTTCATAGCTAGAAAGAAGGTCCAAGTAAACCTAGAAAAGTCATCTGTGATGACAAAGCAGTAGGAATTTCCATTCAAACTTTCTATATTGGTTGGACCAAAGAGTTCCATATGAAGCAAATGAAGAGGTCTAGTACTAGAGTGCACCTGTTTGGACTTGAATGAGACCTTGTGCTGCTTGCCTTTAAGACATGCAACACAAGAGTGGTCATTGTGGAAGGCCTTCTCAGGCAAACCATCAACCAAGCCAAGTCTCACAAGCCTGTTTATATTCTTAAAATTTATGTGCCCTAGTCTCCTATGCCATAAATTACTTTCATCTACTGAAGCTTTAGCATAAAAACAAGACATATTGTTATTCATTCTAATCCCATTCAGATTCACATTGTATATGTCTTTATGCCTAGGTGTTCTATAGTCTATATATTTCTCATCAAGGATCTTATAATCCTTGCTTAACACCAAACATTCAGTATCAGTAAACAGAACTTTATTTTTGTTATCACAAACTTATGATACACTAAAAAGATTGTAATCAAGATCCTTTACCAAAAATACGTTTTCAAAACGCAAGTTCTTGGTGAGAAGTGTTCCTTTGCCTGTGATAGTACCATGTCCGCCTCCAAAGTAAACCTTATCACCATCCTTAATGGGAGTGAAGTTGGTCAAATAGTCTTTCTTCCCTGTCATGTGCCTTGAGCATCCACTATCCCAATATCCATAATCATTGACCTATCTTTGAATGCCCTGCACATAAAGAAAACAAGTTAGTTTTCTTTGGGAACCCAAGCATTAGCAGACTTGGATTCATCTGGTTGTTCAATAAGAACATATTTAGTTCTCATAACAACCCCATTTTCATCCCTCTTTGGATGAAATACCTAGTTAACCCCAATAGGTTTTGTAATGACCTTTGAAATGTAATTAAATCTTTTGCAGGTCATTGAAATCCCATTATCATTAGGGTTTTGATCTTTCTTTGGTCTCCATGTTAAGCTTGAAGAAGCTTTAGACCCCTTACCCTGTGGTTGCAAATATTTGGGTCTGGTCACATTTCTGTCAGCGTTGGATTTGGTCTTGTCAACGCTAAAATTACCCTTGTCAGCGTTGAACCTAGGGTTTGCTACAGAAACCCATTGCCTATTAGACCAAGTGTTTGTCTTTTGAAATGGTCTTTGTCCATGAGTGTTAGACCCTCTAGTGAAGAATGGGGCAGGTCTAACAACTTGTGGACTTTGCTGCACACAAGGTTTGGGTCTGACAACGTTTGACTTTCTAACAACGTTGACTTTGGGAGCATTGACACACTTATATGCTAAATGTGAAAAGATACCACAAGTGTAACAGGCTTTTCTAGACACAACCCTAGGCCTAGAAGAGAAGAAGCCTATTCCATCATTGCTAACTTGGCTCTTAGGTGACCTAGTATTCCTATACATCTCTGCATACTTAATGCTAGGTTTTCTAACAGTGTTTGAGCCAAGGTCAACAGCTTTACTAGTGATTGGGTTTGTAATCTTAATAGGAGTTGACTCATTAGGACTTTCACATTGCAAGCCACCCTTAACAAATAAGGTAGGGTTAGCTTTCTTCCATTCATTCAGGTCAGTCAACTTTTGTTGATACTCTTCAACTGGGGTGACAACTCTTGGTGGAGGAATGAATTCCTCCTCTTGGAGTTTTGGCAAACCAGTCCAAGATAGGTCCTTTTGTTGGACACCATAGAAGTCACTAGCTGGTGGTGGAACCACTGAGTAGTCTTTCATCCTAATCCCAGTCATGTCCTTAGGATCCCTTTGTTTACTCACACATTCTCCTAGGGTTTGTGTGGCCTTATCAAATCTTTGAATTTTAAGGCCAACATTATCTTTATTCTGAATGGCCACATCTAACTTAGCCTGTAACTCACCATTAACCCTTTCCATGATCTTTCTAATATCCATACTAGCATTTAACTCATGTTTTAAGATATTTATTTTATCTTTTAAGTCAAATTCCATTTTCTTGTATTCAGAAACTGTCTTCTCAGTTTGAGTGAGAGCTAGTTGGTAATTAGACAGTTTGCATCTTTCAGTACTCATATCATCTAATAATCTTAACACCTCTTTGTTAAGTCTCTCAGTATTTAACCTACAACCTTTACTACAAAAAGCATCATTGTATACCTCATTATCAGATGAATAGGAGGAGTGTGCCATGAGAGCATATTCAACATGCTCTTCTTCTTCAATTTCAGCAACTAAGGCTTTATCCTCTTCTACATCTTTAGCCAAATAGCTCCAATCCCATCCCATTCCATCAATTCCTTGAACTGCAACCATGGCCTTAGGATCCTGAGCTTTAACAATTTGACTTGAGGGTTTACCAGCATCAGATCTTCTAGGAGATCTGCATTCCCTCATGAAGTGCCCCATACGATGAGAGTTGTAGCATTCAACTTTAGATTTATCAAATCCAGTTGTGTCCTTTGCATTGAAGGTCATCTTCTTCTTAATCCTTATGTTCCACCTGTTTGCTCTTATACTAGCAAGAGCCATGTTCCACTTAATGTCCATCTCTTCCAAGTGCTCATCACTTATCTGCTCAAGGTCCTCATATGTAATCACTGAACCATTGGTCAAAGAAGCAATATAAGCACATACAGTATCCAAATCCAAACCAGCAGGTTTAACTCTTGGTGAGTCACTTTTGAATGTGTCAGCGTCTGAAAAGGAGACGTTGACAGGACATGTTCCAGCGCTGACACATGATGATCCAGTAACTGGATGCATGTAAGAGTCCTTCTGATTGAATTGACCTTCACTATGAGAAAAGAAGGCCATGTTACTGTTGGTGGACTTGCTTCCATGCTATAAAAGAGTTTCATCTTCCAACAGCCTTAGTTTGTTTTATATATCATCAAACGTGGAACTTTTGTGAGTATTATTGGCAAGAATAGATCTTGCCTCAATCTTCCATGCCTCACCAAGACTTTTAAGAAAAGTAGCATTAATGTCAACATCACCAAGTTGTGTTCCCATGAAGGATAATTTGCTAGTGATATCAAGCAATCTGCTTCTCACACTACTAAGTTTTTCATTAGATTGAGCCTTGAAGACAGCATAATAATGCATGAGTTTCTTCTTCTTCCCTTCCTTAGTATCTTCATTGCCACCATATGCAACTTCAAGAGCTGCCCAAAGGTCCTTAGCAGATTCATAACCTCTGTATTTGTGCTGGTTCTCTTGTCCCAAAGAGAGTTTCAGACTATTTAGGGTTTTCATATCAACCCTTTTCTTTGCTATGTCTTCAGCAGACACAGCTCTACCATCATCAGGTTTTTCCTTTTTATCTGCTTCTGAACATCCAGCAATAGTTGTTCTTACATCAATGGCATTAGCAATCTTTTGAGCCTTATTGAATGTGTTTCCATATTCAATAATCTCCCAGAGTGTGTAGTCATAGATCCTCAGATATTGTTCAAAGTTGAATTTCCACAATTCAAAGTTGGTTGCATCAAGCATAGGAATCTTGATGTTTGGTAAAGGTGAGGAGGAGGAGGTTATTTCTGGATTTGACATGAGGTTGTTAGGGTTTTTGAGAAAAGTAGGGTTTTGGTGATTTTTAGGGTTCTTGTGTTCTTTAAGATCAAAAGTTCCTCAACAAGCTCTGATACCACTTGTTGATCCCAAACTTAGATCGATTTAGCTTTATATATACGAGATTAGATCAAGTAATACACTTAGAGAAACCTTTGTATATGTATATGACAATCTAATTGTTATGCGGAATTAACACTTAAACAAGAACACAATGATATAAACAAACTTTCACTTTGATTAACGATATCAAACTTGCTTACAATGAAAGTAGTTTACATATGAAAACTTATATTGAACATTAACCTAAAGGTCTACTTTTATAGACATAAGAAGCCTTGTACAATAATCTACGTATCAACTATTCTAGGTAAAGATAAATATAGAAAATACATTGATGTTCCTATATTTACTAGAAGTAATCTAGAATACAATAAACGCGTAGAGTATATCTTTCCATCAGTGCTTGTCTTCAATGTATCAACGCTTGACATTATCTTGTCAACGCTTGAGCTGTCAGCGTTTGTTTTACTCCTGTCAACGCTTGTTTTACTCTTGTCAGCGCTCAAGTAGACTGGTTGTAACTTATTCCCAACATCTTTTCTTTTGTTGATAGGTCATTCCCTTTCGTAAAATACCTACAGCCAAATAGTTTGCAAACTCTACGAACCATGGTGTAATGTTAGTATTTATTTGCATTATGTGTTCATCGGGAAAATCATCGATTTCATCATCGCTAGAGTCATCATTCACTATGCGAGATAAATGATCGGCAACAACATTCTCAGCACCTTTTTTATCTTTAATTTCTAAATCAAATTCTTGTA
The DNA here is from genome assembly GCA_025667525.1 of Glebionis coronaria. Lineage (NCBI taxonomy): Eukaryota > Viridiplantae > Streptophyta > Magnoliopsida > Asterales > Asteraceae > Glebionis > Glebionis coronaria. The sequence goes on along the minus strand of CM046876.1, from coordinate 94,958,925 downwards.
AAAGCAATATCCATCGTATGAGACGAGGTTTGGCATCTTGCTTTTTAAAGAACTGATTTAAGGCTGAGTGATCAGTGTAAACTATTGTTTTTGATAATACGAGGTATGATCGGAATTTTTCAAACGCATAAACTACAGCCATAAGTTCTTTTTCCGTGATGGTGTAATTTTGTTGGGTTGTGTTTAGAGTTCTACTAGCAAAGTAGATGGGGTGAAATTGTTTTCCATCTTTTTGTCCAAGGACGGCTCCAAGGGCATGTTCACTTGCCTCACACATAAGCACAAATGGAAGGTTCAAATTGAGGCTTGCAATAATTGGTGTGCATGTAAGCTTTGCTTTAAAAGTTTCAAATGCTAAAAGGCATTCATCATTAAAATCGAATGTTCTTTCTTTTTTAAGAAGTTGAGTTAAAGGTCTTGCGATCTTCGCAAAGTCTTTGATAAATCGTCGGTAAAATCCGGCATGACCTAAAAAACTTCTAATGCCTTTCACATTAGTAGATGGTGGGAGTTTTGAAATTACGTCTATTTTTTATTTGTCAACTTCTAAGGCGCAATATTTGTCAACTTCTAAGCCTACGTCAGACACTTTGTGTCCAAGCATAATTCCTTCTTTTACCATAAAGTCACATTTTTCCTAGTTTAGCACAAGATTTGCTTCTTCACGTCGTGCTAACATTTTATCAATATTGCTAAGACATGTGTCGAAAGAATTTCCAAAGACAGAAAAATCGTCCATGAAGACTTTGAAGGATTCTTCAATCATATCGTGAAAGATTGCAAGCATACACCTCTAAAAAGTAGCAGGTGCATTGCATAAGCCAAAAGGCATGCGCTTATACGCGTAAGTTCCAAATGGACAAGTAAATGTGGTTTTCTCTTGATCCATAGGGTTGATTAGGATTTGCAAATATATGGAAAAACCATCGAGGAAACAAAAGTATTCATTCCCTACGAGTCTTTCTAACATTTGATCCATAAAGGGTAAAGGAAAATGATCTTTCGTAGTTGCGTCATTTAATTTTCAATAGCCAATACAAACTCTCCATCCGGTGATGGTTCGTGTTGGTACTAATTCATTGTTCTCGTTATTTACTATAGTGATACCTCCCTTTTTAGGTACACAATGAATAGGACTAACCCAGGGGCCATCGGAGATTGGGTAGATTATTCCAGAATCGAGGAGTTTAAGGATCTCTTTTTTAACAACGTCCTTCATGTTAGGATTTAGTCTTTGTTGTTTTTCAATAATCGTTTTCTTGTTATCCAAAAGTTGGATTTTATGTAATAGAATGATGGAAATATGCCAGGAATATCAGAAGTTTTCCAAACAAAAGCTTGTTTATGCTTCTTGAGAACTTCAATTAGATTGTTTTTGTGTTCTTCTGAAAGTTGGGATGAGATAATTACATGTAGTAATTTTTCTTCATGAAGAAACGCATATTCCAGATGTTCAGGAAGAGGTTTAAGTTCTAAATCTGTAGGGGGCTCTTCCACAGATTTCTTAACATTGAAATCGGTTTTGAAAGTTATGGTTTTAAATGGTGTTTCTTTTTCTTCTTTAGGTGTTTCTATAGGTTCGTCAGTATTAACGGCCATGAAGGAGTCAAATTCAGCAAAAAATTCTTCTTTGAGGATGGTTCCTTCGATAGAATATAAAATTTTGCTTCCTTCATTAAGAAGAGCGTCGATATCGACTTCAACGAATTCGTCAATGATATCAATACTAAAGAAAGTATCGTCATTAGAATAAGAGTGTTTCATTGCTTCATCGATAGAAAAGGAAATTCTATCTTCTTCAACTCCAAGGTTGAGTTGTTTTTGTTTCACACGAATCACAGCGTCAGCTGTATGCAAGATGGGTCTACCAAGGATAAGTGGTACCTTGCTATCTTCTTCCATTTCTAGGATTACAAATTCGATAGGAAAAATGAATTCTCCAACTTCAACGAGCATGTTTTCAGCTATTCCCATTGGGTATTGAAAAGAACGGTCTGTGAGACGAACGCTCATTTTTTTGGGTTTGAGAACATATTTTGAGAGTTTAGCATACAAGGATTATGGCATGAGGTTGATACTAGCGCCAAGATCGGCCAAGGCGTTACAAGAGTATGAGTGATGGAAAGTACATGGAATTAGAAAACTTCCAGGATCTCCAAGTTTTGGTGGTACTTTGTTTTGGATAATGGCATAACATTCATCATTCAGAAAAGCTGAAGATACATCTTCAAACTTATGTTTGCTTTTGATATGTTCTTTAAGAAATTTTCCATAATTTGGCATTCCAGCCAGAACATCGACTAAAGGTATATTGATTCTAACTTCTTGGATTAAGTCGAGGAATTTACCATACTTAGTTTGCATCTTTTGCTTGCGTAAGCGTTAGGGGTATGGTATTTTTGGTTTATATGGTTTTGGTGTTCGGTTTGAGTTTTCAGTGGTTTGGTTTTGGTTGGTTGGGCTTCATCCTCTTCGTCACTATCGAGTGGGTTTTCGATTGGTGTGTCTTGGGTAGGTTTGGTAGGTGATTCATAAGATAGACCACTCCGCGTGAATACGACATTTACATGTTCATTACGAGCTTGCGATGGTTGATATTTGTTGTTGTTTTTGGGGTTTGGGTTGGTGTTGCTAGGTGAAGAACTAGAAGCGCGATTCAATTACTTATCGGCAAAATGATCAAACTTAGCTTCGAGGTTTTGAATGGAAGCTTGGTGTTTTTGTTTGAAGTTTCTAACTTTGTTTTGAGGTCAGTAAATGTATCTCACACGAAAAGGTTGGTTTTTCTTTAAGATTCGATAAAATTGTCGAGGTTGGTTTTGTCTTCAGTTTGGTTGGATTTCTTTTCGTCTCGAGTGTAACTTGGTTTATCGTTAGATCTCCATTTATCGCGGTTACGATTACGATAATCGTTATAAAATCGAGTTCGACGAAAGGTGTTCGTGAAATTGGCTTCTTCTTCCTTTGTCATAGGTGTGTCATCGTCATCACATTCACTAGAAGGATGGTTTCCTCCATAGTGTTTGCAGGTTTCACGACTTTTGTTTTTCATCTCTTTATATTGAGTGTCGATTTTGAGAGACATGGCGTCCATGCGAGCCATAATTTTTTCAGTGTCGGTTGGGTTGTTGCTTTCTTCGGAAAAATCTACGGTTTTTCGTGGGTTTTTGTTTTTATGATTTTTGGACCAATCAAGCTTGAGTAAGACTTTGTCATCTAATAATTGGTAAGCTTGGTTAGGGGTTTTGTAAAGTAAAATACCGCCCGCTGCAGCATTCGATGCATCTTGGGTAGCATCGTCAAGACCATGATAGAAAATCTTGATTATTCCTTCTTTTTTAGTCCATGACCATGGCAGTTTCTGAGTATTCTTTCATTCTTAACCATGCGTCAGTGAGAGTTTCTCGATCTTGTTGAGAAAAGCTTCGGATTTCTCCGAGGAGTTTTTAAAATAGGACAGGTGGAAAGAAACGGCTAATGAAAGCGGTTCTAAGACCTTCCCATGTTCGAATGGTTCCTTCGTTAATTTCATCGAGCCATGAGTTGGCTTCTCCAGTCAAGGATGGTGGAAACATCATGAGTTGAACGACTTCGGCTTGTCCTTCTCCATAGTTAAACATTTTGCATATTCCGCTAAATTCATGGATGTGTTTGTGAGGATCGGTTTTGATTCGACCATAAAATTGGTGGTTTTTGACAAGTGTCAAGTGGTTTCCTTTGATTGCAAAATCATTCGCAATTTCAGGTAAAACGATTGTGGAGCCAGGAGTTGGTGCTACAACTTTATCGGCTGACCACATTGGATCGTAACGGTTGATGAGTTCGGTGAGAAATAGGAATTGAGAAAGGTTGTCGAAAGGTTGGTTGATTTCGCGAGGTTGATGTTGCTCGTGTCTCCTATCTAAATGTACACGAAGGTGAAGTCTACATAACCTTCGATTAAGGGTACGTTCAAGTTCTGATAATGGTGATAATGGTGGAGTTTCAGATGAACGGGTGTGCATCCAACAAGGGTTTTTGGTTTGCATAAGAAATGGGCGTCGCACTTTTTGGATTGTGTGGCGCAGTTTTGTTCGCTACAGGAAGTGCGTCGCACTTTTTGGATTGTGCGGCGTACTTTCTGTACTGCAGAAAATTTTTAGGTTTTGTTTGAGTGGGAAATGGTTTAATTCTTCAAAGATTACGAAAGTTTTGGTTACAAAACAGGATTATAAGTCCCCGACAGCGGCCCCAAAAACTTGATGTTCTGTTTCGCATAGTCTAAACAAGGGGCCAAAAACTTGATGTTGCGAAAGTGAGTTTAAATTTATATTACTAGATGATTACCAAACAAGGGATTAAGAACACGGGAAAGTATACCCTTTCGTGTATAGCAACAAGTTAAAACAATTATCTTTAGAGTGTCACAAGTTCTAAAGACATACTTTTCCAAATGATGATTTAAAGGTGCGTTTGGTTAACGCTAAGAAACATACAAATGATATATAGCTAAGATGAATTACAAGCACATAAACAAGGTAAGACAACATGTGGATTACTAGTCGCACATGCAACATCTAATCAATATAACAAAAATCCGACTAAAAATCATGTCATGCCAAAAGCATTAAGAATGGTTTATGCTTGATTTCAATGACTAAAGTAATAGATAGGATTATGTAAGAGTTGTTATATGTTTTATTCCACTAATCGTGACAAAAGTGAATAACAAGATTCATTTACTAGATGACATGAAATTCATCCATTCACATGAGTGCTAGTCATGATCATGAGTAAACCCAACACATAACAATGGTCTTACACAATAGTATCTATTACAAACGTATTTAGATCATACTTATAAACACGAACCAGGGAAAAAGTGCGCCACACAAAACTAGTTGTGCGCCGCACTTCGACCCCGCGAAGCTAATATAATCAATCCAATAATCAATATCACAAGCATCAATAAACTAAGAAACATATCAATTTGATCAGTAAAGAAATGTACCCAATCTATTTATGCGAGTGGTTTGATTACAAAGTACCAAAACCAATATTATGATTACAACAACCATAAGTCCAAAACTAATAATTCCTTGATCAACCAACAACCAAATGCTACTGACTATGCCCAAGGAAGGTGGTAAATTCGTGGGTTATGATGGTGGTGTTGATATGGTGGTTCACCATGGATTAGAAGAGTGTTTCGATCATTGGATCCAAATATCCTCACCTAGTTCTCTCTTCTACAATGGAGATGTTATGATAGATTGATATGCTATCTTTTTATGTGTTTTTGGGATGTTTATAAAGTATTTCTAACACTTGGGGACCAAGGTGAAGTCAATTGATCGGACTTTTGAGCTGTGCAGAAGGAAAGTGCGCCGCACTTTTTGGATTGTGCGCCGCACATTTGCGCGTCTAGAATATTTTGTGCTGCAGAAAAGTGTGCCGCACTTTTTGGATTGTGCGTCGCACTTTTGGTCATTTCCAGGTTTGGACCAAAAGCTAAAGTTGTAGATAATTCTTTCCTCTTTCCGTGGCCGCTTGAACCAACTAAAACGGAGTTCGAATGCTCAAGATATGGCCAAATCAGTGACATGTGTCGGGAGATCAGAAGCTTGACTTTATTTCTTCGTTTAAGCTTGACATGTTCGTGTTTTCTTCCTTTTGCTTTCACGATACATCCTTGGAACCTATAACATAAAATATACTCCATTTAGTATCGATAGTTCACATAATTAACCTAAATATACACAGATAACGCACACACAAACATGTATAATTAGAGCGCTAACAAATTTCCACACACTTAAACTATTGCTTGCCATCAAGCAATGCTAAGAAAAAGAAAGTTAAAAATAAATTTACCTAAGTGCCAAAAAAAAGAAAACTTATAAAATTTATAAATATGCAAAATTTTTGGGTTTTGTAAGAAATTTTGCTAAAAAGTGCAAACACTCCCCCACACTTAAAGGTTTGCTTGTCCTCAAGCAATAAAAGGAAAAAATATTAATTTTTACAAGTTTAAAATTACCCATGTTGCTAGTCACCAAACATACCGCAAACCATGAATTATTCATCACAATTTTCTACAATCACATATCGATAAATATAAACATATATCACGTCTTAGCACATTGGCTAATCGATATCTCAAAAAACTTCGTCTTTCTTCATCTTCATGAATATACATATAGCTCATTGGCTTTTTTTTCTTTCATTCTCCATCTTCTTCTTTTCGATTTTGACTTTTTCCTTTTTTTACTTCGTCTTTTTCTCTTCTTTTTTTCGTTTCGACTTTTTTTCATTTTTTTTCGTCTTTTTTCATCACTTGTTTTTTTCATGCCCTTCACAAACATCCCAACTAACAATTTTCCCACACTTGATATAAGCGTACATGACAAAAAATACGAAACATAAAGCTGCGCAACTTCATCTTCGTTGGAATAGCACAATACTCATAGCTAACCGCGAACCAACTATTAGCAAAAATCATCCAATCATACCAGGTAACTAGCAACCAATCATTTTTTATAAGTTTCATTCTAATATATTAACCTATGTGACAAAGAAAAAGAAAAATAATTTTGATTTTTAGATTACCGAGGTCGGCCAAAAGTTGTTCGTTAATAAAGAGTCATATTTTCCAATTCATTTTCCCCCCAAACTTAAGTTTAGCAATATGCGTAATCTATAAAATAACTTAAAAGTAGGACAAGTAGGAAAAATAAAAGAGAAACCAGACTTCCCGGAGCTCATAAGTTCTTCTGTTGAATTCTAAAAATATAGCGCAAAGAGGAGCGCCACCACAAGCATGTGAATTCAACAATTCGTAGTATTTTTCTACAACAATCCAGATATATATGTGTCACATCCCAAGTGATAAGCTATCACCAATTCAATCCAAGCTTCACCTATTTATTAAATCTGCAAAAGAGACAAAACTACAAAAAAGCGTAAAATTCTAAAGCACACATTCGTAGGCACCACGATTGCATTTAGCGTATGGAACAAGCCTTAAACCCCTCGGTGTACCGAGTGGACAAGTTATAGTCTCGTGAGGGTTTCCAGGTAACACACCCACAAAGTTCGTGAAAATTCTTTTTTGTTACAATAGTCAAGGTACGTAACACACCGGCTGAATGCATGACATACTAAGCAAATTGCAAAGCTTTTTTGTTTTATATTTTTTTATATTCTTAAAACTTTTATATTTATTCATATTTCACTAATAAGCACACACACAATACTATGAAATGAAAAATAAAGTTGAATATAAAATCTCTTTGAATTTCTAGTTTATTTAAACAAAAATATTTTTGCAGACTAGAAAGTGCGTCGCACTTCGACAAAGGGCGGCGTACTTCGAGCCTATTTTACAAAAGTGCGTCGCACATCTCAAATGTGTGGCGGTTTTATTATGACAGAAAACAGATTTTATGTTTTTTAGTTATTACACTTTAATTGCTACGAAAACACATATAAACATACAATAGATAAAAAAAAACAAACAAACATGTAGACACGGACACACATAGATTACAAAAAGAAATAAGAAAATCTTTTTTTTTACGTTTTATAATGTTTTTAAGCTTTTAGTTTTTTAAATACGATTTAAAAGAAAATATGCAATGGTCACACACAAACAAAATTCAAACACTCATGCACAAAAATTTAAGTAATTCTTTTTATAAAACTTTTATAATTTTTTATATATATTCTTTTTACTTTTAAGATAATTATTCAAACACATATGAACAAGCGTTAAATGAAAACAAACAAGAGTGGTTACTAAAGTGATTATTAACATGATCCATATGTTAAAGATACGAAAAAGAAAATATTTTTGTTTCAGCCCAAAAGTGCGGCGTACATCTGTACGAATTTTTGATTTTTGATTTTTTTTACATTTATTCTTGATGAAAATATAACTTATTATAAAAATGCAAACACATACATCCAAACATACTAAACAGAATGCAATGCAATTACAAAGACACTTAAAACATTTTTTAGATTACGCATTATTATTATTATCTTATTATGATAAAGATACAAACACACATGCAAACTAAGATGCAAGAAACAAATCACAAGTATTACCAAAAACACAAATAAACTAATCATGTTTTTATTTATAAACAAAACTATATATTTTTATTTTTTTTGAAATGCAGGACCAGAGTGCGGCGCACAAGGCAAAAGTGTGTCGTACTTACTACAATTTTCGAATTTTTTATATTTTATTTGTATGCCTTTTATAAAAGTTTTTTTTAAAACTAGATACAATATGTAGTAAACACGTCATTTAGTATATTTACAAAAGCATTACTAAACTCAAAGTAATAAAAGAAACATAACTAAGAAGTAAAAAATCTTTTTGGTTTTTAATTTTTTAACCTTTTTTTTGTCTTTTATAGATGAAATATAAACTATACCGACACATAACTATTTTATTATGAAAACTTCAAAAGAAAGTAAAAATAACTTAGGAGGAAAATCTTTTTGGTTTTTTTAATAGATATTTTAAGTTTCGTTATTGTAATTACCAAGAAACTCAAATGATTCATATAGCAAGAAAAAGCAAATAAGCAAACTACTAAAGTTTTTAAACAACAAAAATCAACAAGACATAAAATAAAAGCAAATATTTTTGTTTTTTTTTTCTTTTTTTCATTTGTTTTTGTTTTTTATTTTAATGTACATTATACACAAATGCAAAAATCCAACAAGTAATGGCAAACAATTATCATGTTCTTTGAAGTAAACATAGGCATTAAAAAGGTTTGATGGGTTTTTGAAATTCATTCAGCAGAAGTTTTGAAATTTTTTCAGAAAGTGCGACGCACATTGCTACATGTGTGGCGTACTTAGATGTTCTCCAGAAAGTTAGGCGCACAAAAGTAAATGTGCGACGTACTTTCTACAATTTTTAGGGCAGAAAGGTTTGAGATTTCCAGAAATCTCTACGGTGATGGTTTAATTTTTTAACAAGTATCTCAGAAAGTTTTAACAACTAACGAAAACAATCCCCGGCAGCGGCGCCAAAAGTTTGATGTTCGTTTTGCAAGTATACCCTTTCGTTCGTAATATAGCTTGTAGTGGTAAGCCATGATCGTTCGCTGAGACTTAGTTTCGTTTTGGTAAACAATATAATAATTGAAGAAAGAAATGATTGATATGAATAAAAATAGTAAAAAATATGACTAAGATGGGATAGTTCGTATGAGTTCGTGATGATGATAATAATGATCGAGATATGCTTATGTAGGTAAAGAGTGATAATCTTTTTTCGTCAAAATGGTGTTTACACAACTTACTTTAGGATGATTCAAGACTTATGTTTATTCGAGCGACTAAGCTCAAAACAAGTTGCCAACAAGTTCAATATTTTATCACGGTTTCTAAGCAGATTTCACCAACCAAAGATTCAAAACCATAGACAAGTCTAAAAACTTATTACAATGATTTGCGTTTCTCAACATCAAGCAATCATAACAAATCAACTCTAGATAAAATATGGTTTATAGAACTAGGTGGTAAAATGGTTCTACAACATTAGCTTGAAATCAATTTATAAAGGATCATATCATAGCATCATCACTAATCATAGTCACATACCCATATAGTCACAAATAGCTTAGCATAATATAGTAATCAAAGTAACAAATGGAAAAGAGTAAGAGAACACCATACTTAGATTTGATCGAATGAACGAGTACACAAGTGTCACGATTGTATCATTCCTCCAAGAATCGAAGAGTGTGTTAATGCAATAATGCCTAAAAACGTTACTTGCATTTTTCGGTCTCGCTTAGTTTTGATTACGACAATATGTAAAAACAAGCATTTACAAAAACAACGAAAAATGAATTCTTGAGTTCAAGTATTTTTCATTTTACACATTTTTACTTAAAGGCATGAATAAACAAGTACTAACCTTAATCAAGTGATCAAGTGATTTAATGTTTTCTTAAATCTCACTTTTTATTAAGTGTGACAAGTTTTTAATTAAACTTTCTTTTTAAGAAAATGTTTTATTAAATTAAATATTTGAAAATTTGAAAATTGCATATTCCCTTTTGATTTGGAATATCCTTTCTGGATATTTTTATAACCAGATATGACCTCCGCCACCAAAGGACAAAAAGGGAGCGTAGTGTAGCCTGACGGTTCCTTAGCGCCTAGGCGGTTCCTTATCCATAATGTACCGCCGGCTGAGATAAGGAACCGCGGGCAGATATAGCCGTTGGCCCTTTGTCCTATAAATAGTGGACCTTTCTCAGATTTTCAATTCACCTCTTTTGCACACAAATTTCCAGATTCAAACATTCTTCTTAAATCACTCAAATCCTTGATTATTTGATTGATTACTACTTGTTTAGAAGTGAATTTATCTCTTCCATCCTTTCCTCTTCAAGTGCAAAGAGAAGAACACTATCATTGTGAAGTGTTGATTCCACCACCAAAGATCCTTTTATGATCAAATTTTATACATTTGTTGTTGTGTAATAGTTGTAAAGATTCAAGTAGTTGTGTCTATCTGGAAGTTGTGTATGTTCTAAGTATAGTTGTGTAGATTGGTCCTAGCTACGATTAGGGCTCGACTTTTAGTTTAGAGTCGGAAATTGGTTAAGCGACGTGTACGGTTTTCTCCACCATAAGGAGCTTGTTGTGTAGTGAACTCTCGAGTAAGGAGTACTCGAGGAGTGGAGTAGGAACGAGGAGTGAGCTTCGTTGCCGAACCACTATAAATCCTTGGTGTTTGGTTTGATCTTTCATTACCCTTAACTCTTTACATTCTTTATTCTTTGTGCATATATATTAGTTAAGTATTAGTTTAAATTACACTATCATTGTTCATATTGTGCATAAGAAGATTTCACTTATTTCCTTAAGTCTATGTTTTTGAGAAAAAGGATTTTTTTTTTAAAACCATCATTTAACAAGTAAATATAAGAAACTATTCAACCCCCCCCCCCCCCCTTCTAGTTTCTACAATTGGTATCAGAGCGGGTTGCTCAAGTATTTTTAAAGTATATTGTATTTTAAAACTTGAATCGATCTATGGATTCCAACAAGTACCTAGAAGGGCAATCTATGCAAAGACCATCACTTTTTGAAACCGATAGTTTTATTTATTAGAAAAATAGATTTGAGACATATGTGAAATCAAAAGATTTAGATCTTTGGCATATTATTACCAATGGTGATTTTTTACCTTATCAATTTAATGAAGTTTCTAAAACAAAGGAATTGGTCACTTTTGACAAAGCTAATGATGATACTAAAAAGAAACTTTCGAAAAATAATGAGGCTAAAATGGTGATTTATAATACTTTACCTAAGAAAGAGTATGAAAGGATTTTTATGTGTGAAATCGCTAAAGATATTTGGAACACTCTTTTAGTAACCCACCAAGGTAATAGCCAAGTCAAAGAAAGCAAAATCGATCTTTTTATGTGTGAAATCGCTAGATTTAACACTATTATTACTAGTCTAAAAGCACTTGATTAAGGTTTTTCTATCAAGAACAATGTTAGGAATTTTCATAGGGCCTTACATCCGAAGTGGAGAGCAAAGTTCACGGCGATCGAAGAATCGAAAGATCTCTCAACTTTATCACTCGATGAACTCATAGGCAACTTGAAGGTTCATGAGATGATAAATTTGAAGGACTCGGAATTGGTAAAGACCAAGAGTGAAAGGAAGTCTCTTGCACTCAAAGCCAAGAAGGCACAAAGCGATCATGATAGTTCCTCGGATAGTGATGACGAGGAGTATGCATTGGCGGTAAGAGATTTCAAGAGGTTCTTCAAAAGACGAGGTCAACACGTGAGGCAACCCAACAATGACACGAAACCATTCTTAAAGAATCGGTTTGCCAAGAACGAAGGGTGATAGGAATTACTTTAGATTTGGTGATCCAAATCATTTCATTAATGAGTGTTCAAATCCTTCACGCGATAAGAATCACACGGCATTCGTTAGTGGTTCTTGGAGCGATAGCGGTGAAGATGTTGATGACAACCCCAAAGAGGAGAAATGTCTCATGGCTCACACTTCTAAAGAGGTACATTCTGAAACCGAATATTATAGAAATGATAGCTCCACCTTAGATGATATTGAACTAGAAGGCCAATATGACAATTTACACAAACTTAGCCTTAAATTCATAGAAAAGAACAAAACACTAAAATCAACTAAAACTAAGCTTGAAAATGAGATTAATGAACTTAGGGAAAAATTAGGCAAGCTTGAGAAAAATAAAGAAGTTGATATAGGTTGCTTAAGTTGTGAGAAAATTAGGTTAGAGAATGAAGATCTCAAGAGCACCTCCATTAAACTGGAAAAGTTCGTGAAAAGTACTAGTGCTCTTGATGATATGTTAAACAAACAAATTCATTCTAAGGAAAGACTTGGTGTAGGTTTTAACTCAGATGAAGCATCAAATAGTGAACCTAAACAAGTCCAATTTTCAGAAAAACTATCTGCTGTACGCGGTCCCAAACTGTATGGGGTGGTTCCTTATCGATATGGAACCGCCACCATAGATAAGGTACCGCGGCCAGAAAACGTTTTTGATGAAAATCCTAAACTTTCTGAAAAATCAAATTTAGGTGAAAATCCTAAGCATCTTATTGTTAACAAAGTGAAATTACCCATAGTTGACGACAATGCCGTTGATAAGTTCTATAAGCCTTTAAGTAAACCTCTAATGGGAAATAGAAGGTTATCAAGACCATCTTCTACTCCACCAAGAGTACGGATGAGTCTAGGCCTAGAAGTAGAACGACAACACCTAGAAGAGATAGTCAAAACAATTCACGACCTAGAAGTAAAACTCCAACACCCAGAAGGAATGACCATAACTCTAAACCAAGATCAAATACACCTAGGAGAAATAATAAACAACAAAATGGTTATATGAATTTTTATCCTCCTCCCTTTTCTTCCCCATGGGGAAACCCTCCTCAATTCATGCATCCCAACCAAATGCAAGGGATGTTTGGAACTAACAATTTTGGACCCATGAGATATTAGGGACCAAATGTTTGATCGTGTATGTTGTTACCTAGATATTCTTGAGAATTGATTTGGAACCCGACGAGTGGATTAAGGATAGTGGTTGTTCTAAACACATGACGGGTAATCGAAGTTTGTTCTCACGGTACAAAGCATATGATGGAGGTAACGTCACATTCGCTAGTAGTCTACGTGGTAATATCATTGGCAAAGGTACGGTTTCTCTTGACTCCATGACTATTGAAAATGTTGAGCACGTAGATAATTTAGGGTTTAACCTTTTAAGCATAGGTCAAATTTGTGACAAATAAGTGTAAGGTCATTTTCTCGGAAAATGATAGTGAAATCGTTAAAGATGGAAAGGTCGTTGGAAAAGGTGTTAGAAAGCATGGGCTTTATGTCATGAAGATCAATAAGAAGTCAAAAGACAACATATGTCTTGCGACTATAGATGATAGTTCTACTCTTTGGCATAGGAGATTAGGTCACGCTAATATGCGTCTAATTCAATCTTTAGTCTCTAAGGAGTTGGTAAGACACCTCCCCAAGATGAAGTTTGATAGTCACTTTTGTGATGCTTGCAAACTTGGTAAGCAAGCTCACTCAAGTCACAAAGCCAAGAATTTGGTTTCAACCTCTCGGTGCTTAGAACTCCTACATATGGATCTCTTTGGACCTACCGCCATACGGAGTTATGGAGGTAACCTTTATACCTTAGTTATAGTTGATGACTACTCTAGATTCACTTGGACTAAATTTTTGGCATCTAAGAATGAAGTTTCGATCATTTCGAAATCTTTAGTCGAAGAATTCAAAATCAACTAGGATGTCCAATTGTCTCTATTAGGACGGATCATGGTAGGGAATTTGATAATGAAGTGCAATTTGGTGCCTTTTGTGAAGCTCATGGTATTACTGTTAACCTCAAAATATTGAATCAAACAAGAATGTTCGGTCATAGGTTTCTATTGTAATATTTATTAGAACGTTGTAATAGGTAGTCATTTAGTCGTGGTTCACGGGCTTGGATTTAAACTAATTAAAGTCCAAAAGACAAGCCAGGCCCATTATATAGTCCATTAAAGCCCGCATGTGGGTGGACTATATATACTACCCTCCTAGCATGTTAGGAGGGAGGATGGTCATTTATAACAAATCTTTTCCTAATCTAATATTCACCAAGTTAATCACCTCTTCTCTCTACTTTCTCTCACTACTTTCTCTCTTTAGGAATCCATCTCTTTTCATCTATTTTCTATCATTAATCATCATAATAATATGGGACAGCATTTGGTATCAATCGCCACGGGGTAGATTGTGTTTGGTTGTTTGGTTTGAATTTGATTCGGTTGATTTTTCTATCTAAATCATCCCGAATTAAATTTTGTTTAGTATTTTCGGGCTTAAAATCTGGATATATATCATTTATATCGATTTAGTAGGGATTAAGTTTGGTTTTCGTGGTCAAAACCGCAAGATTTTGAGGTATTTGGATTGTTTTTTAGTTACGGTTTCTTTGCCTCAAGAACATTCCGAAAAGAAAATTTTCAGAAAAGGGGTTCTTATTCCGAAAAACAGATTTTCGGAAAAGGGTTTTCTATTGCGAAGAAGTGAATATTCTGAAAAAGGGATTTTTCTGAAAAAGTGGTTTTTCCGAAATTTTTTCTGAAATTATCATTATTCCGAAAAAGCCTCTATTGCGAAGAAACGTTTATTCCGAGGAAGGTAAGTTTCTCTGAATTTTTCATTTTCTCTGAATTTGGTATTATTCTGAAGATTATTCCAAAGATTTTTCCGAAAATTATGCCGAAGATTATTCCGAAGATTATTCCGAAAAGTCTAATTTTCTGAAAAAGCATTTATTCCGAAGATTATTTCGAAGATCCACGTTTTTCTGAAATCACCATTATTCCGAAGAAATTGTCTTTCCTGAAAACATCAATTTTCCGAAGATACACGTTTTCCTGAAAACACCATTATTCCGAAGAAATTGCTTTTCTGAAAACATTAATATTCCGAAGAAAGGCATTTCTCTGAAAAACTTGTTATTCCGAAATACTCAATTTTTCTGAAAATGTTGGTTATTCACGTGTGATTTTTCGCCTTCGATTTTTTGGTTTCTTGTGAAGACAATTTTGAGGGGATTTTAACATTTTTCATCGACAACAACAATCAACACACATCTACTTAAGATCCATTTACACTTCATCGATTTCAAGTTTGTAGATATGGATTCTACTCAAGAGTATCGTGTAACAAACAACAATATCATGGTGGCGGGGAATAAAGAGAGACCAGCAATACTTGTATCTGGTCGGTATGCTCAATGGCAATCACGTTTCATACGATACCTTGATACAAGACCAAATGGTGATGCCTTGAGGAAATGTATTACTTATGGACCATATGTATTCAAGAAAATCTCAAGTCCTCCAAGAGCAGCCACAGATACTACTGATCCAATTCCTGCAAGTGAACGTGATGAAACAAGAGCTGATATCACACTTGAAGATTGTGCTTGGCATGATGCGGAGAAGGAAGCCATCTATATGGTTCTAAGTGGGATTGGAGATGACATTTATTCCACGGTTGATGCTTTTCCTACAGCACATGAAATGTGGACTGCTATTGAACGCTTGCAACAAGGAGAATCACTCAACAAACAAGATGTCAAAACAAACTTGTTTTGGAATTTTGGCAAGTTTACTTCAAGGGATGGAGAATCAATTGACTCTTACTACTCCAGGTTTTATAAGATGATGAATGACATGACAAGAAATAACCTGCAAGTCTCCACCATGCAAGTCAATGTTAAATTTCTTCAAAAACTTCAACCCGAGTGGACACGGTTCGTCACTTTGGTGAAACAACAAGAAAAGTTAGACGAGGTCTCATATCATCGACTCTTTGATATCTTGAAGCAATTTCAGAATGAAGCAAATGAGATTCAAGCTGAACGTGTTGCAAAAACGGCTAATCCACTTGCTTTAGTGAATACCACTCAACATGTTCAAGATCCTCACTCTCGTGCTCCTAAGCCATACTCCACTACATCATCTTCACCACGATATTCCACTACATCATCTTTACCACGATATTCCACTTCATCTAAGTCTTCATCTTCCACAAAATCTCGAGGTAAAGTGCCAAGAGCACCATCACCACCATCTGAATCATCATCTGAAGAAGATAGTGATGAAGACCAAGCTCAAAAGAACCAAGAGATGAAACAACAAATTGCTTTCATAATGAAGATTTACAAGAAAATCTACAAACCCACCAACAACAATCTTCGTACATCATCTAATACAAAGAACTGATATGTTGAAAGTCCTCCAAGGTATGACACACGTCGACGTGGTGAAAGTCCTTCTAGGTATGATCGACATAACCCAACACATGTTGAGGGTTCTGCAAGGTATGATAGATAAACTGCCAAGTACGATACTCAGAGGATTGCTGCTGCTACTGGGAATAGGGAAACAGTTGGAAGTCAAGTGGTTCAGCAAAGTGGGATTCAATGTTTTAATTACCAAGGTTATGGGCATATGGCAAAGGAATGCAGGAAGCCAAAAAGGGTTAGAGACTCCAGCTATCACAAGGAAAAGATGCTGCTATGTAAGAAAATGGAAGCAGGGGTTAAATTGTCAGCTGAGGAAGGAGCAATGCTTGATGATACTGATGATGAAGATTCTGATCAAGAGCTCGATGCACATTACTCGTACATGGCAAAGGTTGAAGAAGTTCTCAAAGTCACTGAAGATGACAATGGCCCTATCTTTGACACTGAGCCAATCGATAAGGTACACACTACTGATGAATATAATGTGTTTGGTGATAATCCTGAGCATAGTGATCTACCCAATGCCATTACTAACATGTGTATGATGGAAACGGTTGATAGCAATACCACACCCGCTTCATCAGACATGTGCAATAATGAGTCTGAGGATGATCAACATGCAAATGAATATGATGAAGAGGAACGTATTGCGCTTGCTAATTTAATTGCTACTTTACAAAAAGATGTCACTGAAAATAAAAAGAGTCAAAAGCAATTAAAGAAGGCAAACGCTACACTCACTCAAAATTTTGAAGAGTGCAAAGCTGCTCTTATCAAATCAACTGAGATGACTGAAAGCTATAGAGATGAGCTCCTTCAGAAAACCAAAGAGCTTGAGGGGTACAAGGGAAGTGCGTTAAAAAGTCAAAAGGATGATTTTGAAAACAAATATAATACAACTCTTGAGTTATTAGCTAAAGAGAAGCGTCAATATAATGTTTTCTTAATGGATGAACGTCAAAAAACGTACCTTGCCAATACCAAAGTCAATGAACTTGAACAAAAGATATCTATGACCACTACTGATTCTGATAAAATTCTAGAGGATAAGAAACAAGAGGTAGATGCGTTAAAACAAGATTTCAAAAGTAGATATGATAAAGAAACCTTAAAAAGTTACCAAACTAGAAGAACAAGTTGAATTTTTTAAGAACGTTGTTTATAAAACGCATGATTCTATTTAATCCGTAAGAATGCTATCACCTCCATCGATGTTTAAGGGTCAAGCTAGCTTTGCAAGTCCTGAGTACCTTGCCAAAGCTCAAGCTGCGAACCCGTGTCTTTATCTTGATGAGACTGAAAGGACAGATCTTGATTGCATGCCTGTTAGTACCGATAGTGACGAGACTGCCCTTTGGGATGATGATAGTCAACCACTTGTTAATAAGGAGTTTGTGAAACCATATAATTATGCTTATGAGAATAGTCTTTATGGCCTTTTCAACAAACAAACTCAGAAAACTCGTGAGGAAGTGTTCCTAGAATGCAAACAAAAGAGAATTCAGTGGAAGAAAGCATTTGCCCCTAAGAAATCTAATGTTTACAAATACATAAACTACCTCCCTCTAGATGAATCTAAAAGCAAGAGTAGGAAAACATTAGGTATTCTTAAACACCACATAGATAATGTTAAATCTATTGTTGAAAGAGACTGGGCAAAACGTGAAAATGCTGAGTGGACACGTCCGATTCCTCAAGATATTACCTTGCTTGTGAAAGAACTCTTAATTCCTAACACGGTGTTGATTAAACAAACTGTTCTTCAACTTGAGGAGTTCATTCGGACTGAAATGTATGATGATTTAAAATATGTTGAATCACTTGAGAAACACATTGAAGATCTTCAAATGGAGAAGTCTGATTTTTCAAATGAATATGATTTACTCTTGCAAGAATGGGTTTCTAAAGATGTTATGTGTGCTTATTTTACATCTTGTGCTGATATTGATGAATATTCTGAAGTTGCATGCCAATATCTTGATAAAAGCAAAGAATGTGAACGTCTTGAAATTGAGCTTTCGAAACATAAAGAAAATGTTGACAAAAAGGCTTTTGAGTTACTTCAACACAAAACTGATTTCCTTCAAAAACATTGTCATTCACTTGAACTTGCTTTGCAAAAAGACGTTGGTAGTTTTCCACATGATAATAAATTGCAAGAAAAACTTTCCCAAACGTTTCGAGAAATGAATGAACAGAATTTGGAAATTAAAGGGTTGAAAGCTCAGTTACAAGACAGGGACAGAGCGATAGCAGAGTTGCAGAAACTCGTTGCTAAAATGGGTGGGAAAATCGTGGAACCTAGCATTAAGAAACCAGTTGTTAGACAACCCAATGCTTCTAAAGTAAATAGATCCACTATCTTGGGAAAATCATCTGCTTTATCAAATTCCTCGTTTTCAAAACCTGTGTTTGCCCCCAAAATAGATGGAAAGGAAAGGTTACCACAAAATCAACCCATAAGGAATGCCATAGCACCAAGTGTTAAGCACAATAATGTGATTAAACTAGGGATGTATAGAATGACCACTAAGCCCACAAACAAAGTTATTCAATCGCCTCAGACTTCTAGAAACACTAATATTCGTGTATCTTCTACTACAGGAATAGTCTCCACTACTAGTGTTAGCCGGCCTCAGCTTAAGAGCACTAAATTGAATGATAAGGTCTGGAAACACAAGAATCAAGGGAAGATGAAGGAAGTAGAAGCACACCCTAGGAATTTGAATGTTTTTAAGAATAAAAAGTCTGTAATTGCATGTAATGACGATATGAATGATGTGAATGATTTGAATGCTATGAATGTGAAATTTCTTTGTGTCAAATGTGGCAAGTGTGCTAATGCTAATCATTCTATGTGTGCTATGAATACAGTCAAATGCGTAGATACTAGAACTAAGAAGCAAGTTGCGATGCCTATTGTAGGATATGTAAATCTTGCTTATGTTTTAGAGAGAGAAAGAGATAGAGAGATGGTGAGAACACACACACTTAGAGAGAGAAAGTGAAAGAAAAACACTTTTTCACTATGTGTAAAAATGAGGAACACACACCCTCTCCAACAAAGGAGAGGGTTTATATACCCAAGCCTTGTGATGGGCTTGGGCTTACAATGTTGGGCCGGCCTACACATGTTGTAGGCTAGTCTTGACTTTGTTTGTTTAATAAAGATATCTAGACTACGAGCTACTACTTAATATATTGTCGGAGTGACCGAATCTTCCTAAATACGTAAAAACGTATTTCCAACAATCTCCCCCTAAGGGAGGTCACTCAAAACAAGGGCATTACCTGAGTTACAATAATGAAATAAACCTAGCATACTATGCTTGTCTTGAGCTCGTAGTCTTCGTCTTTCTTTTTATTTCTTTTCTGGTGAACATGCTGATGTGATCTTTGATATCAATCTTTAGCATCAATATCTTGCCTTGATCTCGTGCATCCATCACTTGTGATCTTTGCCTCTTCGTGACACCATGTCCCACATACTTATACCTTCGTAATTCTTAAAAGCTTCAGAGTTCGATACAGCGGAAGACTTAACTTTTAGGCTTTCTTGAATTTGATGAGGTATTAAGTGCATAAAGTATAAGCATGCGTGGAAGAATTCTTCTTAGATCCCGCAACGCCACCGTCTTCAAATGCCGCAACATAAGTAGACACGAACAAAATGGCTTTGAACATTTCATTCTAATCCGGTGGCATTTTACCTCTGGTCGGTGAAGACCGTTGGACGATATTAGATATCGTACCCGTGACGGATAGTTTCAATTAAGTAACTTCCTGACAGGATTTCGCAGGTAAACCCGTTCTCTTTATTCGACCGTCCAAAGCTGACTGCGAACATAAAGAGTGAATCATTTAGATAATAATATCCGCATGATTTGAAGCCGTCAATTCATGTTCCTGGAACAAGTGAAATTCAATTAAGAACCGCACCATCGTTGCTTTCCAGTTGTCAAGAGCTTGATTCTTATAGAATCTTGCAAGTTACCTACCAAGTGCTGTTTGAAGTTAACACTAGAAGGATTTCCACTCATCACTGTGAACACTAAGGTATCACTCTGAGTGTTCTGGCAAGATCAGTAAGATATTGCGTAGAGGCCTGGAACGTGTTTAAATTCAGTTAAGAATTAAACAGTTGTTGCTTTCCAGTTATCACAAGTTTGATTCATAAAGAATCGCACAAGTCACCTACCATGAGCTTTTTGATATTCGCTCAAGAAGGATTTCCATCTTCATTGTAAATACTTTCGTATTACTCGGATGTTCAGGCAAGATCATGAAGATTTTGCGTAGGACTCTTGAAATCTTTCTTACTTTTCACAGTGTGTGAAGAAGCAAGGAAATATGAAAGTGTGTCCTAATGGGATATTTGATGATCTCAAATGGCTCTAGACTCGATCGTGCACTTTGGATTTTAGTGATCGGAGGCTGGAGAGGAGTGCCACCATTTCAATACCAATTTATTCGGAGTGAATAAATCGATAGATAACGTGTGGTCTCCGTGTGATTAAAACAAATATCTTTTAAGAGATATCTGAGTTAGCTGGGATGGGTTGTGCCTTGCATCACTGGGTCCATGATGTCTGTCTTCAATATCAAGAATCATTAAACAATGATCTTAATAGCATATGTATTGACTCGGTTTCTGCCTAAGTTGTAAGGAGGGCTTCTTTCTTTACACTCTTTATCTTTACAATTCTTTTTCATTCTTCAACCCTTCAATGCTTACCAATACGTCATAACTAGCACCTTGTTGTGATTGTTCCAGTGCTAACTTAAGTACTTGGTCGGCATTCAGCTACGTTCACAATCTTTCTCCAACGTTCCTATGGACTACTATTTCTAGCTATGGAATGTCCTTGGGAAGATTCCTCCGGTTCTTGAAGAATCATAGGACTTAACCTATCCTACCATCCTTATGTCACCACAATCTTCATCGTCGTGAAATAAATAGGTTTGGGGTAAGTATAAATCACCATGAAATCCATTTTAGATATGCAAATCCATTTTGCTCCCCCTTAACATATGCCACGATATTCGAAAACATTTCACACATGTCGGGATGAGCCAGCACATTAAGTCAAACCATTTGTGATAATATCCCATATTAAATCACATTTTCTCCCCCATATTAAAAATATTAACCCAATCGATGTTTTTAATATCAATTGATTTAATGAAGTTTTAACAAAGGTTTTTGGGAAGAAAAATGCAAGTCCGTTTTATCTTCATGATACCAAATGTATGAGATATGATATCGATTTGTAGCATGATTACATATTCACCATATTAAAAAGAATTGACAAGGTTGGACCTGATAGATGAGAACATCATATGATAAGATCAAATGGTTCTTGTCAACATATGTTGGTCGCCTCGTCACGTCTGAAGTCATCTCTTGACACCACATGTACGATTGGTATTGTTGTCTTGACACCAACTTGTCAACTAGGCACGTTCGGCATCGAAGATTCTGAATGCTTGACAATTGCTCCCCCTCAATTGTTGACCCGTGTTTTATCGAAAGAGCTGTAGTCATCGGCTGAGTAGTCGCATCGTCGAGTATGTAGATACCAATTGTAGATTGCTATGGTTGTAGAGATGATAGCTTCATAAAAACAAGACTTCTCTTGTTTTAACAAATAAATGCACTGAGGCGTACATATATTTGTGTTAGACCAAGTTATAAAGTAAACTTGATCCCTTACAAGGTTTTAAAGTAAACCTTGCCCGAGAAAATTAATTCCCGTTGTGAGCCAAAGCTTTCATAAGAAATACTTGACTTTAATGTGAAAACCGGGTTGCAGTCTGAAATAACTACAAGCCATTTAGGCATGTTTTATGAAATATTTACAACTTTTGTATGAACTCTATTTATGGCGCCGTGTCAATATTAATCGACATTTCTAAGGCCGTAAATATTTCGTACCAAAAGACATGCCTTTGAAAAATAAAGTAAAAATATTTTTGGATTTTTCTGGATTTTTCAATTTTTATGGTTTTTATATGGTTTTATATTTTTGTATTTTGCTTTTGTGGATAAAAATATAAACAATATATACAAATGATCACCAAGGATACGGAGAATAGTTTTACCACCACTATTCTTTCGCTTCATCTGCCAGTTCCTTTAGAGTCTCAGGCGAGAAGGTTCTCATTCCTAGCTTGTCGGCCAAAAATTCAATCCGAGCGTGATCTAAAGCCTTCGTGAAAATATCCGCCAATTGATACTCAGATCGGACAAAGTAAAGCTCGATCACTCCATTTTCCACTTGCTCCTTGATGAAGTGGTAGCGAATGTCAATGTGCTTCGACCGGGAGAATTGAACGTTGTTGCAGCATAAGGCAATTGCACTCTTGTTGTCACAGTACATCGGAATTTTGTTGAAACCTAGACCATAGTCGGTTAATTGTGATCTCATCCAAAGAATTTGAGCACAGCAACCGGACATAGCTATGTATTCTGCTTCCGTACTTGAAATTGCAGCGCTTTTCTGCCTTTTTGATGCCCAACTGATTAATCGATCCCCTAGTAGTTGCAATGTTCCACTCGTGATACGCCTTGTATCTTGACAACCCGCGTGATCCGCATCTGCATATGCCATTAGTGTAATAGAAGAGTCCTTCGAATACCAAAGTCACCGATTAATGGTTCCTTTAAGATATCAAAAGATCCTTTTAACAGTAGCTAAGTGTAACTCAGTAGGCCTAGTTTGATACCTAGCACACATACATATAGCAAACTGAAGATCAGGTCGACTGGCAGTGATATACAGAAGAGTACCTATCATACCACGATAAAGTGTCGGATTAACGGCAACTCCATGTGGATCTGCATCAAGCTTAGATTTTTCCACCATTGGAGTATCCACCGGGTCGCAAGATTCCATCTTATACTTCTTTAGCAATTCAAGGGCATACTTGGATTGATTGATAAAGATGCCTCTGGGACTCTGAGATATCTGAAGACCTAAGAAGAATGATACCTTGCCCATCATTGACATCTTAAACTTGGAAGATATGAGTGTCCCAAACTCGTCGGATAAGGTTTGGGTCGAGGCTGCAAATATAATATCAACATATATTTGTACCATAATCATATCTTTACCTCGTTTTTGAATGAACGGCGTGGGATCCACCTTGCCTTTAGCGAAGCCTTGCGTAATGAGGAATTGTGACAATAGATCATACCATGCGCGTGGAGCTTGCTTCAACCCATAGAGAGCCTTCTTAAGCTTGTACACATGATTAGGATAATTAGGATTTACAAAACCATCCGGCTGTTGAACATAGACTTCTTCCTTGATTTCACCATTAAGAAATGCCGTCTTCACATCCATCTGATAGACAATCATATTCATATGGGCTGCATAAGCGAGGAATAGTCTAATAGCTTCCAAACGGGCAACAGGTGCAAAGGATTCCATAAAGTCGATGCCCAATAATTGCTTGTATCCACGAGCTACTAGTCGAGCTTTGTTCTTCAATATTCCGCCTAACTCATCGAGTTTCACCTTGTAGACCCATTTCAAAGTGAGTAACTGCACATGATCTGGGCATGGGACAAGTTCCCAAACTTCAAGACGTATGAATTCGTTAAGTTCTTCTTGCGTAGCTTCTATCCAACAGGATTGAGTAAAAGCTTGTTGCCATGTCTTAGGTTCACCTTCAGTGAGAAAAGCATCAAAGTGACAAAACATTGCATTTTCTTGTAGCTGGCTTTGTGTGGATACCGGGCGATTAGGGTCACCAATAATAGAATCTATAGGATGATCCTTTGTCCACTTGCTGTCATGTTCACGAATCCGTGGATTGGAGTAAATCGTAGTAGGAGCTTCCTCTGAGGTGGACGACCCGACTTGATTAGGGTCGGGAATTGGTACACCAAAGAATGGAAATTCACGCATTTGAGCGAATTCCAAATCATGATCATCATCATCCTCTTCATCATCAATAGGCATGACATGGGTAGTTGAAACAGGTGTTGGTTGAGAATTACTTGATGATGGTATATCTTGACCAATTATAGGTGCATATGTGTCTGATTGTGCTTCGGTTGCTGGAGCGACAATTTCGGTTACCGGAGCTATTACCTCAGGTTCTGGAGCAACAATACTTGGAGGAGTAAAGAATTCATCAAAGAACGGTTGAAACAACGCATCCCATTCAGTCCTAGAAGGTGGTGTAAATGATGATGAAGTAGGGTTGTTTGGGACAAGACCATAACTAATATTACTAGGTCCCATTTCATGAAGTGCGGGTTCAGAGCTGCTTTCTCAGAAGCCATTGCTGTCAGCTCATCAAAATCAACATTCATAGTTTCGAGGATCTTGCGAGAGTTATGGTTGTAGATTCGGTATGCCTTCTTTGCGGGTGCGTAACCAATGAAAATACCAATATCAGCCTTTGGTTGAAGTTTTCCCAAATTGTCACCATCATTATTTGGATAGCAAAGAGAGCCAAATACATGAAGATATGATAAATCTGGTACTTTTCCATGGAGAAGCTCATAAGGTGTTTTACCATGGCGTTTACGAATTAGTGACCGGTTTTGGGTGTACACTGCTATAGATACTGCTTCTGTCCATAAAAACAATAGAGCCTTTGCGTAAATTAACATCGTTCGAGCAGCTTCCATAAGTGTGCGATTTCGCCTTTCAACGACACCCTTTTGTTGTGGAGTGCGTGCAACGGATGTTTCATGAGATATGCCAACTTTTTCATAATAATCACGCAAGATTTGATTAACAAATTCGGTTCCATTATATGTACGAATGCGTCGGACAGTAGTGTTGAGACGCACTTGAATCATCTTGAGAAATCCGATGATGAATTTAGGTGCCTCATTTTTTGCTTTAAGAAATTTCACCCATGTAAACCGAGAGTAATCATTGACAATGACGAGGATGTACTTTTTGCCACTAAGACTTTCAACACGCATTGGCCCACAAAGATCCATATGCAAAAGATAAAGTTTCTCTTGGTTGGTGTCTTCCGTCTTGGGTTTGTATGATTTCTTAGTGCTTTTCCCCATTGTACACGCAGAACACAAATGATCCTTGTGAAATGATAGTTTAGGAAGACCACGAACAAGTTCGTTTTTCGCCAAGTGATTAATAGCGTCAAAGTTAAGATGAGATAACCGTCGATGCCATAACCATGACTTAGTCTTCGATGCTTTGGAGAGAAGACATACGGGAGAAGCGGCCATCATGTCTTGTAGAGACAAAGTATACAAATTATTCCCTCGAGTACCTTTCAATAAATCAACCCCTTCCAAATTACGAATGAAGCATGTATGCTCTCGAAAAGCAACTTCTAGGTTTGCATCACAAAATTGTCCCATAGAAAATAAGTTGTGACCGAGACCTTCCACATAATACACACTCGAAATTATAACATTCCCAATATGATATTCACCATAACCCATTATCTTTGCAATATGATCATTTCCAAATCGAACCGTACCAAGAAACTTGCTGACGAAATTTCTGAGCTGAGAGCGATCTCCGGTCATATGCTTGGAGCAACCAGAGTCCAAATACCAGAGAACAATTTGGACCACCTGTTTTCAATAACAACAGTAGACAATGCATTGGAAACTATTGGCTCTGGAGTGTTAGCAGATACATATATAGAATTATCAGAATTGCTAACATTTTTGAGACCCTTAGATTTCTTGCGTTTTCTAATGTGAGTTTTAGCACTAACAGGTTTTACTGTTCCAACTTTCTTAGGTTTTGGATTATTCGCGAGCACTACAGTGGGAGTAGACCTATTTAAAGGGCACTTAGTTCCTACGGTAGTGTTGGTGTTCCTAGTTAAAGGACACGCTTGTGTTTTGGTAGCCTTGGTACTCCTAGTTAAAGGGCACGCTTTCTTCACTTTAGTGGGAGTGATCCTAGTTAAAGAGCACGCATTTCCTACTATACTGAAAGTTCTACCAGTGGGGCGCCACATCCAACCAACTTGGGTTAACACTTTCCCAGTCGGTTTCCATTCTAATCTATTTTTCCGGGCATACATCTCATTCACATGGTCAATAAGGAAAGAATCATGACGACTAGAAAACATACATTCATTGCAATTCCAACATTTCAAATTAGAATTCACACTAGGCTTAGGACGATGCACAAACGCAGAGCCTTTAGGTTTAGCTACATGATTCTTTTTATTCAAAATAGAAATAACATTCCTAGAATGGGCTTCTACTTTCTTCTTCACTTGACTACTAGATGGGGGCAAGATCCTATCATTCTTCTTGTTTCTTTTAAGCTTAGATCTTTGAGCCTTAGTAGTGGTGCTTACTCCTGTAGAAGGCAACACGGGAATATTAGAAGCTGGTTTTGATTTCGCCTTATCTTTAGTGACCAAAGTTTGAGATAGTTTAGTCCTAGGGCCCTTATTAAATGGTATGACGGCTATAAGATTCCTTTTGATTGCACTAGAGGACGATGCTGAGACAGTGGTTGCGTTATCCACAACATGCTTACCTTTTAGAGTACGAAGTGTTTCCTTTAACTCAGCCAAGACCAGATTTTTATCACAAATTTGTTCCCTTAAATTAGATATTTCCACCGACTTTTGATTCAATTGTTCAATCACCGATTGATTCTGTGCAGTGGTATTAGCACATGTGGGCTTTACTGAATCGAAGAGTCGTGTATTTTTCTGTTTTAAGTTATCAACTTTGGACAAAATCTTGGAAACTCGATTATCTAGATCGAGTTTAAAATTCTCAGCGGCCTCAAGTACGTTCACACAATTAAGCTCCTTAGATTTCTGTATTTCTATCGGCAGAGATGTAGCAACTTTGTCACTTGGTCGACGCTGTTTTGATTGTAAATTCAATTGAAAATTCTTTTCAAAGTTTGCATCATAGATATTAACACCTTCGAATGACATTTCAAAGATTTATTGAATAAATTGTTGCTTGCATTCAAGCGAAATACAATGTGTTTGAATCTCATCAAAACGTTTTGAAAGCGAAGAATATGAGTCTTGAAGCTTTAAAAATTCAGCGTCAGATTCGTGACAATTACTATCTACCACATTATCCACAGATTCAACATTATGCACAATAGAATCATTATCAACACTTTTATTCACACAGACAGAAACTATATCATGAGACATCACTTGCTTCAGAAGCTGATCATTTTGGCGTGAAACCCGTTCTATTTCAAGTAAAATGTTTTCAAAAGCATCTTCCATTTCATTGAAAACACGTCTAACTTCTTCTATTTCCAAAAAAAATCTTGATCAAGATTACTAAGACAAGCCTTAACATTGTCTACAAACGGAACAATTTCATTTCGGAACGCAGCTCTAGTGTGCTAAAAGTTCCATTCACCTTTCGTTATGGCCGAAGCCGTCGTACGTTCCAAAATGACCTTGTCAAAATCGGCTAAGTGTTGGTGAACCGCATTTAAGTTAACGGACGCCTTGCTTACCGGTGGAATTAACTTTGTTAAATCCGTTTTGACAAGTAGGAGACGTACTAGGAAGGTTTTCATTTGACAAACTTTGGGGCACAAGAACTGTCAATTCTGCTAATTCCTTTTGTAAGCGAATGCGTATCTTTTTCAAAAATTAATCTTTGTTATGTTGATCATAATCAATTGTACGGAATTTTGAAAGCATTTTAGAATGAGTTTCATCCGCAAGTGATTGTGTCTCCTCAGTACTACGAACAAAAGGTGCTTCTTTCGATTTGCCAATTATGGTCATATCATAAAGACCGGGAATATATTCCTGAGCTTGTTTTGCATAACCGGGATTAGGTGGTAAATCTTGAAGACGTTTAAGTTCGAGTTCTTTAAATGATTTAGTTAAAATATGAACCTTTTCTGTGGAAGCGTATTGTTTTAAAAGCTGTTGTTCCTTGAATTTAAGAAGTTTGGTAGCATTAATTTCTGATTCAACCTTTTTAGACTCGAGAGTTTCAAAATCCATTTTAAGTTTCTGAAAATCATTGACAACCAAATCCTTTTCTTTTAATTCATTAGAAAGATTAGCTTTTAATGATTCTATTTCTTTCAAGTGTTCAATCTTTTCAAAACGAAATTTGTCAAATTCAGAACATGTTATTTTCTCTGCTTGAGGGACCATTTCAAAAGTTTTGACCTTTTCTTTATGCAACGCAAGCTCAGCAGTTAGGGTGGAATTGGTATTTACGGATTGTCTGAGGGCCATATGCATTTGATCAATAATATGTTTAGGCACCATGACCAAATCATGTTGAGCATAAGATTCCATACCTGTCGTAGCATTTGGTTGAGGTTCACTCAAATGTGTAGGATTGGGTACCACATCATTTGAGTTACTTGTTCCCGAATGCTGTTCGAGGTTGTCATTTTCATGTCCAACTTGATGTTGGTTATCATCAATATTATTAGATGTGGTTGGTACCTCACTAACGACATCATAACCGTAGTGAGAGAGATTAGCAACGAGAGCAGCTTGGGCAGAGTGAATGTCATCACAATCCGAATCATATGCGTCAAGATCATCTGCTTGATAAGCTGCATTAGAAGTAGAAACGACTGCAATGCCTTCAGTATCTGCTGCCCCTGGGTCTGCAAGAAATGCTAACTCCTCTGAATCCAAAACCTTCCCCTTAGACTGAGCATCAACCAAATACATCTTCTCACGAAACCATGCATCATCCCTCCTCCTTTTCGGCTGAGTGCATTCCCTAGCCATATGACCTTGTCCTCGGCAATTGTAGCAAGTCATAACCTTTTTAGGACCAATAGGACTCCCATTTCCACTAGCTTGAGAATTCACAGCTTGATTGTTCCCATCCCTTGTAGGAGGTCCATATGAATTTTGCCTTCCCTGAATAGGTTGCACCGTTACTTGACCATCTTGAACAGTGGCTTGTTGTCGAGGATTTGATGAGGTGCGGAGCTGATTGTTTGTTGGTGGAAATCCCCTAGTTGCAACAAGTTTTGAGAAGTAGGCAGTGAGATGGTTTAGAACATCATTTGGCGTGTCATTTGGAGTAAAGACCGGTGCTTGGATTGGTGGAAGTTCATTAGAGTAGAAGGCTTGTGCTGGCTGTGCTTCAATAGGAAAGTATCCTTGCTGAGGGGTATAGCCCATTGGAGAAGTGTTTGCTTGTGATGGTGATGTCTGATATGGTGGTTGCTGTGGAAAAGATTGCTGATGAACACTTTGTTGAAATGCTTGATGTGACATCATTGGTGGTTGATAAGATGGTTGCTGATAGGTGTGTGGTGGTGGTTGCTGCAAGTATGATGGTTGTTGATAAGTATAATCCATGTTTTGTTGAGAAGCATACATTGAAAGTGGATCATGAACTTGAGGTGTAGACAACCGAGCCTCGATCACATGGTATTCGTGTTGTTGAAGAAAAGCTTGAAGTTTATCCACATTGGTGTTATGCAAGTCCTTAGCCAATTTAACACCCGTCACATATTTTTTCCATTCTGAAGGAAGAGTGTTCAAATACTTGGTGTTCAATTGAAAGGTAGGAATTGTCATGCCATAGATATTGAGCTCATTCAACAATAGGGTAAATCTCAGATAATAGTCATTGAGAGTCTCCCCTGGCACATAGGCAAACTTATCAAAAGTATCATAAAGCTTACACTCTCGTTCTTGTTTAGTTAACGAGGTCCCTTGCATGAGAACACGAATTCTATCCCATAACTCTTTGGCAACTTTATGTTTGCTGACGAGTTTGTAGACATATGGAGGAAGGGCTTGGAGAATGATGTTTGTAGCATACTTATCACATTTGTCTTGAATCTTCATATCTCCAGTCAATTCACCCGTTGTGCGAGGACGAGTAGTTGTACCTTCCGTCACTGTACCATAATCTAATGGTCCATTGAGCACCGATGCCCAAATGAGATGTCCATTCTCCTTGTTCAACATATAAAGTTCCATTCGGGAAGCCCATTCCTCATACATAGTCTTCACCAACATTGGTGGACGATTATCCGTACCCGAGAGGATGGACTTATCCGTAAGAGATGTGTACTCCATTTCAATAAGTTAAGATTTACAAACGTTGATCGATCAATGAAAGAAAGTAAATGTGTTTGTTGTTGTTATCGGAATGTTGATTAGATTAGTGATCGAAATATCAGTCGGAATAAGCCCTATCGGAATAACCTTGATCGGAATCTCCCAAATCGGAATAAACCCTAATCGGAATGTCAAATATCGGAATGAACCAAATCGAAATGTCCCTTTTCGGAATGTCCCTTTTCGGAATGTGCCAAATCGGAATGTCCCCTTTTCGGAATGCCAAATCGGAATACCTAATCGGAATACCTAATCGGAATACCTGATCGGAATGTACCCAAAATCGGAATCCCTAAAACCTATTCCTATTACACTGATCGGAATGTCCTATAAACCCTTTTCCGATGACCTGATCGGAATAATTCCCACTTTTCTCGGACAAAACTCAACCAATTCGTGATTTTAAGCCAAAAAATGATCAAAACACCCAAATATTTTGTGTTTTTAGCCAAAGTAACTATACCAAATCCCTACCACAACTATGTAGAAGATTTGTATCAAGAAAAAACCATCAAAAACACAAAAAAAAAACTTGGTTCGTGTAAAAATGGATCAAAATAGGCGAATGAATCAAGAACACAAACACATGAACAATACAATCATCCCATGGCTCTTGATACCATTTGTAGGATATGTAAATCTTGCTTATGTTTTAGAGAGAGAAAGAGATAGAGAGATGGTGAGAACACACACACTTAGAGAGAGAAAGTGAAAGAAAAACACTTTTTCACTATATGTAAAAATGAGGAACACACACCCTCTCCATCAAAGGAGAGGGTTTATATACCCAAGCCTTGTGATGGGCTTGGGCTTACAATGTTGGGCCGGCCTACACATGTTGTAGGCTAGCCTTGACTTTGTTTGTTTAATAAAGATATCTAGACTACGAGCTACTACTTAATATATTGTCGGAGTGACCGAATCTTCCTAAATACGTAAAAACATATTTCCAACACCTATTAGAGCTAGTAAACCCAAACGCAATGTGAACCATTCTGGTGCTACCCCCACTAAGAAAAGTAATGCATCAGACTCCACCACTAAGAATCCTAAAAGCAAAATTAAGGAATTATATGAGTCTGCTAGCAAGTCTTGGAAATAGTGGTTTGCTAATCAATGTCCTCCCGGATATAAATGGATACCGAAAGCTAGGACAGAAAATGTAAAAACGAGTGTTAGTTTGCCTTTCAATGTTGATAAGGACACTAATGATTCTACTATCACAACTATTGTGGTATCCAATTTAGCAATTGCTCCATCGTGTTCTAACTCTTCTATAGGTGATAAAAATAATTCTCTTCATACTGGACTCCGAATGCACGAAGCACATGACGGGGAATCTCAAGCTTCTAATTAACTTCGTGGAGAAGTTCCTGGGTACGGTCCGATTCGGAAATGATCAATTTGCATCGATCCTAGGATATAGAGATTTGGTTCAGGGGAATATCACGATTAAAAGGGTATACTACGTCGAAGGGCTCAATCACAATCTTTTCTCGGTTGGTCAATTCTGTGATGCGGATTTGGAAGTTGCTTTCGGAAAGAAGACATGTTTTGTTCGTGATTATGATGGAAATGACTTACTTACCGGTACACGGGGTACTGATATTTACACAATTTCGCTTCAAGACACAACTTCATCAACTCCAATTTGCTTCATGTCTAAAGCTTCAACGACTCAGGCATGGTTATGGCATCAACGTCTTTCTCATCTCAACTTTGATACCATTAACTTGCTTTCCAAGAAAGATATTGTGAGAGGCCTTCCAAGCTTGAAATTCATCAAGGATCATCTATGTTCTTCTTGTGAACTTTGTAAAGCTAAACGAAGTAGCTTCAAAACAAAGACCACACCAAGCTCTAAAGGACGGTTAGATCTTCTTCACATGTATATGTGTGGTCCCATGCGTGTTCATAGTATCAATGGAAAGAAATATATTCTGGTAATAGTCGATGATTACTCAAGGTACACATGGACTCACTTCTTGAGGTCCAAGGATGAAACACCTGACGTTCTCATCAGCTTCCTTAAATTGATACAACGTGGTCTTCAAGCTCAAGTTAAAGTGGTTCGTACCGACAGAGGTACAGAATTTTTGAATTCAAATCTGAGAAAGTATTTTGAAGCCGAAGGGATTGAACATGAAACATCTATTGCTCGAACACCTGAACAAAACGGCGTTGTTGAAAGACGAAACCGTACTTTGGTTTAAGCTGCTCGAACATTATTATCCGCTTCAAAACTTCCACTATACTTTTGGGCCGAAGCCGTGTCAACCGCATGCTACACACAAAACCGTTCCTTAATTATCCTAAGACACGAAAAGACACCATATCACATAATTCATGATCGAAAACCTTCAATCAAACACCTTCATGTCTTTGGATGTACTTGTTACATTATACGAGATGGTGAAAATTTGGATAAGATGAAAGAAAAAGGTGATGCGTGTATTCTTGTGGGATATGCAACTCAGTCTAAGGGATATAGAGTATACAACAAGAGAACAAAACTGATTGTCGAGACTATTCACATCCGATTTGATGAATTACAAGAGATGGCACTTGAACGAAACAGTTTAAGTCCCGATCCACAACGACAAACGACTTCCATTCACAACCGCACGGAACTCGAAACTCAAGACAACAGCAATGAACCGTCAAGTTCAACGCTGGTTCCAAAAAATGTTCCTAGAGCTGATATGACAGTCGACACGAAAATTGAAGAGTTGGAAATGTTATATGGACCAATGTATGATGAATATTTCACGAGGGAGAAACAAGTTGTATCAAAGTCTTCCGCTGTCACTCATGATACGAACGATGATACCGATCATCGTCAACAACCGGATACAACTTCATCTACTTCAACACGGGTTGCTGCAGATTTACCTCCTCAAAATATCACTTCAACAATCGATCCTACAACATCCACGACTACTGTCATTGTTCCAGAGAACACAAATCAAGCAGACGATGCATTATCTGACGAAGACGAATTTATCAACCCATTCGGTACACCGGTACACGAAACTGGAGAGTCTTCTACTCGCCATGTTGATCCGTCAAATATGCATACGTTCTACCAACGACATCCTTCAACACATCATTGGACCCAAGATCATCCTTTGGTTCATGTAATTGGAAACCCTTCACAGCCCGTTCGCACAAGACGACAGCTTAACACCGATGTCGATGTTTGTATGTTTGCACTCGCCGTGAGTTCAGCTGAACCGAATAACATCAAAGAAGCATTAGCTGATCATGCTTGGATTGAATCAATGACGGATGAACTTCAACATTTGAAAGACTTAAAGTCTGGGAACTTGTTGACAGACCATACGATGTAATGCCATTAAATCTTCGATGGATCTGGAAAAACAAGATGGATGAAGAGAACACGATCATCAAGATTAAATCTAGGCTAGTGGCTAAAGGGTATGGATAGAAAGAGGGTATTGATTTTGAAGAATCATTTGCACCAGTAGCTCGAATGGAAGCGATCAGGATTTTCCTTGCTTATGTTGCACATAAGGGATTCATCGTTTATCAAATGGACGTATAGACAGCGTTTCTTAACGGACCTTTTAAGGAAGAAGTTTATGTCACGCAGCCGGAAGGATTCGTCAATCCTCATTATCCTGACAAAGTGTATCGTCTCCATAAAGCACTTTATGGACTCAAGCAAGCTTCAAGGGCGTGGTACGACGAGCTCTCAAAATTTCTGGTCTCCAAAGGTTTCTCAAAAGGTTCCATTGATTTAACTTTGTTCACTTATAAATTTGGGGATGACATTTTGCTTGTGCAGATTTATGTTGATGACATAATTTTTGGGTCTACAAACCCAAAACTTTCAAAATGGTTTGAAAAAGTAATGCACAACATATTTGAAATGTCTATGATGGGCGAACTAAAATTCTTTCTAGGAATTCAAGTTCACCAATCCCCAAGTGGTATCTTCATTAACCAAGCTAAGTATTGTCAGGAGATAATCACAAAGCATGGTATGACATCATGTGACCCCGTTGGGACACCATTATCAACCACATCCCTAGATGCTGATTTGGAGGGATTACCCATAGATCAAACGAGATATCATTCTATGATCGGGTCCCTCATGTACTTGACAGCAAGCAGACCTGATATTCATCATGCTACATGTTATTGTGCACGATATCAAGCACGACCCACTGAAAAGCACCTCAAGGAGGTTAAACGGATCTTTCGGTACCTTAAGAATACCATTCACATGGTACTCTGGTATCCGAGGGAAATCGGTTTCTTTCTAACAGTCTATTCAGATTCTGATCATGCAGGGTGTCTTGATACACGTAAAAGTACTTATGGTGGTGCACAATTTCTAGGTCAAGACAAGCTTGTGGGATGGTCTTCCAAGAAGCAGGATTGCACGTCACTTTCATCAGCCGAAGCGGAGTATGTGTCTCTATCTGCGTGTTGTGCTCAAGTTCTTTGGATGAGAACACAACTCACGGATTATGGCTTCCATTTTGAAAAAGTACCTATGTACTGTGACTCAAAGTCGACCATAGCCATCTCCTGCAATCCGGTACAGCATTCCCGCATGAAGCACATTGATGTCAGATATCACTTCATTAAGGAACAAGTTGAAAAGGGTATTGTTGAATTATACTTTGTTGGAACTGATTACCAATTATCTGACTTGTTTACAAAAGCTCTTTCGAAAGAGAGGTTTGCGTATCTAGTTAGGCAAATTGGTATGAGATGTTTGACTCCAGCAGAACTGGAGGTTCTGGCAAAGAAGCCTGCTTGATTCATCTATCAAACATCTACCTATAAATATTAATGAAAAAGAAAAATACAAAATTAAAAAATCTTTGATAATCCAAAAATATTCTTCTCGACATGTTTTTCAGTATCGATAATATGGACGTACCTAGAAATGTCGCTCAATAACGACACAGGTGTGTACATAAAGCTTGAATGAAAGTTGTAAATATTTTTCAAAACATGTCATTTCTATCTTTTCAAAAGGAAATTGTCTATTTTGGACAATATTTCCAACAACGGGTAGAGCAATCTATCTTGGGTTGAGCTTGTCACAAAACATTCAACGTTTTGAGCTCAACACAATGACTTGTAATCACTTTCAGATTTCAACCCGAATCTATTTTCACGGGGGAGTGTACGCTTTTGTGCTCTTACCCTTAGCAAAAGAAGTTAAATCTTCTTACACTTGAGTGGATTTGTCAAGACATTCAAAGTCTATGAACTCAGGTTTATGCTTTAGAAAAACCTTTTCGAGAAAAAGAATTGATTTTTCAAAAAGCGTTGAACACAATTTTTTCAAGAATTTCTCAATGATATTCAAAATCTTTAAAAAATTGTGTGTTAAACAACTCCTTTCCTCAAAAGTTTAATGTGGATCATATCCTCGAAATGACAATTCAATTAGATCAATTTTTGAGGGGTAACGTTCCAAAATTCATGCTAAGTTTAACACATTTTTCTCCCGAAGATTTTCAAGAGTATTTTTCAAAATATATTTTAATCAAATTTGGTATCTCTAATATCAAAAGATTTTATATATTAGAGATAGGGGGAGAAAATGTGATTAAAATGTGATCTAAAGACTCAATCACTCATGGTTACGATCAAATACCCACAACATCTTTAATCCACGACGTTATTGGTGTCAAAAGGGTGGTTAGGTTTAAGTCCTATGATCCAACCAGAACCGGAGGGATCTTCCCAGGGACAATCCAATAGATTATTAGAAGTCCTTAGGAAAGATGTAGTAGAATGTGAATGAAGCTTAATGCCGACTAAGTACTGATGATAGCACAGGATCAATCACAACAAGGTGATATTAATGATGTCTTGGTAAGCATTAAAGGGGTTGAAGAATGAAAAAGAAATGTAAGGATAAAGGGTCTAAAGAAAGAAGCCCTCCATACAACTTAGGCAGAAACCGGGTCAACACATCATGAAGAGAACTCATCATGGACCCAGTGATGTGAAGCACAACCCTTTCCTAGCTACTCAGGCTTCTCTCAAAAGAAGTTTGTTTTATTGTCATGGAGATCAACACGACTTCTATTGACTTTCTCACTCCGAGATAGTTGATATTGAATAGGTGGCATCTGCTCCAGCCTCCGACCACTAAAAGTGCACAAATCGAGTCTAGAGCCAAGAGATCAATCAAATCTCGTTAGGACACACGGATGAAGATCAAGAGAGTCCTACGCTATATCCTTGTGATATTGCTAGAACACTCAGAGTGATACTACTTAGTATTCACAATGATGAGTGGAAATCCTTCCAGTGTTAACGTCAAACAGCACTGCGGTAGGTCATATGCAAGATTCTTTATGAATTGAACATATGTAAAACTGAAAAGCAACAGTGGTTTGATTCTGAATTGATTCAAACTTGTTTTAGGTTTCTACGCAATATCTTTATGGTCTTGCCAGAACATTCAGAGTGATATTCATTAATATTCATAGTGACGAATGGAAATCCTTCTAGCGTCAACATCAAACAACGCTACGGTAGGTGACTTGTGAGATTCTTACGAATCAAACTTGTGTCAACTGGAAAGCAACAATGGTAAGATTCTTAATGAATCAAACTTGTTCCAGGAATTTGAATTGACGACTTTAATCAAGCGGATATTTATCCAATTGATTCACTCTTTATGTTCGTAGTCTTGCTTTGAGACGGTTGAGTAAAGAGAACAGCTAGTACAGCCGCGAAACCCTGTCAAGGAGATTCTTAATTGAATCTACCTGATCACAGGTACGATATTTAATATCGTATAACGGTCTTCGCCGACCGGAGGTAAAACACTACTGATTTAGGACGAATGTCAAAGCCATTCAGTCCGTGTCTATGTTTTGTCTCGAGAAGGTGGCGTCACGGTGTACTCAGCAAAGTCAAAGATTCAAAACCACATATTCATGCCCAAAGACTTACTCAACAATCAATAGTGTGTGCATGTGGATAAAGACACAAGATCGCAAGATGGCAAAGACAAGTCAAGAATGATTTGAAGATCTCAAGATAAAAGATAAAGTCAAAAAGACAACGACAAAGGCTCAAAGATCACAGCATGAAGGAACAACACTACTATTACACGTTCAAGACTCACTTATGACAAAATTCATGAATCTCCACTGGAATACAAATATCAAAGAGGAATGACCTCACATTGGGGGAGATTGTTAGCCTCAAAGTATTGAGTCAAACAAGAATGTCCGGTCATAGGTTTCTATTGTAATATTTATTAGAACGTTGTAATAGGTAGTCATTTAGTCGTGGTTCACGGGCTTGGATATAAACTAATTAAAGTCTAAAAGACAAGCCCGGCCCAATATATAGTCCATTAAAGCCCGCATGTGGGTGGACTATATATACTACCCTCCTAGCATGTTAGGAGGGAGGATGGTCATTTGTAACAAATCTTTTCCTAATCTAATATTCACCAAGTTAATCACCTCTTCTCTCTACTTTCTCTCACTACTTTCTCTCTCTAGGAATCCATCTCTTTTCATCTATTTTCTATCATTAATCATCATAATAATATGGGACAACAATTACCCATAACTTCTCGGCTCCTCGCACTCCACAATCAAATGGGGTAGTTGAAAGGAAGAATAGGACCATCCAAGAGATGAGTATGACGATGTTAGACGAGCAATCTTTGCCTCAAAAGTTTTGGTGCAATGTCGTGGACACATCGACTTATATTCTTAACCGAATTCTTATTCGACCCTTCCTAGGAAAGACCCCCTATGAGATTCTTAAAGGTAAGAAACCCTCATTGGAATATTTTAGGGTGTTTGGAAGCAAGTGCTTTATCCTCAACACCAAAGACTACCGTACCAAGTTTGACCCAAAGTCTTACGAAGGTATCTTTTTAGGTTATTCCCAAACTAGCAAATCCTACATAGTCCTTAATAGAACCTCGGGCGTAATTGAAGAATCACTTAACGTGACTTTTGATGAAACCCCTCCTTTAACCAAGACACCACCATTGGTTGATGATGACTTGGATGAAGTAGAAGTAGTTAGAGCCAAAGAGGTTAGAAAAATAGGAGTTGAAGACCTTAGTGTTGAAAAGGAAGTAAACATTAAGGAGTCTAAGGATCATACTCTCAATAATATCATTGGTGACTTAAATCAAAGGACCCTAAGACCTCAAGTCCAAAACCAAAGTAACTTTTTTTGTTTCGTCTCCTTGATTGAACCAAAGAATGTTAAAGAAACTTTGACGGATGAGAGTTGGGTCATTGCGATGCAAGAAGAATTGAATCAATTCGTTGCTAATGATGTTTGGGAACTTGTTCCTCCACCTAGAAGTTCTACCATTATAGGAACCAAATTGGTATATAGGAATAAGCTAGATGAGAATGGTGTTGTGTCTCGTAACAAAGCTAGACTTGTAGCACAAGGCTATAATCAACAAGAAGGGATTGATTATGACGAGACATATGCACCGATAGCTAGATTAGAATCCATTAGAATCCTTTTAGCCTACGCTTGTGCGTTAGATATTAAGCTTCAACAAATGGATGTAATTAGTGCGTTTCTTAATGGTTTGATCAATGAGGAGGTATATGTGGCTCAACCTCCCGGCTTCATTTGATTTTGAGAAACCGGATCATGTTTACAAGCTTAAGAAGGCACTTTATGGTGTTAAACAAGCACCCAAAGCTTGTTATGATAGACATAAAGCGCTTCTTGTTAAACATGAGTATACCATGGGAATGGTAGACAACACACTCTTTACAAAGAAGAAAGGTTCTCACCACATAATCGTGCAAATATATGTTGATGACATTATATTTGGCTCAACTTGTCAAGAATTGTGTGATGACTTTGCCAAAATCATGCATGATGAGTTCGTAATGAGTATGATGGGAGAACTTAACTTATTTTTAGGACTCCAAATTAAACAAATGGACGATGGTATTTTCTTTAGTGAATCTAAGTACGCTAAAGAAATGCTAAAGAAATTTGTTAGAAGAATCTAGACCAATGAAGACCCTTATGGCCTCGGATACTAAACTCACCGTAGATGATGATTGTGAGTCGGTAGACAGCACCAAATATAGAGGTATGATTGGTAGTTTGTTGTACCTAACGGCAAGTCGAACGGATATCATGTTTAGTGTTTGCCTTTGTGCTCGCTTCCAAGAGGCTCCCAAAACCTCTCACCTTGAAGCGGTTAAGCATATCTTCCAATACATTAAGGGCACTATACATTTAGGATTATGGTATCCTAAAGGGACCGGCGTAGAAACCATTGTCTACGCGGACTCAGATCATGCGGGAGACTATGTGGACCAGAAAATCACTAGTGGTTTTTGTACCTTCATGGGTTGTTGTTTAACTTCTTGGTTCTCCAAGAAACAAACCGCTCTTGCGATATCCACCACGGAAGCCGAGTATGTGAGTGCCAAAAAAGCATGCCAACAAGCTCTATGGATGAAGCAAGCGCTTGTAGACTACAAGATTTGTCTTGATGATGTTCCCATCATGTGTGACAATAAGGGTGCTATAGACCTTAGCAAGAATCCCGTGCAACATTCGCGAACCAAGCACATAGAAATTCGTCACCATTTTCTTAGGGATAATGTTCAAAAGGGGAACATTTCAATTGAGAAGGTACCCTGATAACTTAGCCGACATCTTCACTAAGCCACTTAAGAGGGAACATTTTAATTACTTGCGTCTAGGTATAGGATTAATGGAACATATTCCTTAATTGCTTTCCTTTATTGAGTCTCTTTCTTTCTTTTGAGTCTTGTATCATTTTGAGTCTTTGAGTGTCCTAAACTCTTCTTGAAAATCTTCTCTTCTCCTTTTCAAAATCCTCAAAGTCTCTTTCATAAATGGTTGAGAAATGTTTTGACATTGTTGATTCAATCTAAAAAGGTTTTTCATAGATTCTTGCTATTAATCTTGAGCTTACATAATTCATATGTATGATTCTCTCAAACATAGCAAGAACAAGATAGAATCATGGAGGATCATTTTGTCATGACTTAAGGTCTTGCCTTACACACCTCCTACATAGATTTTTAAATCCATGTATCTTGGTCAATCCCTATTTGGTGAGTTAGTATGTGTTCTCTTTGTCTATCTTTGCTTTTAAGCATATCCCTATGATAAGTTAGACTAGAAAAATAAGATTTGCTGAAAAATCTTCCTTCACCACCAAAACTCAACCAATGTAGGCGGTTCCATATATGAACCGCGGTTCCTTATCAATAAGGAACTGCCGAAAGAAATAAGGAACCACGGATAGTGCTTCCTTATTTTTCGAGTATTTATGAAATTCCAAATTTGTTCCAACATTTTTGAGAATCTTTGCTTCAACCCTTTGACCACCCCAAAAATACCTTGAGCCTTCCCTATTAAACCATAAGCATTTTGCCTTACTTCACATCCCAAAATGTCTTACTCTCCTAATGAAAGCGTTGATTCTCCTCCATTCTCCCCAATTGCTTTCAATCCCAACTCACCCAAGAACACTTTCAATCCAAATTCACCCAAGAACACTCTTAATCACATCACTCCTACCAAGAATGTGGATTGAGGAACATCTTTTCTTCCACCACCACCCTTTAGTGTTCTTCCTCCTTCTCATGATAATGTCATGCACCATGGGACATATTGTCATTGTTGTCAATATCAACATCTTGCTATGGCACACATCTATGAGGAGTTGAGTAATAAGTGTGAA
Organism: Glebionis coronaria; assembly: GCA_025667525.1. NCBI lineage: Eukaryota > Viridiplantae > Streptophyta > Magnoliopsida > Asterales > Asteraceae > Glebionis > Glebionis coronaria. The sequence goes on along the minus strand of CM046876.1, from coordinate 94,917,778 downwards.
AACACTTATCCTTTTACCACTTATTTCCAATAATAACTAGACCAAAACGTGTATTTTATGTCGTAGAAGTTGGAATTATGCGTGGTTTGTGTTTTTATTGTGTTTTAGGACCAAAAGATGAAAAAGGAAGAAAACACGGGCTTTCACGGTCTTTTATCGAAGAAAACGAGAAAAGACGAAGTCAAAAGATCAAGAGTGCAAAAAGAACGAAAGTCCAAGGCCTATTCTGAATATTTGTCGAAGAAAATGTCTAAAGACGAAAGTTTAATGAAGTCGAAGAACTCAAGTCTAAATAAGTGAAGAATTTATAAGACGAGTTTAATTAATCCCGAGACGATGTCGAGAAAAGTCGAAGAACTTAAAAGACGAAGAGCCGAGAAGAAAGAAAGAGGAGGCAACACATGCACCTCCCCATTTCCCTATAAATACCCTCCTAAACACATTAGTAGGGTGGTTAGCTAGTTTTATTTTTCATTTTTCCTTTCTTTAGTTTTTAGAGAGAGAAAGTTTTAACTTTCTCTCACTAAGTTATTCATCTTTTCTTCATATTTTCTTTCAAGTTAAGCTTTATTTTAATCTTTGTATTGGAGTTTCATTAATCAAAAGTTCAAGTTTAAGCTTTTAATCTTCAATCTTTTTCTTCCTTTCTTGATTTACTTTAATATTTGATCCGAAAATTATATTTCATACGGTTTGATTTTGATTGATGATTTCGTGATTAAAAGTTTATCTTTTTAATCCTTTCTAAGTTTTGTGCAACATAAGCTTTGATCTTTTTATGCTTATTGGCTTATTTAGTACTTAGCTTATTTACTTTTTTAAAAGTTTTCTTAAAGTTTTAATCTTTTTATGGTTTGATTTAAAAGTTTTGCTTATTTAAAGTTTAAAAAGTCTTTGTTTCATGCTTATTAGTTCGGCTTATTATTGAGTTGGTTAAGTCTTGGATTGAGCTTACTGAAAATAGCTTAAATCCTAGCTTATTTCGGATTAATTCCCATCGCAAAGTAAAACCCCAATGCGACGGGGTATTGTGACACATACTGCGATCTGTGCATCGCATAAGGGTTTTGTATTCAGATGCAGTTTGCGATTGGGATTGCGATAACATTCCTTTTGGTGTTATTGCGATAGGGCATTGCGACAGGACTCAGTTTGTGACATTGCGATTGGGTTTAAGTTTCATAATGCGACATGATATTGCGACAGGTGCATTGCGATTGGACATTGCGATAAGGGTTTTGCGATAGATTGGTATTGCGATTGCACATTTCGACGGGATTGCGATAGAGCATTCCGACGGGGTTAATTTCTTGTTTCTAAGTTCACTTTTAAGTTTTCAAGTTTTATAATCCATTAAGTTTTAATTTCCAAAAATTGCACGCTTCCCGAAATCTCTGTTTTTACCAAGTGTTCTTCTAGTAATTTTTAGTTTAAATTTTCAAAGCTTTAATTTATTTTTTCTAGATTTGCTTTTAGCTTATTTTAATTACGTTTTGCACTTACCCTTTCTAATAGAATAGAAATATCAACTTCCCTTTTAGTGACCATTACCGACTATTCCACCATTAACCGTGATCAATTAGATTAGATACCGAGAACGATATCGAGTACACAAACGCTAAAGCAAGCTAAGCAAAAGTCAAGTATTAAATGGCGCTGTTGCCGGCTCTTTTCGTTAAGATTAACGGTTTTTAGTGAGAGACGCGTTGGATTTTGGGATCCGTTCTTTTAGGAACGTTATTTTCAAGCACTAAAAAATTTCAAAAATCCATAAACAATAAAAAAGATAAAAAAAAGATTAAAAAAAGATTAAAAAATAAAAAATATTTTATTTCCTTCTAGTGTATGCGTACTCGATCTACGTCTTATCCTAAGCCCGAGACTCTTAGAGACATAGATATGACCGGTGTGCATAACAATAATAACAACCCACCCCACCCCAATTTGAATAACAATAACAACAACAACAATGTTCCCCCACCCGACCTACGAACAATGGAGGAGCTTTGTCAACCAACCATGAACGGACGCGGAGGACCGATTGCGCCAATGAAAATCACGGCTCCTGAATTTTCGTTGAAGCATCACATGATCCAGCAAGTTCAAAACGCTTGCCCGTTTTGTGGATTACCGGATGATGATGCCAACAAACATCTTGACAAGTTCATTACCGTCACTCAAAGCGTGAAACTACCTGGTGCTTCCATGGATATTCTTCGCCTTCACCTCTTTCCACACACTTTATCCCACCATGCTGAAAAACGGTTTGATCGTCTTCCCAAAAATTCAATTCAAACATGGAATGACATGACTCAAAAATTTTTGTCGCGCTACTTTCCACCATCCATGGTCACTAGTCTTTGCAACCAAATCAGTGGATTCACACAAGAACCTGATGAGTCACTTTTCGATGCTTGGGAACGCTGTAATGTCTTGATCGACCGTTGTCCAAACCATAATATGCTCCCTATTACTTTAACTAATACTTTCTATAATGGTCTAACTTTTCGTGATCGTGATACGATTAATGCTGTCGCCGGTGGTACATTCATGAAGAGAAGACCTGAGGAGTGTAGAGAGCTGATAGAGAACATGACCACTCAACACAAAAATTGGGATTCATCTACATCTTCAAGGAATAACCAGAGGGCCAATGTTTCTTCTACATCATCCAACTCAGAGATAACCGAACTTACTCGCCAAATAGCTGAGATGAACAAAAACTTCTTAACCATGGCTACAAACCAATTTCAACAAGCTAAGTTGTTGTTACTTCTTGTGAGATTTGTGGGGGTTCTCATTCATACACCGATTGTCCTTCTACTCTTGACAATCCGGAAAATGTGTATGCCGCTAATGGTAACTTTTCTACAGGAAGCTATCAAGCACGTCCTCAAGGAGACCGTAACTATCTAAGTTATCCTTCCAACAACTATCTATCTCCACCCAGTTTTTCTCCTCAAAACCAAAACCAAAACAATTTCAACCGCAACAATCAAAGCCAACCTCGAGCTACCAATCAATATCAATCCCAAAGAAACCCATATCCACCTCAAGGAAATAATTCAGCTTACCAAGCCCCACCTCTAAATCAACACACGACATTGAACCAAGACCTCGAAGCTTACATGAGGACCAATAGAGAGATGGTGACCAATCTTCAAAGCCAATTTATTAACTTGAAGGGTGACATGGAAAAACAATGGAACGAATTTCGAGCCGAGCTAAGGAATGACATGGCAAAACAAGGGAATGCTCTTCAAGCCGATATGAGAAACTCTATGAGCAATCAAACGAATAACTTAAGGGATATGATGGCTAGTTTTTTCCCAAGTAATCAAGCCTCTGGTTCGGTTTCTCTTCCGAGTAACACTGTTGCTAATCATAGAGGGGAGATGAAAGCAATCACCACCCGAAGTGGCAAAGGTTTAAAGGAACCCGAGATTCCTACACCTACACCGGTGATTGTGACAAAGGAAACCGAGTCCCCTTCTCCAATTCCTCCGCCTTCTACTTCCACCCCTCCACCACCCAAGGATGTGAGTGAGAATTCCATTCCAAAGCCTTCATCTCAACCCAATATATAACACCCCTAAATCATATGCGCAGCGGAACTACAACATTTGGGTGTTAGGCAGTTATCATCACACATAAGCTATTTTGAACGACTCAAAGAGACGTAAAAATTTAAACATATGTTAAAGATTGATTAAAACATCAAAGTCTACTGTTTTCCAAATCCTAAAAAATACAAAACAGAGTTGTGTTTAGGTCCCCACTGAATCTCAACCCAAAAGTACATTTTCGTTCATATGACATAATATAAAATATGTAAGTTCTAAAAGGGAGTAAAAACAAAGTAGACCGCCAAGCCACAACAACTTCCATCCTCGCATGCTCCGCTGCTATCAATCTTGGTTACCTGAAACACATGCTTAAAATCATCAACACAAAGGTTGAGCGAATCTATAGGTTTATAAAATCATAAGTTGAACATAAGTATTAAAACCAATCATGACCATTCAATAGCATTGTCATACTCACAATCTATTATTCAAGGATATTATCTTTAGCAATAGCTAATAATTGTGTTTAAGCTCGTGACACTAATCCGTTAACTCAATCGCCCGCGTACATTTACCAGCATGATTTAAGTGAAACCAGTGCCCCTTCTAAAGGCATTAGTTGTAATTATACCTTATTTCTTATCACAAGTTATCCGTCCGCAGAGGGTACTCAACGTACTAGCTCTCGTCTTGGATAGGGTCGTCAACCCCATAGTACTATCAATTGTATAAGCGGCTATCGCCAACCCACACAAGGGCAAGACAATAGTTAATAGTTCACGAATTTAGGGACTTTTACAACTAGGGACTCAACACAATTCAAGGCAACATTCGGGTCCAACAATCATTCATGACTTATGTTCTTTTCATTTAAATAGCATGCATCCCCCTCGCGGGTTTAATCGTTTGAAATAAGTAAAGAGGGAGGCTATAGACTCACCTGGCGTAGTAGTAGTGGTTCTAGCGAAGACGTAACGAGAAATGTCACCGACGACGTGGATGCCCGGGAAAATCTAACACTTGACCTAAAAATAAAGGTACGAAAACCAAATCAATACTCCGCGTACATTATTGTACTAAACACACGCATATGCAAACACACTCGATGCTTATGAAAACTCACGAAAAAATCAAACAAGTAGTTGTTACTAGACTTATACCATTTACCTAGGTAATTAAAGTTGATTCCCATTTTATAGATTTGTCGGTACTTACCAAAAGTACGGGTTGTTTGCTATGACTTAAGCACCTATATAAATTTCAAGAAAATTCACAAAAATACCTCATGACCTGTATAAATCCCATATATAATCCCATGAAAAGTTTTCACTTATATGACTTGTTACACATCACATTACTAGACGTACACATTTAGGACTGATTTTGCACTTTGACCATGTTGGACTTGTTTGACCTATTTAAAATACACCATTGACCAATCCAACACCTAAGTCTAAAAATACTCACAAGTGCAGGTTTGAAACCAAAAATTAACTTTTAATCATTTACCAAACTCTATCTATGGTCCCTGAGATTTGACCCAAAACCAAACACAAATTCGGATTGTGTTGGTTCTCATCTCCCGGTACACGTATTTTCAAAATTGCATAACTTTTGACTCGTTTGGAGTCGTAAGCTCTACCTTATACCAAAATGAAGCTAAGACAAAGCTCTACAATTACATTCAATTTTTATGACATGTTTACAAAGTTAAACCCACGAAAAACATGCTTGAACAATCTGCCTAAATTTTCCTCTTTCAAAATCAATTCAAAACTTGTTTCCAATCCATTCTATCATTACCTAAGCCTATACTAACAACTTGTAATCATTACTAATCTCCCCAAACAGCCTATATTGCCAAGAACATCAAATCTTAATCAAAACCCAATCCTAAATCATACAGACAATTAGTTTATCCTATTTAAAAACATCAAAAACAACCTTATAAACACAAACCCATCACACTTTTCATCAAACACCATGAACCCACCAAACACCCCCACATTTAGTGGGTTTTGGGGGCTGTAGAACACCAACAACATAAACCCCATTTTGTTTTATGGATTAATTAACATTACCAATACACCAATTAACATCCCACTAGTTTAATTAGATTAAAACATGTTTTTGAAAAATTATTGATTCTTGAAAAATTAATGTTATTGCATGTTGGAGTTAATTATGTAAAAACACTTACAATGATTAATTGGGAGGTGGTCTAAGCTTGGATTTAATCAAATCAAAAAAAAATAATGATGGTGGTTTTGGGGTGGCGGACGACAGCCATAGGAGAGAAAGGGGAAGGAGAAAGAAATTTTTGAAATGAATTTTGATTGTGTGTTTTCCATTTCCTTCCTTTTGTAAAGTTTGAGGTACCTTTCTTGCAATTTGATTATTCTTTTGGCCTCATTTGTAAACGACACCAATAATTAGCGGGAAACGACTTACTAGTTGATTTTGAAAAATTGCGGGAGTCGGGATTTGTAAAAATTACTTTCCAAATGTTAAAACGCACACAAAACGGATATTCATATGGTTTCGACTCGACTTAGCACGTAATAAAAATAAAATCTCAAAAAACTCAAATATCGATCAATCGATAACAAAAGATAAATTTTGGGCATCCGTCGGTATCGTAGTCATCATCGGTTCTTCTTAAATCGTCAAATGTTAAATTATGACCGTAAAGGTTGGTTTCAACTTAAACCGTCAAATATATAGCAAACGAAATTTCTTAAAAATTTCAAAATTATTCATAAAATAGGATTAAATAAATGACGTTGGGCTCGGGTATCACATCCACAAGTGAGTCACAACTTAGGAGAGATGCTCATACTGAACAACTCTTGAGACGATAACTTAGCATCATACGTCACATTCACGGGTATTACATCCTCCCCTCCTTAAGGGAGCGACGTCCCGGCGCTCTCCGGTTCTTATACTCGCATTTCGTACTACTAGAAAGATGGGGGTACTTCTTACTAAAGGGGTCTTCATGTTCTGATGTGGACTTCGGTTCGCGTCTCGGGTTCCATTAAACCTTCACATTGAGTATAATACCTTGCTTCAGTCTCTTAAAATCTCGATCTATGATCTCCACTTCAATTTCTCCAAAATTCTTCCTACGGTTTTCAACACGTCTCTTCTCATAGCTTCTCGCGGTTAGCAAGTGATTCTTAATCTGCACCATCTCTTCCGTAGTCTCTCGAATCATTTCAAGTCCAATCAACTGACTTTTTCCTACTTCATTCTATCCTACTGGTGATCTATATTTTCATCAACATAATTCTTCAAATGCTACAGCTTCAATGCTAACATGGTAAATGTCGTTGTACAAAGATACTACCAACGACAAGTGTCGATCTCAACATATACTAAAATCAATCACACACGCTCAGAGCATGTCTTCCAACATTCGAATCGTCCTTTCACTTGGTTCATCGTCTCATAAAAACAATTAATCATAACGAAAATCACACGGATCGCACCTAACCCCCATCGAAAACGTTCATAATATACAAAACGAAGTAATTAATACTAGTCGTACAAATCTACTTATTGCAATATTACGTACATACAACCTATTTCGTCAAAAACGAATTCATCGATGCGAAATCATCCGACGTATACATAACTCTCTCGAAAACATCACAATCCAATCAAACACAAAAGCCATTATGAAGCACAAACAACCACATTACGACATGTTGCAACATAGCCAAACCATGCCAAGCCAATCAGTTTAATCAAGTTAACCCATGCTTGCTAATCAGCCAAGCCATGATAAAATAAGAAATATTGACAGGATACCGGATGAGTCCAGTCAAAAGAAAATTGCATGTTAAAGAAGGTTCACGAGCTTGCTAGCTATGGATGCATATCCAAAAAGATAGAAAAATACATACATATGTCATCGCAGGGTGCTCACACACGGATCCATACCCAAATATATATATATATATATATATATATATATATATATATATATATATATATATATATATATATATATATATATATATATATATATATATATATATATATATATATATATATATATATATATATATATATATATATATATATATATATATATATATATATATATATATATATATATATATATATATATATATATATATATATATATATATATATATATATATATATATATATATATATATATATATATATAAAATAAGTTCTCACAACTTCCGTCCCAAACGTGGTCAAAATATCAATAAGCATCATCGTTCACGGTTAATAATAATAATATATTAAATGGCACGTGTTCTCAATGATCGGACGTCATTAGACAATGTCGTCTGAAGTTCTCACAACTTTCGATCACTCGACTAAATCACATACAACATAAACACATAAAAGCAAGGATTTAGCACATAAACATCAACTATGTCCATCTGTCATTTAACCTTCGATGATCAAAGAAGATTGAGTCAAGGAAAGAGGACTCCTCACTTGAATAAACTAAGACGACAATTGGAATGGTCTTCCAATTTCCGATGCACAGTTGGTAAACTTAAATAGTTTATCGCGTGTCATTTGACATATCAAAAGAACAAGAAAAGAAAATAAATAACGTACGATACGTTTGATGTAGGAGAAGTCTTCGTTATTTCCCTCGGAGTTACTTGAACTCGGATTTCCTCTACTTCGGCATTTTTCTATTTTTGTTAAAATTCCTTCTCAGTGTCGGTACGAGTCCCTTTGGTATTTCATCAACACCCTCGTGATTCCGATGGAATTCGCACGTTACATTCAACACATAAAACATTTTTCCAAAATTACTCGGTCAAGGTGACTTACCATGTCAACGCCAAACGAAAGAAGAGATTTCAAGGGACACAAGAAAATTCAAAATTTTCTTTAGGAATCAAAGAGAATATGATTACTTGTATAAGGATCCACCATTTTTAAAACGTTCTCATACAAACATTTTTCAAAAACACTACCGGTTTTAAAGATGACCAATTGATTTGAAACTACATTGCCCTTCCAAAACTATGCATAACTAGCTAGATCATGCATACTTGAGGACCAAGCAACGACAATTAACAAAACAGGACTCTTCCCGAATTATGCATAGTTAGCTAAGCTGTGCATAATTGAGGATCGAGTGATGACGCAAACATTATTATTACATACCAAATATGACCACGAAAGCTTTCAGCATAATCTTCAAAATAATTAAATCATTTGAAATGGAATCTGAAATGGGAAAATATTGTTACTATCGTTTTAAGAAACACATCAAACATTTTTCGTCCACTTTGGAAACATACTTTTAATTTGCCTTTTTATGAGAAAATAAATAAATAAATAAATCGACACCATTCGCATTTGGTTGAACGAACCATTTAACACACTCATACATATTTTCAAAATAGACTATTCACAAAATAACGGTAAGGTGGTTCAAGATTAAAGATCATTGCAAGCACAACAAGAAATAAATCAAAAATCAATGAGATCGAACCAGGTAAACGAGCAATATAATCACCAACTATAATTAACTATATTAGAAATGAAAATACTTCAAATATATAACTAAAGTCTCGAGATAACAACAACGATCTATGACTATATGGAGTGAACATCGAACATCATCATAAGCGCCAAAAATAAAACAACGATCATAATTCCCATCGTCTCGAGTTTCACACACATTCCACCAAGGGTATACGGGGAGAGGAGAAGAATCACCCTGTCGAATTGAAACAATTTCACCAGGAAGATCGAGTTCTTTCACCTCTACAATTCGGTAAAGCGGCTTCGCCTCCTCGCTTTTGTTCAATTATAAATAAATAACCACTTTAATGAAGATTTATAGCATCATTCAAGTAAATACAAAAATTTTAGGTTCCATTAACCGAAAGAAGAAAAGTTACGGCGTCCATGAACATGACAAAAATACACCGGGTGACATACCCTTATTATCGTGTAATCGTGAAGTAGCAATTCAAAATAAATAATGGTCTCATGCCATAGACAATATTAAAATAAACAATCACATGACTACTCAAGTTCAGATATAGACTCGCAAAGTCGAAGAAGATATGTCGTACGGTCGAACCATCGTGACTCAAAACATTATATATACATCTTTATTAAATAATATACAAGTAGGCGTGTGTTGGGTAATCCACTTGTGTATTCTAATTAGTGTTACCTTGTACATTGTAAAACCGAACATTTGCATATTTAAATTTGTGTTACACCATTAAAGAATTTATACCTTTCATTTTTCAACTTACAAAGTTTTTATTTCTGGAAAAATTTCAATCTCTAGGAAATTACTAACATTAATAAATGCGGTGACCCGGTTATCATAATTGGTAAAATCATTAGGTTTGAAAATCTCAATACTTGTGGCCAAAATCCCATTAATATCCATATTTTAATTACCAAAAACGTGCATAGTAAAATTTTTCCAAGTTTTACGTTATTATTAATACGACTTATCTTATCACATATATACAAGTAAGCAACACAACTCAAATTAGTCCAATTGACTCTTAAAATTAACCTTGACTTTTTATTACACACATGTTTTCCTTACAACTGATTTGTTAAATCATATTCGCGCAATACGACTCAGAAGCTAAAGAGGTTTCACGTAGTATTATCTCGGACAACTTACTGATTTTAGCCGACACTTGAATCTCGATAACGATAATAATAATAATAAATAATTAAGATGCTTATTTCAATAATTCTAAAATATAGAAAATTCAAATTTTAAATCTTTAGCCAATTATCAAACGATTTTAAAATTAACACATCTCGCAGTAGAGTAAAATGACGTTCCATCAATATTTAAAAATACGTTTCAAGCGTTAGAATTTCTCACTTAAAGTGTATATTCCGATTTTGTCCCAGTTTATTTACTACAACGAGTGACAAGTTCTAGTTTATACCAATGCATATAACATGACCATATGTTTAAAATAAAACCAATTTGTCAAAGTCTCTAGCTCGAAAACACATGACCAATTTTTCTACTCGTGTTCTATATTACAAATTATGCCAAAAGTTTGCTATATTGACCCGAAAATTAACTCATATCAAGCCCACAGCTACATATACTCGATAGTCATATCGTAAATTTTATTATAACTCCTTTCTCAAATTAAATTAAAAAAAATCTTAACAAATCCATCACAAGCTTCTAGTATCAAATTATTAATATATGAAAACAAGGATTTTTATGAATAATATAAATTACTTATTATGATTTACCAACCAAGGTTGAAGGAAAAATAATTTCACATTGTCACTTTACTATCTATAAGAGTTTTACTTGTTACAAGACATATCATAGGTCATTTTTATCCAAAACTTTCATTCACCATTTATTTAATATGTAAACCACTTTATGTTTAAATCAATCCATCAACAAAATTTAATGCTTATTTAACTCACATAAATGCCGGACCTCGTCATGTATAATATCGAATTCAAAATAATGAAACAACAAAAACAAAATGGAATAAACGAAGCGAGAATACGTATGTCAACTAAATGTTGTTATCGGCCTCGGATGAGTCTCGAAATCGTACACCACAAAAATTAACACAAACCAACCAAATTTTCAAGTTATCGCGATTGATCACAACGCTAGTCTATTTTTAAAATGTATATTTAAATTCAAGTAAAATGCTAAACAACGATTCAATGACGACGCGCCTCAACCACGTTTCATAATATACACACGTAATCGCCACTATGACGTACGCATCATTGAATTAACTTCGGCTATGTTATAGTTACGCGAACTAATATATCAAACCCATAAGGGATAAAGGAAATAAAATAATATATAGAGGTAAATTACGTTTCAAAAGAAGATGTCCAAGAATGACACATCACGGTGTGATAACGACAATCGAGATCAATCTAGTTAATATACAATATGTTACGAAGAATTATTTACGTATCTAGAGTATCAAACGAGGTTCACACTCAGTTATTCGAACAATAATTTAATTATCAAGATTGATAATTAGCGGTAAGACCGAATTCTCAACAAAACCGCATTTTAAATGTACGATAATCACGCAAGGACCATTGCTTCACGTGCAATGCCTCCAAATACCATAGTATATACATACCTATACATACAATCACCCTCACATAAAAATAGGATCACAACGTAGTGTTGCCATGTAATGCAATGTAGCCCGTATCCCAATTACATGCAACACATATGATAGTCGTATAAATGTTTGCAAATTACGATATTAAGTACTCGACGTACACAAAAAAATATATCTCAATATATATCATAGTATTTACTTACTAAATACTAGGGAATTCATGTCAGTTTGAGGGATACATCTAAAATATAAAGCAATGCTAAAGAAATCTTACCGGAGCCATGCAGGATAGTTGTGTGCTTGGACAATTTCTTACGACACCAAAAGTTATAGTTTAGGATTTTTCAAACTGACCTAGTTCTCTATAACTCATAGCTCTGATTACCAATCTATAACACCCCCAAATCATATGCGCAGCAGAACTACAACATTTGGGTGTTAGGCAGTTATCATCACACATAAGCTATTTCGAACGACTCAAAGAAACGTAGAAATTTGAACATAAGTTAAAGATTGATTAAAACACCAAAGTCTACTGTTTTCCAAATCCCAAAAATAATACAAAACAGAGTTGCGGTTAGGTCCCCACTGAATCTTAACCCAAAAGTACATTTTCGTTCACATGACATAATATAAAATATTTAAGTGCTAAAAGGGAGGAAAAACAAAGTAGACCGCCAAGCCACAACAACTTCCATCCTCGCATGCTCCGCTGCTATCAATCTTGGTTACCTGAAACACATGCTTAAAATCATCAACACAAAGATTGAACGAATCTATAGGTTTATCAAATCATAAGTTGAACATAAGTATTAAGACCAATCATGACCATTCAATAGCATTGTCGTACTCACAATCTATTATTCAAAGATATTATCTTTAGCAATAGATAATAATTGTGTTTAAGCTCGTGACACTAATCCGTTAACTCAATCACCCGCGTACATTTACCGGCATCATTTAAGTGAAACCAGTGCCCCTTCTAAAGGCATTAGTTGTAATTATACCTTATTTCTTATCACAAGTTATCCGTCCATAGAGGGTACTCAACGTACTAGCTCTTGTCTCGGATAGGGTCGTCAACCCCATAGTACTATCAAATGTATAAGAGGCTATCTCCAACCCACACAAGGGCAAGACAATAGTTAATAGTTCACGAATTTAGGGACTTTTACAACTAGGGACTCAACACAATTCAAGGCAACATTCGGGTCCAACAATCATTCATGACTTATGTTCTTTTCATTTAAATAGCATGCATCCCCCTCGCAGGTAAAAACGTTTGAAATAAGTAAAGAGCGAGGCTATAGACTCACCTAGCGTAGTAGTAGTGGTTCTAGCGAAGACGTAACAAGAAATGTCACCGACGATGTGGATGCCCGGGAAAATCTAACACTTGACCTAAAAATCAAGGTACGAAACCAAATCAATACTCCGCGTACATTATTGTACTAAACACACGCATATGCAAACACACTCTATGCTTATGAAAACTCACGCCAAAATCAAACAAGTAGTTGTTACTAGACTTATACCATTTACCTACGTAATTAAAGTTGATTCCCATTTTATAGATTTGCCGGTACTTACCAAAAGTACGGGTTGTTTGCTATGACTTAAGCACTTATATAAATTTCAAATAAATTCAAAAAAATACCTCATGACCTTTATAAATCCCATATTTAATCCCATGAAAAGTTTTCACTTCTATGACTTGTTACACATCACATTACCAGACGTACACATTTAGGACTGATTTTGCACTTTGACCATGTTGGACTTGTTTGACCTATTTAAAATACACCATTGACCAATCCAACACCTAAGTCTAAAAATAGACTCACAAGTGCAGGTTTGAAACCAAAAATTAACTTTCAATCATGTACCAAACTCTATCTATGGTCCCCGGGATTTGACCCAAAACCAAACACAAATTCGGATTGTGTTGGTTCTCATCTCCCGGTACACGTATTTTCAAAATTGCATAACTTTTGACTCGTTTGGAGTCGTAAGCTCTACCTTATACCAAAACGAAGCTAAGACGAAGCTCTACAATTACATCCAATGTTTATGACCTGTTTACAAAGTTAAACCCACGAAAAACATGCCTGAACAATCTGCCTAAATTTTCCTCTTTCAAAATCAATTCAAAACTTGTTTCCAATCCATTCTATCATTACCTAAGCCTATACTAACAACGTGTAATCATTAGTAATCTCCCCAAACAGCCTATATTACCAAGAACATCAAATCTTAATCAAAACCCAATCCTAAATCATACATGCAATTAGTTTATCCTATTTAAAAATATCAAAAACAACCTTATAAACACAAACCCATCACACTTTTCATCGAACACCATGAACCCACCAAACACCCCCACATTTCGTAGGTTTTGGGGGCTGTAGAACACCAACAACATAAACCCCATCTTGTTTTATGGATTAATTAACATTACCAATACACCGATTAAACATCCCACTAGTTTAATTAGATTAAAACATGTTTTTGAAAAATCATTGATTCTTGAAAAATTAATGTTATTGCATGTTGGATTTAATTATGTAAAAACACTTACAATGATTAATTGGGAGGTGGTCTAAGCTTGGATTCAATCAAATCAAAAAAAAATGATGGTGGTGGCTGACAGCCATAGGAGAGAAAGGGGAAGGAGAAAGAAATTTTTGAAATGAATTTTGATTGTGTGTTTTCCATTTCCTTCCTTTTGTAAAGTTTGAGGGACCTTTCTTGCAATTTGGTTATTCTTTTGGCCTCATTTGTAAACGACACCAATAATTAGCGGGAAACGACTTACTAGTTGATTTTGAAAAATTGCGGGAGTCGGGATTTGTAAAAATTACTTTCCAAAGGTTAAAACGCACACAAAACGAATATTCATATGGTTTCGACTCGACTTAGCACGTAATAAAAATAAAATCTCAAAAAACTCAAATATCGATCAATCGATAACAAAAGATAAATTTTGGGCATCCGTCGGTATCGTAGTCATCATCGGTTCTTCTTAAATCGTCAAATGTTAAATTATGACCGTAAACGTTGGTTTCAACTTAAACCGTCAAATATATAGCAAACGAAATTTATTAATAATTTCAAAAATATTCATAAAATAGGATTAAATAAATGACGTTGGCTCGGGATATCACATCCACAAGTGAGTCACAACTTAGGAGAGATGCTCATACTGAACAACTCTTGAGACGATAGCATAGCATCATACGGCACATTCACGGGTATTACACAATATACCTTATCCCTCAAGGTTGAGGAAAGTGAAGTTGAAGAACAAGGATGATATTCAGGTTTCTAACTTTCTTAAAATGTTTAAACAACTGAATTTCAACATCTCCTTTGCCGAGGCTCTTGCTCACATGCCGAAGTATGCGAAAATGTTTAAAGATCTTCTCAGTGATAAGGAGAAACTCCTTGATATCGCTCAAACCCAACTTAATGAGAATTGCTCTACTGTCCTCTTAAGGAAATTACCAACTAAACTTGGTGATCCGGGTTGTTTCTTGATTCCTTGCAACTTCCCCGGGGTAGAGAATTGTATGGCCCAAGCCGATCTAGGTGCTAGTATAAACTTAATGCCATTAAGTGTTTGGAAACAATTATCTCTACCCGAGCTAGTCCCCACACGAATGACTTTGGAATTAGCTAATCGTACGGTTGCTAATCCAGTGGGGATAGCCGAAGACGTCTTCGTTGGCTTCGACAAATTCACCTTTCCGGCGGATTTTGTTGTCGTTGACTACGAGATGGACCCCCGTGTTCCATTAATCGTTGGACGTCCATTCTTGAGCACCGGTCGCACTCTCATTGATGTAGCCGCGGGCGAATTAATCATGAGAGTTGGTGACGATAAAATCGTTTTCAAAATGGGTAAACTTTCTAAGCATCCTTCGGAAAACGAGAGTGTTAATTTCATTGAAGTTCTTGATGAGGCTTGTGAAGAACATTTCAAAGACGCTTGTAAAAGTGGTTCTTCTTCTCTACCCATTGTTGAGACCGTTGCCTCTATTTCTCCATCACTAACTCCATTTGGAGAAAGTGATTTCATTTTCAAAGACTTTGAAGCAACTTTGGGAGATGTGGACTTGCAATATGACGATTCTCCTTCCAATTGGGATGAAGACATTCGTACCATTGAGAAACTTCTCAATGAGAACCATATTTCTCCACCATCTCCTAAGGATATTTCTATGATGATCCGAATTTGAAAACGCCGTCCATCGAAAATCCTCTGGATTTAGAGCTTAAGGATCTTCCGTCTCATCTTGAATATGTGTTCCTTGACGACAACAACAAATCACCCGTCATCATCGCTAAGGACTTAAAAGAAGAAGAAAAATCCCGACTTATCGCCGTGCTGAAGAATCACAAGAAAGCGATTGCTTGGAAAATCTCCGATATTCGTGGAATTGATCCTCACTTTTGCACACATAAAATTCTCATGGAGGACGACTTTAAACCCACTATTCAAAACCAACGAAGGGTGAATCCCAAGATCCACGACATTATAAAAAAAGAGGTTATCAAACTTCTTGATGCGGGCATGATCTATCCTATCTCGGATTCACCATGGGTTAGTCCAGTCCATTGTGTGCCTAAGACAGGCGGAATCACCGTTGTGCCCAATGGAAACAACGAGTTGATTCCTACTCATCTCGTTACAGGGTGGAGAGTTTGTATAGACTATCGCAAACTCAATGATGCTACGAGAAAGGATCATTTTCCCCTTCCTTTCATGGACCAAATGCTTGAACGTCTAGCGGGTAATGACTATTACTGCTTTTTAGACGGTTTCTCGGGTTATTTTCAAATACCCATGGATCCCCAAGACCAAGAGAAAACCACATTCACTTTTCCTTATGGAACATTTGCTTACAAAAGAATGCCTTTCGGCTTATGCAATGCTCTTGGGACTTTCCAAAGGTGTATGATGGCTATCTTCCATGACATGGTTGAGCAAACCATGGAAGTCTTCATGGATGATTTCTCGGTCTATGGTGATTCTTTCTCTCGTTTCCTTGCCAATTTGGAACGCATGCTTAAGCGGTGTGAAGATACTCGCCTTGTTCTAAATTGGGAAAAATGCCATTTAATGGTAAAAGAAGGCATTGTTCTTGGACACAAAATCTCAAAAGCCGGTCTTGAAGTCGACCGTGCTAAAGAGGATGTCATAGCCAAATTACCTCCACCTTCAACCGTGAAGGGTGAGAAGTTTCCTTGGTCATGCGGGCTTCTATCGTCGATTCATTCAAGATTTTTCTAAAATCGCTCGCCCGATGACCCACCTCTTAGAAAAAGATACTCCTTTTATCTTTTCTAAAGAGTGTCTTGAATCCTTCAATCTTCTTAAGGACAAGCTAACTAAGGCACCGGTCTTGGTTACCCCTAATTGGGAGCTACCTTTTGAATTGATGTGTGATGCTAGCGACTTTGCTATTGGAGCGGTTTTAGGCCAAAGAGTGACCAAACACTTCCAACCAATCCATTACGCTAGCAAGACAATGACAGGGGCTCAATTGCATTATACCACTACCGAAAAAGAGCTTTTAGCTATAGTGTATGCCTTTGAAAAGTTCCGCCCCTATCTTGTTCTTTCCACCACCATTGTGTACACCGATCATTCCGCGTTGAATTACTTGTTAACTAAGCAAGATTCTAAGCCAAGACTTCTTCGTTGGGTTTTGCTCCTTCAAGAATTCAACATTGAAATTCGTGACAAGAAGGGAGCCGAAAACCTAGCCGTGGATCATCTAAGTAGACTTGAGGATCCTTATCAAGGGGATCATCCGAATCAAGAGATCAATGACTCTTTTCCCCTTGAGGCCTTAATGTCAATCAATTCCAATCTTGATGACACCTCGTGGTTTGTGGACATTGCAAACTACTTAGCGGGTGGTATTCTTATCGAAGGGTTAACATTAAGAAAAAGTTCTTTAAAGATATTAAGACTTACTTTTGGGATGACCCTTATCTCGTCAAACAATGTGCTGATCTGATTATTCGCCGACGTGTTGATGGACCCGCAGCTTTAGAAATTCTTGAAGCTTGCCATAAAGGACCCACCGGTGGTCATTTTGGTCCAAATTATACCGCGAAGAAAGTGTTTGACTCGGGAGTCTATTGGCCCACCATTTATCGTGACGCTCACGAGATGGTTAAAAATTATGATGCTTGCCAAAGACAAGGCAAGATCACACATAAAGACGAGATGCCTCAAAATTTCATACAAGAATGTGAAATCTTTGATGTGTGGGGCATCGATTTTATGGGGCCATTTCCATCATCTAAAGGGAACAAGTAAATCCTCGTAGCCGTTGACTACGTATCCAAATGGGTTGAAGCTAAGGCTCTCCGTACGAATGATACGAGGGTGGTTGTGAAATTTTTGAAACAACTTTTTGCTCGATTCGGTGTTCCTCGTGCTATAATCAGTGACCGCGGGACTCATTTTTGCAATGATCAATTTGCTAGATTCATGGCTAAGTATGGTGTCAACCATCGTCTTTCCACCGCTTATCATCCTCAAACAAATGGTCAAGCCGAGATTTCTAACCGTGGATTGAAGCGAATTCTTGAGCGTACTGTGGGAGAGCATCGTGCCTCGTGGGCCGATAAGTTAGATGATGCTTTGTGGGCTTTCTGTACCACATATAAGACCCCGATTGGTTATACACCTTATCGTCTTGTGTACGGGAAAGCATGCCACCTCCCTATTGAGCTGGAACATAAGGCATACTGGGCCTTGAAGTGGGCTAACTTCGACATAAACAAAGCCGGCGATCTTCAGAAGATTCAACTCAACGAGCTCAACGAACTAAGAAATGAAGCTTATGAGAACTCATTGATCTACAAGAAGAAGACCAAGATCATCCATGATTCAAGGATTAAGAACCGAGAGTTCCACGTTGGTGATCAAGTTTTACTCTTTAATTCTCGGTTGAAGATCTTCTCAGGAAAGCTAAAGAGCCGCTGGTATGGTCCATTCACCGTCGCCAAAGTCCTCCCATATGGCACCATTGAGCTTTCTCAGCCAAATGGGCCCATATTTAAGGTGAATGGCCAGCGCGTGAAGTTGTACTTTGGTGAGGACATCTCTCATGAGATGATTCCATCCCTCACCACGTTTCCCTTGAATTAGTTCTGGGTCGATTCAGGATCGTGACTCGGTTAAAAAAAACAAGCGCTTCTCGGGAGGCAACCCATGATCTATCCTTTACCGTTTTCATAATAAGTGTAGGGGGAGCCTCGTATGTGTTTGTTGTCTTGTTTCTTATTCTGTGCATGGATTTAAGCTTCAAAGATCCATTCTCGATGACTTTTGACGAACAGTGATCTCGTGTACCCGTCTTCCTGGTTTTATCCTAAACTATAGTTGAAATCACTATAGTTGTCCTTTCCTTAGCAAGATTTAAACAAAGTGCACAATGTCCTAAGTGTAGGGGAGTTTACTACCACATGCTTAAACATCGAGGACAATGTTTATATCAAGTGTAGGGGGGACTTCTATTGAAGTAAGTGGTCTTTTCCATGAATTTGCCCTCATTTTAACCGGAAAATTTGATTTTTCGACATTTTTCAAAAATTTTAATCTATTTTGGCCTAGTTGTATAGTAGTATTTTCCTTTGTTAGCGTTATTTACTTTCTTTGCTAGAATAAATTTTCGATAAAGTGGTTTTAAATTTTTCAAAGTCGTTAATATTTTGACTCAACCCGAGTTTACTTATCTAAGTTTACTCTAGCTAGTATCCTTAACGTGTTTAAGTCAAGTTTTGCTAGGCTTTTATATAGGTAACTTTAAAACGCGAAAGTCTTAACTCTCACGGGTTAAGAACAAGAACTTTTTGCAAGTTCCTATAATTGATCCTAGAGAGTCGTTTATCAAGGGAACTTTAAAATGCGAATTCTAAACTTGAGAAAGTCTAAGAGTTTACAAGATCCTATAGATGACTCGAAAACCCAAAACATTGATTTAATTGGCTAAGCATCCACAAGTCTCATTCCTTGAGATTTTAAACTATGGAGAACGAGAGATGATAGAGTCAATTATAAGTTTGGTATTCTTTCGTGAATTTATGTGAGTTGATTATAAACCTATTCTCCCATCGCTTGCTAATAAATTTATCTGCAATAAATAAGGTTGTACGATTTGAAAAGTTACTTAGCTTCTAGCCCAAGATCGTTTAAAAGTTGCTCGGTATTAATTAGAGTTCATAGCCAAGGCATAACTTATTGAAGCGGGATGCGAAGATTGGCGAGTCCGAAAAGGCCCTAACAAGGCATGAGGGCTACATTTTGTTGCTAAAGATCCAAAAGTGATGTGAAGAATCATTTATCGAAAATCAATATGAAGGATCGAGACACACGACGAAAAGCAAATACTCCCCAAAAGAGCATGGAGAAGTCTATCCAAAAAGGCCCTAACAAGGTATGAGGATAAATAGATCCAAGTCCTAAAAGGAGGCGGATCGTTGTATATCAAAGTCCAAAATAAAGATTGGAGAAAAATGAAGAAGTCGTGGTCCAAATATGAAGAATCTCTCAAAAAGTCAGAGAGAAAAAATTCCTATTATAAAGAGAAGACCATAATTTCAAGAACGTCTCTCAAAGATTTGAAGTATGAAGTCGCTGTGAAATATCGGTCCGAGAAAGGTCTCAAATCGTGAAGCGAGTTATGCCAAGATATGAACTTTAAGAGGTCCCGAGAAGCAGTTTTAAAAGATTTTGTCCTTTAGCTAACTATTGATTAAATCGTCCCACTTTATTTTCAGCCTAAATAACTATCGAAATAAGTCAACAATGCATCCTTGTGATCATTCAAGACAACAATAAAATATAAGAGATACACCTAGGAATAAGGGAGTCTATGTAAATAGTTTGCCCACATGAATTCGTGTTAGTTTGCTAACTTATAATAACAATGATCTCGTTTTTAAGCTTGGTATGGGGAACGTGAAACATGAGGATGATAAACGTTCATGGCAGCCAAAACCCCAATGTAAGTATTTGATTTCTTTACTTGTTTCTATCTTTTTATTTTCCTTAATGTTTAGTATTTAATAAAGGCCAAGGTGGGTTATTTATGATGGAAAATGTAAGCCGCGCTTTAAAATTAATGCATTGCATGAGGGTATTGCAATGGTCAAGTGTAGGGGATTTAATAAGTGTGAAAACACTTATCCTTTTACCACTTATTTCCAATAATAACTAGACCAAAACGTGTATTTTATGTCGTAAAAGTCGAAATTATGCGTGGTTTGTGTTTTTATTGTGTTTTAGGACAAAAAGATGAAAAAGGAAGAAAACACGGGCTTTCACGGGCTTTTATCGAAGAAAACGAGAAAAGACGAAGTCAAAAGATCAAGAGTGCAAAAAGAACGGAAGTCCAAGGCCTATTTTGAAGATTTATCAAAGAAAAAGTCTAAATAAGAAAGTTTAATGAAGTCGAAGAACTCAAGTCTAAATAAGTGAAGAATTTATAAGACGAGTTTAATTAATCCCGAGACGATGTCGAGAAAAGTCGAAGAACTGAAAAGACGAAGAGCCGAGAAGAAAGAAAGAGGAGGCAACACATGCACCTCCCCATTTCCCTATAAATACCCTCCTAAATACATTAGGAGGGTGGTTAGCTAGTTTTATTTTTCATTTTTCCTTTCTTTAGTTTTTAGAGAGAGAAATTTTTAACTTTCTCTCACTAAGTTTTTCATCTTTTCTTTCAAATTAAGCTTTATTTTCATTTGTGTATTGGAGTTTCATTAATCAAAAGTTCAAGTTTAAGCTTTTAATCTTCAATCTTTTTCTTCCTTTCTTGATTTACTTTAATATTTGATCCGAAAATTATATTTCATACGGTTTGATTTTGATTGATGATTTCGTGATTAAAAGTTTATCTTTTTAATCCTTTATAAGTTTTGTGCAACATAAGCTTTGAGCTTTTTATGCTTATTGGCTTATTTAATACTTATCTTATTTACTTTTTTAAAAGTTTTCTTAAAGTTTTAATCATTTTATGGTTTGATTTAAAAGTTTTGCTTATTTAAAGTTTAAAAAGTCTTTGCTTCATGCTTATTAGTTCGGCTTATTATTGAGTTGGTTAAGTCTTGGATTGAGCTTATTGAAAATAGCTTAAATCCTAGCTTATTTCGGATTAATTCCCATCGCAAAGTAAAACCCCATTGCGACGGGGTATTGCGACACATATTGCGATCTGTGCATCGCATAAGGGTTTTGTATTCAGATGCAGTTTGCGATAACATTCCTTTTGGTGTTATTGCGATAGGACATTGCGATATGACTCAGTTTGTGACATTGCGATTGGGTTTAAGTTTCATACTGCGACAGGATATTGCGACAGGTGCATTGCGATTGGACATTGGATAAGGGTTTTGCGATAGATTGGTATTGCGATTGCACATTCCGACGAGATTGCGATAGAGCATTCCGACGGGGTTAATTTCTTGTTTCTAAGTTCACTTTTAAGTTTTAAAGTTTTAAATCCATTAAGTTTTAATTTCCAAAAATTGCACGCTTCCCGAAATCTCTCTGTTTTTACCAAGTGTTTTTTCTAGTAATTTTAAGTTTAAATTTTCAAAGCTTTAATTTAGTTTTTCTAGATTTGCTTTTAGCTTATTTTAATTACGTTTTGCACTTACCCTTTCTAATAGAATAGAAATATCAACTTCCCTTTTAGTGACCATTACCGACTATTCCACCATTAACCGTGATCAATTCGATTAGATACCGAGAGCGATATCGAGTACACAAACGCTAAAGCAAGCTAAGCAAAAATCAAGTATTATTGAGCTACATCAAGAGTCTCTTAATCAAGCCTCCTCTTCTCTTTGATTATGAGATCTCCACCAAGCCACCACCACCACACTCCGCCACTACCTTGTCTTTCATATAAGCATTGGTTGCTTATCCACAAGACACCTTTTTCTTTTAAGCAAATCTTAGAATTCTAGATTAACTAGGATTAGATTTATGCTTTTGGCTTGTTTTCTATTTCATACATCTTTGTATGACTCTTTTCTTCTTTTTATATGACTTCACTTGGGTCTTAGTCTTTGTGTTTTCTTCTCTTTTATTCTTTTAGTGTGACCTTTAGCTATGTCTTGTTGGTTGTTTCTTTTGTTCAACTAACCCTTCTATGTAGCTTGTCACCATATCTCGATTCCGGTGCCCCAAGCTAGGGGAGTAAGCACCAAGGGGGAGTCTTTGCAAAGTCCGTCTCTTCAACACCGACTTATGCAACCTTTTTGCTTCGACAAAGGGGGAGAAATGAATAAAATTGTCTTTGAAAATCTTGTGTTTTGTGTGATTGAGTTTATATATTGTCGGAATCAAAAAGGGGGATATTGTTAATGCAGTAATGCCTAAAAACGTTACTTGCATTTTTCGGTCTCGCTTAGTTTTGATTACGACAATATGTAAAAACAAGCATTTACAAAAACAACGAAAAACGAATTCTTGAGTTCAAGTATTTTTCATTTTACACATTTTCACTTAAAGGTATGAATAAACAAGTACTAACCTTAATCAAGTGATCAAGTGATTTAATCTTTTCTTAAAACTCATTTTTTATTAAGTGTGACAAGTTTTTAATTAAATTTTCTTTTTAAGAAAATGTTTTATTAAATTAAATATTTGAAAATTTGAAAATGGCATATTCCCTTTTGATTTGGAATATCCTTTCTGGATATTTTTATAACCAGATATGACCTCCACACTAGAGGACAAAAAGGGAGCGGAGTCTAGCCCGACGGTTCCTTAGCGCCTAGGCGGTTCCTTATCGATAAGGTACCGTCGGCTGATATAAGGAACCGCGGGCAGATATAGCCATTGGCCCTTTGTCCTATAAATAGTGGACCTTTCTCAGATTTTCAATTCACCTCTTTTGCACAAAAATTTCCAGATTCAAACATACTTCTTAAATCACTCAAATCCTTGATTATTGGATTGATTACTACTTGTTTAGAAGTGAATCTATCTCTTCCATCCTTTCCTCTTCAAGTGCAAAGAGAAGAACACTATCATTGTGAAGTGTTGAGTCCACCACCAAAGATCCTTTGAAGATCAAATTTTATACATTTGTTGTTGTGTAATAGTTGTGAAGATTCAAGTAGTTGTGTCTATTTGGAAGTTGTGTATGTTCTAAGTATAGTTGTGTAGATTGGTCCTAGCTACTATTAGGGATCGACTTTTATCTTAGAGTCGGAAATTGGTTAAGCGACGTGTACGGTTTTCTCCACCATAAGGAGCTTGTTGTGTAGCGAACTCTCGAGTAAGGAGTACTCGAGGAGTGGAGTAGGAACGAGGAGTGAGCTTCGTTGCCAAACCACTATAAATCCTTGGTGTTTGGTTTGATCTTTCTTTACCCTTAACTCTTTACATTCTTTATTCTTTGTGCATATATATTAGTTAAGTATTAGTTTAAATTACACTATCATTGTTCATATTGTGTATAAGAAGATTTCACTTATTTCCTTAAGTCTAAGTTATTGAGAAAAAGGATTTTTTTGAAAACCATCATTTAACAAGTAAATATAAGAAACTATTCAACCCCCCCCCCTTCTAGTTTCTACAAAGTGGAATACTCTCGTTACAAGTATTTCCCAAAAATGGATAATGATGAAAATACTACTAAAAAGCTAAGAATACTCGGATTGGAGTAGTGGTTTTAGAATGAGATGTTGATATGAAATGAGTAAAAGTGGCTCCTATTTATAGTGATGGCTGAGAGCAAATGTGCGCCGCACTTATCCGAAAGTGCGCCGCACTTTGGATGTGGGAATGTGTTCCGCACTTTTGACATTGTGCGCCGCACTTTTGTGCGTTCCAGAATCTTTTTTCAATAGTTTGGCTAAATTGCACCATAAGGACCCTCTTTTGTATTTTCTTCACTTTGCTCCTCCATACTTCATACCTGCATATAAAACGCAATATATTAAGTATCGAAAACTCTTATTTATGATACAAAGTGGTATTATAATAACGGGTAGAATATGTATATTTTGGTCATTATCAACTACGCTCCCTTTTGTCTTTTAATGGGGAATTAATATCTGGAGCAAGTTTTTACCTTCAAAGGATATTACTATGGCATATAGAATATGCCATATTCAAATTTACATTTTCTATTTTAATAAAAGATTTTCTTAAAAAGAAAGTTTATTAAAAAATATTTTGTCACATTTGACAAAATCTAAGATTAGGACTAATCACTTTTATGATCAATAATCATGATTAAGATATGTTAGTGCAATACTTAAAATGATTATTACCTTAATGATAGTGTTTATTAGATAACTCGTCTTATGATTATATTTGACGATAAATGTCTTTTTAATTTGTCGTGATCAAAACTAAGAAAGATTAGTTAACACTAATAATGTTTTTAGGCACTAATAATGTTTATATTCCACCTCACCCAACTTTATATAAAATATATCCCACTAAATACCCTAATACACTCACAGTTTATTAAAAAAATTTAAAAAACTAAAAGCTGGCACACATGCCGAGCGGTGAGAAAGTGTAAACTAGTTGGTTTTTGAAGGGAAACTCACGTGTGGGTTATGGTGAGGTTTATGGCGTCGGTTTTGGCCACATAGGACTCACGAGTGAGAAATTCAACCATTCCCCCTAGCCTAATGTCAAAGTCATCTTAGTCTGACACATACAGTATTACTTTTCAATAAAATAAATAAATATTGTACTTGTTACTGTACATATATTACTTCATCTTCCCCAATGCTCAAAATATTTTTCACCCTTTCTCTCTTTTGTCACCATTTTTTTTTCTTTTCTTCATCAATCTCCCTTCTTTTCATTAACTACTTTCCAACAAGTACACCGTGATTTTCATCTCTTTCCGAGTTCAATCTCATCTCAAGGTGGTTCCCACCGGTTTTCTAAGGTAAGTCCCCATAAAAACTTACATGTCTATTACAAATGAGCTCGATTTATAAGGTGGTTCCCGGGAACCACCTACCATTGGTGTGGGTCCGCCTCTGCCTCTACTTAGATCTTAACAAAATGGAAATCAGGCTCGGACGAAAAAAAGTATAACAGGCTCGGACGGAAAGAAAGAAAGGGTCATTTGCCTCAAAGTCATAGGCATTGGACAGTGGCGGATCTAGCCGAGAAACTAAGGTGGTTCCTTAATTTAATCGAGCAAAATTTTAAATAGTCAATCAACCAACTTAGTAACTTTCTGAGTCGAGTAAGGTTCGTAGTATGTAATATTGTTTGTTTAGTTGAGGTGACTAAATTTTCCGGGTAGATCATGCGCCGGACTAAGGTGCTTTTCTTTGCTTAATTGAGGTGACTAAAGTCACTCGTGTGCGAGACAGGTCGGGTCGGGTCCAATGAGTGACTCCTTTCGTCTCAAAATTAAAATTATTGTTTATTACAAAGAACACACGGTTTAAAAAAAATACATGTTTTTACAGATTTCTCTCTATTACTTTTTAACATAAAAAATGTTTTATTTATTTTTATAAATTTATAATAATAAATTTAAGTAAAAATAACATGGTAACTTGATCAAAATTTTATATCTTTTGTTAATTTTGGATAATTAATTTGAGACATTCTAAGAAAGAACATAGCGTATAAATTTAAGATTACGGAAATATTGTACAATATCTGAAAGCTTAAACCTTTTTAGACTATGAATATGTGATATATATCATCAACAATTTTAATATTGCTAAATAAACAACAATTTTAATATGACATGTACAATAGCAATGTTCAGCATATAACCCTTTATTCATTACGTAGTACTATAGTTTGTAACAACCGTTCAAAATTATTGAACCAAGAATACTAAAGAAAAACTGAATTAGTAACTAAGCCGGGGGAGTGGCACCTCAAAAACTTACTGTCACCTCAACGCCACATCAGATTTTTCACAACTCACAAAAACTCACCTTATCCTGGGAATAAGGAACAAAAAACTCACCTCCACCTCACCCAAATTTATATAAAATATACCCCACTAAATACCCTAATACACTCATAGTTTATTAAAAATATAAAAAAGAAAAAGTTGGCACACATGCCGAGCGGTGAGAACGTGAAAACTAGAGGATTTTTAAATTAAAACTCACGCGTAGGTTATGGTGAGGATTATGGCGTGGGTTTTGGCCACATAGGACTCACGAGTGGGAAATTCTACCATTCCTCCAGTCTAAGGTCAAAGTCATCTTAGTCTGACACTTACATTATTACTTTTCAATAAAATAATTAACTATTGTACTTGTTACTGTACATATATTACTTCATCTTCCCCAAGGCTCCAAATATTTTTCACCCTTTCTCTCTTTTCTCACCATTTTTTTTCTTTTCTTTCTCAATCTCCCTTCTTTTCGTTAACTACTTTCCAACAAGTACACCGTGATTTTCATCTCTTTCCATGTTTAATCTCATCTCAAGGTGGTTCCCACTGATTTTCTAAGGTAGGTCCCAATAAAAACTTACATGTCTCTTACAAATGAGCTCGGTTTTTAAGGTGGTTCCCGAGAACCACCTACCATTGGTGTGGGTCCGCCTCTACCTGTACTTAGATCTTAACAAAATGGAAATCAGGCTCGGACGGAAAGAAAGTATAACAGGCTTGGACGGAAAGAAAGAAAGGGTCATTTTCCTCAAACTCATTGGCATTTGACAGTGGCGGATCAAGCCGAGAAACTAAGGTGGTTCCTTAATTTGATCGAGCAAAATTTTTAATAGTCAACCAACCAACTTAGTAATTTTTTGAGTCGAGTAAGGTTCGTAGTGCGTAATATTGTTTGTTAAGTTGAGGTGACTAAATTTTTCGGGTCGATCACGTGCGAGACTAAGGTGGTTTTCTTTGCTTACTTGAGGTGACTAAAGTCACTAGTGGGCGAGACATGTCGGGTCGGGTCCAATGAGTGACTCCTTTCGTCTCAAACTTAAAATTATTGTTTATGACAAAAAACACACAGTTTAAAAAAATACATTTTTTACACATTTCTCTTTATTACTTTTTAACATAAAAAATGTTTTATTTTATATTTTTAAAATTTATAATAATAACTTTAAGTAAAAATAACATGGTAACTTGCTCAAAATTTTATAGCGTTTGTTAATAGTGGATAAATAATTTGAGACATTCTAAAAAAGAACATAGCCTATAAATTTAAGATGATGGAAATATTATACATTATCTGAAAGCTTAAACCTTTTTAGACTATGCATATGTTATATATATCATCAACAATTTTAATATTGCTAAAAAAATCAAAAATTTAAATAAGACATGTACAATAGAAATGTTCAGTATATAACCCTTTATTCATTGCGTAGTACTGTAGTTTGTATTGAACCAAGAATACTAATGAAAATCTGAATTAGTAACTAAGGCTGGGGGAGTGGCACATCAAAAATCCTCCGCCAACTCAGCGCTACATCATATTTTTCACAACTCACAAAAACTCACCTTATCATGTGAATAAGGAACAAAAAACTTACCTCCTCCTCACCCAAATTTATATAAAATATACCCGAGTAAATACCCTAATACACTCACAGTTTTTCAAAAATTATATAAAAGAAAAAGCTGGCACACATGTCGAGCAGTGAGAAAGTGAAAACTAGTGGGTTTTTAAAGTGAAACTCACGCGTGGGTTATGGTGAGGTTTATGGGGTGAATTTTTGTCCCATAGGACTCACGAGTGGGAAATTCTACCATTCCCCCATCCTAAAGTCAAAGTGATCTTAGTTTGACACTTACAATATTACTTTTCAATAAAATAAATAAGTACTGTACTTGTTAATGTACATATATTACTTCATATTCCCCAAGGCTCCAAATATTTTTCACCCTTCCTCTATTTTCTCACTTTTTTTTTCTTTATCAATCTCTGTTATTTTCGTTAACTATTTTCCAACAAGTACACCGTGATTTTCATCTCTTACTAAGCTCAATCTCATCTCAAGGTGGTTCCCACCGGTTTTCTAAGGTAGGACACAATAAAAACTTACATGTCTCTTACAAATGAGATCGGTTTCAAAGGTGGTTCCCGTTAACCACCTACCATTGGCGAGGGTACGCCTCTGCCTCTACTTAGATCTTAACAAAATGGAAATCAGGCTCGGACGAAAAGAAAGTATAACAGGCTCGGACGGAAAGAAAGAATGCGTCCTTCGCCTCAAACTCATGGGCATTGGACAGTGGCGGATCTAGCCGAGAAACTAAGGTGGTTCCTTAATTTGATCGATAAAAATTTAAATAGTCAACCAACCAACTTAGTAATTTTTTTAGTCAAGTAAGGTTCGTAGTGCCTAATATTGTTTGTTTAGTTAAGGTGACTAAATTTTCCGGGTCGATCACGTGCCAGACTAAGGTGGCTTTCTTTGCTTACTTGAGGTGACTAATGTCACTGGTGGGCGAGACAGGTCGGGTCGGGTCCATTGAGTGACTCCTTTCGTCTCAAAATTAAAATTACGGTTTAAAAAATACATTTTTTTACAGATTCTCTATATTGCTTTTTAACATAAAAAATGTTTTATTTTATATTTTTAAAATTTATAATAATAAATTTAAGTAAAAATAACATGGTAACTTGATCAAAATTTTATATCTTTTATTAATAGTGGATAACTAATTTGAGACATTAAAAAAATAACATAGCTTGTAGATATAAGACGACGGAAATATTGTACAATATCTGAAAGCTTAAACCTTTTTAGACTATGAATATGTGATATATATCATCAACAATTTTAATATTGCTAAAAAAATCAACAATTTTAATAAGACATGTACAATAGCAATGTTTAGTATATAACCCTTTATTCGTTACGTAGTACTGTAGTCTATAACTACCGTTCAAAGTTATTGAACCAAGAATACTAAATAAAATCCGAATTAGTAACTAAGGCTAGGGGGAGTGGAACCTCAAAAAACCACCGCCGCCTCAGCGTGACTTCAGATTTTTCACAACTCACAAAACTCGCCTTATCATGGGAATAGGGAACAAAAAACACACCTCCACCTCACCCAACTTGAAGAAATGTAAATCTATGCTTATGTTTTTAGAGAGAGAAAGAGATAGAGAGATGGTGGATTACACACACACTTAGAGAGAGAAAACCAATGTTTACTATGTGAAAAGTGAATAACCACACACCCTCTCCATCAAAGGAGAGGGTTTATATACCCAAGCCTTGCAATGGGCTTGGTCTTACACGTTTGGGCCGGCCTACACATGTTGTAGGCTAGGCTTGGACTTGTTTGATAAATAAAGAAAGTTAACTAAACTACGAGCTATTACATGGACTATCGTTGGAGTGACCGATCCTTCTTAATACGTAAAACGTATTTCCAACAATCTCCCCCTAAGGGAGGTCACTCCAAACAAGGGCGTTACACGAGTTACAATAATGAAATAAACCTAGCATACTATGCTTGTCTTGAGCTCGTAGTCTTTGTCTTTCTTTTTCTTTTTCTTTTCTGGTGAACATTCTGATGTGATCTTTGATATTAATCTTGAGCATTAATCTCTTGCCTTGATCTCGTGCATCTATCACTTGTGATCTTTGCCTCTTCGTGACGCCATGTCCCACATACTTATACCTTCGTAATTCTTGAAAGCTTCAGAGTTCGATACAGTGGAAGACTTAACTTTTAGGCTTTCTTGAATTAGATGAGATATTAAGTGCATAAAGTATAAGCATGCAGGGACGACTTCTTCTTGGATTCCGCAACGCCACCGTCTTCAGATGCCGCAACATAAGTAGACACGAACGAAATGGCTTTGAACATTTCATTCTAATTCGGTAGCATTTTACCTCCGGTCGGTGAAGACCGTTGGACGATATTAGATATCGTACCCGTGACAGATAGTTTCAATTAAGTAACTTCCTGACAGGATTTCGCGGGTAAACCCGTTCTCTTTATTCGACCATCCAAAGCTGACTTCGAACATAAAGAGTGAATCATTTAGATAATAATATCCGCATGATTTGAAGCCGTCAATTCATGTTCCTGGAACAAGTGAAATTCAATTAAGAACCGCACCATCGTTGCTTTCCAGTTGTCACGAGCTTGATTCGTATAGAATCTTGTAAGTTACCTACCAAGTGCTGTTTGAGGTTAACACTAGAAAGAATTCCACTCATCACTGTGAACACTGAGGTATCACTCTGAGTGTTCTGGCAAGATCACTGAGATATTGCGTAGAGGCCTGGAACGTGTTTAAGTTCAGCTAAGAATTAAACCACCGTTGCTTTCCAGTTCTCACAAGTTTGATTCATAAAGAACCGCACAAGTCACCTACCATGAGTTTTTTGATATTCGCTCAAGAAGGATTTCCATCTTCATTGTAAATACTTTCATATTACTCTGATGTTCAGGCAAGATCATGAAGATTTTGCGTAGGACTCTTAAAATCTTTCTTACTTTTCACAGTGTGTGAAGAAGCAAGGAATTATGGAAGTGTGTCCTAATGAGATATTTGATGATCTCAAATGGCTCTAGACTCGATCGTGCACTTTGGATTTTAGTGATCGGAGGCTGGAGAGGAGTGCCACCTTTTCAATACCAATTTATTCGGAGTGAATAAATCAATAGATAATGCGTTGTCTCCGTGTGATTAAAACAAATACCTTTTGAGAGATATCTGAGTTAGCTGGGATGGGTTGTGCATTGCATCACTGGATCCATGATGTCTGTCTTCAATATCGAGAATCATTAAAATGATCTCAATAGCATATGTATTGACCCAGTTTCTGCCAAAGTTGTAAGGAGGGCTTCTTTCTTTACACCCTTTATCTTTACAATTCTTTTTCATTCTTCAACCCCTTCAATGCTTACCAATACGTCATAACTAGCACCTTGTTGTGATTGTTCTAGTGCTAACTTAAGTACTTGGTCGGCATTCAGCTACGTTCACAATCTTTCTCCAACTTTCCTAAGGACTACTATTTCTAGCTATGGTATGTCCTTGGGAAGATTCCTCCGGTTCTAGAAGAATCATTGGACTTAACCTATCCTACCATCCTTATGTCAACACAATCTTCATCGTCGTGAATTAAATGAGGTTTGGGTAAGTATATGTCACCATGAAAATCCATTTTGATATGCAAATCTGTTTTGCTCCCCCTTAACATATGCCACGATATTCGAAAATATTTCACACATGTCGGGATGAGCCAGCACATTAAGTCAAACCATTTGTGATAATATCCCATATTAAATCACATTTTCTCCCCCATATTAAAAATATTAACCCAATCGATGTTTTTAATATCAATTGATTTAATGAAGTTTTAACAAAGGTTTTGGGAAGAAAAATGCAAGTCCATTTTATTTTCATGATATCAAACGTATGAGATATGATACCGATTTGTAACATGATCACATATTCACCATATTAGAAAAATTGACAAGGTTGGACTTCATAGATGAGAACATCATATGATAAGATCAAATGGTTCTTGTCAGCATATGTTGGTCGCCTCGTCACGTCTGAAGTCATCTCTTGACACCACATGTACGATTGGTATTGTTGTCTTGACACCAACTTGTGAACTTGGCACGTTCGGCATCGAAGATTCTGTATGCTTGACAATTGCTCCCCCTCAATTGTTGACCCGTGTTCTATTGAAAGAGCTTTAGTCGTCGGTTGAGTAGTCGCAGCGTCGAGTATGTAGATACCAATTGTAGATTGCTATGGTTGTAGAGATGATAGCTTCATAAAAACAAGACTTCTCTTGTTTTAACAAATAAATGCACTTAAACGTACATATATTTGTGTTAGACAAAGTTATAAAGTAAACTTGATCCCTTACAAGGTTTTAAAGTAAACCTTGCCCGAGAAAATTAATTCCCGTTGTGAGCCAAAGCTTTCATAAGAAATACTTGACTTTAATGTGAAAACCGGGTTGCAGTCAGAAATAACTACAACCCATATTGGCATGTTTTATGAAATATTTACAACTTTTGTACGAACTCTATTTATGGCGCCGTGTCAATATTAATCAACATTTCTAAGGCCGTAAATATTATCGTACCAAAAGACATGCCTTTGAAGAATAAAGTAAAAATATTTTTGGATTTTTCTAGATTTTTCAATTTTTATGGTTTTTATATGGTTTTATATTTTTGTATTTTGCTTTTGTGGATAAAAATATAAACAATATATACAGATGATCACCAAGGATACGGAAAATAGTTTTACCACCACTATTCTTTCGCTTCATCTGCCAGTTCCTTTAGAGTCTCAGGCGAGAAAGTTCTCATTCCTAGCTTGTCGGCCAAAAATTCAATTCGAGCGCGATCTAAAGCCTTCGTGAAAATATCCGCCAATTGATACTCAGATCGGACAAAGTAAAGCTCGATTATTCTATTTTCCACTTTCTCCTTGATGAAGTGGTAGCGAATGTCAATATGCTTCGACCGGGAGAATTGAACGTTGTTGCAGCATAAGGCAATTGCACTCTTGTTGTCACAGTACATTGGAATTTTGTTGAAACCTAGACCATAGTCGGTTAATTGCGATCTCATCCAAAGAATTTGAGCACAGCAACCGGACATAGCTATGTATTCTGCTTCCGTACTTGAAATTTGCAGCGCTTTTCTGCCTTTTCGATGCCCAACTGATTAGTCGATCTCCTAGTAGTTGCAAAGTTCCACTCATGCTACGCCTTGTATCTTGACAACCCGCGTGATCCGCATCTGCATATTCCATTAGTTCATTAGAAGAGTCCTTCGAATACCAAAGTCCCCGATTAATGGTTCCTTTAAGATATCTAAAGATCCTTTTAACAGTAGCTAAGTGTAACTCAGTAGGCCTAGTTTGATACCTGGCACACATACATATAGCAAACTGAAGATCAGGTCGACTGGCTGTGATATACAGAAGAGTACCGATCATTCCACGATAAAGTGTCGGATCAACGGTAACTCCATGTGGATCTGCATCAAGCTTAGATTTTTCCACCATTGGAGTATCCACGGGGTCGCAAGATTCCATCTTATATTTCTTAAGCGATTCAAGGGCATACATGGATTGATTGATAAAGATGCCTCTGGGACTCTGAGATATCTGAAGACCTAAGAAGAATGATACCTTTCCCATCATTGACATCTTAAACTTGGAAGACATGAGTGTCCCAAACTCATCAGATAAGGTTTGGGTCGAGGCTGCAAATATAATATCATCAACATATATTTGTACCATAATCATATCTTTACCTCGTTTCTGAATGAACAGCGTGGGATCCACCTTGCCTTTAGCGAAGCCTTGCGTATTGAGGAATTGTGACAAAAGATCATACCATGCGCGAGGAGCTTGCTTCAACCCATAGAGAGCCTTCTTAAGCTTATACACATGATTAGGATAATTAGGATTCAAAAAACCATCCGGCTGTTGAACATAGACCTCTTCCTTGATTTCTCCATTAAGAAATGCCGTCTTCACATCCATCTGATAGACGATCATATTCATATGGGCTGCATAAGCGAGTAATAGTCGAATAGCTTCCAAACGGGCAACAGGTGCAAAGGATTCCATAAAGTCGATGCCCAATAATTGCTTGTATCCACAAGCTACTAGTCGAGCTGTGTTCTTCAATATTCCGCCTAACTCATCGAGTTTCACCTTGTAAACCCATTTCAATGTGAGTAACTGCACTTGATCCGGGCATGGTACAAGTTCCCATACTTCAAGACGTATAAATTCATAAAGTTCTTCTTGCATAGCTTCTATCCAACATGATTGAGTAAAAGCTTGTTGCCATGTCTTAGGTTCAACTTCAGTGAGAAAAGCATCAAAGTGACAAAACATTGCACTTTCTTGTAACTGACTTCGTGTGGATACTGGACGATTAGGGTCACCAATAATAGAATCTATAGGATGATCCTTTGTCCACTTGCTTTCATGTTCACGAATCCGTGGATTGGAGTAAACCGTACTAGGAGCTTCCTCTGAGGTGGACGACCCGGCTTGATAAGGGTCGGGAATTGGTACACCAAAGAATGGAAGTTCACGCATTTGAGCGAATTCCAAATCGTGATCATCATCATCCTCTTCATCATCAATAGGCATGACATGGGTAGTTGAAGCAGGTGTTGGTTGAGAATTACTTGTTGATGGTATATCTAGACCAATTGTAGGTGCAGATGTGTCAGATTGTGCTTCGGTTGCTGGAGCGGCAACTTCGGTGACCGGAGCTATTACCTCTGGTTCTAGAGCAACAATAGTTGGAGGAGTAAAGAATTCATCAAAGAACGGTTGAAACAACGTATCCCATTCAGTCCTAGAAGGTGGTGTAAATGATGATGAAGTAGGGTTGTTTGGGACAAGACCAGAGCTAATGTTACTGGGTCCCATTTCATACTTAGATAGAGAGATGGTGAATTACACACACACTTAGAGAGAGAAAACCAATGTTTACTATGTGAAAAGTGAATAACCACACACCCTCTCCATCAAAGGAGAGGGTTTATATACCCAAGCCTTGCAATGGGCTTGGGCTTACACGTTTGGGCCGGCCTACACATGTTGTAGGCTAGGCTTGGACTTGTTTGATAAATAAAGAAAGTTAACTAAACTACGAGCTATTACATGGACAATCGTTGGAGTGACCGATCCTTCTTAATACGTAAAACGTATTTCCAACACAACTTTATATAACATATACCCTACTAAATATCCTAATACACTCACAGTTTATTAAAAATATAAAAATTAGAAAAAGCTGACACACATGCCGAGCGGTGAGAACGTGAAAACTAGTGGGTTTTTAAATTAAAACTAACGCATGGGTTATGGATAGGTTTATGGGGTGGGTTTTGGCCACATAGGACTCACGAGTGGGAAATTCTACCATTCCCCCAGCCTAAGGTCAAAGTCATCTTAGTTTGACACTTACAGTATTACTATTTAATAAAATAAATAAGTACTATACTTATTATTGTACATATATTACTGCATCTTCCCCAAGGCTCCAAATATTTTTCACCGTTTCTCTTTTTTCTCACCATTTTATTCTTTTCTTTATTAATCTCCCTTCTTTTCGTTAACTTCTTTCCAACAAGTACACCGTGATTTTCATCTCTTTCCAAGTTCAATCTCATCTCAAGGTGGTTCCCACCGGTTTCTAAGGTAGATCCGATAAAAACTTACATGTCTCTTACAAATTAGCTCGGTTTCTAAGGTGATTCCCGGGAACCACCTACTATTGGCGTGGGTCCGCCTCTGCCTCTACTTAGATCTTAACAAAATGGAAATCAGGATCGGACGGAAAGAAAGTATAACAGGCTCGGATGGAAAAAAAGAAAGGGTCACTCGCCTCAAACTCATGGGCATTGGACAGTGGCGGATCTAGCCGAGAAACTTAGGTTGTTCCTTAATTTGATCGAGCAAAAATTTAAATTGTCAACCAACCAACTTAGTAATTTTCTGAGTCGAGTAAGGTTCGTAGTGCGTAATATTGTTTGTTTAGTTGAGGTGACTAAAATTTCTGAGTCGATCACGTGTCAGACTAAGGTGGTTTTCTTTGCTTACTTGAGGTGACTAAAGTCACTGGTGGGCGAGACAGGTCGGGTCGGGTCCAATGAGTGACTCTTTTCGTCTCAAAATTCAAATTATTGTTTATGACAAAAAAACACACGGTTTAAAAAAATACATTTTTTACACATTTCTCTCTATTACTTTTTAACATAAAAAATATTTTATTTTATATTTTTAAATTTCTTAATAATAAATTTAAGTAAAAATAACATGGTAACTTGATCAAAATTTTATATCTTTTGTTATTAGTGAATATATGAGACATTCTAAAAAAGAACATACCCTATAAATTTAAGACGACGGAAATATTGTACAATATCCGAAAGCTTAGATATGAATATGTGATATATATCATCAACAATTTTAATATTGCTAAAAAATCAACAATTTTACTAAGACATGTACAATAGCAATGTTCAACCATTTATTCATTACGTAGTACTGTAGTTTGTAACAACCGTTCAAAATTGTTGAACAAGATACTAAAGAAAATCTGAATTAGTAACTAAGACTTGGGGGAGTGGCACCTCAAAAACTCACCGCTACCTCAGCGTCACATCAGATTTTTCACAACTCACAAAAAC
Source organism: Glebionis coronaria (assembly GCA_025667525.1). NCBI lineage: Eukaryota > Viridiplantae > Streptophyta > Magnoliopsida > Asterales > Asteraceae > Glebionis > Glebionis coronaria. Next base: position 94,880,932 of record CM046876.1, on the reverse strand, counting down.
TCACCTTAACATTGGAATAAGGAACAAAAGACTCACCTCCATCCCATCCAACTTTATATAAAATATACCCACTAAATACCCTAATACACTCACAGTTTATTAAAAAATATATAAAAAAGATAACACACATGCCGAGCGGTGTGAAAGTGACAACTAGTGGGTTTTTAAAGTGAAACTCACGCGTGGGTTATGGTGAGGTTTATGGGGTGCGTTTTGGCCATATAGGACTCACGAGTGAGAAATTCTACCATTCCCCCAATCCTAAAGTCAAAATCATCTTAGTCTGACACTTATAGTATTACTTTTCAATAAAATAAATAAGTATTGTACTTGTTAATGTACATATATTACTTCATTTTCCCCGAGGCTCCAAATATATTTCATCCTTTCTCTCTTTTCTCGCCATTTTTTTCTTTCCTTTTTTAATCTCCCTTCTCTTCGTTAACTACTTTCCAACAAGTACAATCTCATCTTAAGGTAGTTCCCACCGATTTCCGAAGGTTGGTCCCGATAAAAACTTACATGTCTCTTACAATTGAGCTCGGTTTCTAAGGTGGTTCCGGGAACCACCTACCATTAGCGTGGGTCCGCCTCTGCCTCTACTTAGATCTTAACAAAATGGAAATGAGGCTCGGACGAAAAGAAAGTATAACAGGCTCGGACGAAAAGAAAGAAAGGGTCATTCGCCTCAAACTCATGGGCATTGGACAGTGGTGGATCTAGCCGAGAAACTTAGGTGGTTACTTAATTTGATCGATAAAAATTTTAAATAGTCAACCAACCAACTTAGTAATTTTCTGAGTCGAATAAGGTTCATGACAAAATTTTCCGGGTCGATCACATGCCAGACTAAGGTGGTTTTCTATGCTTACTTGAGGTGACTAAAGTCACTGGTGGGCGAGACAGGTCGGGTTGGGTCCAATAAGTGACTCCTTTCGTCTCAAAATAAAAATTATTGTTTATGACAAAAAACACGCGGTTTAAAAAAATACATTTTTTACAGATTTCTCTCTATTATTTTTTAACATAAAAAATGTTTTATTTTATATTTTTAAAAGTTATAATAATAAATTTAAGTAAAAATAACATGGTAACTTGATAAAAATTTTATATCTTTTGTTAATAGTGGATAATTAATTTGAGACATTCTAAAAAAACATGACCTATAAATTTAAAACGACGTATATATTGTGCAATATCCGAAAGCTTAAACCTTTTTAGAGTATGAATATGTGATATATATCATCAACATTTTTAATATTGCTAAAAAATCAAACAATTTTAATAAGACATATACAATAACACTGTTCAATATATAACCCTTTATTCATTACGTAGTACTGTAGTTTGTAACAATCGTTCAAAATTATTGAACAAGAAATACTAAAGAAATACTAAAGAAAATCTGAATTAGTAACTAAGACCGGGCGAGTGGCATCTAAAAATCCCACCGCCACCTCAGCGCTACTTCAGATTTTTCACAACTCACAAAACTCACCTTATCATGGAATAAGGAACCAAAATCTCACTTCCACCTCACCCAACTTTATATAAAATATACCTACTAAATACCCTAATACACTCACAGTTTATTAAAAAATATAAAAAAAGAAAAAGCTGACACACATGCCGAGCGGCGAGAAAGTGACACCTAGTGGGTTTTTATAGTGAAACTCACGTGTGGGTTATGATGAGGTTTATGGGTTGTGTTCTGGCCACATAGGACTCAACGAGTGGGAAATTCTACCATTCCCCCGAGCCTAAAGTCAAAGTCATCTTAGTGTGACAATTACAATATTACTTTTCAATAAATTATACTTGTTACTGTACATATATTACTTCATCCTTACAGTATTACTTTTTAATAAAATATATTTGTTACTGTACATATATATTACTTCATCTTCTCCAAGGTCCACATATTTTTCACCATTTCTCTCTTTTCTTACCATTTTTTTCCATTTCTTTATCAATTTTCCTTCTTTTCGTTAACTACTTTCCAACAAGTACACCGTGATTTTCATCTCTTTCCAAGTTCAATCTCATCTCAAGGTGGTTCCCACTGATTTTCTAAGGTAGGTCCCAAAGTGTGTGAGGTCTCAAGTTCAATTCCCACTAGGTGCAAACAACCTTGAAGTGGTCACGCCAACCTCCTGAAAAGGGAGGGATTTACCTGGTTTGAGTCTGTGTGGCGGTGGGCTCAAACCCCGTGGATTAGTCGGCCAATGAGTCGGAAATCACGGTTACCAAAAAAAAAAAAAAAAAAAAGTACACCGTGATTTTCATCTCTTTCCAAGTTCAATCTCATCTCAAGGTGGTTCCCACCGGTTTTCTAAAGTAGGTCCCGTTAAAAACTTACATGTCTCTTACAAATGAGCTCGGTTTCTAAGGTGGTTCTCGGGAATAGGGGTGTCAAATGGGTCGACCCGATCCGAACCCGATAAAACCTTATAGGGTCGGGTTCATTCGGGTCCAACTCGGCTTATCGGGTCTATCGGGTTAACCCGACCAACCCGATAACCGTACCTTATAGGGTTGGGTTAGGGTTACTTTTCATATCTTATCGGGTTCAGGTTCAACCCGATAACCCATAGCGGTTGTGAGTGTTGTTTCCAGATTAAAAACGATGCTTGTAACTAATGATGGTTGTGAGTAATATTTGTAGATTATAAACAATGCGTGTAACTTCATCACACATTTTTATTTTGTTTGATAGTTTTCCCATGTTCTAGTTTATATTTTAAGGAAATGATGCTACTAAAAGGTAAAAGAATGTGTAACTTCATCACAGTGTATTATACACTGCATAGAAATGACAAAAACATATATGAATGTGCAACTATGACAGTCACGTATTTATATTGCATATGAGCATATCAGTCTCTTATCAAAATTTATTACAGGGATATGAAGATGTCGTGAATGAACGATAAAGTAGCCGAATAAACTCGTGTTTTTTTTTATCTAAGACAGCTAATTTTACTACAACCTGATAACAACCCGACAACCCAACCCGATTCAATGACCTATTTTGACCCGAAACCTGATAACCCGATATTTTATAGGGTCGGGTTAGGGTCAATATTTGAAAAAACAAAACCCGAATCAACCCGATTTCATCAACCCGATAACCCGACCCGATAACACCCCTACTCGGGAACCACCTACCATTGGCGTGAGTCCGCCTTTGGCATTGGATAACAGGCTCGGACGGAAAGAAAGTAAGTTGACCTGTCTTCTATGTCTTTTTAAGTTTTGTTCATATTAAATGATTTCCATTCCGTTAAGATAGTCATTTCAAGTGAGGAAAGAAATATCAATATCATTAAAACTCGATCTTTAATATTAGTGCAAATCAACAAATAAATCAGTCAAGTTATGGTGATCAAAGTTTTTCCTTTTAAGTGAAGATCATTTGTATATATATACATGTTGTCAGACTGATCATTAGTGCATCGTTGATGGTGTTGTTTTTTACTATCTTGCTGATGAATGGTAAGAATAAAGCATTAGGTATTCTTTCTTTTTTCTAACAATAATGTTTGGGTTACATTAAGAAACGCATATCTTGTTTCAGGAAATCAACTATCGAGGGCTCGTACATTTGGTGCAGGTTCAGTTGATGCACACGTCCGGTCAATGTCATAAACAACTCGGAATTAAAATGTCACAATGATGAAGATTGTTATGATATATGTCCACCTCGTAAAACATCGTTTTGTCAAAATGGGAAATGCTTCTGCTTCCTACCTCCCAATTCGAGAACTTTCTCATATTTCAACTGAAATATCGGTGATCCAGATGCACACCTTTTTATTTCATTATAGGTCTAAACTACGTTACCTCACTTGTAATGGTTACGAGTTGTGGAATATATTCAAGCAATAAGCTCATAAGTATAGCTCATGTTATACGTTTAAACTTAATGAAGACCTTTTATCTTATATGTTATTCAACAATAGTTCCCATTAGGAATTACATCAAAGTTTTGTCACTTTTTGCCTAAAGGTAGATTATTTATATTTGTGAATTTGTCTAGAGGCAACCAAACAGAAACATGAGTCTCGGTATGTGTTCATTTGCAAAAGACACTTTAAAGCTCGGGTTGGAGTTCCTGGTCTTGGTGTTTTGCATGAGCCTTCCAAAGGTTTTGCTAATTACTCGAGTGTTTGGCCAATCTGGATAAATGCGTTGAGGTCGGCAAATAGAAAGATCTCAAATCACCTTGACAGAGAATGCCATTATGCATAATGTGTCACGATTTGGCCCTGTATGATTAAAATCAATCCTTGATGACATCACATACGGAACTTTGTGAGGACCGGGAGGGGTTCTGCCCCCCCAAAATTTTCAAACACAAGTACATTTTTATCCCTATACTATATTGTGTTAGACATTATTAGTACAAATGTTAATAGGACATGTGAATTGGCCGCCTACAACAAAGACATTATAATTTGGCCCTTCCAACTATACATGTTCTGTACCCAGATGACATACAATGGCTTGCCTAAAACAAAGACATTAGAATCATCAAGAACCAATCACTTTGTCATATACTTGGGTGACATTTCACACAAAGACTATTGAAAGTGCATTAATAGAGTGGCCTTGTGTTACATACGAGCCTGTACATTTCCCAGGTAGACACTATTCTGAGTGCCTAATGGGTAAGCCTATTGGGTATTGGGTCAATCTAGAGCTTCCATTAACTGTACTCTGAACGAAACTTATAGATCGACCAGGTTGTCATGTATCAACTTTGTGATATAATGGTCTTAAAAAGTTATGGCATACATTACTAGTAGTAATTGAGATAAACATACAATTAAGAAGATCCATAATGCAAAAAGCTTTTCCATGAGTTCTTGCAATCGATTTGCCACATGACCTTCACATCATGTTTTATAAAATAATAGCCTATTGAGCAAATTCACTCCAATGTAAAGCTTTTGTGTAAAAAACTAAACCTGGCATTCAAGAAAAATGAAACTGCAAAATTAAGCAGAATATGGTTTTTGATAATTTCAGGAGTGGTACCTAATGCACTAATGCAAGCAATGATTCAACCAAGTGGTAAACCGGTAAAACTGGATACTAATTCATTAGATAAATCAGTATAACAACAAAATGAGCCACTTGCATTGTTTGATCAATTTTTTTACTATGGCTGAACTGCCCACTAGACTCGGATGTCATGATAAGCATCAAAAGTCTTGAGAGACGGAAAAACTTCACATGGTTTGTTTTATCCAACGATGTTGATTTGCTTTGTGTGCACGAGGTCATGCCAGCTTACTTAGATTGATAAATTCTTTTTCGAGTTCCAGCAACTCAATAGATTTCCATTGTTTCAAAACTGTAAACACACCCAAAATAATCACATGTTGTGCGTTAGTCATTTCTTCTTCTTTGTATAAAATTTCTTCTTTGGCTGTTTGAACCCTAATCCACTCTCCTGCCAAAAGGAATACAGCTTTACAACGACATTGGTAAAAGATGCTAAAAGATGCTAGCGACATTTTTTATGATTTGCAAGTGAAAATTTGAGAGCGAACTACTCACAAGATTTGTTAAGAACACATTTTAACAAGTTATTCTAATTCGCAAAAGTGAAGTAGAACACAAAAATAATACACGAGCAGAATTACCTTTTTGTACTGCATGTATGCAACTCGCCCGGTCAGCTCTTGACCCCTTCTACCAACATAGACCTGAAGGAAACATAAAATGGACTCAAAATACACCCAATGTTTATCAGCCCTATATACGTAGCTAAACACACACAAACAAGGTGTAAAATCTAAAGAAAACAATTGTGTATGCAGTATAATCCATTCAGAAAACATAAAATGGACAGCTTCCTGCCACCTATAGACCTCAGAGGTGGTAAAATGGGTAGTTTGGATAACGGGTCAAAACAAGTACTGTAATTTATAATGCAGGTCAGGTCGGATTGTTTAGCAAGTATAAAGAAGTGTTCTCCCTAATTCTTATATGTACTTGAAATACAATTTCGGCAACTTTCGATCTGTATACTATGGCCCAGTTGCTTTAGTCAAACTTTCTGTTATTTGCCCATTGGCCATTTGGTTTGATAGAGATAAAATACAACCAAATCGACCCATTGATACGGAAATGGTCGAAATTTCCACCTCTACTTAGGTCTATTTTAGTAACGCACTTGAAATTACTTTTTTTTAACAAAATGGAAATCATTTAATATGGTGAAAAAAACTCAAAATGACTAGTATAACATACCTAGAAGACGGGTCAACTTACTTTCTTTCCATCCAAACCTGTTATCCAATGCCCAGAAATTGAGGCGAATGACCCTTTCCTTTCGTAGCACCTTTTGTTCTGACTTTGAAAACAGCAGCCTTCGGATTCACCCAACCTTCCGACGTATCTTCATTCTTTAAGTTTCCTGAATTCTTCCTAGTATTAAATTTTCTTGAAGCTTGTTTTAAGCTTTCACCACAACTAAATTGCCCCCTAGAAACCACAACAAGTGTGTCACAAAACATTCTAAAACTATAAGAAAACAATAAGCCAGAAAGGAAAATAAACGTGAGACCAAATTACATGTAATCGATATTTGATGTCCTTTGCTGCTCAAGGTCACTACTTGACATGTCATTCAAAGGTGAAAAATTAGGTAGGCGAATTCGGACAAGCTCCTGGATCCTTCTATCGTCACGGAAAAAATAACGATATGCATACGAAAGAGACTTATTAATATATATGGAGCTTGCTGAGACTGCTTCCCCAGCATTTGAAACATTTTCTTTTAGTCTATCTGGTTGGAACGTGGAGCTAGTATACTCAGCACTGTCTCGTGTATGAATATTTTCATCTGATATCAGCAACCAGCAATTAAAACCACAAAACAAAAAAAAAAATAGATAAAAGCATTTGTTTGCATTTAACAGTTTATTCTTTCATTAGGACATATGCAATTCACCTCTGAATGTTGGTTGCTTAACATTTATTCATCTATACCACTCTTCTAAGTAACTTGTTAACTCGTAATAACATATAACATATCAACAAAAACGTCCATGTTAACCACTCAAGGATGGCCTAATGGCAAAAGGGCTTGTGAGTATCACTATAAGATGAGTGAGGTCTCAAGTTTAATTCCTGCTAGGGCTTGTGAGTATCACTCTAAGATGAACTGATTATTGAAATCTATCAATATAAAGGGATTGCAACTTATTAATTAGTGAACATATGTTTCTTGTGCATACATGGATTGGATTGGTACGTTTCTTCGATTGTATCTTGCTCGTCCATATATCATTTGATCATAAAGCTAAAATTTCCTTAAAAGGATGAAATAATATCTCTGGATCAGAATCCTGTCACATGACTTGCAGGAGTAAAGCTTTAACTCTAATTGATAAATTTATAACAAAAAAGTGATAGCAGATCATTTATAGGATAGTGTACGTATAGGGACTCTAAGTATTAACTCGGTTTTGTTTATATTAATCTCTATTACGACATGTCACAAAAATTTGAAAATTTCTTTGAAATACTGCATAATTGTCATATATTAGTAGATTTTTTTTAAAGTGTCTCGGTTTGAAAAATTGTGAGTTTTTATGTGCCTAATGTTATCATGGAAGATTGTCAATCCTGGAAGATAAGAAGATTATCTGGATATTGGAAGATTGTCAATCAGTTAGTCAATTAGCTGTCTAAATGTAATCTTCTTAGTGTTAGACAGATGTTTAGGTTGCCTACGGGCCTTGTATTAAGTGAATAGGCTTAGCCCATATTATACTTGTTTCTAGAATGATCCTCATGGATTATATATTGATGGGTTGTACCTAAATTCGATTCTCTTGCCCGAAAACCTCCCAACAAAATGGAAAGTCGGAACGGATGATACGCACCATCAATAATGTCATTCGTACCCTTCTTTTCCAAGCCCACCTTCCGCCTACCTTTTGGGTTGAGGCATTACACATGGCCGCATATTTACTCAACCTTCTCCCCTCTTCTTCCATTCAAAATGAAATACCATGTACCAAATTATTTAACAAACAACCTGATTACGCACGCTTACGTATTTTTGGTTGTCTTTGCTACCCGCATCTCGATTCTCCCCACAAACTTGCACCACGTGCTACTCCGTGTATCTTTTTAGGATATCCTTCTTATCATCGCGGGTATCGATGCCTCGACTTTTCCACAAACAAAATAATCCTTTCTCGTCATGTTACATTTGATGAACTTCAATTCCCATATAGCTCATTAACACCCTCAAACCCACCATCCTACACTTTTCTAGATCACACACCCTCTCCTATCACCCAACATATCCTTCATAACCATACCCACCACCACCACCCAACTCATATCGAGCCCACGACTACTACTAGCCCAACTCATCACGAGCCAAACACCCCAAACACTTCAATCGATCCAACAACCTCTTCGGTACACTCATCAACTACATCAGTAGCTCAACCCACTTCACAAACTATTTCTCCTCCCGCGGACCTACCTACCACAAATAACCTACCAACTCGAACTCATCCTATGGTCACACGTGCCCAAGTTGGCACAGTCAAGCCCAATCCGCGCTTCCATGGTCATGTCTCTCATATCTCTCCTCTTCCAAAGTCTCTTGCAGTTGCTTTACTTGACCCAAACTGGAAAGTTGCTATGAACGATGAATATAATGCATTAATTAAAAATAGTACTTGGGTTCTTGTTCCGCGCCCACCTAATGTTAACGTGGTCCGGTCGATGTGGTTGTTTCGGCACAAATATCATGCCGATTGTTCTTTGAGCAGGTACAAGGCTCGTTTAGTGGCTAACGGGCGTAGTCAGCAGTTTGGTGTCGATTGTGATGATACTTTTAGTCCGGTTGTTAAACCAGCTACTATTCGCACTGTACTCAGTATTGCTTTATCTCGCAATTGGCCCATTCATCAGTTGGATGTTAAGAATGCTTTTCTTAATGGTGATCTTTCTGAGACTGTATATATGTATCAGCCACCGGGTTATATGAATGCTCGGTTTCCTCATCATGTGTGTCGTTTACAGAGATCATTATATTGATTGAAACAAGCACCTCGTGCTTGGTTTCAACGGTTTACAGGTTATGCACTTAGAGTTGGATTTTCATCGAGTCGATGCGATTCGTCGCTGTTCATTTATAGGCATGGCGCCGAGGTTGCTTATTTGTTGATATATGTTGATGATATTATACTCACAGCTTCCTCTACAGCTTTACTACACCGTATTATTGCTTCTTTACATACAGAGTTTGAGATGACCGATTTGGGGCCTCTTAATTATTTTTTGGGGATATCTGTTACACGTGACTCCAAAGGCATGTTCCTATCTCAAAAGAAATATGCTTTGGACCTTTTGAGCAGAGCACATATGACTACATGTAATTCCACTCAGACCCCAGTTGACACGGAATCCAAACTTGGTTCGGAAGGGGATCCTATTTCTGATCCCACTTTATATCGTAGTCTTGCAGGTGGTCTCCAATACTTGACTTTTACACGTCCAGATATTTCTTATGCTGTACAGCAGGTTTGTCTTCATATGCATGATCCTCGAGAGCCTCATTTTGCTTCTCTCAAGCGAGTTCTTCGTTATGTTCGTGGTACACTGGACTTTGGTCTCCAGCTTTATGCATCAGGCAACGGTTCTCTAGTTGCTTATTCTGATGCTGATTAGGCTGGATGCCCTACTACTCGACGGTCTACTTCTGGATACTGTGTTTTCTTGGGAGATAATCTTTTATCGTGGTCATCAAAACGACAACATACACTCTCTCGATCGAGTGCTGAGGCTGAGTATCGTGGAGTGGCTAATGCTGTTGCTGAAACGGCTTGGTTGCGTAACCTACTACGTGAGCTTCATACCCCATTATTATCAGCCACGCTTGTCTATTGTGACAATGTTAGTGCCATTTACTTGACAACAAATCCGGTTCAACATCAACGGACTAAACACATTGAGATAGATATTCATTTTGTTCGAGATATGGTTATTAGAGGTCAGGTTCGCGTTCTTCATGTGCCCTCTAGATATCAGTATGCCGACATTTTCACCAAAGGTTTACCAACTGCGTTATTTGAAGAGTTTCGTGCCAGTTTGAGTGTTCGACCTCCTCCCGCTCAAACTGCGGGGGAGTGTTAGACAGATGTTTAGGTTGCCTACGGGCCTTGTATTAAGTGAATAGGGTTAGCCCATATTATACTTGTTTCCAGAATGATCCTCATGGATTATATATTGTATGGAGATTATCAAATAATGAAAGCCAATTATATTTCCAATACATAGTTGTATCTATAGTTGTATCTATAATGATCTTAGCTGTGACTTAGCTATCTTAGGCTAAGCCTCTATGATTATATCCTATAGGTTTGTGAGTTTATGAAATAAGACAACAGAGATTACATTCCAAACATGGTATCAAAGCCTAACAATCGATCCTCTCAACAGAGATTACATTTCCTTCTTTGTTTTTTTTCTTTTTAAAGCTGGTAGTCGATCGTTGGTTTAGTCAATAACCAATCGACTTCGTTTGTGTCGAATCTCGGGTTTCAATTCTCAAACACGATTGTTAGAATTTTATCTTATGTGTTTACTACATTTTGGCACGCCACACACCCTGCAAAAACGTTTATTCATCTTACCCTAAATATTCAATATGACTGGTCCTACACCTTCCTCTCCCCCACCATCTTGCTTTCCGATAAGTTAATGGCTATAACAAATCTTCAAATTTTGCTTCCGGTTAAGTTGGATGTCGATGAGATGAACTACTCATCGTGGTCTTATTTTCTCCAACACCTTTGCAAAGGTCACAAATTTTTGGATCATCTTTTCAAGAAACAATCCTATATTGAAACCGAATCAAGTATACAGCCACCTCCGCCTCCACCTCCGCCTCCGGATGATGAATGATTGAAGATTGACAACATCATATTGTCATGGATCTTTACTACTCTCTCTAAGTCACTTCATGCCCGTTTCATTGATGCTAACCCTTAATCAGCCATGGAAGCATGGGACCTCATAACTAATGTTACTAAACCGTCTGTTTCAACCCAAGATTATATTCGTAACTTATAGACACTTTTGGCTAGGTTGGGACTTGGTGATACTACACCAGTGGCATATCACACCCAAACCAGTCCACCACCAAGCTTTAATAGTCCACTAGTCTCTCAAGTTCAGCATGCCCAATCATATACTAATTCACCTTACAAGGGCACACCAATTATGCACACCACATGTCCAACCGATTATGTACCCACCACCAGCCCAACTTCAATGTGCTATCCAATGCAAGCCCAATATGGTTTTCCAACAGCCCAACCTCAGCATGTTTATCCAGGCCCGCTAAATCAGCCCGGGTCCGGTCCAGTCAGTCAATCGGGTCAACCACGTCAACAGATTCTGATTATTCAGCCAGTACAACAGCTCTTTACAGAATTACAAGTACTTCGAGTTCTCTACCGGGGCATGAGACAGTTAAACCACATGCGTTTAATGCTGATACGCTTCAGGAACCTTCTCCGGGAAATTGGAATATGGATACAGGGCTTCATAACTCGTCATGTGCTGCTCAGCTGTGATAGCACTGAAAGCTTGGGTTGGTTTAAGGTTTTATGATGCATATGTGTGGACCGTGTCTTTGACGATGCATGCAACTGTGTCTTTTGTTCGAAAAAAATGTTATCTATTGTTTGGTCTGTTTTATTTTGATTTTGAATCTAGGTTTTTTTTCCGAGACGACTTTTATGGGTGTCGAATCTAGGGATCTTATTCTCGAGACGACTTTTGTTGGTGTCGAATATAGGGTTCTTATTCCCGAGACGACTTTGTTGGTGTCGAATATAGGGTTCTTATTCCCAAGACGACTTTCATTGGTGTCGAATCTAGGGTTCTTATTCCCGAGACAACTTTTCTTGGCGTCGAATCTGGGGTTCTTATTCCCGAGACGACTTTTGTTTCTACTTTGAATTATCTTGTTTTAATTTTATTTCTTAGTTTTCTTCTTCATTCCGAGCTTTTGCAATTTCCTCGCTCGACCTTGCAAGCTCAAACAGCCGAAGTATTATGTTTCGAACAAAAGGTTCCATACCAACACTTTATAAAGGTCTTGATTATTGTACATTAGTTCAAGTCTTTATTGTAAAACTCTGATATGTCTAGCTTTATGTATTATACTATTTATATTGATAGTTACTATGTTTTAAGAAACAAAACCTACAATATCATATATCTTCTATGGATGATCACCACCACCCAAACAGCTAACTTGAATTGATCGATCAGTTCTCTAACGTATCGCTTAAATGACCAAGACTTGGATGTACCCACAAACACCAAAAATTAAAGCGCTAGAAAAGATTCACATGGTTTGTTAACTCTTGTGTGCACGAGTCATGCCAACTTGCTTAATCAATTCTTTTTTTAGTTTAAGCAACTTGAGGGTTTCCATTAGTTTCAACACAGAAAGCCAACAAAAATCATTGTATATCAGCAGAAAAAAAATATACAAACTATAGCCTCAGATGAAAACATCAACACAATAAAAAGTTCCGGTGATTTGGGATTACTAATTTTCTTTAATCAAGTGTATCCAGCCTAGAAATCATAATTAATACCATGCTCGTGAAATTGTGAAAAACATACAACCAAGACAATTGTAGGTGCCTAAAAGGTCATGTGTCAAAACAGATATTGTATAATGCAGGTCAAAACAGGTATTGTATAATGCAGGTATTGTGGATGCCTAAAAGACAATAGTGGATGCCTAAAATCTCATTTTCGTTAAGTTTGGCAGAAAAGAAATATCACAAAGGACTTTGATGCAGAATGTGGTGACAATATATATATTGCGTAATGACTTTGCCAACAATGGTTTTGCTACTTATCACACAATGGTTTCGCTACTTAACACTAAAAAGCATACAAGGATAAAGAATTAAGGTTGATATTGTTGTTGCTTATGTGCATATATGTTTGCTTGATGCTGATATGCTCTTTAAGTTTGGCAAAAAGAAAGATCATAAAGTACATTAATTTACGCAATATGTGATGACATTACATATTGCGTAATGATATTGCCAACAAAATTTGCTTTCGCTACTTAACACTAATTTATGGAATCGTCTATTACCAATCAATTGGTAATGAACTTAGGTAACATATCATGAACTGAGTGTTGATACAAAAGTTGGATGATCCTAGCTTGACCCGAATTATATTTAATTCGGGTCCTTGGGCTCCGGCTCCTGCACCAAGTAAACTTCGGTTTACACTAAAATCGACACGTTGTTAGGCTTACCGTGGGCACGTATCCCATGATTAGACTCCGGCGTGAGAGTAAGTAATCGATTTAGGGTTAGTCGGATGATACGTGAGAGTGTGAAGAATAATACCTTTGTGGAACCCTTGGGGTTCCTTATATAGGCGGTAAAACCCTAGTGGGCTTTTACCGAAGCTTCAGCCCCAACAAAGTATAAGTATCATAATTAGCGTGATTGTTATCTTCTAAATATGGTTAGTATATATCCTCTACTTTGAGGTAAATCACAATATTTAGGTTGTGATCTTGTCTAACCCTGTACCAGCACAGCCGGACCGTAGGCCGCACATATCCTATGCGGCCACTGTTCATTCGAAGTTCATAAGCTCAAATAACATTAATCCAACCCATTCGTGATGGGTCGGATACGGGTAGTACCCGTGGGCCGGGTTCATGACCCGGTTGGGGACTATACGTCATCATGTCCTAGTCTAGTTGCTACAGCCGTCGGCGTAACCTCTAGACAAACCTATGTCTCATACGTTGTCTTTAAGAAAATAGTCGTAACATAAAAGCTGTCGACCGGGACAATATTAATGATGGCATTAATGGTAGTTAAGGTAAGGATGACTGATCGGATGTTCCTCTACAAAATTGCACCCAGGCGGGCCCACTCTTGAGCCACGTAAAAAACTGTTAAGAGGTGACCCGTGGGTCCTTGTGACGTTTCAAATGTGTCAGTAATCCCATCCGTTGGATGGAGGTAGTGGGTTACACGTGGCAGTCATCCAGCCCACCTCTTAAACTGAGGCAACCCTATAAAAACCCTGTGTGTGTGTGAATGTGCACACACACAGTTCATACTCTCTTCCACCATGGTTGCTATTCCTTTTTCTCCGTCTACCTTCGTGCACTTCTTTGCACGAATATCTGTAATACCAGGTTAGATCATCGCGCTTGTCTCCATACTTGTATAAATCATGGTGAAAGACAACCCTATTATCACGACGGTACTCAATGTATTGTCTCCGAAGAAATTTATTAATTTCTGTTCGGATTACTATATCCCTGAAAGCGTACATCCCACATATCCGGGTGATGATGAAGCTATCACGGATGCTCCAGCCGGGAAAATGTGTATATACACGCCTGTTTGACTCGGCCAACTACCGTATTCCGTTGTCTAGGTTCCTTGTAGATATTCTGACATACTATGACTTCCACATAACCCAGTTACATTGTATAGGCGCATGTAAAATAAACCAATTCGAGATAACATGCCACACATGTGAGGTTGCGCCAACCGTAACCCTATTTAGAGTCTTTTATGTCCCTCAAATGGTAAATGGCTGGCTGGCGTCCAAGAAACGGTCCGCCACCGCCCCCATGTGTTATAACAAGCCTCTAGACTCCCTTAAGAATTGGTACGACCGATACTTTTTTGTAGATGCCAGAGTCTTCCCTACCCCCTTCTTTCTCAAAATCGCTGTCCGGGTAGATTATCCACCCCCCCCCAAACACATATAGTAGTAGGGACGTAAGGATCCTAGACACCCACCGTACATACTTCCATAAGGACCTGCCAGAGAATTTTTTGTGCTTGCTTGGCATCAGCCGTAATTACCACGGCAGGGCGGACAGATATCCCGTCTTCCTGAACAACCACGGAGAGGGTGGGTGTATTTTGACAATACTTTTTGTTTTTTGAATCAAATGAACATATTTTACATGTCAGTAACTCAGTTGCCTACATCCGTAGAGATGAGGTTGTTTGGATTACTACGTCAAGGAGATCCGTCGAAGGTCGCAGAAGGCACAAGACCGCTACGCCAAGATGAGCCACCACTGCTAGAAGCGACATAAAACCTAACCGCCCCCTGGACGTAGTGCAAAGGCCCCATTCCGATATGGGCGAGAAAGGAATAGTGAAGTCGCCATCGGACTTCCTTAACGAAGATGGCGATCACCTCTTACTGGAAGGTGGTGAGGACACGACAAAAAACACCACGACTCCTCATCAAGAGAACCAAGATGATAATCTACACCAATTGTCCAAGGAGATAGACCAAATGCTCGAATCCGAGGAAGAAGAAGAAGCAGTTAACCAGCCTGACTCCACAACACAACCAAAACCCGCCATAAAAAGGCGCAAGCTGAAGAGGAAAGTTGTGAAAGCAACAGAGGAAGGAGCGGGTGCATCCAATGCTCTGTCAAGAGGTTGCGTAAGGACCACCCTCAATACCAAGAGGGTAGCAGTACAACCGCACCAGAAATCAACCCGATGCCTCCCCCACCATGACAAGCGACCAAGCAGAGAATATTGTGTGGGAAGCCACCCCAGTTAATACCGTGGCTCCTACCATTATTGAGCCGAGAATAACTTCCATGTAAGTAACACACCACCGTACACTCCCTTAGCTTTAGAAAAGAAAGATTAATAAAAATGTAACAATTTGTGTGTTATAACAAGGTAGAGCCAACAATCGTAGCGCACAAGGAAGGTACCAGCAAACAGACTCCCCCCATGGTGCAGGATACCTCCATGAACCCCACATCCATCCTCCGTCGAGTGGCCACAGTCCGGAGGACCAACACCACGCTTTGCCCCGCAATGGAACCTGTCTGAGTTCACGAGGCTGGAATCGGAGGAAGAATGCAAGGAGTTCATAGATCACTTGACTCCGCCCAGCCTAGCTCAAGATTTGAACGAGCTCACTCATGCCGCCCTCCTAGAGCAATTCAATGTTGCGACTGCGCACCAAATAACGATAGGCGCAACCATGCACCACCGCTTCGAGGGCGCTTTGAGACACATAAGGAGTTCAGATAGGAAAATTGCTCGCAGGGAAAATATGCTTGAAGATCATGAGCAAACTATATCCACCATGCGAGCTGATTTATCCATGGCCGAGGCGACCATAAAGGAGAAAGCGAACCATGCTGCCGCTCGTGAAGGCCGAATTGCTGAGCTAGAGGTCGAGCCCCAATCGTTACGAGAGAAGGTACGCCCAATCCTACGCAATCTTGGTCTTATATCTATTGTCTATGTATATATTCCATTATTGCTTAATAACAATAATCATTATACCAGCAGGTGGCAGTCGCAGAGACTACTACCCAATCCCTGACCAAGGATATAGGTACTATCTCCAAGGAGCGTGACGACCTTTGTGTAGCTATGAAAGGTGAGGAACAGCTGGCCTCAGCCTTTATGGATTACAGGTAGAGCACGAGAAGGTCATGGAGGAGTGACTGGAGGGGATGGATACGCGGCTGGATGCCATGGTTGTGGATTTTGACGAAGAGTTATATCCTCACATGCTCATAGCCATTGCAGGTCGTAGATGGATGATCGCTTCTGGGTTGAGGCTGGCCGTGAACAAGATTGCTGACTCCCCCGAGCTTGCCCAGCCGTTCGTGAACGTAGTGTCTGATGGCATTGACCGCGGTAGGCATGAAGGGCTGTTGGATGGGGCCGAATGGGTAGGTCAAAGAAAAGATATCAAGAGTCATGCCTATCATAAGCCAGAAGCTGAAGATAAAATGACCGTGTCCATGACAGCCTTAGATGAAGTGGAGTATCCCTGCTAGACAAGATCGAGGGACTGTAGGACGCGCCCATTGACATGGTCATAGAGCAGCTATGCGTAGAGGCGGACTTCAATTTACAACTCACGGTCCCCCTTTATGCAGATAATCCTCCTCCCGGGGACCCATGGGCCCTTAAGGGGGGAGAACAGCTTGGGAGAAGCCATCAAGGCTAATGTGGATTGCGCTCTAAGGAGGAAAAGGATCCGCACCATTTGTCGCACCCCTACCGCGGGATCCGCCGTCTATCGAGGTTGGATGGAGTTCTTGTGACCGCCCCAACCATACCTGGTCCCATCCTGCTGCCAGCAACCGATGTCGTCCCTAAAGGATCAACATTAGCATCATTGATGGAACAACGAAAGGAACTAGGAGAATCCATGCTTCCTCATTGATGTATCTTGTGTTTATCAAACATGAACTTATAATTTGTAATATTCGTCCGTGGATGTCCACGGCACTCAAACACTTGTCATATTTTGTATAACATTTTTTAAACCTTTTGGCCGTGATCGTCCACAACGCTTTGTATGTATTTGAAACCTGACTTTTTATTAGATATATGGATATCTCTGCATGACGAATCATGGCTTACAAAGTCAAAGCCTATAAATGACTAGACGAGCACGGTGTGACTTTGTCATGTCCGGCCTTAGATGAGGATGGTATGTGGAAACTTATTATAACGTCTTGTGAATAAGGTGTCTAGTAAGGACTCTTGGTCCGCGTCACTGGGGTTGCATCCCTCTTATGCGACTAAGTTGAATTATTAGGTTCACTTAATCCTCTTGCTCCACATGGGAACGTATAGTACATGTACGACTCATGAATGCATATAAATGAGAAACAATACTAAGTATACAAGCAAAAAATAATCCTAAGTATAAAGAAACTATAGAAACTAGAAAGGGGGGTTGAATAGTTTCTCATCGGTTTATCTCCTAATTAAAATTTCTTTCAATTAGGTGAGTGCAAAAACTATCTTTTACTTGAAAGCTAGTTGCATAGTGATTAGATTCAATTCTAATGCATTAACAATGTGTAGTAAGTATAGTGATAATGAATGTAAGTAATGAGTAAGGAAAGAGATAACCTAATAGGAAGACACCAAGATTTATAGTGGTTCGGCAACGAGGCTCTATCCTCGTTCCTACTCTACTCCTCGATTACACCTTACTCGAGATTTCCACTATATCCACAAGCTCCCTTCTTGGCGGAGAAAACCTTACAACGTCGCTTACATTATTTTCCGACACTAAGCTAAATGTCGAGACCTCATCTTAGCTAGGACCAATCTACACAACGTCGCCCACTTCACCATTTTACGACACAAGGCTAGATGTCGAGTTCTAATCCAAAGTTAGAACCACTCTTCACAACTTTGCCTACTTCACCATTTTCCGACACAAGGCTAGATGTCGAGTTCTAATACAAAGCTAGAACCAATCTTCACGACTCTTCACTTTGAAGCTAAGTGAGAACTTCACACAACACAACTACACATCACTTTATAGTTTAGTGAGAACTCATAAGACACAACCACATCACATTATAGTTTAGTGAGAACTAACACAACTAATTACAACTTAACTAAACATATCCAAGTACACAGATGTAGCTTGGATCTACACAACACAAATCCAAGCACACACATGTGCAAAGGATTTACACAACTCTAGTCCAAGTATTCACAAATAGCTTGGATGAACACAACTAGTCCAAGTATTCACAAATACATTGGATCTACACAAGACACAAATAAACAAATGATGAACATGACTAGATCTTTAGGAGAAGGTGATCTTCATCAAAGCTTCATCTTTAATCACATCACAAGTGTGTGAGTGATCTTCTCTTTGGACAAGGTAAAGAAGGAGATCAAGAGGATAATCATGAATAAACATACTTAACACATTAAGTGATCATTTACAAATGACTAGGATTAGATAGGAGAAAGAAGTCTGAAAAAGATGTCCAAAAAGGGTTAATGAAAATGCAGATTTGATCCACTATTTATAGAAGACAAATGCCAACGGCTATCTGGGGGCGGTTCCTTAGCTACCCAGGCGGTTCCTTATCAATAGGGAACCACATAGGCTATCTAGGGGCGGTTCCTCCGCTCCTTTTTGTCTTTTAGTGAATTTGAAATATCTAAGGCTGTTTAAACCATCAAAGGATATTCTTATGGCAGTTGGAATATGCCATATCAAATTTACATTTTCATTTTAATAAAACATTTTCTTAAAAATAAAGTTTATAAAAAATCTTTTGTTACATTTGACAAAAGTGAGTTTTAAGGCTAATCACTTTTATGATCACTAAGCATGATTAAGATATGTTAGTCTAATGATTATTACCTTGATGATAGTGTTTGTTAGATAATTCGTTTTATGATTTTGTTTGACAATAAATGTCTTTGTAATTTGTCGTGATCAAAACTAAGAAAGATTAATTGATACTAACAATGTTTATAGGCATTTGACAAAAGTGGGTTTTAAGGCTAATCACTTTTATGATCGCTAAGCATGAATAAGATATGTTAGTGTAAGGATTATTACCTTGATGATAGTGTTTGTTAGATAATCCGTTTTATGATTGTGTTTGACAATAAATGTCTTTGTAATTTGTCGTGATCAAAACTAAGAAAGATTAATTGATACTAACAATGTTTTTAGGCATTGCTTTGCATTAACAATCTCCCCTTTTTGATTACGACAAACTATAAGCTCATTTACGTAAAATACAAGTTTATTCGAATTATTAACAAGTTTATCTCTATCATTTCTCCCCCTTTGTCGAAGCAAAAAGGTTAGCACAAGTGTTTGAAGAAGAAAAGAACCGGACTTTACTAGTAGCTCCCCCTTGGTGCTTACTCCTCCTTGCTTGGGGCACCAAGTAAATAATCTAAGGTGACATGTTACACAAAGGTTAGAAGAAAGAAAAGAAACACCAATGTATGTATGTGCACTACCTACTAACTAACTTGAGAGGGGGAAGGAAAAGAAATCTCAAATTAAAAGCAAGCATTTGCTAAGTATGTCCAAAGAGTGTGTATTGACAACATCATAGTTTAATTGGTGGAATAAAGGAAGAAAATAAACATCCAAACCAATCAAAGATGGTTAAAATGTCACGGGGTTAAAATTTAGAATTTATGGAATCACCCATAATTAATTTGTAAGTTATAACCATGATCAACTCTTTAACAAATGTGTGAAATTGAATTAGCGGGAAAGATAACACACATAACGTTCATATTACACAAATATGAAATAACATACAAGAGAAATATTCATACACATAATATGAATATTTAAAGGAAAAAAATATGGAAAATAAACCACAAAGCATAGACTACTCTAATAGTGATAATCTTCCAAGATTGCTTAAGTTTTATTGACTCAAACAACTAAATGTGCCTTAGTTGGAAAAGAAAGACTACGAAGCATCATTCGAAGTTTTGTTCACGGGAATGAAAACTTTGAGAGGAGGTCGAGTGAGGAGGAATTCAAGGAAATTTAGCTTGTCATAGATATGAGCAAGTTCAATTTGTTGAAAACGACAACAAGCACACAAGGAACCATGATGCAAAACAAAGTCGTTAGATAGGGGAGGTCCATCAAAATTAGAGTTTGGTGGATAGGGAGATAATGGATAAGAGATGTTTTCACAATGCCTAGTGAGATCAGGGAAAGAAGATAGGTCATTAAGCTGAGGAGAGTTGAAAGGTTTAGGTGGTGGTGGAAGAATTTCCTTTTCTCCGGTAATTGGATTTATAGAGTAAGTCTCATTCCAATATTGAATCGGAGAGAAAGAGGAATTATTGGAGGATTTTGGAGAAGAAGAATCATGAGGATTCTTGTTCTTTTTTTATCCAAACGGGTCGAACCGAGATTTTCAGTTTCTTTGAAAGCTTAGAAGAAGAAGCTTTAGGTTGAGAAGATTGTGACAAAGAAATGTCAAGGTTAGGAATGGAAGAATTAGGCATTATGAGGGATGAAGAGAAGAACTCCCAAAAGAGAAGAATTTAAAGAAAATAGACAAGACAAAGATTTGAAATGAAACTAAAAGGTTTTAGGGAATGTTTAGCCAAATTGGGGAAACAAAGAATCTTAACCAAGACAGTGGTCAAAGAAGAAAGACCAAAAATAAGCCAAGAATGGCTTTCCTGTACGTGGTTCCTTAATAGAGCCCGTTGTTCCATTTTGATATGGAGCCTCGTGGGGGCTAAGGAGCCGCGTCTAGAGGGCATCAAACCTTGATTTTTAAAGAATGCCTTGACAAAGGGTGACAAAATATTTACATAATATTTTGATCCAATTTTAAGTCAAGATTTTAGAGGTTGTGATAGATTTGGTTCAATTTTAAATAAACTGAAGTTAATTAATGTGATCACATAGGTTAAAACACATAAAACTAAATCCATAGATCATCCACATGAGAAAATCATGAGGGAAAAGAAAAGAAATACAAGAATTAAAAAGAGAATTACTACAAAGATAGCTAAAACTAGGTCTTGAATTCATAGTCCTCTTTGGCTTGACCTTCCTTTTTTAAAAAAGCATTTTATTTTGAAAATCATCATTCATCTCCTAGGAGGAGGAGGCACGGAGAACAAGGCAAGCAAGAAATCATGCAACCTTCTATGAAGACCAAGCATCTCCAACCTTAGGTTTTGAATGATGTAGTTATTATAGAGATAACATGGGCAATTTTCACCATGAGCTTCTAGAAACCCAAAGAAGTAAGGATCGTCCATGAAGTGAGGAATAGGAATGCCCAAAATAGGATCATTAGTGTTTGAGGGTGGAGGTAGTGGTGGAGGCATAGTGTCCAAGGGTGAGATGGGAGAATTTGGTGGAGTGAAAGGAGAGGTAACCAAAGGCTCAAGTATAAAGGGAATGCTTTGTAGAGTTTGAGGTTGAGAAATCCCATCCAAAGGAGGACTAGGAGTGAAGGGTGAAGAAATCTCATTCATTCTTGATTGGAATGAAGAGGAGGTAGAACCATGTGAATGGTTAGTACCATGGGTTTAGTTTGTCTTGCATGGAGCAAGGGGTGGTGAAGGTGAGGAGGAAATGAGAATAGGAGAAATCTCATTTTTTGGAGTGGGAGAAGATGAAGAACCAATGTTAGGTAACTTAATCTTAATTTTAAGGCTTCTTTTGGAAGAGGAATTTTTGGAAGAAGTGGATGTTCTAGTGGACACCATTGTTGTGTGTTAAGGTTTAGAGAAGAGTTGAAAGGAAGAAGAACATAATCAACAAGAGAGGGTTTAAGAAGAGAAGGGTGATCCAAACTAGTAATGGGTTAAATCATTTTAGGTGAATAATGAAATTAGGTAGCCTAGTTTAGGAAAGTGCAGGTTTTTGCAAAAATTTTATCAAAGTTTTACACAGATTAAGGAAAACAGTGTAAAACAAAGATTTTGTCGAAACAGGGACAAGCGGTTCCTTATGTAGGTCCGCGGTCTTTATCGCTAAGGAACCGCGGACTCGATATGGAACTGCGACCAGTGGTGTCAAAAATGTGCACTTCCTCAAACTTTGGTTAGTCCAGATTTCACACAAGTAAATAGCAAGCCAAAGTTAACTATAAATCAAAATCTAGGAAGCTAACAAACACATAATATGCACAAAGCTATGGAAATTAAATGATCAATAGCATAGACGATTAGGATTAAAATACTAAGTAATCCAAACATAAAGTATTAGTTACCAAACATAATAACCTAAATAAAAAGAGAGTAAGGATAAATAGTTCAACAGTTCAAACATGTTTACAAACATGTTAACCTTAATAAACCAATGCTTCATTTATTCTTCTTGCCAAGTCCCTTGATCAATTTGGCTATGTTCTTGAACGATCCTCTTGACCACTCGATGATCATACAACTCACCTTGGGTTTTAAGATAAGCTCGGTAGACATCCTCAAGACCGATGTTTTCAAGAAGTCCACTAGTATCATAGTGAGGAGGAGGGATGATTTCTTCTAACCCTTCCATGAAAGTGTCCATGGATGGGTGGGAGTTACTCGAAGAACCAACATGAGCACTTGTGCCTACGCCACCACCATCACTTGGTGACATATCAAAGTCCTCATCATCAGAATCTTGTGGATCAGACTTTCTCGAACCTAGATCACTTCTAGCTTTTCGTGGTTGTACCTTTTAAATTGGTAGCATGACACGTTCGACCGAACGAAATCGAGAAATGTTGATGTCCGGATATTCTTCACCAACCTTCTTAAGAAGGCGAGTAAGGAGCATGACATAGGGAAGATTTGTTTTGGGTTTGGAAAGAGCATAAGTGATTCGTCGAGCGATGTAGTATGCGAGATTGTACTTGGCGTTGGTAGCGATGCAACATAACATGTGCGCCATACACGCCGGAATATGATCCCGGTTTTCGCCAAAACAAAATACATTCTACCTAAGGATGTCGGCCCAACGGACCATACAATCATTTAGGTCGCTTAAGAGAACCTCATAGTGTTTTACTCGACGCTTGGTAGAGTGGAGGCTTCTTACAACGTTTCCACTACGCTCTTTACAAATCACATCAAGAATGTAGTCAAGGTCAATCTCTTCATTTTCATCTGGAGCACAGTCGAATGGTTCAAGAAGATAATCAAGTTTCCATTTATCAGTAAATCGACAAGTGCCCACAAATGAAATAAGAAGAGATTGACCAAAGTCTTCAAGAGAGAGTTTAATGAGTCGACCTTCAAGGATGAACCTAACATATACTCTGCCGATATCATAAATGAGAGAGTATGCGCTAAAGAAATCTAAGAGAAATTCGGGATATATATCCTCTTTGATGTCCAACAAATAATCAAACCCAATTTCTCCGAACATCGATCGAGTATATATATATCCCTCAATATCCTCTTCGACAACTCTACCCACGTGATAGCAACATTTTTTAAGTGAGGAAAAGGTATTTGTAAGTTGAGGAGAAGCACGCATTTCAGAAAGGTTTGGCATATATTGTCTAGTGTATTGGTGGTCTTGTTGAAATTCCGAAGGCATGATTAGTATCTAAATGAACACAAAAGTATTTCCCCAATTACTCATATGTTATATATAAACCAAAAATCAAAAAGATGAGAGTGTGTTTAATAAATCTCTAGACAAACCAAGGTTTAAACCTTATCATTCTCATATTCACAATGTACCAAGTTCATCATCAATAATGAGACATTGACCATGTAAGATCAATAATGAACTTGAACATTAGTTTTTCAAAACAAGATTTTTAGGTAAGCATTTAACAATGCCATTACCAACTTGTTCATGGGTTCATATCAATTCCATCAATTAACTAAAATTATTTAGTCAAAAATCGGATTTGTTCTACAAGTGGGTTTTAGTGAAATCACAATGAATGTGAACCTAAGGAATCATAGTAACATTACTATGTCAACTCTTATTCCTAGTAAGGTTCTAATTCAATGTCAATTTTAAAAAGCCCCAATTATTAATGTATGAGCCCTAGAACAAATTAGATGAAACTGAAAGAAATGACTTACAGATAATGGATCTTTGATGAAGGATGAGTAAAACCCACAAATCGAAATTAATTAATCTTGAGTAATTGAAGGTTTTGGAAAAACAGCAATGGTGGAAAACTGGGTATTTTCGTCGGCTGTGTGTGTGAAGGAGAGAGAGGGTTTTGTTTGAAAAGGTTATTTTAATAAAACTGGCGCTTTAGCAAAGATTCTGCCCACGGTTCCTTATCGATAAGGAACCGCGCATTGGAACCGCGCTTGATAAGGAACCGCCTATAGTGGTCGGTTTTTATCAAAGAAAAACAAAGAATTTTTGAAAACCAAAATTTTTAAAGTACTTAAAATACATCTTAAGCCTTTAGGAAATCATTGGACCACCACAACACTAAGTAATAATGCCTTGTTGAAGGATTACAAGTTGAATCGAGATAGGAAAAGACCGAAGCGAACAAACGACTACTCGTAGCAAAAGAACAAAAAGGAGAGAAGTCAAGAGGAGTGAATCAAGACCAAGAACAATTCTCAAGAGACAAATGACATTCTTCAAATCGAGGAGACGAAGAGCTTGTGTCATATATAGTGGTTTAAGACGTACCTTTCTGGCGAAAGTCTAAACGGCTTTGGTAATGAATTATACCAAGCAATTTTTATGCATAGAATAAGATCATTTTCAAGAGTAGTCTTATTCTATTTCAAAACAATTAGCACCCCCAAATTTACTCGCAACGGAAACCAACTATTTGGGTGTTAAGAAATAGCACAATCGCAAAAGAATATAAAGAACGATTCTAAAAGAGACGTTTTTAGATAAAAGGTTCCATACATAAAGATCAGAGTACTGGTCCCACAAACCGTTACCAACATTTCATACACAAGTCTTTTAAAAGTACACAAACATATTAAAAGTAAAAGATAACTGAATGGAACGAAAACATGTTTTCCAAAACATTAGCGCTTGCCTCCTCGTCCATTCCAAACCTCCGGCATTAATCTTTAATTACCTGAGATAAACATGCTAAAAAGTCAGCTAAAAAGCCGAGTGAATTTATAGAGTTTATAAGAATAATAAGTGAACACAATAATTTTTAATCATCTCAAACTTATCACACAGACAAGTCATATATATAGATAAATGAATTAAGCTCACGCCACTGAACGTTAACCAACATGTCAAACCGAGTCACTTACGGTGCCCCTACTAACAGGTAATATTGTCATATACCAACGACCTCTTATACATAATATCCCTCTTAGGTGTTCACAAGGATACAAACCCTAGGATAAGGCTGTCAAACCAAATAGATCTATCATATGTATTAGCGTTTACCCCTTCGAGTAATTAACAGTGCAGGAAAGTCAGGGACTTCATTAGACAATGGTACTTATGCATTTATCATCTCATTCGGGTCCATCATACCAAAAAAAACGTGTGTTCATTTTATAAAACAGCATGTATCCCCCTCGCGGGTTTAATAAAATAATAAATAGGAACAAGCGAGGCTATAAACTCACATGATATGACGAAGAGCGAATTATACAACACAATTCTGAAAAGGGCGAAGAACACCTAAACGTGATTAAGATTTCTTGTCTACAATTCTTTCGTTTCATATATGATATTTATAGAAATAATAACTGTGATATCTAGGCGCAGTTAGAAGTCATAATATTAGAGGCCATGTGACTTTCACATACTAACAATATCTATCTCAAAGACAAGTATTATGTCAAAACTTAACAGGCAAGTATAAACTAGATGTAGAAAATTGATATGAATATTTGTTTATATAAATTTTATCTTGGATACATCTATGACAAGCTACCATTTATAAGTCCACGTTGCCATTTGATTGTCAAAAGTTCCGGCTAAGAATGAACACGTTGAATTATTGTAGAATTGAAATTTACGTATACTATGTATGTACCAAACGGCTAATACTTAGTCTTTGAGTAAAATACGTCTAGAGTTAATATTGGCATGGCAAAATTTAACGTAGCCCATGACTAAAAGAATTGTAAAACCTTTGTACGTACTAAAAAGATGACTACATGATACCACATCTTTTACTATAATAAGAATAGATTTCAAATGCATTTAGCAACACAAAAAAAATGCTTGACGTCACATGCCATGTTTACTTTTGTCATTAAATTAATTAACATATTTTTTTTATACAAATGCTAATATAATCCTAAAATTTGCAAAAATTGGGTATTATCGAAGTCCGATATTTTAAAAGTTACACTATGCAAAAGATATATGTAAGACACGAAAAATAAATGCTCAGTATAAAATAAAAACATCGACATTCGAAGGACATTTTTATTTTAATAAATAAATGACTTAAAATAAATTAATATGTCGAATGAACGATGACACGTAAAGGTTTAACGTAAATTACGAAAAATACTTTTAAAATTAAATAAAATAAAAATTAAACGACAACAATAGAAAATATTAAATATCAAAACTATCGATAATAAAATGTAAAATTTTGGGCATTCGTCGGTACCGCGATCACTAGCAGATAAATTCCATTCGTAAGATTCGCGAAAGTTATAGTTTAATGATTCTCATTTAAAATCAACTAAAACCAATAAATCAATTCAATAAAAATTTGAATTAAATTATATATTAGAGTAAAATATGACCTTATTTTTGCGGGTTTTATATCCTCACCCCCTTAGGGAAGCCCCGTCCCAGGGCTTACTTTTCCTTATGTCCGTCTACGAATAGATGCGGATACTTACTCTTGAAGTAATCCTCACGTTCCCATGTGTACTCGGGTCCACGTCGGGAATTCCATCGTACTTTAACTATCGAGATCTGACTTTGGTTAAGCCGTTTCACTTCTCGATCCATGATCTCCATCGGTTCTTCAATTAAATGCAGTTTGTCGTCCAATTGAACCTCCTCAAGTGGAATTATTAAATTCTCGTCCGCCAAACACCTCTTAAGATTAGAAACGTGAAAAGTGTTGTGAATAGCACTTAACTTGTCCGTCAATTCCATCTTATACGCCACGGGACCCACTCAATCAATAATCTTGAATGGACCAATATAGTGTGGACTAAGCTTTCCTCGTTTGCCAAATCGAATTACTCCTTTCCAAGGTGATACTTTGAACATAACCATATCGCCAATATCAAACTCCAATGGTTTTCGCCTTTTATCCGCATAGATCTTCTGCCTACTACGGGCAGTCAATAAACGATTCTTTATTTGCACGATCTACTCGGTCGTGTCTCTAATCAATTCAGGACCCGTCAATTGACTTTCACTAACCTCACACCAACCAACTGGTGATCTACACTTTCTCCCGTAGAGTGCTTCAAAAGGCGCCGCCTTGATACTCGCGTGATAACTATTGTTGTATGAGAACTCCACCAATGGTAAGTGTCGATCCCAACTACCTCTAAAATCTATTACACACGCTCGTAACATATCCTCCAAAGTCTAAACTGTCCTTTCACTTTGACCGTCCGTTTCTGGATGATACGCAGTGCTCATATCCAACTGAGCCCCCAAAGCTCGCTGAGGCGATTTCCAAAACTCGGATGTAAACCGACTATCTCGATCTGAAATAATTGACAAAGGAAATCCATGTATCCAAATAACTTCCTTCAAATACAACCGAGTAAGTTTGTCTAAATCATCGGTTTTCTTTATCGGTAAGAAATGAGCCGACTTAGTCAACCGATCAACAATCACCCAAATTGTATCATGACCACTAGACGTTCTCGGAAGTCCCGAAACAAAGTCCATAGTGATCCTCTCCATTTCCTTTCTAGAATTTCAGGTTATTGTAGTAAACCAGAAGGTCTCTTCTGCTCAAACTTCACCTTAGCACACGTCAAGCATTTACTAACATAAGTGGCTATGTTAGCCTTCATGTTCAGCCACCAGTAGCATTTCTTTAAGTCTTGGTACATTTTATCCAATCCTGGGTTAATCGAATATTTAGATTTACGAGATTCGTGCATAATTAAATCTCTCAGTCCTCCATACACCGGTAACCATACACGATTATCAAAATACTGAATTCCATCATCGTGAATCTTGAATATGGGTGTCATCCTTCTACCCAATTCTTCATCCCTCACATTCTCCTCTTTCATCGCTTTTGTTTGATCTTTAAGTATTCGATTAGATAAATCAAAATAAGTTGTCATGGCTAATGCTCTAACCCTTTTCATCATTTCTCTTTCTTTCCTACTAAGAGCATCGGCAACTACATTCGCCTTGTCGGGGTGATAACGGATTTCACAGTCGTAGTCACTCAAGAGTTCAACCCAGCGACGTTGTCTCATATTAAGCTTCTTTTGTTCCAGGATATGTTGTAGGCTCTTATGATCCGTATATACTACACATTTTGTACCATACAGATAATGTCTCTAGAGTCTAAGTGCAAAGACAACCGCACCAAGTTCTAAGTCATGAGTCGTGTAGTTCTCTTCATGCTTCCTTAGTTGCCTTGAAGCATAAGCGATGATTTTCTCCCGCTGCATCAGTACAACTCCATAACCTTTATGTGATGCGTCACAATATACTACAAAGTCTTCAGCTCCCTCAGGCATTGCCAAAATAGGTGCGGAACACAACTTTTGTTTTAGCATTTGGAACACTTCCTCTTCTTCCTTTCCCCATTCATACGTCTTGCTCTTTTGGGTCAGTTTGGTAAGTGGTTTAGAAATCAAAGAGAATCCCTCTATGAATCTTCGGTAATACCCGGCTAAACCCAAAAGTTGCCTTACTTCAGTCAGTGTTGTTGGGGCAGGCCAATCTCGAATAGCCTCAATCTTAGCAGGATCAACATGAACACCATTATTATCGATTACATGACCAAGAAACTACATAGATTCTAGCCAGAAAGCACATTTCAAAAATTTGGCATACAATTGTTCCTTCTTAAGTAGCTCAAAAATAATCTTCAGATGCTCTCCATGCTCTTCCTTGCTCTTGGAATAGATAAGTATATCATCAATAAATACAATCACAAACTTCTCAAGGTATGGCTTGCACACTCGATTCATTAAGTCCATGAAAATTGCGGGTGCATTATTTAGACCAAAGGGCATCACTTGGAACTCGAAATGACCATACCGAGTCCTAAATGCAGTAATTGGTATATCTTCCTCCCTAATGCGAAGTTGATGATAACCCGATCGCATATCAATCTTTGAGTACACATTTGAACCTTGAAGTTGATCAAATACATTGTCAATCCTTGGAAGCGTATATCGGGGTTCTTGACCGTCAACTTGTTCAGTTCGCGGTAATCAATCACATACGGAATGATCCATCCTTCTTCTTAACAAAAAATACCGGAGCTCCCCAAGGAGATGAACTCGGACGGATAAATCCTTTCTCCGATAACTCCTTCAATTAATCAGCCAACTCCTTCATTTCTGATGGCGCTAGACGATAAGGTGCACGTGCGACAGGTGCAGCTTCAGGCACAAGTTCAATTTTAAATTCGACTTGTCGAGGTGGTGGAAGTCCTGGCAAGTCGTCAGGAAACACTTCTGGATAGTCACAAATCACCGGCACATCTTCTAAATGTTTCTCCTTAGGTTCTTCCTCACTCACATGGGCTAAGAAAAATTGGCATCCTCTTTCCATGTACTTTCTCACCTTAATACAAGTGATCATCTTCAAGTGAGACGTACCACTATCTCTCTTTACTACCAACGTCTTACCCTTAACATGTACATGCACTACTTTCTTTCCACAAACAATGGTAGCATCATGCTTAACTAGCCAATCCATCCCAATAATCACGTCAAAAGTACCGAGCTCAATAGGCATAAGATCAATTTTGAATAGGTGATTCAATATGTTCAAAGTACAATCCCTTAGAATAGAACTAGTACTAGTTATCCTACCATCAGCCAATTCAACCTCATACTTTGTATCTAGTTCATCCGGTTTAGTATCAAACAAAAGACTAAATCTTATGTTGATAAATCTCTTATCCGATCCAGAATCAAATAGTACTCTAGCATATCGGTTATTAAGTAAAAACGTACCCGTCACGACGTTGGGTCCATCGTTCTGCTCAGCACCTCCAACAGCATACACTTTTCCTGCAGCATTTCTTTCTTGATTGTTCTTCTTCGGGTAGTTCCATCTCACATGGCCTTTCTCTCCACAATCATAACAAGTTATAACACGTTGAGTGTTTGCACCAATGGCAACACCTCCGCACCAGCAATCTTTAGCCTTGTGGACAGGCTTTCCACACTTGTTGCATTTCGGTGGACAGTTCCCAAAGTGTCAAATTCCACAATTGTTACAATTAGGAGCATTCCCACCTTGATCACCTCTTGTATTCTGTGTGTTGGTCATGGATCTTGCATTTCCTTGCCTCTGATTGTTGTACTGATTATGGCGGTTGTTACCTTGGTTGTTTCCCCTGTTGTTGTTTCTGTAGTTACCACTACTACCACCTTGGTTATTGTTCTCCCGTATTATCTTATTGCCTTCTGCAACTCTTTCAGCCTTAGCAGTCAACTTCTGCTCCATCAAAGTATGTGTCATTCGAATAGCTTCATTCAACACAGTAGGCCTTGAGGATTTGGTTTCCCCTTTGATGTTCTCTGGCAGACCCCTCAGATACGCATCAATTTTCTTTTTCTCAGTCAGAACTGTTTCAGGACATAAGAGAATCAACTCATTAAAACTTTGAGTGTAAGAAGCAATCTTGTAGTCCTTCACCCTCAAATTCCACAGCTCCACTTCCATTTTCTGAATTTCCTCAGCAGGACAAAACTCCTCAGTCATCATAGTTCTCAACTGTGTCCAGGACCTCCCATGTGCCACTTTTAGTCCTAAGGTAGCTACTTGAGCATTCCACCAAGTTAAAGCTCGACCTTGAAGTGTAGCAGTAGCAAACTTCACCTTGTTCTTTTCCACACAGTCACTGATACTAAACAAACTTTCCTTCTTTTCAAACCAACGAGTCAATCCCACTGCTCCTTCAGTACCATGGAAGTTAATCGGCCCACATTTCTTGAAACTAGAGAAAGTACACTCTCTAACAGGTGGTGCACCAATTGGACCAACATTTCCTCCTGCTCCACCAGCTCCACCAGCTTGGTTCCTTGCAGCACGATCTTCAGCAAGAGCTGCATCAACAACTCTGTTCACCTTAGCCTGACTCATCCTACGCGGTGGCATGATTCTGTCACAACACAAAGAAAAACTCATGAGTGTTCATACAATGATATGGTCATAATCATGTACAAATTTTGGATCACAACATGAATGAATCAATAGGTCATACAAAAATCACCACACAAAAGTAATTACTATTCTATGAGTCACGTGGGGATCCACGTGGCTCATATGCGTGTTAGTCACTAGCATAGTCCTCTTCATCATCAACAGCCGTGAGGAGGTAGATTTGTCAATTTGAATATCATAGTAAATCTCGTAAAATAAATTTTATAAGGTCATTATATAGTCTCAAAAATTATGAAAAATATGAATGGATGCATTTACATTAAAATATCGTTCAAAGTCAATAGATATAATTTATATATCAATATATCTCAAAAATCTAGTATATCTCAAAGTATCTCAAAGTATGTATTATGAAAACACTTAACAATAATGCTTCTCAGATATGCATTAACAATAACATAAGAGTTAACTGAAGGCTTGGACTAGGAACACGAGAAGACTTAGCACACAAAACACGGTTATAGTTTAGTGATTGTAGTGTTTTACTACTCTTTAGGAAAAGAGCGTAAATAGCGGAAAGTATCGAGTGATGATTTTAGGAAAAATCAACACTAATGACCCACAATCACTTAAAAGAGAGAAGAGATTCGTTTCCCAAGGAGGTATTTGTGTTGTGAATTAACTTGTATGTATTTGAGATTAATATTGAGAAGAATGGGGATGAGAAGATGAAAGACGGATACGTTAAAATTAAACTACGACGAAAAAGACGTAAAACCGTGAAAAACTACTCAAATTAAAAATTTATTACTACCAAAAACAAAATATCAAAAAGGCTAAAAACAAGTCTAAAATAATATAAATAAAGTTAAAAATCCAACAAAGATATTTTAAAACCTTTTATTAATTAAATAATTAATTTTAAATGCTAATTAAAGCCCTAAAATTAAATTTAACTAATTCAAATGTCTAAAATATGATTTTATTGAATAATCACTTAACTTATATTATTAGAAGACTAAAAAGTAATTTTCTAAAAATTAAAACCTATTAAAACTATTTTTAAAACCCTAAAAATGATTTAAAATAATTAAAACCTAATTAAACTTAAAATAATTATAAAAATAAATCTAAAAGCTTAAAAATTATTCTAAAAATGGAAAAGGTCCTAATTAATGATAAAGAATCTAAGAAAAATGAAAAAGAAAGAAAAATGAAATTTTGAAAAATTAATAATAAAATATTATTAAAATAATACTAAAAAAATAAAAGTTTCTAAAATTTGAAATAAAAAATTTATAAAAATCCTAAATAATATAACTAAGAGAAAAACACAAATTATAGCTCCTAAACCTTTTTTAATAACTTTATAAAAATCTTTAAAGTTTATAAAAACCTTAAATTAATATAAAATTAAAAATTAAAGTTTATAAAACCAAAATAAGATGTAAACCTCAAGATATATATTAAAAAGCTAAAAACTATTTTTCCTAAAAATTTAAACTCTTTTTGGTATTTTTTATTGATTTTCTAAATTACGTCTAATAATTAAATCCTAGAAAATAATTTAATAAACGGAAAAATGTGAAACCAATTTTTAAAAATCCTAAATCCTATATAAGCCCTGGAAAAAATGAAAAGAATAAGTTTAGCTTAATAAATAAGCTAGAAAAAAGCTTAACAACCTACGGCTTTATTAAAATAAGACAAAAGAGAAATTGGTTAAGTAAATTAACCTTGCACCCTTGGTCAGTAAAAGACCCAAGGGCGCAATGGCTATGTATGATGTGTGTTGAACGGTATGTCAAGGGTTCGAGTCTTGAAACCCCCTTTTTATTCTTTTTTATTTTTTTTTATTTTTTTTACTTTTTAAACTTTTTACCAACCAACTGTTACACTCAACACACTCCAATTCACCTTTTTAACATGTATGAAGCCAAATCAAGGATTAAAACGTTGCCAGTTTGAATTGAACACAAACAGAATGGTGACTTGTGTTCTATGCTTTCTCACAAATGGTAATACACCAAGAGGGGCTTGGTGTTGGCTTATTTGGGAGCTTATTATAGACAGTAGGGCACTCTTTTGCTCTTTGGAGCACAAGAAGTCACAAACAAGCTATTACAAACCACTTAGCACCAAGAATAATCAAACTCATGCACACACAGGCCAATTCAATTTTTCTGATATGTTTAAGCAGGTCAGTGGGCTAAGTCAAGCTTCTAGGTGCATAATACTCAATTTCAAAAGCTCAAACTTGGCAAGTAAACTCACAAAATGTCACACAATCAAATACAAACCTTAAATCAACCTGTTACTCAACAGTTTTCAAAATCAAAGCTCAAAGATTAATGAAATACAAGCAGATTTTAGCATAAGCAAAATTCTAACTATGTTTTCCCTTTTTAGCACTTGCAACTTGTTCAAAACTTGACCAAATCTGATTAATACTAACTAGTGACTAATCACAACACTACTTAACCTTTTTCCAAAACCTTAAAACGTTTTAATCAAACTTTTGCCCTGCTAATCCTTGTTGCCAAACACCCTTTAAACTTTTTGAAAAACGTTTTTATCAAACCAAAAACCTTACAAAACCTAAACAACTGGTTCTAAGATCTCAAAACATGCATACTAACAT
The DNA here is from genome assembly GCA_025667525.1 of Glebionis coronaria. Lineage (NCBI taxonomy): Eukaryota > Viridiplantae > Streptophyta > Magnoliopsida > Asterales > Asteraceae > Glebionis > Glebionis coronaria. The sequence continues at coordinate 94,846,707 of CM046876.1, read as the reverse complement.
CACATAAGCACAAATCCAACACCTTAATCACACTAATAGCAGATAATCAATCATTCACATACACTTGCACTTTTTCTGAATTTTCAAAAGGGAAACAAGAAGAATACCTTAGGGCTTTAACATCCAAAGCCCCAGAGGATGTCAATCCTCCTCCTTACCAGCCCGGGCTGGTGCAGAACCAATATCAACACCTTTAACCTGCTTGAAATCAAAATCAAAGAAAAAGGCAAAATAATATAACAATATATTAATATTCTGTTTTATTTCTTTCTTTCTTAACCTCTTTCAAATCTTTCCAAACCTTCTAAACACGTTTTCTAAAACCTAATATCACCAATAACATGAACCATAAACACCAAATCCTTATAACAAATTCTCCCAAAAATCCTTTGATTTTCAGAAACTTTTGAAATATTTTGAAAATCCAAATCACTTAACCAAATAACAATGGAACTCAGTTTTCTTCAATTACTATTACCAACTTTAAACATTAACAAAAAGGAATTAAATTGTGAAAATAAACAAACACCAACTTTTATTATATTTAAAAGGAATTACAAAGTTTTTTGAAGAAAACTGGAACAAGGATCACCCACAGGTTGGGGTCTCTTATATAGGACTCTAATGAACAATCTAGAATGGAAAAATCAAAACCCTAATCACTACAAATTCTCCATTTTGCCCTTGTGCTCTTCTAGACGTTTTTTGATGAAATTGGATCCTGGCTGTTTATATTTGCGTTGGGAGGAAGCCAATGATCTCAGCCTTTGATTTGGGACACGTCAAATACTTGGGGACCAAGGTGGGCTGTGATTGGAGGATTGGGGAATTGGGGTTTTGGTACACACGCGTGGGTTTGGGTACTTTGGGTGTGGGTTGAGTTTTGGCATGTGGGAATTACTCGTGTGCCAAATTAATTAGGTTTTTACCCAAGTTTGGTCGGGGTAATTTCTGGGGTGTAAAAAGGATATACAGTAAACATGTTGATCCGTTTTTAGGGGAAAAAGGGTTGTTAGGCGCCCTTTTTGGATTTAAAAGTTTCAATTGCACACTTCCAGTCCTTGTGGTTTGGTTTTTTTGGCATATGAAGTTTTAAGCCCTAAAAACGATTTCTCTTTGCAAAATACTTTCACACTTTGACATTTATGGCACATACTTTTGGCAAAAGCTTATCAAGGATGATTTTTGCCATTTTGAGTATTTTCAAGGGCTGTTCTTGGACAATGATGATCTTCAAAGGTCTTCAATGAGTCTTTCACTTCATGAGGGACCATATTTGGCAATTTGAATTTGTTGAGGGACTAAACTTGCCATTTCTTCAAAGTTGAAGGACCTTTTTGCAATTTTGACAAACTTAAGGGACCAAACTTGTAATTATTAATATACAAGGGTTTTAAGTGTCATTTCTTCATTCTTGGAGGATCAATCTTGTTTGTCTTCAAGTCTTCAAGGGTATTTGATGAAAATTCCATGATTAGGGCCCGGTTCTTTGTACGGCTTCGTTTCTCGTGTTCGTTTTTCCTTGTATCTTGTGATCTTTTGTCTTTTTCACGATATCCATACCTAAAATACACAAGTAAACAAACACAAGCATATATGTGGTATTTTATGACATTTTAATGCATTTAAAGCCCGAAAAGAACGATGAGATCATGTATAAATGCCATCTCATCACTCCCCCATACTAAGCCATTGCCGTGCCCTCACGCAATGCTAGAATCAAGTATCTAAGCATCACCAAAGTTCAATTTTATTAACCTTTATTGAAAAGTAAAAGACTTGCAACATACTACGATGATGTGTAAAGACATAATGTATGATTTTCATCACAAAAAGTGACTTTTAGGGTCAAAGAATAGAAACAATTTAATGTCCCTTAGAGTAAACTTCGTCATCCTTGATTGTCATACATTCCATGCTAAGTGCAAAAACAAGATCATTGTTGGTACAAGTCACAATGCTAACACTACTCATACGTTCAAATTGTGTAATACTTTTTCTCCCCGCAATCCTAGTTATTATAAAAGGAAATGGGTTACTAGCATTTTTTATCTAATTGTCATGGATCACAAGTGATTCATATTGACTTATTTGAGTAGTTATTAGTCCGAAAGTAAAGTAGCACGATTTGATCAATAGTTAGCCGAAGGACAAAATCTTTTAAAACGGCTTCTCGTGTATCTCCTTAAGTTCATATCTTGGCATAACTCGTTTCACGATTTGAGACCTTTCTCGGACCGATATTTGGCATGTACTTCATACTTCAAATCTTGGGAAGACGTTCTCGAAATTATGGTCTTCTTTTCATATATTTGGAATTTCTTCACTTGACGTTTTTGAGAGATTCTTCATATAGGACCACGACTTCATCATTTTTCTTCAATCTTTACTTTGGATTTTGATATACAACGATCCGCCTCCTTTTCGGACTTGGATATATTTATCCTCATACCTTGTTAGGGTCTTTTTGGATAGACGTTCTCCATTCTTTAGGGGAGTAATTGCTTCTCGTCGTGTGTCTCGATCCTTCATATTGATTTTGGAACAATGATACTTCACATCATCTTTGGATCTTTAGCAAAAATAGAGCTCCTCATGCCTTGTTAGGGCCTTTTTGGATGATCGCCAATCTTCGCGTCCCGCTTCAATAAGTTATGCCTTGGCTATGAACTCTATTCAACCCCGAGCAACTTTTAAACGATCTTGCGCTAGAGGCTAAGTAACCTTTCAAATCGTACGACCTTACTTATTGCAATTATGTTTTATTCCTAATGCATTGATCTTATGGGAAGAAAAAGCCACAATTAAAAACATATGAGTTTTTGAAAGAACATTTTCATGTTCTACGTTTAGCATGATCACTTGTCTAACTCTATCATTTCTCGTTCTTCACTATTTAAAGACCTCTAATTAAAGAGACTCGTGAATACTTAGCCATGTAAGTCAAAATTAAGCCAAATTTGGATTAGCTTTCATTAAGACTATATCAAATCAAAGTTTTGGGTTTTCAAGCCACCTATAGGATCTTGCACTTTCTTGGACTTTTTCAAGTTTAGAGAATGCGTTTTATAGTTCCCTTGATAAGTGACTTTCTAGAATCAATTATAGGAACTTGCGAAAAGTTCTTGTTCTTAACCCGAATGAATTAAGACTTTCGCGTTTTAAAGCTCCCTATATAAAAGTCTAGCAAAACTTGAATTGAGCGGGTTAAGGAATGTAAATGGCTCCAAATGCCCATCAAGTCAAAAATTAACTCTTATTCTATCCATCGGAAAATATACATTCGTGTCTTAAAAACACTTATGAAAACTAAGAAAAATTTTAAAATTTTGCCATTTTTAGCCTTATTAACAAAAAAAAAACATTGAAAGTTGGAAAACGTGAGGGCGTAGCAAAGCAAGTACCTATTCACCCCCCCATACTAAAAGTAAACATTGTCCTCAATGTTTCGAGTCTAAAGGTAAAGCACCCCCATACTAGAGACGAAGAATCGAATGCTTAGGATCTAGCATGGAAAGGGTGATCAACAATATATCTAAAGCCGTTTATTAATTATGCTAAAAGATAATTGTTAGAACAATAAAGGATATGTCATGGATTCGTGAAAAACTTCTTCAAACGAACGATGGAGGCTCACGTAAACGAACACGAGAGTCTTCAATCATAAATGATGATGATGATCTAGATAGCACAATCACAAACAACCACGAGACAACGAGTTGGAAGGGTACAAGTCCCCTTATTAGTGAATAATAAGCATAAAGATAAGCATGGGATCTCCCCCACGAGGCACCTCGTTTTTGATTACCGAGTCATGAGCTCGACTCGATCCCCTCAATGTTAATTATCATTGGGGAAGGTGTCTTGGTCGGGGGCAACCATTGAAGGAATTTCCCCACCAAAGTAGTGCTTAAGCCTATGTCCATTCACCTTGAAATTGGGACCATCATCTTGAGCTAGCTCAATGGTCCCATATGGAAACACTTGTGTAATGGTGAACGGACCCGACCAACGAGATTTCAATTTCCCGGAAAATATCTTAAGACGAGAGTTAAAAAGCAACACTTGATCACCAACGTTAAAAACCCGGTTTTTAATCTTTGAATCATGAAACTTTTTAGTCTTTTCTTTAAAGATTAATGAATTTTCATAAGCATTATCCCTTAATTCATCCAATTCATTCAATTGTATTTTCCGGTGATCTCCCGCGGTCTTCAAGTCAAAATTAGCATGCTTAAGGGCCCAATATGCCTTATGCTCCAATTCAATGGGCAAATGACAATTCTTCCCATAGACTAACTTATAAGGAGTGCAACCGATAGGTGTCTTATAAGCGGTCCTAAAGGCCCATAAAGCGTCATCGAGTTTGTCGGACCATGAAGCACGGTTTTCTCCAATCGACCTTTCTAAAATCCTTTTCAAAGCTCGGTTCGAAACCTCGACTTGCCCACTCGTTTGCGGGTGATAAGCCGTAGAAAGACGATGTGTAACCCCATATTTCTTTAGAACCTTTTCGAATTGGTCATTACAAAAATGGGTTCCACGATCGCTTATAATAGCACGAGGGGTTCCGAACCGAGAGAATAGTTGCTTCAAAAACTTCACTACCACACGAGCATCATTAGTAGGCAAAGCCTTAGCTTCCACCCACTTAGAAAGGTAGTCCACCGCGACGAGGATATATTTGTTGCCATGAGACGATGGGAACGGCCCCATAAAGTCTATTCCCCATATGTCGAAAATCTCACATACTTGAATTATATTTTGCGGCATTTCATCACGTTGAGACGATTTTCCTTGACGTTGGCACGAATCACACGACTTCACAAGTGCGTGTGCATCACGATAGATAGAAGGCCAAAAGAAACCGGCATCGAACACTTTCTTAGCCGTGAGATTAGCACCGTGGTGACCACCCGTGGGTCCCTCGTGACAAGCTCTAAGGATATTAGAAGCTTCGGCACCAAACACACAACGTCGAACGAGTTGATCCGCACAAATCCGAAAGAGATAAGGGTCGTCCCAAAAATAGAACTTGACGTCACGAAAGAATTTTCGTTTTTGTTGTGTCGTCATACCCTTGATTATGAAATTGCCCGCATGGTAATTTGCAATGTCGGCAAACCATGGGGTGGTGTCTTTAGAATTCACTACATCGAGAGTTTCAAGAGGAAATGTTTCGGTAATTTCCTTGTTCTCGAAAACATCTTTGTGAGGATCTTCTAGACGAGAGAGATGATCGGCCGCTAGATTCTCGGCTCCTTTTTTGTCAAGCACGGTGACATCAAATTCTTGGAGGAGGAGCATCCAACGAAGCAATCTCGGCTTAGCATCTTGCTTAGCTAAGAGATACTTGATAGCCGAATGGTCGGTATACACAATGCTTTTAGTCAAGACGAGATAGGGTCGGAATTTCTCAAAAGCATAGACCACGGCAAGGAATTCCTTTTCCGTTGTGGTGTACTTTAATTGAGCCTCGGTCATTGTCTTACTAGCATAGTGGATAGGACGGAAATGCTTGTCATAACGTTGCCCTAAGACGGCCCCTATAGCATAATCACTTGCATCGCACATGATTTCAAAGGGTAATTCCCAATTAGGAGCAACAAGAATGGGAGCTTCGGTAAGTTTCCTTTTTAGAGTCTCGAAAGCCTTAACACAATCCTCATTAAAGTTAAAAGGAGCATCCTTCTCGAGAAGGTGTGTCATAGGACGAGAAATCTTCGAAAAGTCCTTGATGAAACGACGATAAAAGCCCGCGTGGCCTAGGAAACTACGAACTCCCTTAACGGTTTTGGGATGAGGTAACTTGGCGATGATGTCTACCTTAGCTTTATCGACCTCAATCCCCGCCTTCGACACCTTATGTCCTAAGACGATTCCTTGTTTACACATGAAATGACATTTCTCCCAATTAAGCACAAGATTGGTTTCTTCACAACGTTTTAACATTTGTTCGAGATTAGATAAACATGACGTGAACGAATTACCAAACACCGAGAAGTCATCCATAAACACTTCCATCGACTTCTCGATCATGTCGTGAAAAATCGCCATCATACACCGTTGAAACGTACCGGGTGCATTACAAAGTCCGAAAGGCATCCTACGATAAGCGAACGTTCCATAAGGACACGTAAACGTAGTCTTCTCTTGATCACGAGGGTCGATAGGAATTTGAAAGTAACCGGAAAAACCATCTAAAAAGCAATAGAATTCATTTCCCGCAAGTCGCTCCAACATTTGATCCATGAAGGGCAAAGGAAAGTGGTCTTTACGAGTGGCGTCATTTAACTTTCGGTAGTCAATACACACCCTCCAACCGGTCACAACACGAGTGGGAATTAACTCGTTGTTTTCATTAGGCACAACGGTCATTCCTCCCTTTTTAGGGACACAATGGATTGGGCTCACCCATGGGCTATCGGATATAGGATAAATCATTCCCGCGTCAAGGAGTTTAAGGACCTCCTTTTTAATGACATCGTGAATTTTGGGATTTACCCTTCTTTGACTTTGAATTGCGGGTTTGTAGTCCTCCTCCATTAAAATTTTGTGAGTACAAAATTTTGGGTCAATACCCTTAATGTCGGAAATTTTCCACGCAATTGCCCCTTTGTGAGCCTTAAGAACTTTCAAGAGCTCGGTTTTTTCATCATTAGCAAGATCTTTTGCAATAATAACCGGCAACTTGTCATCACCTTCCAAGAATGCATATTCAAGGTGAGAAGGAAGATCTTTCAATTCAAGGATAGGTGGTTCCTCGATTGAAGATTTAGGTTCAACACTCATAACTCCCATCGGCGGAAGAAATGGTGGAATAGAAGTATCATCACTAATCAACACCTCATCTTCATTGTCGATTTCATTTGAAGTGAAATCGCCTCCTTGGAATGGAGTGAGATTTGGTGTGGAATTAGCAAGAATCGGATCCAAAATAGTGGGATTGCCACTTGACGAGCTATCGGAAAAACCTAACACTTCTTGTGAAAACTCATCGCAAACCACATCAACGATGTCAATGTGATTGATGGTAGCGATTGCATAAACATGAGAAGGTTTCGAGTTTTGAGTAGCGTTTATAACAAGTTCCTCTTCGTTGAATCTCAAAGTGATAGTTCTCGCATGAACATCGATAAGCGATCTCGAAGTGTCTAAAAATGAACGACCTAAAATTAGAGGAACTTGAGGATCCGCGGGGATGTCGACTACTATAAAATCAACGGGATAGTAGAACTTCCCCACTTTTACGAAAACATCTTCGGCTATTCCACATGCCATAATCGTAGAATGATCGGCCATCTCGATGGACATGTTCGAAGGAATAAGAGCCGGAAGCGAAAGCGATTTCCAAATGGAAAATGGCATCAAATTAATGCTTGCACCAAGATCGGCCAAGGCGAGGCATTCTTTCATATCTTGTATGTCACAAGGAATGAGAAACTTTCCGGGATCACCAACTTTTTCCGGTATGCGGTTAAGATAAACCGAAGAACAATTAGCAAGCTTTGAAAGCTTTTCCTTATCGCTCATCATACTTTTAAAAGTGGAAGCGAAACGAGGCATATATAACAACGCGTCGGCTAAACTTACATCAAAATGCACTTGTTGAAACATTTTTATAAAAAGCTCGATTTGTTGTTTGTTACGTTCTTGCATTTTCTCTTTGTTTCGTCTCGAAGGGTAGGGTAAAGGTGGTGTGGGTAGGTCATTAGGCAACGGCCTTGGAATCTCGGGTTCCATAATTGGTATTGGTGTAACCGTAGGTGTGGTTTGAGCGGTACTTCGTGGGATTGTAATGTGCTCCTTTTCGACCATCACCTCGGGTTCTTTCTCGATTTCCTTCTCCGTAGAAGTACTTGGTCGAGAGATTGGTTCCTTGAAAGTTTTACCACTTCGTGTAGTAATAACCTTCATTTCTCCCTTCGGGTTTGCAATGGTATCACTAGGAAGACCACCCGAAGAAGAGGGCTTACACATGATAGCTTCAAACATCTTAGCCATTCGGTCCTCAAATTTTGATTGCCTAGCATCCGCTTTCAATAACTCTTGCTTAATCTCATGTTGTCCTAATTCCATCTTTTGTTGGTTTTGTTGAAGACGTTGGACATTTCCTTCCATTTTATTAGCATGAGTTTTAAGTTCATTAGCAAGTTCATTTTTAAGCTCGTTTTTCAACTCGGACCTTAAGCTAATCATCTCACGTTGCATATTATCAAATTTAGCATCATTTGCTTTTGCATAATCTAAAAATTCTCCTTGCAAATTTTTCGTGTGAGCATTTTGAAAACCTTGTGTAGTGTTTTGAAAATCACGGTTTTGGTTTTGATTAGAGATTTGTCCATTCCCACTTTGATAATTCCCTTTGTTGTAATTGCGTGTGTTGCCTTGGTAATTACCTTGGTTGTTATTTCGATAATTATTAGCATTTTGGTTTGGTGGAGCTTGATTTTGGCGGGAACCTTGGCCGTTTTGGTTATAAGTTCCCGTTGCTACATAAGCACTCGAAGTGTTACCATCCGCGGTAATGCACTCGGAAAGATCATGAGCTCCCCCACAAGATAAACAACTCTTAGCAACCGCTTTAACCGAAGCGGAATTGGAAGCTTCTTGAGCCTTCCAATGGGACATTAGATTAGCAAATCTATCAAAAAACCGATTTTCCTCATTAGCTTCATCATGTAAGGCGTTAATGCTACGAGACGATTGTGATGACGATGACGAACCCATATTGGCAACACTCGGTGTGTTACGAGGGCTATAAACCTTAGATCGATTTTCAATGATTTGTAAAGCTTCATTTGTCGTCTTGCACAAAAAATTACCACCCGCGGCGGCATTCAAATAATCTCGTTCATGATCATTAAGCCCATTATAAAAAGTATCTATTTGATGCAATTCCGAAAAATCATGGTGAGGACATTCATGTAACATCTCCTTAAATCGTTCCCATGCCATTGAAAAACTTTCATTGTTACGTTGCACAAATCGTGAAATCTCATTTTTTAAGTGTGTTGTTTTAGGTGGTGGAAAAAACTTGTTCACAAACTTAGAAACGAGATCGGCCCATGTCAAAATCGAATTTGGCGGTTCTTTCTCGAGCCAAATTTTTGCGGGACCATCCAACGAATATGGAAACAACATCATCTTAATGGCGTCATGTGGAACATCTTTGAATTTGCTAGTGGCGGTGAGACGGTTGAAATTCCTAATGTGGTAATGCGGGTTGTCTTTCTCATGACCTCGAAATTTGTTTGCTTGTAGCATCGACATTAAACCCGTCTTAATCTCGAAATTCTCCGCAAGGATGGCGGGAATAACAATTGCCTCTCCAAAACCCTCGGTGGGTGCTTGTAGCAACTCCATCATAGTACGATTAGCCATGACGACTTCTTGTTCTATAATAGGTTCAACAATTGGAGGTTCTTCAACAATCAACGATCCTTGATTTGCTTGCTTTTGAAGACGTTTACGAGCTCGTTTAGCTTGATTACGAGTGATCATAAACTTCACGAAGAATGGGAGGTGAGCAAAGAAGATTCTTTTTGGTTGTTTTGTGGATTTTCAATTTTTTTTTGTGTTTTTGATGATATTTAATTTTTTTTGGATTTTGGTGTATCTTCGTAGACAACAATCTACAAAATCTCTCCTCGATTCAAACTCTTGATTAAAGAAGCCTCAAAGGAATGAAAACGATCACGTGGAGTGAACGCCTTCGAATGACTTTAGAACTTTGGTGAAAACCAAATTGTTCACGAGGGTTTAATCACAAAGAAAACCAAGCAAATATAGTATACGTATTAATACTTTGGGCGGCAAAACCCTCGATTAGCCTTCAATCTCAAAATACTCACAAGCAAGCGGGGAAACGAGGCGGCGCGAAGCACTTAAAAGCCTTTTTCCTTAGGGTATATTTTATAATACCCGCCTTATACCCACCTTATAGTTCGTATCTTACAAAATCGAGCTTCACGAAAGTATTTATCTATTTTTGCCTTTTCTTTTTGTTTGAGATTCGAATACAATAATTAGGAGATCAAATCCCAATTAAGGTTGTGTTTTCACACTTTTGGAGATATTGTATTTTGGTTGTGATACTTAATACAATATATTAATAATATTCACAAAGAAAAACCAAGAAAACCGATAATACGTGTTAAGGGAGTTCCACTTAACACAAATACTATTTATGGATAATATCAAAAACAAAAGTTTCCAAATTAAAGCACAACACACCTCCCCGGCAGCGGCGCCAAAAATGATTGTAGTGTTTTACTACTCTTTAGGAAAAGAGCGTAAATAGCGGAAAGTATCGAGTGATGATTTTAGGAAAAATCAACACTAATGACCCACAATCACTTAAAAGAGAGAAGAGATTCGTTTCCCAAGGAGGTATTTGTGTTGTGAATTAACTTGTATGTATTTGAGATTAATATTGAGAAGAATGGGGATGAGAAGATGAAAGACGGATACGTTAAAATTAAACTACGACGAAAAAGACGTAAAACCGTGAAAAACTACTCAAATTAAAAATTTATTACTACCAAAAACAAAATATCAAAAAGGCTAAAAACAAGTCTAAAATAATATAAATAAAGTTAAAAATCCAACAAAGATATTTTAAAACCTTTTATTAATTAAATAATTAATTTTAAATGCTAATTAAAGCCCTAAAATTAAATTTAACTAATTCAAATGTCTAAAATATGATTTTATTGAATAATCACTTAACTTATATTATTAGAAGACTAAAAAGTAATTTTCTAAAAATTAAAACCTATTAAAACTATTTTTAAAACCCTAAAAATGATTTAAAATAATTAAAACCTAATTAAACTTAAAATAATTATAAAAATAAATCTAAAAGCTTAAAAATTATTCTAAAAATGGAAAAGTTCCTAATTAATGATAAAGAATCTAAGAAAAATGAAAAAGAAAGAAAAATGAAATTTTGAAAAATTAATAATAAAATATTATTAAAATAATACTAAAAAAATAACAGTTTCTAAAATTTGAAATAAAAAATTTATAAAAATCCTAAATAATATAACTAAGAGAAAAACACAAATTATAGCTCCTAAACCTTTTTTAATAACTTTATAAAAATCTTTAAAGTTTATAAAAACCTTAAATTAATATAAAATTAAAAATTAAAGTTTATAAAACCAAAATAAGATGTAAACCTCAAGATATATATTAAAAAGCTAAAAACTATTTTTCCTAAAAATTTAAACTCTTTTTGGTATTTTTTATTGATTTTCTAAATTACATCTAATAATTAAATCCTAGAAAATAATTTAATAAACGGAAAAATGTGAAACCAATTTTTAAAAATCCTAAATCCTATATAAGCCCTGGAAAAAATGAAAAGAATAAGTTTAGCTTAATAAATAAGCTAGAAAAAAGCTTAACAACCTACGGCTTTATTAAAATAAGACAAAAGAGAAATTGGTTAAGTAAATTAACCTTGCACCCTTGGTCAGTAAAAGACCCAAGGGCGCAATGGTTATGTATGATGAGTCTTGAAACCCCCTTTTTATTCTTTTTTTATTTTTTTTTTATTTTTTTTACTTTTTAAACTTTTTACCAACCAACTGTTACACTCAACACACTCCAATTCACCTTTTTAACATGTATGAAGCCAAATCAAGGATTAAAACGTTGCCAGTTTGAATTGAACACAAACAGAATGGTGACTTTTGTTCTATGCTTTCTCACAAATGGTAATACACCAAGAGGGGCTTGGTGTTGGCTTATTTGGGAGCTTATTATAGACAGTAGGGCACTCTTTTGCTCTTTGGATCACAAGAAGTCACAAACAAGCTATTACAAACCACTTAGCACCAAGAATAATCAAACTCATGCACACACAGGCCAATTCAATTTTTCTGATATGTTTAAGCAGGTCAGTGGGCTAAGTCAAGCTTCTAGGTGCATAATACTCAATTTCAAAAGCTCAAACTTGGCAAGTAAACTCACAAAATGTCACACAATCAAATACAAACCTTAAATCAACCTGTTACTCAACAGTTTTCAAAATCAAAGCTCAAAGATTAATGAAATACAAGCAGATTTTAGCATAAGCAAAATTCTAACTATGTTTTCCCTTTTTAGCACTTGCAACTTGTTCAAAACTTGACCAAATCTGATTAATACTAACTAGTGACTAATCACAACCCTACTTAACCTTTTTCCAAAACCTTAAAACGTTTTAATCAAACTTTTGCCCTGCTAATCCTTGTTGCCAAACACCCTTTAAACTTTTTGAAAAACGTTTTTATCAAACCAAAAACCTTACAAAACCTAAACAACTGGTTCTAAGATCTCAAAACATGCATACTAACATCACATAAGCACAAATCCAACACCTTAATCACACTAATAGCAGATAATCAATCATTCACATACACTTGCACTTTTTCTGAATTTTCAAAAGGGAAACAAGAAGAATACCTTAGGGCTTTAACATCCAAAGCCCCAGAGGATGTCAATCCTCCTCCTTACCAGCCCGGGCTGGTGCAGAACCAATATCAACACCTTTAACCTGCTTGAAATCAAAATCAAAGAAAAAGGCAAAATAATATAACAATATATTAATATTCTGTTTTATTTCTTTCTTTCTTAACCTCTTTCAAATCTTTCCAAACCTTCTAAACACGTTTTCTAAAACCTAATATCACCAATAACATGAACCATAAACACCAAATCCTTATAACAAATTCTCCCAAAAATCCTTTGATTTTCAGAAACTTTTGAAATATTTTGAAAATCCAAATCACTTAACCAAATAACAATGGAACTCAGTTTTCTTCAATTACTATTACCAACTTTAAACATTAACAAAAAGGAATTAAATTGTGAAAATAAACAAACACCAACTTTTATTATATTTAAAAGGAATTACAAAGTTTTTTGAAGAAAACTGGAACAAGGATCACCCACAGGTTGGGGTCTCTTATATAGGACTCTAATGAACAATCTAGAATGGAAAAATCAAAACCCTAATCACTACAAATTCTCCATTTTGCCCTTGTGCTCTTCTAGACGTTTTTTGATGAAATTGGATCCTGGCTGTTTATATTTGCGTTGGGAGGAAGCCAATGATCTCAGCCTTTGATTTGGGACACGTCAAATACTTGGGGACCAAGGTGGGCTGTGATTGGAGGATTGGGGAATTGGGGTTTTGGTACACACGCGTGGGTTTGGGTACTTTGGGTGTGGGTTGAGTTTTGGCATGTGGGAATTACTCGTGTGCCAAATTAATTAGGTTTTTACCCAAGTTTGGTCGGGGTAATTTCTGGGGTGTAAAAAGGATATACAGTAAACCTGTTGATCCGTTTTTAGGGGAAAAAGGGTTGTTAGGCGCCCTTTTTGGATTTAAAAGTTTCAATTGCACACTTCCAGTCCTTGTGGTTTGGTTTTTTTGGCATATGAAGTTTTAAGCCCTAAAAACGATTTCTCTTTGCAAAATACTTTCACACTTTGACATTTATGGCACATACTTTTGGCAAAAGCTTATCAAGGATGATTTTTGCCATTTTGAGTATTTTCAAGGGCTGTTCTTGGACAATGATGATCTTCAAAGGTCTTCAATGAGTCTTTCACTTCATGAGGGACCATATTTGGCAATTTGAATTTGTTGAGGGACTAATCTTGCCATTTCTTCAAAGTTGAAGGACCTTTTTGCAATTTTGACAAACTTAAGGGACCAAACTTGTAATTATTAATATACAAGGGTTTTAAGTGTCATTTCTTCATTCTTGGAGGATCAATCTTGTTTGTCTTCAAGTCTTCAAGGGTATTTGATGAAAATTCCATGATTAGGGCCCGGTTCTTTGTACGGCTTCGTTTCTCGTGTTCGTTTTTCCTTGTATCTTGTGATCTTTTGTCTTTTTCACGATATCCATACCTAAAATACACAAGTAAACAAACACAAGCATATATGTGGTATTTTATGACATTTTAATGCATTTAAAGCCCGAAAAGAACGATGAGATCATGTATAAATGCCATCTCATCATTTAGGTTTTTGAAAATGAAAGACCTAGTTCTCTATAACCTTAAGCTCTTGATACCAATCATTAACACCCCGAAATTTACTCGTAGCGGAAACCAACCATTTGGGTGTTAAGAAATAGCACAATCGCAAAAGAATATAAAGAACGACTCTAAAAGAGACGTTTTTAGATAAAAGGTTCCATTCATAAAGATCAGAGTATTGGTCCCACAAACCGTTACCAACATTTCATACACAAGTCTTTTAAAAGTACACAAACATTTTAAAAGTAAAAGATAACTGAATGGAACGAAAATATGTTTTCCAAAACATTAGCGCTTGCCTCCTCGTCCATTCCAAACCTCCAGCATTCATCTTTAATTACCTGAGATAAACATGCTAAAAAGTCAGCTAAAAAGCCAAGTGAATTTATAGAGTTTATAAGAATAATAAGTGAACACAAGAATTTTTAATCATCTCAAACTTATCACACAGACAAGTCATATATATATAGATAAATGCATTAAGCTCACGCCACTGAACGTTAACCAACATGTCAAACCGAGTCACTTACGGTGCCCCTACAAACAGGTAATATTGTCATATACCAACGACCTCTTATACATAATATCCCTCTCAGGTGTTCACAAGGATACAAACCCTAGGATAAGGCTGTAACACCCCCAATTTCGGGTCATAGCAGCGGAAGAGTCATTGGGTGTTACTATCATGGTTCAATCTCAATATCATAGAAAACACCTCAAAATGAGTCGTTTTAATAAAACATACATCCATTGATTTTATTTAAAGATAAAACAGTTCACACAAGGTCCCAAATAGTTTTAAAGTTTACACAACCAACCAATCAATAAAAGTTTCTTTGAATGGACATAGTTTATAAAAGCGGGCCAAAACATTTTAATTAAGCAAGCTGCGTGAAACCGCCTTCCTTGAGTGCCTTCTTCATGGACCTGAGATAAAACATGCTATAAAGTCAACAAAAATGCTGAGTGAATCTATAGAGTTTAAATTAAATAAACGAACACAAGTATTCTGAATAAAACTTCCGTGGTTGACAATCATGTGGATCAGACATAATTATCGTAGTTATTTCATAAGTCTCGTGAAATTGAACGTTAACATATATTATTTCATCCCAACACACCTAGCCAAGTGCGTATATTTCTCTTATACAATTGCATCCGATGTTTCATTACTGGTGCATCACAACACCACGCGATAGCTAGTCGCGATCGGACTGGGTGTCACCCCGATAGATCTATCCATAGTATTAGCGTTCCTTTCGATTAACAATTCACGATTCATGGGTCTTTTAAGGCTAAACAAACTTATATAACAACTTTCATCTAAGCATACAATCGGGTCCTTTGTGTTCAATTTTAAAAGAAAGAGGGTTTACCACAACTTCTCGTTGTACCCTTCATTTATAATAAATGCCTTTCCAATAATAAGGGTTTCCACAACTTCTCGTCGTACCCCTTTTATTTTAATAAAACAAGCATGTTATCCCCCTCGTGGGTTTTATAAAACAAGTAAACATGTCAAAGCGAGGCTATAGACTCACCTTGGTACGATGGTAGTAATGTGATGATCGCCGACGATTTGTGATGCCCGTTAAACACGAAGACCGCAACCTACCAAATAAGGCGCGTTCGTTAATAAACGACTCAATTATAAATAATACTTAAATAATACGAAACTCAATTTCATATAACCATGAAAATCCCGAAAAATTAAAAATATAAGTGTACCTCTATACCCTTTTATTTAACACTATTCTTTTAAACACTTCCACTCTCGACATTGACCCGTCATAAGACACCAAGTCAACGCAAGTCAAACCATCATTTTACTTCCCTCGGACCAGTAACTAAGTCATTTATATAATGACTTAACACTTGGGTAATTCATCATGCCCAATAGTGAATACTCAACTCACGCCACACAAGTATTGAACTACGTGTCCAAAATACCAATCAGCATGTACACTCCAAATGTACACACCAATCTAACCTATCTAGACTTGTCCGATTTCGACGAAACTTGGTGACAAACTCACACATAATATGAATAAGACTCAGTTTAAGTTTCATTCAAAAATATTACTTCTAAGACCTTCTGCCCGACACACCTTTGTGTTACAAAAACCGGACAGTTTTACGCCTTCGACTTGTAAAACCATTTTGACTTATCTAAACAATTCCGTTTGCAAAACCGACATTCGGGTTTGAAAATAGACTCATGACCTGAGGTTTAGCAACTTACAACAGTCCTTGAACATTTTTAAAACTCATTTTATAGTCCCCGAGATTCGATCCAAATATCGATAACAATTTTCGGATTGTGCCGATACTCGTCTCCTGGTACACGAATACTAAAACTAGCATAACGTTTCGCTCGTAATGAGTTAGAAGCTCTACTTTAGCTCAAATCGAAGCTAAAGAAATTCTCTACGACCCTATCTTATTAGTTTACCAATTTTATTACAGTAAGTAATTCAAAAATGTCCTTAAAGTTACTGCCTAAAATTGACCATCTAAAAATCATACCAAATCAAGTTTTCAACTCATTCTAACAATTCCTATAGTCCTAATATCATCCTAATATCATACTAACACATCTAACTAACTCCTATCATCCTTAAATTTAATAAAATAAAAATAAAATATAAAGAAATCATACATGCAACATCATCCCACTACCAATATAATAATAATAACAACATACATAACCATAGAAATGGATCAAACATGATATTCTTCATCAAAATTTGAAAATAAAATTTTTGTGGATGCATGTGGGAAATTTTTATACCAAATTCTAGCTCTTGAAATTTCTAGGATGGGACTTCTTTTAGATTTGCTTGATTCAAAGTAGAAATTGATTTTGATGGTGGCAATGGTGATGGTGGTGGACGACAAACACAAGGGGAAGAGAGAGGGTGGGTGATTTTTCTTGTTAAATGAATTTTTAATGTAAGTGTGTTAGTGTAATTTCCTTAAATAGTCCAAAGGTAGGGTAGTTTTTGTCAAAAATGCATTCTTTTGGGTCTAAAATGAAATTGAATAGTTTACAAGGTAGAAAATGTAAATTATAAATTTTGAAAAATATTTACGGGGCTCGGGTTTCATATAAATACTTTTCAAAAGTTAAAACGCTTGAAAATATAATAACAAAGCTTCGACAAGACTTAAAACGCAATTAAATCGAAAACGTCGAAAATATAAAATATCGAGACAATCGATAATAAAACGTAAACTTTTGGGCATCCGTCGGTATCGCGATCACTAATAGTTATCGTCATTCGTTAAAACGTAAAACACGAGAAATAAAGATTAAATATAATAAAAACCATTTTTATGATTATTTGAGAATATAATATCGATACCTAACATATTCCTTGTCGGTTTTCATCTAATCGACATTCTTATGCTAGTTTCAAGTCATAACCTTCTCGGTTAGTCGATAAATTTTAAATTCTCATTAAAGCAAACACGTAATACGTAATAGTCGAGATTAAAATAACGACCTAAAATTGACGGGTTGTCACATCATCCCCACCAAATTAGGATCTTTGCCCTCGAAGATCAACTTGCGTTCTTGCCCGATCGCTTGTTGAAATCAAAGAGATGAGGGTAATTCATCCACATTTGGTCTTCTTGTTCCCAAGTAAACTCCGGTCCTCTCCGAGAGTTCCATCGAACTTTGACAATAGGTATTCGGCTTTGCTTCAGTTGCTTGACCTCGCGATCCATGATCTCAATTGGTTCTTCAATAAAGTGCAACTTTTTATCAACCTTAACCTCGTCTAACGGTATAATAAGTTCTTCATCGGATAAATACTTTTTCAGGTTCGACACGTGAAAAGTGTTATGAATCCCATACAGTTCTTGTGGTAGTTCAAGTTGGTATGCCACGGGTCCTACTCTAGATGTAACCTTGAATGGTCCGATATAACGAGGGCTCAACTTCCCACGTTTTCTAAATCGTACAACATCTTTCCATGGTGATACCTTTAGCATAACCTTATCTCCCACGTTAAACTCCAATGGTTTTCTTCTCACATCCGCATAACTCTTCTGTCGGCTTCGAGCAGACAGCAACCTATTCTTGATTTGCACAATCATATCCGTCGTCTCTCTAATCAAATCTGGTCCAGTGAGTTGGGCATCTCCAACCTCACTCCAGCTAACGGGTGATCTACATTTTCTCCCATAAAGTGCTTCAAAAGGTGCAGCTTTAATACTCGCGTGATAACTGTTATTGTACGAAAATTCGGCCAAATGTAAGTGCTTATCCCAGCTACTTCCAAAGTCGCAGTGTAACACCCCCAAATTTATACAACTCAATACAGCGGAAGACTAGTTGGTGTTACAGGATAGCACATTACTCACACCATAGACAACGCTTAAAAATCGCGTCGTTTATTATTAAAGCATTTCCATTCATAAATATCAAAGTTACATCGGTCCCAAGTCATATTATTTCATACAAAGTTTTACAAAGTATTTGAATGGAAAAATATTGTTTAAGTGCGGGCCATGAATTCTTGTCGTCTCCCCGAGAATTACCTTCAAGTACCTGAGATAAAACATGTTAAGAGAAAAGGTCAGCGATAACGCCGAGTGAATTCATATAGTTTAATAAAATCCATCAATATAATATCAGTATAAGATTAATACTGAAAATCATTTTGTACAAATCATTTTGATAGGCCATAAAATAGCCAAAGTCATTTTATACAAATCCTTATCGAAAATCATAATATAGGCATTTGCCTTAAAAATCATTATACGAGCCAATGTCGTAAAAACATCATACAATACGTCTCATGATGTTGTATGAAAACTAAAAAAAACCGTTATATGAATATGGTTATGAAAACCAAAACACAAACATAATATCAATAGTATGACCCTGTATTGCTAGTCAGGCAATACATCGTAATTCGGAGCGTCTAGTAATATTTCGGTGATTGGATTATTATAAGCCGCATGACATTGTTACCTTACTAAACCAACAACGGGTAGCTAACTCGATACCAATTTTGCCCATCTAAAGTAGCGTGTCGTCACAAAGGTCACGCTATGGAAATCTTCTCATACATAAATTCGCTTACCAATCAATGTGGCACGACGGGGATCAACCGTCAAGGCGCGAACTGGGGTGATCGTCCCCAAATAGTACTATTAAATGCATAAGCGTCTACCAACTCCCGGTAGTTCACAATTCATGCTAATGGGACTTTTAGTGACATAACCTAACTTTAATAATCCATTTTATTTCATCTATCGGGTCCATTAATCATTTATCGGGTCATACAATCGGGTCATTCAATCATTCGGGTCCAAAATCAATAAACAAACAATCGGGACAAATGGTGTCCTATTTTATAAAACTAACATGTTATCTCCCTCGCGGGTTTATAAAACATTTATAAAAACATTTAAAAGAGTGCGAGGCTATGAACTCACGTTGATGTGGGAAGGCGGGTTATCGGCAATTCGGACGTACGGTACGTGCTTCAATCACGGAAACCTAGACAAATAATACTCGTCTTAGACTCATGTCCAATGACTTTATAAAAATAACAATTATGTATACATATGATGATTATATATATGATGATCAAGTGGGTTTACATATTCTCTTTTATTCATTTTTGTGTTATGTGTCGATAACTTTTATACTAGTTTTCTCGTTTTACCTATTTACGTGTTTTAAGTCCAATAGACTTATTATAAGTTCTTTAACTTGTTTTAATCCATGTTATACTTATATTATCAGTATCTATACTTTACAAGTTGGGCCTAAATGGGTTAAGCCCAATAATAAGTTCATAAGTATTTTAGTCCATTTTTGTTGTATTATTAGTCCAATAACGTTAATTTAGTCCGTTAACGTCCGTATGTCCTATAGTTCGGGTTTTATCGGTTTTTACTTGTTATACATGTCTATATATCAGTATATGAGTTTTATAAAGTTTACATTAGACGGGTCCAACCATCTATGTTTTATTTAACAAAAACGTTAATTTTTACGGTATTAGCCGAAAAAGTCGTAAAAATCATGTTTATGGTTTTATAACTTATAAAACTTAGCAAGTTACCATTTTAATAAAATGTCCACTTATTTAACCTTTTACATACTTATATAAATAAAATCCATAAGTTAGTGGGTTTTTATTTTACATTTTATACTATTAAATTTTGAGTGCTTATATAATAGTATTATTCTTTAATTTCCAAAAATCTGATTTTTATCTTCACTTTCACCAAAACTGCCATATCTAGTGTTCTATATAGAGATAGAAGCTCAAATTTTTATCACATAAAATACATGATATGTTCTACATTTAACTCTTCTATAGCTACTGTTGAGTCACCCTTTAAGTATTTTCTAAAAATCGTCCAAAACAGTAACCTCAGATTTATACCCTAAACTTGTTTTGATCATATCTCACTCATTACAATGATTCCATTGCATGGCCAACTCTCGCATGTGTACAAGACCCATAGCTTACTGTAAATGGATTCTAATTCATCATTTTATCAGTACATGACCTGTTTATTTACTGTTTTATACTGCCAACAAATTTAACCAAGATTTTAACCTTGTTTCTTATGGTTTTTCACCTTTTTAATCAAGTTTATCAACACCAAATCCCCACATAACATTCTTATCATCATATAATCATCATATACATATACAATAGGAAATAAAATACATGTTTACATAATCAAAATAACAAGAAGTTGAGGAGGACAATCTTTATACCACCTAGTTGATGTAGGTTATGGTTTGGACATGGATTTGAATGGAGAAACTTGTGCATAGCCAACATCATCTTCAAGAGCACCATTCTTCATGAATACCTTATGGAAAATCAGCCCTACTACTCCATGAAAACTCCTCCTTGGATGTTATAAGCACTACCAATCAATAGGGTTTCAAAGTGGCTTCAACATATGTGTAAATAACACATGATTTTGTGGTGGATTTTGATCAAGTGATGGTGGTTTGTGGTGGAGTAGGGGCGGCCAAAAATGGGGAGATGAGAGTGAAGTGTGTGGTTTTGCATGTGGGAAATGAGGCAAATGGTATGAGATGGTGGTTTTGATATCTTAGTGGGTGGAGTAAGCTTAAGGGTTAAGCTAAATGTAACAAGTGTAAGTATGTAGCAACAAGTGTTAGCTACTTGTTTAGAACTTGACACCAAAGTGTTGAGTTGCTAGTGTTGGCCGGTTTTGTGGGTGGGACAAGTGTCCCACTTGTCTCATCCCCATTTATTTACGGGTACTCCTTGATTCTAGTTTCCTCGATTTGCGTGCCCTCGGGTCGTTTTATGAAAAACGTTTTTATAAATTATGAATCAGCGTCACAAAACGAATCCAATAAAAATTGTCTCATCAAAAACGGAGTTCGAAAACGTAAATACGTAATCCTAAGGTTTCCGGTTTAGTCGTAAAGGTCGTTAAAATAAAATCGTAATTCCTAATCTCTTCTCGTAAATTTGTGAGTTTATGAACCAACACAAATTTAAAACTCCAAAATAATATTTACGGATAAATGACTGTCACCAAAAACGGTGTATGTAAACGTAAGCACGTAACGTTGAATCCTCCGGTTTAGACGTAGTCGATGCTACTCCAAGACGTAAATCCAAATTTCTTCCCAAAAATAAGTGAGTTCATATTGTATTATTAAAATAATATTTTCAAATAATATTTGAGAATAAAATATCAATCGTAAATTGACGGATTGTCACAGCATTTACCCCTAAACAGGATCTTTGTCCTCAAAGATCATCTTACCTTACTACTCGCTTCTTATAGAGTTAAAGCCATGTGGGTATTTCCTCCACATCCAGTCTTTTCTCACAAGTGTAATTCATTACAATACGCGAGTTTCATCAAACCTAACTACGGGAATAAGATCAGGCTAAATGTTGACTTACTTTCTCTATCCATGATGTTCACGGGTTTTTGATGAATGCAACTTTTTGACGATCTAAGCTCTACTAAGAATAATCAGATTCTCACTTGATAGATATTCCATCAAGTTCGATATACGAAACATAATTCACGCAGCCTTTGAAGTCCTAGGGTAGATCCAACTTATATGCCTTTCAATCCCAACTTTTACATTATCTCAATGGTCCCATTCAACGGGGACTTATATCCCATGATTTGTCAGATCATGAATTCATTTTTCCAAGGTTAAAAATTGTGGCATAACTTCGCTACCCATTTGGCACTTCAAGATCTACATTTCATATTCACATAACCTCTTGCCCACTATCGGCAGTCAATAATCAGATCCTAATTTCAACAATCATTTCAGATCTCGCGGGTCTGGTATTTTGCAAGGTTAGGTTCGCCATCATAGGAAACCTTAAACCTAAGAGACATGTCCAACTCACAATGGGTGTATGTCGGATGTCTTCATCTCAACTCCTGCTTAAAGATGCTCTAAGATTTAGATCCTAACAAGATTCGATCTCGATCCTAATACGATAATTATCAATGATAATCTCTCCAAAGGAAAATGATTATACGGTCTATTACCAAAGGTCAATCATTCAAACATAGAACAACGCTTATAGTATTTTGTATCGTTACTTTACCTCGTCCCTTCGATTGGGGTGGTACATAGTACTCTCATCAAGGTTCGTTCTCAATGATTTCTGAGCAAATCTCTAGAAATTCGATGCGAAGCGAGGATCTTGATATAGATGTTCGATACATGCACACTATGTTTACATAACTCTTTTGCATTTATCATTAACGGGAATGATATTAGCAGATTTGGTCAGTCTGTCGACGATGACCCAAATCGAATCAAATTCAGATGATGACCTTTGTAATAGCTAGACGTTTACTAATGTATGAGGCGATGTCTGCCATCATAATTTGCCATCAGTACAACTTCTTCAGACAAAGATACTTTTAGTCATAAATGACATAAATAGAATACTTATACTTACAAATTCCAACATAACTATATCTCACAATCCTTCATATTTAGACAATCATAAGTGGTCTTTAAAACATTTAACGCCATCGGCTTCTTAATTCTAATGGTTCACATTAGCCGCGAACCCCCTTTATATTATTTATATTAACCTCTTTACAAACATCGTTTATTTTTATATCGTTCGGCAATTTATTTTGCACCTTCATTATTAAGGAACATGTCCTAATTGGTTCTTTATCTTTTTTTATATAATATGTCAGTATCTATATTCACTTCTCATGATGATGTAATTATCACGTCCATAATTCACTCAGATATTCTTTCTATATTGTGCGTCAGTAATTACGTTCACCTTCCTGATAAAATAAATATCATAACCGTATTTATTCAAAATTCTTTCTTCGTATCTTCTATGTTTTAGTTTCGTCTTATCTATCATTTTTTTATCAGTTTTTCTCAATCCGGCGTTTAAAGCATCGATAATTATTACAATTAATTAAATAATAATTATTAAATTTTTATGAAACGTAAACGTAAAAATTTTAAATTTCTTAGTTCGACCAATTTATATAAAATGTTCAAAATAAATTTGAATTTAATTAACAAGATTTTTGTTGATTTATCGAAAATATTTAATAAAATTCGTAAATGTTCGAAAAACCTTTGTTTATACTTTGGTCAAAGTTTTCTTAGTTGAAAAGCAAAAATTGTCGTTTCAAATTTCAAGTCATAAATTATATAGTTTCCTCAATTCTTCTTAAGTTGTCTAGAAGTATACATAAACATTTACCCCTAAACAGAAGTTTAGTTAAATGGTTTGTGTATAAGGGAATAATCCCTTAAAATCCTTTGTTAAAATATTTGTCAAAATATATTTGCACTTTCTTTTTAGTATAACTCAAAGTTTTAAAAGGGCTCTTAATTTTTGAAGAGTCAATATATTCTATTATCTATTAATCACACGGTTAAATCATGTAAAGGATTAAGTCTTAAGTCATATGTTAAATATTCAAAGTACAGGTTTTTATCGTTCGGCCAATTCAGGGAAATCTATAAATAATTATTAACTCATTCTTATTCTTATAAACAAATAAATAGTCCTTAATGATCACGAGCATGAATTTATCAAATTACAGCCTACACACGTGATTCAACAAATTTATGAATGCTACAGGTGCATTAGTCAATCCAAACGTCACCACTCGAAACTCATAATGTTCATCACAAGTACCGGATGTAGTGATTGGAATAGATAATCTTTTCCGCAGATGCGAAGTTGATGATAACCATGCCATGGATCAAATTTCTAGAACCTTGTAAATGATCGAACAAATCTTCCATTTCGAGTTATGGATTTCGTTTTCGATTGTCAATTTACTCAGTCACAGTAATCTATAAATATAAGGAATGATAACACTATAGCTCTTCATGATGACAGGCTTGGTATAATAAAATCTTTCTTCGACAACTCTCTCAGTTGTACGGAAATTCCTTAAATTCAGATGGTGCTGACGTACAGTGCACAAGCCGTAAGTGCGGCACCGAAAATATAATCAATATCAATTTCAACTTGCCTTAATGGCGAAAGTCTAGTTAATTCGTCAACAAATACCTCCTAAAGTGTCAGATAACAGAATTATCTTTTTAATAAATTCGTTTTAAGTTCATTCTAGATTATAATATATATGACTAATTCATAATCATTCACAATATAATTTCAATTCCAAATATAGGATATCGTCATCTACCAAGAATTATTTATATCACTTTTGATAATCAACATCTTATTTTTTTAGGGGAATTCTACTCGAGTTCCCATCAATTAAGACAATATCGTCATGTCATAATCAATCAATCCATTCTACTGGCACTATCAACTTTTCAGTTTCATTGCCGTCGATAAGATGTGAATTTCTCAAAAGACTAATAATAACTCATAATCCTTCACAATTTCAAAGATATTAGGATACACAACTACTATTAAAAGAGTAAGGTCAACGTATAATCTATGCGAGAGAATTTCAAATCAGATACAGACGAAAACATTCAGCGAATATAAGTACATCCCATGTTTTCATAATTTGAGTACGCATTCGAAAGCTCCTCGGATCGTTACCCAGGTCATTCAATTGAAATCAAGACAAAAGAAATGATAGGAACGTCGATACATCCAGTCGGGTATCAACACTCGGTAATCAAATACTTTTCCTAAGAATCTCACTACGGGAGAATTGGACAAGAAAGAATTGTCAATTGTCAAATAAGACAATTTCCACAGATGAGTAAATTTGACTCAGAAGAATAAATAGTACGGGCACATATGTAGGTGTCCCTATCAATATGTCCCTATTTTTCACTTCTTGCAGATCTCATAAAATTTAATCTTTCACAATCTTCAAAGAAAATTTAGTGTTTATTAATAATTTCATGGTGACTACTAATCAGCCTTGCATGGTCACTTCCAAATTGTATGTAGGCGCGCAACTATATACAGTTTCAAGATTAACGATGCAATACTCAGTTCGTCAAAATTTTATCATCATGTTTATAATAAAACATTTTCATGCTTAATTCTTAAATAAGAATCAAAAATAAATTTACAAATATTTTCTTTGTTATGAAAACAATTAAGTTTTCCGAGATGTTTTATAAACAACTTCATTTCGATAACGATCACTTACAAATTTCACTTTAAATAATCCTTTAGTGATGAAAATTCAACTTTTCTCAATGGATACTGTTGTATCTTATAAAAACAATGAGTGATCTGCAAAAGAGTGATGAAGAGTTGTTTACCAAGAACTTAACTACAATATGATAGGAAATGAGCTTTAGCCAAATAATCATGAGGTTCATGATCTTGATGGCACTCAAAAGGATTAATTCACAACGTAACTCAAATCAAGATGAGTACTTGTTCAATGGTTGCATCACTAATGCGAGCATTAGAAAGAAGCAAGAAAAGATAGATAACATCGATACATGTAGGATTTAGCAATCAAAGGTAGTCTTCTCATTAATCACAAACAAGTCAAATTGTACCATAACACATTACGTGTCACTATGTCATACAATTCTCAGAACTCATCCTACCAACTGATGTCTCAGTTAAGTTAGGGATTTTTAAAAGATACCACAATGAATACTAATCTACAAGAGTCATTAGGTGTTCCACATGTCCCGAAAGATCCATCGGTCCCAATTCAGAAGAAGATTTCTTCAATTTATTTCTTGGACACTGGGCATCCTCATTAGTGGACAATGGCCTAGGAACAACCCTTAACACGAATCAACAATCAATTAAAACCTTATAATTCAATCACAGAACTTAATGACTTATATTAACAATCTCATATTCCATACAGGTTAACTTTTACTTTATTCAAGTTTTTAACCAATTTTATACTCAATTCGACATCCTACCTTATTTTCCAATACTTACAACCTTATTCTTCGGCCTTGTAAAGGCAATACAATCTCAATATGAATCAACACTTAATTTCCAATCCTATTAGCTCTTACAACAACAATTATCAAATGAGTCATTAATATGAAATGACTTGATCAGTCAATTAGACTTCTTGGAAAGGTATTAGTGGCATGAGGCCTTTGGGTAATGGTTCCAATGACAGCCTCAAGTGCAACATTCACCCTTTCGATTTCAATTTAAGAATTGGATGACAAAGAATCAGATGACATCTTTCTAGGTGGTAACATTTTGTCAAATCCACTCTTAAAAGAAAAGATCGTCATGACATCGATATCAGATTTAATCTCGCAAATTCTTTTTCAATATCACAATCAACTAATATCTACATTTCTACGAATATCAACCATTTGTTGGGATCATAAAGATCCACAACTTCGTTTAGATCTAGGATAGCTAGAATTCCTTCGAGAATAGCTTCGATTAATTTACTAGGGGATTTAGGGTTTCTTGTGACAATCAACGTCGTATAAATACCTCGTATAAAAATCAAAATAATCATCAAACAATCATGTAATAAAAATACATCATATATATATAATCCAAGTTATATATATATATATATATATATTAAAATAACACTTCTCAGTCTTGGCCTTGTCGGTAACTCGGGAATTCTTCGGCACCGTTATAGTCAAAAGATTTTTAGACATTTTTAGAAAAATGTTTATAGTTAAAAGATTTTGAAAAGTTTTATTCAAAACCTTCATTTTAAAAATCTTTCGTTCTCTATAACGAGAGCTCTGGTACCAAACTGTAACACCCCCAAATTTATACAACTCAATACAGCGGAAGACTAGTTGGTGTTACGGGATAGCACATTACTCACATCATAGACAACGCTTAAAAATCGCGTCGTTTATTATTAAAGCATTTCCATTCATAAATGTCAAAGTTACATCGGTCCCAAGTCATATTATTTCATACAAAGTTTTACAAAGTATTTGAATGGAAAAATATTGTTTAAGTGCGGGCCATGAATTCTTGTCGTCTTCCCGAGAATTACCTTCAAGTACCTGAGATAAAACATGTTAAGAGAAACGGTCAGCGATAACGCCGAGTGAATTCATAGAGTTTAATAAAATCCATCAATATAATATCAGTATAAGATTATTACTGAAAATCATTTTGTACAAATCATTTTGATAGGCCATAAAATAGCCAAAGTCATTTTATACAAATCCTTATCGAAAATCATAATATAGGCATTTGCCTTAAAAATCATTATACGAGCCAATGTCGTAAAAACATCATACAATACGTCTCATGACGTTGTATGAAAACAAAAAAAACCGTTATATGAATATGGTTATGAAAACCAAAACACAAACATAATATCAATAGTATGACCCTGTATTGCTAGTCAGGCAATACATCGTAATTCGGAGCGTCTAGTAATATTTCGGTGATTGGATTATTATAAGCCGCATGACATTGTTACCTTACTAAACCAACAACAGGTAGCTAACCCGATACCAATTTTGCCCATATAAAGTAGCGTGTCGTCACAAAGGTCACGCTATGGAAATCTTCTCATACATAAATTCGCTTACCAATCAATGTGGCACGACGGGGATCAACCGTCAAGGCGCGAACTGGGGTGATCGTCCCCAAATAGTACTATTAAATGCATAAGCGTCTACCAACTCCCGGTAGTTCACAATTCATGCTAATGGGACTTTTAGTGACATAACCTAACTTTAATAATCCATTTTATTTCATCTATCGGGTCCATTAATCATTTATCGGGTCATACAATCGGGTCATTCAATCATTCGGGTCCAAAATCAATAAACAAACAATCGGGACAAATGGTGTCCTATTTTATAAAACTAACATGGTATCTCCCTCGCGGGTTTATAAAACATTTATAAAAACATTTAAAAGAGTGCGGGGCTATGAACTCACGTTGATGTGGGAAGGCGGGTTATCGGCAATTCGGACGTACGGTACGTGCTTCAATCACGGAAATCTAGACAAATAATACTCGTCTTAGACTCATGTCCAATGACTTTATAAAAATAACAATTATGTATACATATGATGATTATATATATGATGATCAAGTGGGTTTACATATTCTCTTTTATTCATTTTTGTGTTATGTGTCGATAACTTTTATACTAGTTTTCTCGTTTTACCTATTTACGTGTTTTAAGTCCAATAGACTTATTATAAGTTCTTTAACTTGTTTTAATCCATGTTATACTTATATTATCAGTATCTATACTTTAGAAGTTGGGCCTAAATGGGTTAAGCCCAATAATAAGTTCATAAGTATTTTAGTCCATTTTTGTTGTATTATTAGTCCAATAACGTTAATTTAGTCCGTTAACGTCCGTATGTCCTATAGTTTGGGTTTTATCGGTTTTTACTTGTTATACATGTCTATATATCAGTATATGAGTTTTATAAAGTTTACATTAGACGGGTCCAACCATCTAAGTTTTATTTAACAAAAACGTTAATTTTTACGATATTAGCCGAAAAAGTCGTAAAAATCATGTTTATGGTTTTATAACTTATAAAACTTAGCAAGTTACCATTTTTATAAAATGTCCACTTATTTAACCTTTTACATACTTATATAAATAAAATCCATAAGTTAGTGGGTTTTTATTTTACATTTTATACTATTAAATTTTGAGTGCTTATATAATAGTATTATTCTTTAATTTCCAAAAATCTGATTTTTATCTTCACTTTCACCAAAACTGCCATATCTTGAGTTCTATATGGAGATAGAAGCTCGAATTTTTATCACATAAACTACATGATATATGATACATTTAACTCTTCTATAGCTACTGTTGAATCATCTTTTAAGTATTTTCTAAAAATCGTCCAAAACAGTAACCTCAGATTTATACCCTAAACTTGTTTTGATCATATCTCACTCATTACAATGATTCCATTGCATGGCCAACTCTCACATGTGTACAAGACCCATAGCTTACTGTAAATGTATTCTACTTCATCATTTTGTCAGTCCATGACCTTTTTATTTACTGTTTTATACAGCCAACAAATTTAACCAAGATTTTAACCTTGTTTCTTATGTTTTTTCACCTTTTTAATCATGTTTATCAACACTAAATCCCCACATAACATTCTTATCATCATATAATCATCATATACATATACAATAGGAAATAAAATACATGTTTACATAATCAAAATAACAAGAAGTTGAGGAGGACAATCTTTATACCACCAAGTTGATGTAGGTTATGGTTTGGACATGGATTTGAATGGAGAAACTTGTGCATAGCCAACACCATCTTCAAGAGCACCATTCTTCATGAATACCTTATGGAAAATCAGCCCTACTACTCCATGAAAACTCCTCCTTGGATGTTATAAGCACCACCAATCAATAGGGTTTCAAAGTGGCTTCAACATATGTGTAAATAACACATAATTTTGTGGTGGATTTTGATCAAGTGATGGTGGTTTGTGGTGGAGTAGGGGCGGCCAAAAATGGGGAGATGAGAGTGAAGTGTGTGGGTTTGAATGAGGGAAATGAGGCAAATGGTATGAGATGGTGGTTTTGTTACCTTAGTGGGTGGAGTAAGCTTAAGGGTTAAGCTAAATGTAACAAGTGTAAGTATGTAGCAACAAGTGTTAGCTACTTGTTTAGAACTTGACACCAAAGTGTTGAGTTGCTAGTGTTGGCCGGTTTTGGGGGTGGGACAAGTGTCCCACTTGTCTCGTCCCCATTTATTTACGGGTACTCCTCGATTCTAGTTTCCTCGATTTGCGTGCCCTCGGGTCGTTTTATGAAAAACGTTTTTATAAATTATGAATCACCGTCACAAAACGAATCCAATAAAAATTGTCTCATCAAAAACGGAGTTCGAAAACGTAAATACGTAATCCTAAGGTTTCCGGTTTAGTCGTAAAGGTCGTTAAAATAAAATCGTAAGTCCTAATCTCTTCTCATAAATTTGTGAGTTTATGAACCAACACAAATTTAAAACTCCAAAATAATATTTACGGATAAATTTATTTTCTGAAATGTCGGACTGTCACCAAAAATGGTGTATGTAAACGTAAGCACGTAACGTTGAATCCTCCGGTTTAGACGTAGTCGATGCTACTCCAAGACGTAAATCCAAATTTCTTACCAAAAATAAGTGAGTTCATATTGTGTTATTAAAATAATATTTTCAAATAATATTTGAGAATAAAATATCAATCGTAAATTGACGGATTGTCACACGCAGAGCAAAAACCACAGCACCCAATTCCAAGTCATGGGTAGTGTAGTTCTCCTCATTCTTCCTTAATTGTCTAGAGGCATATGCGATCACCTTTTCACGTTGCATGAGAACAGCACCGTATCCTTGGAGAGATGCATCACAATAAACAACAAAGTCTTCACTTCCTTCAGGTAACGATAAGATCGGCGCACTACAAAGTTTCATCTTCAGGGTTTGGAAAGCTTCTTCTTCATCATCGCCCCACACATACGGTTTATTCTTCTGAGTCAGCTTAGTTAATGGTTTCGATATCAAAGAGAATCCTTCAATAAACCTTCGGTAGTAACCAGCCAAACCTAGAAATCGTCGCACTTCAGTTGGAGTAGTCGGAGCACTCCAATTCTTGATGGCTTCGATCTTTGCAGGATCAACATGTACTCCACTTTTATCAATCACATGTCCGAGAAATTGTACAGAATTAAGCCAAAAATCACACATTGAGAATTTAGCGTACAACTTTTCGTTCTTTAACAAGTTCAAGATAATCCTTAAGTGTTCGGCATGCTCTTCATTTCTCTTGGAGAAGATTAGAATATCATCCATGAAAACGATCACGAATTTATCAAGATACGACTTACAAATGCGATTCATTAAGTCCATGAATACAGCAGGTGCATTAGTCAAACCAAAAGGCATAACCAGAAACTCATAATGACCATAACGAGTTCTAAACACCGTAATAGGAATATCTTCCTCACGTATGCGAAGTTGATGGTAACCAGAACGAAGATCAATCTTTGAGAAAACACGAGAACCTTGAAGTTGGTCAAATAAATCATCAATTCTTGGAAGCGGATAATGATTCTTGATCGCTAGCTTATTCAGCTCTCGGTGGTCAATACACATACGAAATGAACCATCTTTCTTCTTAACGAATAAGACAGGAGCTCCCCAAGGTGACGAACTCAGTCGTATAAAACCCTTATCAGATAGCTCTTGCAATTGCATAGATAACTCCTTCAGCTCAGATGGTGTTAAACGATATGGCGCACGAGCCACGGGTGCAGCACCAGTAATTAGGTCAATTTGGAATTTTACTTGCCTTGGAGGCGGAAGTCCAGGAAAATCTTCCGGAAACACTTCAGGAAAGTCACGGATGACAGGAACATCTTCGGTACGTTTCTCCTTCGATTCCTTCTCCAGTACTTTAGCTAGGAATAACTCACAACCTCTTTCGATATACTTACGAGCCTTAATGCACGAGACGATTTTCAGTCATGAATTACGTTGATCACCTTTGATAACCATGGTCTTGTCATCTAAGGGAATCCTAACTTTCTTTTCTCCACACAAGATAGATGCGTTATACTTGGATAGCCAATCCATTCCTATAATAATATCAAAACTTCCCAATTCGACAATCATCAAGTCTATTTTGAAAATACGGTTCAGAAGATTAAGAGAACATCCTAGGGGCGCACGATTGGTACTCACTAATTTACCATCAGCTAGTTCTACCTCATAACTCGCGTCTAATTCGACCGGTTTGATATCAATTAAGGTACTAAAACTTGTAGACACAAAGCTTTTGTCCGCACCAGAATCAAATAAAGCTGTAGCATAACGGTTGTTCAGTAAAAAACGTACTAGTGACAACTTTCGGGTTTTGCTTCGCTTCGGCTTCACCCAACTGATAAGCTTTTCCCTGGTTATCTCCACCACGTGCATTCTTTGGAGGTTGAGGGCATTGGTTCCTCATGTGTCCTTTACCTTGGCAGTTAAAACACGTCACTCCCTTCTTTCCTGGTCCCCAACAGTCTTCAGTCTTGTGACCTAAATTGTTGCACTTCCCACACTTAGCACACTCACCAGTATGAGATTTCTTGCAGCGTTGACATCTGGTTCCCTTATCAGCAGATGCAGTTTTAGTCATCGCATTAGCATTACCCTTCCTTCGGTTTTGATTCCTACTGTGAGATTGACGGTTATCACCACGATCATCACTATCATTTTCAGCTCTTCATTTGTTACCTTCAGAAAAACCATCAGCCTTGTCTTGGATGATTTGACCCATTAGTTGGTAGGCCATACGAACAGCTTCATCAATATTGGCAGGTTTAGATGAGGTCACATCACCACGGATGTTGGTAGGTAAGCCTCGAATATACTGCTCTACCTTCAAGTATTCTGGGTTAACTTTGTTTGGACAAAGTAGAGCAAGTTCATGGAATCTGTTTGTGTATCCATCGATGTCAGTACCCTTCAGTCTCAGCTGATATAGTTCCTGTTCTAACCTCTGAATAACACTCCTTGGACAAAATTCCTCAGTCATCCACCTTCTTACTTCAACCCATGGTGTAGCATAAGCAGCATCCATACCCATTGATGCCATTCTTCCATTCCACCAAGTTAATGCTCGCCCTTGAAGAGTAGCAGAGGCAAACATCACCTTGCCTCCTTCCTCACTTCCACTAAATCGAAACATGGATTCTAATTTTCAAACCATTGCATTAACCCAACAGCACCTTCAGTACCCTTAAAAGTGGGAGGTTTGCATTTCATGAATGAGGTATAATTGCACTTCTTGTTTTCAGGAATCACTGGTATATCAGCATCACCCGTTCTAGCACCAGCATTGCCAGCTCCAGTATTACCAGCTCCAGTATTAAAGCTCCAGTAGTACCAGCTCCAGTACTGCCAGCTCTAGTATTGCCAGCTCCAGTATTGCCAGCTCCAGTATCGCCAGCTCCACCAGATCCACCAACTCCACCGGATCCACCAGCTCCACCAGATCCACCAGATCCACCAGCTCCACCAGATCCACCGGCTCCATTATTCATATTTGCCATAAATGCATTCATAGATACCTGAAATTGATCAGCTACTATAGCACGTAACTGAGTCTCAGTCAATTGTTTTGGCGGCATAATCCTGTTACACAATTCACATCAAAATGAGTATTCATTCAACGCTTGTGATAACAATACATGAATAACACAAAATAAGAATAGATAGATGAAAAGAAACAAGAATGGATGATAGAATGAAGAATAGAATTTAGACAAGGAACGAAGATTCACGAGGAATGAGTCAAAAGACAGGGATTTCTATTGTGACAATCAGCGTCGTTTGTAAATCACGTATTAGTATTATAATAATCAAATAATTAACATTTGTAAATAAATGTAATTTCATTATGCTTTAAGCATAATTAATAATTAAATATTTATAACATATATATACTTTTCTTATTCTCGTCCATTGGCAACTCGAAGGTTTCGCTTGCAGATGTTATAGTAAAAAGATTTCAAAGTTTTATTTTTGGAAAATCTTTTCGTTCTCTATAACTTGAGCTCTGATGCCAATCTGTAACACCCGTAATTTCGGGTCATAGCAGCGGAAGAGTCATTGGGTGTTACTATCATGGTTCAATCTCAATATCATAGAAAACGCCTCAAAATGAGTCGTTTTAATAAAACATACATCCCTTCATTTTGTTTAAAGATAAAACATTCACACACGGTCCCAAATAGTTTTAAAGTTTACACAACCAACCAATCAATAAAAGTTTCTTTGAATGGACATAGTTTATAAAAGCGGGCTAAAACATTTTAATTAAGCAAGCTGCGTGAATGATGAGACTGCTTTTATACATGGTCTCATCGTCCAAATCGGGCTAAAAATGCATAAAATATCATAAAATAGACCAAATATATGCTCGTGTTTGTTACTTGTGTATTTTTAGGTACGGATATTGAGGAATTGGCAAAAGATCACAAGAATCAATCAAAAACGAACACGGGAAACGAAGTCGCACAATGAACCGGGCCCAAGTTTGGAATTTTGCAAAAAGACCCTTGAAGAATTGAAGATTGGCAAAAATGGCCCATCATCTTTGAAGAACTTGTCACATTTGACCCTCAAAATGTCAATTGTACAAGTGTAATCCTTAATGTTTGAAGATTGTACAAGATCAGTCCTTGGAAAATCAAGAATATACATTAAATACCCTTTGGAAAAGTTATGGAATTGATTGTGCCACTTTTGACAACTTGTCCAAAGTTGTCAAGTGCAATTTTGGCACTGATGGACATTTAATACAAAGTGAAGAAGAGTGGAAAACTTGGGGACCAAATCTGCCATCTGCCCAAACAAACCCACCCACTCAGGTTGTGACACGTCAACAAACCCACCCACCAACCCATATCCTACCCAAACCCACCCACATCCATACCCGGTTTTATTAACTTAAACGTGGTCAATGAAGTCAAAACACCCCACTAACCATTTATTTCCCACCAAAACAAGAATTTAAAACCTGTTTATCCCCAAAACAAATCAAAAACGCCCCTTAATCCATTAGAACCCTAATCCCCACCCCAGGTCAAATCAACCCCAAATCAAAGGGTTAATCCCCATTCTTGTCCAAATCCTTAATTGAGGTCACCCTCATCACATCCCACACCCAAACCGTGACCCTGGACAACCCCATGTGAAGGTGGACCCCTACCCTGCTCACGTCTCACTCACCCAAACCCAATGCCCGACCAAACCAACACCCAGGATCACTCCCCTTGGTCCCCAAGGCTCATCCAACGTCCCAAATCCATTCAAACATCACTGGCATCACATGTATCACCTTTTGACCAGAATTCGTCAAAGAAGACAAGGGCATTTTTGAGAATCCATCTATTAGGGTTTAAGTTTATTAATTTTTTAATCCTAGGCCTAGAATGTTCTGTTTAAGTGTATAAAAGGAGGATGAAACCTGTTCATACCCCTTTGTTCCAGTTTTTCTTCAAAATATTTTGTAATTCCGTTTTTATAAAATTAAAGTTTGGTGTTTGTGTTGGAGCAATATAATTCCTTTTAATGTTTATTTAAAGTTGTTATAAATTAATGAAGATAAACTGAGTTCCATTTAAATTTGTGAAAGCTTTGTGTGAGTTAAGATTTTCAAAAAGAAGTCAAAAAGGGCTCAACTTTCATAAATCCAGTTTCTTGGAAGTGAAAGTGGAAAAGGAGGTGGATTTGTGAGGTTGTAGTTGTTTAGAAACGTGTTTGAAAAGGTTTGGAAGTCTTTGGAAAAGTTTTTAAGAAGAGAAAAGAAAACAGAATATATTGCTTGTATCCTTGTTTTTCTTTTTTGATCTTTCAGGTTGAATTGTGTTGCTGTTCAAGGTTCAGCATACACCCGTGTGTATTGGAAAAGGCATTGCTGCCTTGGTTGAGCCTGGATGTGGGCTTGACAAGGTATCCCTTGTTTCTTTGTTTTTATTTCAGAAATATTTGAAGTCTATGTGATTTTGTATAAATCTGTTAAGTTGTGTGATTTTATTGTTTGGTTTGAGTTATTCTAGTATTGTATGCATGCTAGTTGATTATAGAATCAAGTTGAGTGTGTTTTTAAATCATTTTGTTTGAAAAACCTTGTTTTCAAATTTTAAAAGGGTGTTTGGATTCATGTTTTAGCAGGGTAGAAATCTTAAGTTGTGATTTAAAAACGTGTTAGAGTTATTGGAAAAGGTTGAGTAGGATTGTTTAAGTTGCTAGCTAGTTAGTTCACGAGTTTGGAACAAGATTAGAAGAAACTTGTGTGTTTGAAAAGTGAATAGAGTAGCCTAAAATCTGTCATATTCATTTATCTGCCAGTCTTGATGATTTTGTGAGCTTGGATTGTGTAATATGTTAAGACTTAGGATGTTTTAGGTTTGCAGGTTGCTAGTGTACCAATTTGTGAAGTTGTGTGCATAAGTTGGGAGTTTGAAACTCATTTTGGTGCAAGCTGTTAGTAAAAAAAAACCACCAGACCTAAGCCTTTGTTACAGCAACCTTGAAAAGCTTTTGTGTGCATTTTTTTGTGAATCTTATGTGCTAGGTGTTTGTTTTTCTGCTTGTTATTGACTCCCTACACTCCAAAGAGTGTAGGGGTGCCTTTGTCATCCAAAAACATCCACAAAATATCACACCAAGCTCCTCTTGGTTTGTATGTACAAGTGGTGAACTCATTCACTTGTTCATCAGAAACTTAGGCAGACCTGGCCACGTTTCTGCTCATAAACAACTTAATCTTGATCTATTTTGTACTTTGTTTGTGTTTTAGTAAGTAATTAAGTTACTGGATTCAAGTTTAAAAAAAAAAAAAAAAAGAAAGAAAATAGTTGTAAAAAGCATACCCGCACCAGACTCAAACACGCGACCCCTCGCTGGGGGACTAAGCGTGCTTACCAGATGATCTAGATAGCTTTTTACGTTAGACTCCCATTTCATATTCTATTTATCCACGTTTTCATTTGAGCTTTGTTTAATAAGCCGTAGCTTATTTGATTTTTTTCCAGCTTATTTATTAAGCTTTTTGGACTTATTTCATTTTTCCTAGGATATTTATAAGTGTTAGGATTTTTCTGATTAAAAAAATTATTTTTCCTTTTATTTAATTAATTTCTAGGATTATTTTTAGTTTTAAATTTAGAAATTCATAAAAAAATAGTGAACAGTAATAAAAAAATACAAAAAAATAGTTTTTAGGTTTTAATTTGTATTTTTGAGGTTTACAAATCATAAAGTTTTCAAAAACTTTAATTTTTAATTTTATTTGATTTTAGGTTTTTTATCAAACTTTAAAAATTAATATAAAATGGTGAATAGATACTTGCCTTGCCAAACCTTCACGCTTTCCAAAGTTTATCGTTTTGTTATCATTTTCTTGCAAAATAAGGCTAAAAATGGCCAAATTTTAAAAATTTTCTCATGTTTTATAAGTGTTTGAAGACACGAATGTAGATTTTCCGATGGCGAGAATAAGAGTAATTTTTGACTCGACCGTGCGTGTTGAGCACTTAGCTTTGATTCCTTAACTACACATTAGGCTAAGTCTCTTAAATGAGGACGAGAAATGATAGAGTTAATTATAAGTTACTATGCTAAACGTAGAGTACTCGTATTCTTTCAAAAACTCATGTGTTCTCGTTGTTTGCTTATTCTCCCTTCGCTTGTAAATATTTTTTGCTTAATAAATATTGACTTAGCGGTTTAGTTAGGATTGTTGGGTTTCTAGTCTTTTCTAGTAGCTTCCGTGTAATTAAATTGGGAAGACATTAAGGTATCGCCAGCGTCACAGTTTTGAAGTATTGGCAACCCGAATAATCGAAAGCTTCACCCAATAATAAGATTTCAAGTGCTCACCTAAATATAGCAAACAATATAAAGCCCCACAAGGCCTAAAATCTATGCAAAATTGAAAGTGAATCAAGCATTAATCTTCGAAGCTTTAAAGATCCAAAATTCGCTTTAGCGTGAGGATATACAACTTTGGCTAATAAAACCACCGATGATGGCGGATAATAAAAGGCAAGGCAAGACCGAAGTCATAATAAA
The DNA here is from genome assembly GCA_025667525.1 of Glebionis coronaria. Lineage (NCBI taxonomy): Eukaryota > Viridiplantae > Streptophyta > Magnoliopsida > Asterales > Asteraceae > Glebionis > Glebionis coronaria. The sequence goes on along the minus strand of CM046876.1, from coordinate 94,808,648 downwards.
AGCTTCATGGCGAAGTTGAATAAAAGATGGAGGTAAACCAAAGATAATAAGGCCCTTCCGTTAGGGGGCGTATAAAAGTCTTGGTAATAAGTCTCATGTTCAAAACCGTTATAAAACCGTGTTTATCGATTCTTCTTGTCAACTTAATTTTTTAACATCGTTGTCTATTAGGAGGGGTTATTGATTTGATGGTCTTAGTTACACCGTTAGGACTCTATTTTTAGACCTAAATCTCTATTATCGAATAAGTCAATGATGCATCCTCGTGATCATTAAAGACATATTAAAATATAAGAGATACAACTTAGGAATAATGGGAGAATAAGTACATGATTAGGGAATATGAGTAGTGTTAGCATTACTAACTTATAATGACAATGATCTCGTTGCACGCTTGGCATGGAATTAAGGTGAAAATCGAGGACGATGAAGTTATTTCTAACGAAGCATTCACGTGTTCTTGTTCTATGAACCTAAACGTCCCATTTTGCGATGAAAATCATACATTATGTCTAAAACGCAAGTAGTAGTAATTATAGTGTGTAGCTAGTTTCCATTTCAATAAAGTGAATAAAATTAAATTTTGGAGATGTTTTTGATACTTTATTCTAGCATTGCGTGAGGGCACGGCAATGGTTTAGTATGGGGGAGTGATGAGACTGCTTTTATACATGGTCTCATCGTCCAAATCGGGCTAAAAATGCATAAAATATCATAAAATAGACCAAATATATGCTCGTGTTTGTTACTTGTGTATTTTTAGGTACGGATATTGAGGAATTGGCAAAAGATCACAATAATCAATCAAAAACGAACACGGGAAACGAAGTCGCACAATGAACCGGGCCCAAGTTTGGAATTTTGCAAAAAGACCCTTGAAGAATTGAAGATTGGCAAAAATGGCCCCTCATCTTTGAAGAACTTGTCACATTTGACCCTCAAAATGTCAATTGTACAAGTGTAATCCTTAATGTTTGAATATTGTACAAGATCAGTCCTTGGAAAATCAAGAATATACATTAAATACCCTTTGGAAAAGTTATGGAATTGATTGTACCACTTTTGACAACTTGTCCAAAGTTGTCAAGTGCAATTTTGGCACTGATGGACATTTAATACAAAGTGAAGAAGAGTGGAAAACTTGGGGACCAAATCTGCCATCTGCCCAAACAAACCCACCCACTCAGGTTGTGACACGTCAACAAACCCACCCACCAACCCATATCCTACCCAAACCCACCCACATCCATACCCGGTTTTATTAACTTAAACGTGGTCAATGAAGTCAAAACACCCCACTAACCATTTATTTCCCACCAAAACAAGAATTTAAAACCTGTTTATCCCCAAAACAAATCAAAAACGCCCCTTAATCCATTAGAACCCTAATCCCCACCCCAGGTCAAATCAACCCCAAATCAAAGGGTTAATCCCCATTCTTGTCCAGATCCTTAATTGAGGTCACCCTCATCACATCCCACACCCAAACCGTGACCCTGGACAACCCCATGTGAAGGTGGACCCCTCCCCTGCTCACGTCTCACTCACCCAAACCCAATGCCCGACCAAACCAACACCCAGGATCACTCCCCTTGGTCCCCAAGGCTCATCCAACGTCCCAAATCCATTCAAACATCACTGGCATCACATGTATCACCTTTTGACCAGAATTCGTCAAAGAAGACAAGGGCATTTTTGAGAATCCATCTATTAGGGTTTAAGTTTATTAATTTTTTAATCCTAGGCCTAGAATGTTCTGTTTAAGTGTATAAAAGGAGGATGAAACCTGTTCATACCCCTTTGTTCCAGTTTTTCTTCAAAATATTTTGTAATTCCGTTTTTATAAAATTAAAGTTTGGTGTTTGTGTTGGAGAAATATAATTCCTTTTAATGTTTATTTAAAGTTGTTATAAATTAATGAAGATAAACTGAGTTCCATTTAAATTTGTGAAAGCTTTGTGTGAGTTAAGATTTTCAAAAAGAATTCAAAAAGGGCTCAACTTTCATAAATCCAGTTTCTTGGAAGTGAAAGTGGAAAAGGAGGTGGATTTGTGAGGTTGTAGTTGTTTAGAAACGTGTTTGAAAAGGTTTGGAAGTTTTTGGAAAAGTTTTTAAGAAGAGAAAAGAAAACAGAATATATTGCTTGTATCCTTGTTTTTCTTTTTTGATCTTTCAGGTTGAATTGTGTTGCTGTTAAAGGTTCAGCATACACCCGTGTGTATTGGAAAAGGCATTGCTGCCTTGGTTGAGCCTGGATGTGGGCTTGACAAGGTATCCCTTGTTTCTTTGTTTTTATTTTCAGAAATATTTGAAGTCTATGTGATTTTGCATAAATCTGTTAAGTTGTGTGATTTTATTGTTTAGTTTGAGTTATTCTAGTATTGTACGTATGCTAGTTGATTATAGAATCAAGTTGAGTGTGTTTTTAAATCATTTTGTTTGAAAAACCTTGTTTTCAAATTTTAAAAGGGTGTTTGGATTCATGTTTTAGCAGGGTAGAAATCTTAAGTTGTGATTTAAAAACGTGTTAGAGTTATTGGAAAAGGTTGAGTAGGATTGTTTAAGTTGCTAGCTAGTTAGTTCACGAGTTTTGAACAAGATTAGAAGAAACTTGTGTGTTTGAAAAGTGAATAGAGTAGCCTAAAATCTGTCATATTCATTTATCTGCCAGTCTTGATGATTTTGTGAGCTTGGATTGTGTAATATGTTAAGACTTAGGATGTTTTAGGTTTGCAGGTTGCTAGTGTACCAATTTGTGAAGTTGTGTGCATAAGTTGGGAGTTTGAAACTCATTTTGGTGCAAGCTGTTAGTAAAAAAAAACCACCAGACCTAAGCCTTTGTTACAGCAACCTTGAAAAGCTTTTGTGTGCATTTTTTTGTGAATCTTATGTGCTAGGTGTTTGTTTTTCTGCTTGTTATTGACTCCCTACACTCCAAAGAGTGTAGGGGTGCCTTTGTCATCCAAAAACATCCACAAAATATCACACCAAGCTCCTCTTGGTTTGTATGTACAAGTGGTGAACTCATTCACTTGTTCATCAGAAACTTAGGCAGACCTGGCCACGTTTCTGCTCATAAACAACTTAATCTTGATCTATTTTGTACTTTGTTTGTGTTTTAGTAAGTAATTAAGTTACTGGATTCAAGTTAAAAAAAAAAAAAAAAAAAAAATAGTTGTAAAAAGCATACCCGCACCGGACTCGAACACGCGACCCCTCGCTGGGGGACTAAGCGTGCTTACCAGATGATCTAGATAGCTTTTTACGTTAGACTCCCATTTCATATTCTATTTATCCACGTTTTCATTTGAGCTTTGTTTAATAAGCCGTAGCTTATTTGATTTTTTTCCAGCTTATTTATTAAGCTTTTTGGACTTATTTCATTTTTCCTAGGATATTTATAAGTGTTAGGATTTTTCTAATTAAAAAATTATTTTTCCTTTTATTTAATTAATTTCTAGGATTATTTTTAGTTTTAAATTTAGAAAGTCATAAAAAAATAGTGAACAGTAATAAAAAAATACAAAAAAATAGTTTTTAGGTTTTAATTTGTATTTTTGAGGTTTACAAATCATAAAGTTTTCAAAAACTTTAATTTTTAATTTTATTTAATTTTAGGGTTTTTAGACAACTTTAAAAATTAATATAAAATTAACTAAAAGGTTTCAGAAACTTTAATTTACATTTTCTTCTTAGTTAGATTATTTAGGATTTTTGAGAATTTTTTAGAATTTATTTGAGAACTTTTTATTTTTAGGAATATTTTAATATTATTTTATTCATTAAAATTCAAATTTTTATTTTTATTTCTTTTTCATTTTTCCTAGGTTCTTTATCATTAATTAGGACTTTTCCCATTTGTAGAATAATTTTTAGGCTTTTCAATTAATTTTTAGAATTAATTTAAGATTTAATAGATTTTAATAGTTTTTAGGAGTTTAAAAATAGTTTAATTTGGTTTTAAAATTTTTAAAAATAGTTTTTAGTTTAATTAGGTCATTTTTGAGGTTTTCAAATTATAAAATCTTGTTTTGGGCTTTTTAATATTTAAAAGTGATTTTTAGGGATTTAATTAGCATTAAAAAGTCATTATTAAATTAATTAAAAGGTTTTGGAAAGTTTGGATTTTTTGTAAACTCTTAGAATTTTATTGTGGATTTTTAGTAATTTTTAGGAATTTTTAGATTAAAATTTTAAATTTTGCACTTTTTACGTTCTACATCGTAACTTTCTAGTAGTGTTTTTGCCTTATTTTTCTATTTTTTTCGTCTTCGTCATTTTCTCTTCTTTTCTTCTCATTAATAATCAAAAACGTAAATCAATCATTCATTACACAACACACGTGCCTCCTCGAGAGAACGAACTCACTCTTAGGGTCATTCACACACGGTTTTCCTAAATCGTCGTGCACGCTTACCCTATTTTTAGTTACTTACTTTTTCCTAAAGGCAAGTTGACTAAATTTACAACTATCATTTTGGCGCCGCTGCCGGGGAGGCGTGTTGTGTTTTGATTGAACATTGTTGTTTTCTATATTAGCCATAATAGTAATTGTATTAATAGCACTCTATTAATACGTATTATCGTTTTTCGGTTTTTGTGTGAATATTATTACTATATTGTATACGTAGAACAATAAATACACAAGTACTCCAAATACGTGAGCAATCACAACCTTGATTCGGGATTTCATCACTCGATAATTGTATTCGAATCTCAAACCAAAGAAAAAGGCAAAAATAGATAAATACTTTCGTGAAGCTTAATCTTGATAATACAAACTATAAGGTGGGTATAAGGCGGTTGTATTTCACGACCTAAAGGAAAAAGGCTCTTAAGTGCTTCGCGCCGCCTCGTTTCCTCCGCTTGCTTGTGCGTATTCGATTTTGAGAGTGAATCGAGGGTTTTCCCGCCCAAAGTATTATTACATATCATATATATTTTCTTGGTTTCCATTTGATTAAACCCTCTTGAACGATTTGGTGTTCCACCATCGTTCTAAAGTCATCGAAGGCGTTCACTCCACGTGATCGTTTTCATTCCTTGAGGCCTTTTTAATCAAGAGATTTGATTAGTGAGGAGATTTGTGGACTCATTGTCTACTCAATATATTCACCAATTCCAAAAAGGTTAATACAATCAAAAACCAAAAAAAATTTTGAAAAAACACAAAATACCAAAAAGAATCTTCTTTGCTCGCCCTCTCGTTGTACGTGACGTTTATGCAAACTCGCTCTAAAGCTAGACGTGCTCGTAAACGAAGAAACAAATCACTCACTCATTCTAGTGAGGAGTCTCCAAGTGAGGAACCTATTGTAGAACAAGAAGCTATCATGGCTAATCGTACTATGATGGAGTTGCTTCAAGCACCCACCGAGGGTTTTGGAGAGGCCATTGTGATTCCCGCCATCCTTGCGGAGAACTTTGAGATCAAGACGGGTTTAATGTCTATGCTTCAAGCAAACAAGTTTCACGGTCACGAAAAAGACAACCCACATTATCACATTAGGCAATTTAATCGTCTTACCGCGACAAGCAAGTTTAAGGATGTACCACACGATGCCATTAAGATGATGTTGTTCCCTTACTCGTTAGATGGACCCGCCAAGATATGGCTTGAGAAAGAACCGCCGAATTCGATTTTGACATGGGCCGATCTCGTGTCTAAATTTGTGAATCAATTTTTTCCACCATCTAAGACAACACATTTGAAAAACGAGATTTCACGTTTTACACAAAGACCTAATGAAAGTTTTTCAATGGCTTGGGAAAGGTTTAAAGAAATGTTACATGAATGTCCACACCATGATTTTTCCGAATTGCATCAAATTGACACTTTTTATAATGGGCTTAATGAACATGAACGAGATTATTTAAATACCGCCGCGGGTGGTAATTTTTTGTGCAAAACGACCAATGAGGCTTTGAAAATCATAGAAAATAGGTCTAAGGTCTATAGCCCTCGTAACACACCGAGTGTTGCCAATTTGGGCTCGTCATCATCTCGTTCCATTAATGCCTTGCAAGATGAAGCAAATGAGGAGAATCGGTTTTTCAATAGGTTTTCGACTCTTATGTCTCATTGGAAAGCTCAAGAAGCTTCAAACACCGCTTCGGTTAAAGCGGTTGCTAAGAGTTGTATTTCATGTGGTGGAGCTCATGATTTTTCCGAGTGCATTACCGCGGATGGTAACACTTCGAATGCTTATGTAGCCACGGGAACTTATAACCAAATCGGTCAAGGTTCACGCCAAAATCAAGCTCCACCCAATCAAAATGCTAATAACTATCGAAACAACAATCAAGGTGGAAATTACCAAGGAAATCAAAGGAATTATAACAAAGGTAATTATCAAAGTGGTAATGGGCAAATTTCTAACCAAAACCAAAACCGTGATTTTCAACCTCCTACTCAAGGTTTTCAAAATGCTCACACTAAAAATTTGCAAGGAGAATTTTTAGATTATGCTAAGGCTAATGATGCTAAGTTTGATAACATGCAACGTGAGATGATTAGCTTAAGATCCGAATTGAAAAACGAGCTTAAAAACGAACTTGCTAATGAACTTAAAACTCATGCTAATAAAATGGAAGGAAATGTCACACGACTCCAACAAAATCAACAAAAAATGGAGCAAGGACAACATGAGATTAAGCAAGAATTGTTAAAAGCGGATGCTAGGCAATCTATGTTTGAAGACCGTATGGCTAAAATGTTTGAAGCTATCATGTGTAAGCCCTCTTCTTCGGGTGGTCTTCCTAGTGATACCATCGTAAACCCGAAAGGAGAATTGAAGGTTGTTACCACTCGTAGTGGTAAAACTTTCAAAGAACCCATTTCTCGTCCAAGTACTTCTATGGAGAAGGAAAAAGTGAAAGAACCCGAGTTTGTGGTTGAAAAGGAGCAAATTGCAAGCCCACGAATTACCGCTCAAACCACACCTACGGTTGAACCAATACCCATAATGGAACCCGAGATTCCAAGGCCGATGCCTATGCCTAATTTGCCCCAACCCACACCACCTTTACCCTACCCATCAAGACGAGACAAGGAAAAGGCACAAGAACGAAATAATTATCAATTTGAACTCTTTATGAAAATGTTTCGTGACTTGCATTTCAATATAAGTTTTGCCGACGCCTTAGTCATGATGCCTCGATTTGCCGCAAACTTCAAAAGTATGTTGAATAACAAAGAAAAATTGCAAAAATCGTCTAGTTGTTCTTCGGTTTTTCTAAGCCGCATACCTCAAAAAGTCGGTGATCCTGGAAAGTTTTTAATCCCATGTGCTATCCAAGACATGGAAGAATGCTACGCCTTGGCCGATCTTGGTGCTAGTATTAATTTGATGCCTCTTGAGATTTTTAAATCGCTCAATCTTCCAAATCTCACTCCTTCAAGAATGTCAATCGAGATGGCCGATCATTCTACGATTCTAGCTTGTGGAGTTGCCGAGGACGTTTTTGTGAAAGTTGGGAAATTCTATTATCCCGTGGACTTCATTGTTGTTGATATTCCCATCGATCCTAAAGTTCCGTTAATTTTAGGTCGATCTTTTTTGGATACCTCGAGAGCACTTATCGATGTGCATGCAAGAAAAATCACTCTTCGTTTCAATGAGGAAGAACTCGTCATTAATGCAACCCAAAACTCCACTCTTTCTCATGTTTATTCGATCACATCTTTGTACAATGTCAATCCCATCAAAAACATTTGTCAAAAGATTTCAAATAGAGTTTTAGGAGTTGATAAAAATGAAGTTCCGTCCCCTCCGCCGATAGAGGTTAAGAGTGTTAAGCCTATGATTCCAATCTCGAGTGATTTTTCGGATGATGAATACGTTGATCCCGATGGGGAGGTTTTCTTCGTTGACAAAAGATTTGAAAACTTGCCACCACCTAAACCAAAAAGATTTCAAAATGTGAGAATTTTTAGTGTGACTAACATTGTTTTAGATACACCAAATTTTTTTGACATAATCAAATCGGGTTTTCACAAGGAGAGTTTAAAAGATGAAAAAGGAAAAGATTTTGAATTTAATTTAAAAGATTTTTCTACAATTATAACTCCGTCATCACCGCGTTTATTGAGTACTACAAGCTCGTCTTCTCCTTTTGACGATGCTTTGTGTGGACTTAGTGTGGGGGAAGCCCCTTATGTTCCCTCCCCTTTCTCCACCGAGGACGAGATATTTGATCCTGGAATTGCTTATATAGGGAAATCTCGGTCTTCCACCGATGCAATAAATGGAAAATCTTTTCATTTGATTGGTGCGAGTCTACCTCGAGTAGCTCAATGCTTTGACTTACCCATTGTCCCACCCTTCTATTTCTTCTCTCCTATTTTCTTCTATCCCATTGGGATTTGTGTTGGAGTTGTGTTGTCTCGTCTTTCATCCGAAAACGAGGACGCTATCTTTGACCCCGGTATACCTTTATCGGATTTTTAAAGTACTCCACGTACTTTTGGGCCTTGTTTATCATGTAAGCCCCACCAAAAATTGACCAAACCATGATTATCCCTAAATGATCACATTTATGGGGATTCGAGTCGAGCTTTTGACTCGGTTATCAAAAACAAGGTGCCTCGTGGGGGAGACCCATGCTTATCCATGTACATATTATTGCTTTCTAATTAGTGTAATGTGAGGGGATTTGTGCCCTTCCAACCTTTGTTCCGTGGTTGTTTGTGAATTGTGTCTTTTAGATCATCATCTTCACGATTGGAGCCTCTCGTGTTCGTTTCATGGGAGCACTCGATCGTTTGCTTTGGAGGCCTTTCCCAATATCCATATGATATATCCTTTTATGTTCTAACCTTAGGTTTTTAGCACACTTCATAAACGGCTATTACTTATTGGTTACACCCTTTCCATGTTAGATTAGGCATTCGACTACGTCTCTAGTATGGGGGTGTTTGCACCCCTAGACTCGAAACATTGAGGACAATGTTTAACTTTAGTATGGGGGGGTGAATAGATACTTGCCTTGCCAAACCTTCACGCTTTCCAAAGTTTATCGTTTTGTTATCGTTTTCTTGCAAAATAAGGCTAAAAATGGCCAAATTTTAAAATTTTTCTCATGTTTTATAAGTGTTTGAAGACACGAATGTAGATTTTCCGATGGCGAGAATAAGAGTAATTTTTGACTCGACCGTGCGTGTTGAGCACTTAGCTTTGATTCCTTAACTACACATTAGGCTAAGTCTCTTAAATGAGGACGAGAAATGATAGAGTTAATTATAAGTTACTATGCTAAACGTAGAGTACTCGTATTCTTTCAAAAACTCATGTGTTCTCGTTGTTTGCTTATTCTCCCTTCGCTTGTAAATATTTTTTGCTTAATAAATATTGACTTAGCGGTTTAGTTAGGATTGTTGGGTTTCTAGTCTTTTCTAGTAGCTTCCGTGTAATTAAATTGGGAAGACATTAAGGTATCGCCAGCGTCACGGTTTTGAAGTATTGGAAACCCGAATAATCGAAAGCTTCACCCAATAATAAGATTTAAAGTGCTCACCTAAATCTAGCAAACAATTTAAAGCCCCACAAGGCCTAAAATCTATGCAAAATTGAAAGTGAATCAAGCCTTAATCTTCGAAGCTTTAAAGATCCAAAATTCGCTTTAGCGTGAGGATATACGTCTTTGGCTAATAAAACCACCGATGATGGCGGATAATAAAAGGCAAGGCAAGACCGAAGTCATAATAAAAGCTTCATGGCGAAGTTGAATAAAAGATGGAGGTAAACCAAAGATAATAAGGCCCTTCCGTTAGGGGGCGTATAAAAGTCTTGGTAATAAGTCTCATGTTCAAAACCGTTATAAAACCGTGTTTATCGATTCTTCTTGTCAACTTAATTTTTTAACATCGTTGTCTATTAGGAGGGGTTATTGATTTGATGGTCTTAGTTACACCGTTAGGACTCTATTTTTAGACCTAAATCTCTATTATCGCATAAGTCAGTGATGCATCCTCGTGATCATTAAAGACATAATAAAATATAAGAGATACAACTTAGGAATAATGGGAGAATAAGTACATGATTAGGGCATATGAGTAGTGTTAGCATTACTAACTTATAATGACAATGATCTCGTTGCACGCTTGGCATGGAATTAAGGTGAAAATCGAGGACGATGAAGTTATTTCTAACGAAGCATTCACGTGTTCTTGTTCTATGAACCTAAACGTCCCATTTTGCGATGAAAATCATACATTATGTCTAAAACGCAAGTAGTAGTAATTATAGTGTGTAGCTAGTTTCCATTTCAATAAAGTGAATAAAATTAAATTTTGGAGATGTTTTTGATACTTTATTCTAGCATTGCGTGAGGGCACGGCAATGGTTTAGTATGGGGGAGTGATGAGACTGCTTTTATACATGGTCTCATCGTCCAAATCGGGCTAAAAATGCATAAAATATCATAAAATAGACCAAATATATGCTCGTGTTTGTTACTTGTGTATTTTTAGGTACGGATATTGAGGAATTGGCAAAAGATCACAAGAATCAATCAAAAACGAACACGGGAAACGAAGTCGCACAATGAACCGGGCCGAAGTTTGGAATTTTGCAAAAAGACCCTTGAAGAATTGAAGATTGGCAAAAATGGCCCCTCATCTTTGAAGAACTTGTCACATTTGACCCTCAAAATGTCAATTGTACAAGTGTAATCCTTAATGTTTGAAGATTGTACAAGATCAGTCCTTGGAAAATCAAGAATATACATTAAATACCCTTTGGAAAAGTTATGGAATTGATTGTGCCACTTTTGACAACTTGTCCAAAGTTGTCAAGTGCAATTTTGGCACTGATGGACATTTAATACAAAGTGAAGAAGAGTGGAAAACTTGGGGACCAAATCTGCCATCTGCCCAAACAAACCCACCCACTCAGGTTGTGACACGTCAACAAACCCACCCACCAACCCATATCCTACCCAAACCCACCCACATCCATACCCGGTTTTATTAACTTAAACGTGGTCAATGAAGTCAAAACACCCCACTAACCATTTATTTCCCACCAAAACAAGAATTTAAAACCTGTTTATCCCCAAAACAAATCAAAAACGCCCCTTAATCCATTAGAACCCTAATCCCCACCCCAGGTCAAATCAACCCCAAATCAAAGGGTTAATCCCCATTCTTGTCCAGATCCTTAATTGAGGTCACCCTCATCACATCCCACACCCAAACCGTGACCCTGGACAACCCCATGTGAAGGTGGACCCCTCCCCTGCTCATGTCTCACTCACCCAAACCCAATGCCCGACCAAACCAACACCCAGGATCACTCCCCTTGGTCCCCAAGGCTCATCCAACGTCCCAAATCCATTTAAACATCACTGGCATCACATGTATCACCTTTTGACCAGAATTCGTCAAAGAAGACAAGGGCATTTTTGAGAATCCATCTATTAGGGTTTAAGTTTATTAATTTTTTAATCCTAGGCCTAGAATGTTCTGTTTAAGTGTATAAAAGGAGGATGAAACCTGTTCATACCCCTTTGTTCCAGTTTTTCTTCAAAATATTTTGTAATTCCGTTTTTATAAAATTAAAGTTTGGTGTTTGTGTTGGAGCAATATAATTCCTTTTAATGTTTATTTAATGTTGTTATAAATTAATGAAGATAAACTGAGTTCCATTTAAATTTGTGAAAGCTTTGTGTGAGTTAAGATTTTCAAAAAGAATTCAAAAAGGGCTCAACTTTCATAAATCCAGTTTCTTGGAAGTGAAAGTGGAAAAGGAGGTGGATTTGTGAGGTTGTAGTTGTTTAGAAACGTGTTTGAAAAGGTTTGGAAGTTTTTGGAAAAGTTTTTAAGAAGAGAAAAGAAAACAGAATATATTGCTTGTATCCTTGTTTTTCTTTTTTGATCTTTCAGGTTGAATTGTGTTGCTGTTAAAGGTTCAGCATACACCCGTGTGTATTGGAAAAGGCATTGCTGCCTTGGTTGAGCCTGGATGTGGGCTTGACAAGGTATCCCTTGTTTCTTTGTTTTTATTTTCAGAAATATTTGAAGTCTATGTGATTTTGCATAAATCTGTTAAGTTGTGTGATTTTATTGTTTGGTTTGAGTTATTCTAGTATTGTACGCATGCTAGTTGATTATAGAATCAAGTTGAGTGTGTTTTTAAATCATTTTGTTTGAAAAACCTTGTTTTCAAATTTTAAAAGGGTGTTTGGATTCATGTTTTAGCAGGGTAGAAATCTTAAGTTGTGATTTAAAAACGTGTTAGAGTTATTGGAAAAGGTTGAGTAGGATTATTTAAGTTGCTAGCTAGTTAGTTCACGACTTTTGAACAAGATTAGAAGAAACTTGTGTGTTTGAAAAGTGAATAGAGTAGCCTAAAATCTGTCATATTCATTTATCTGCCAGTCTTGATGATTTTGTGAGCTTGGATTGTGTAATATGTTAAGACTTAGGATGTTTTAGGTTTGCAGGTTGCTAGTGTACCAATTTGTGAAGTTGTGTGCATAAGTTGGGAGTTTGAAACTCATTTTGGTGCAAGCTGTTAGTAAAAAAAAACCACTAGACCTAAGCCTTTGTTACAGCAACCTTGAAAAGCTTTTGTGTGCATTTTTTTGTGAATCTTATGTGCTAGGTGTTTGTTTTTCTGCTTGTTATTGACTCCCTACACTCCAAAGAGTGTAGGGGTGCCTTTGTCATCCAAAAACATCCACAAAATATCACACCAAGCTCCTCTTGGTTTGTATGTACAAGTGGTGAACTCATTCACTTGTTCATCAGAAACTTAGGCAGACCTGGCCACGTTTCTGCTCATAAACAACTTAATCTTGATCTATTTTGTACTTTGTTTGTGTTTTAGTAAGTAATTAAGTTACTGGATTCAAGTTTAAAAAAAAAAAAAAAAAGAAAATAGTTGTAAAAAGCATACCCGCACCGGACTCGAACACGCGACCCCTCGTTGGGGGACTAAGCGTGCTTACCAGATGATCTAGATAGCTTTTTACGTTAGACTCCCATTTCATATTCTATTTATCCACGTTTTCATTTGAGCTTTGTTTAATAAGCCGTAGCTTATTTGATTTTTTCCAGCTTATTTATTAAGCTTTTTGGACTTATTTCATTTTTCCTAGGATATTTATAAGTGTTAGGATTTTTCTGATTAAAAAAATATTTTTCCTTTTATTTAATTAATTTCTAGGATTATTTTTAGTTTTAAATTTAGAAAGTCATAAAAAAATAGTGAACAGTAATAAAAAAATACAAAAAAATAGTTTTTAGGTTTTAATTTGTATTTTTGAGGTTTACAAATCATAAAGTTTTCAAAAACTTTAATTTTTAATTTTATTTAATTTTAGGGTTTTTAGACAACTTTAAAAATTAATATAAAATTAACTAAAAGGTTTTAGAAACTTTAATTTACATTTTCTTCTTAGTTAGATTATTTAGGATTTTTGAGAATTTTTTAGAATTTATTTGAGAACTTTTTATTTTTAGGAATATTTTAATATTATTTTATTCATTAAAATTCAAAGTTTTATTTTTATTTCTTTTTCATTTTTCCTAGGTTCTTTATCAATAATTAGGACTTTTCCCATTTGTAGAATAATTTTTAGGCTTTTCAATTAATTTTTAGAATTAATTTAAGATTTAATAGATTTTAATAGTTTTTAGGAGTTTAAAAATAGTTTAATTTGGTTTTAAAATTTTTAAAAATAGTTTTTAGTTTAATTAGGTCATTTTTGAGGTTTACAAATTATAAAATCTTGTTTAGGGCTTTTTAATATTTAAAAGTGATTTTTAGGGCTTTAATTAGCATTAAAAAGTCATTATTAAATTAATTAAAAGGTTTTGGCAAGTTTGGATTTTTTGTAAACTCTTAGAATTTTATTGTGGATTTTTAGTAATTTTTAGGAATTTTTAGATTAAAATTTTAAATTTTGCACTTTTTACGTTCTACGTCGTAACTTTCTAGTAGTGTTTTTGCCTTATTTTTCTATTTTTTTCGTCTTCGTCATTTTCTCTTCTTTTCTTCTCATTAATAATCAAAAACGTAAATCAATCATTCATTACACAACACACGTGCCTCCTCGAGAGAACGAACTCACTCTTAGGGTCATTCACACACGGTTTTCCTAAATCGTCGTGCACGCTTACCCTATTTTTAGTTGCTTACTTTTTCCTAAAGGCAAGTTGACTAAATTTACAACTATCAGTGAAACCGCCTTCCTTGAGTGCCTTCTTCATGGTCCTGAGATAAAACATGCTATAAAGTCAACAAAAATGCTGAGTGAATCTATAGAGTTTAAATTAAATAAACGAACACAAGTATTCTGAATAAACCTTCCGTGGTTGACAATCATGTGGATCAGACATAATTATCGTTGTTATTTCATAAGTCTCGTGAAATTGAACGTTAACATATATTATTTCAGCCCAACACACCTAGCCAAGTGCGTATATTTCTCTAATACAATTGCATCCGATGTTTCATTACTGGTGAATCACAACACCACGCGATAGCTAGTCACGACCGGACTGGGTGTCACCCCGATAGATCTATCCATAGTATTAGCGTTCCTTTCGATTAAAAATTCACGATTCATGGGTCTTTTAAGGCTAAACAAACTTATATAACAACTTTCATCTAACCATACAATCGGGTCCTTTGTGTTCAATTTTAAAAGAAAGAGGGTTTACCACAACTTCTCGTTGTACCCTTCATTTATAATAAATGCCTTTCCAATAATAAGGGTTTCCACAACTTCTCGTCGTACCCCTTTTATTTTAATAAAACAAGCATGTTATCCCCCTCGCGGATTTTATAAAACAAGTAAACATGTCAAAGCGAGGCTATAGACTCACCTTGGTACGATAGTAGTAATGTGACGATCGCCGACGATTTGTGATGCCCGTTAAACACGAAGACCGCAACCTACCAAATAAGGCGCGTTCGTTAATAAACGACTCAAGAATAAATAATACTTAAATAATACGAAACTCAATTTCATATAACCATGAAAATCCCGAAAAATTAAAAATATAAGTGTACTTCTATACCCTTTTATTTAACACTATTCTTTTAAACACTTGCACTCTCGACATTGACCCGTCATAAGACGCCAAGTCAACGCAAGTCAAACCATCATTTTACTTCCCTCGGACCAGTAACTAAGTCATTTATATAATTACTTAACAATTGGGTAAGTCACCATGCCCAATAGTGAATACTCAACTCACGCCACACAAGTATTGAACTACGTGTCCAAAATACCAATCATCATGTACACTCCAAATGTACACACCAATCTAACCTATCTAGACTTGTCCGATTTCGACGAAACTTGGTGAAAAACTCACACATAATATGAATAAGACTCAGTTTAAGTTTCATTCAAAAATATTACTTCTAAGACCTTCTACCCGACACACCTTTGTGTTACAAAAACCGGACAGTTTTACGCCTTCGACTTGTAAAACCATTTTGACTTATCTAAACAATTCCGTTTGCAAAACCGACACTCGGGTTTGAAAATAGACTCATGACCTGAGGTTTAGCAACTTACAACAGGCCTTGAACATTTTTAAAACTCATTTTATAGTCCCCGAGATTCGATCCAAATATCGACAACAATTTTCGGATTGTGCCGATACTCGTCTCCCGGTACACGAATACTAAAACTAGCATAACTTTTCGCTCGTAATGAGTTTGAAGCTCTACTTTAGCTCAAATCGAAGCTAACGAAATTCTCTACGACCCTATCTTATTAGTTTACCAAGTTTATTACAGTAAGTAATTCAAAAATGTCCTTAAAGTTACTGCCTAAAATAGACCATCTAAAAATCATACCAAATCAAGTTTTCAACTCATTCTAACAATTCCTATAGTCCTAATATCATCCTAATATCATACTAACACATCTAACTAACTCCTAACATCCTCAAATTTAATAAAATAAAAATAAAATATAAAGAAATCATACATGCAACATCATCCCACTACCAATATAATAATAATAACAACATACATAACCATAGAAATGGATCAAACATGATGTTCTTCATCAAAATTTGAAAATAAAATTTTAGTGGATGCATGTGGGAAATTTTTATACCAAATTGAAGCTCTTGAAATTTCTAGGATGGGACTTCTTTTAGATTTGCTTGATTCAAAGTAGAAATTGATTTTTGATGGTGGCAATGGTGATGGTGGTGGATGGCAAACACAAGGGGAAGAGAGAGGGTGGGTGATTTTTCTTGTTAAATGAATTTTTAATGTAAGTGTGTTAGTGGAATTTCCTTAAATAGTCCAAAGGTAGGATAGTTTTTGTCAAAAATGCATTCTTTTGGGTCTAAAATGAAATTGAATAGTTTACAAGGTAGAAAATGTAAATTGTAAATTTTGAAAAATATTTACGGGGCTCGGGTTTCATAGAAATACTTTTCAAAAGTTAAAACGCTTGAAAATATAATAACAAAGCTTCGACACGACTTAAAACGCAATTAAATCGAAAACGTTGAAAATATAAAATATGGAGACAATTGATAATAAAACGTAAACTTTTGGGCATCCGTCGGTATCGCGATCACTAATAGTTATCGTCATTCGTTAAAACGTAAAACACGAGAAATAAAGATTAAATATAATAAAAACCATTTTTATGATTATTTGAGAATATAATATCGATACCTAACATATTCCTTGTCGGTTTTCATCTAATCGAAATTCTTATGCTAGTTTCAAGTCATAACCTTCTCAGTTAGTCGATAAATTTTAAATTCTCATTAAAGCAAACACGTAATACGTAATAGTCGAGATTAAAATAACGACCTGAAATTAACGGGTTGTCACAAAGGCTGTCAAACCAAATAGATCTATCATATGTATTAGAGTTTACCCCTTCGAGTAATTAACAGTGCATGAAAGTCAGGGACTTCATTAGACAATGGTACTCATGCATTTATCATCTCATTCGGGTCCAGCATACCGAAAACAACTTGTGTTCATTTTATAAAACAACATGTATCCCCCTCGCGGGTTTAGTAAAATAATAAATAGGTAAAAGCGAGGCTATAAACTCACATGATATGACGAAGAGTAAATTATACAACATAATTCTGAAAAGGGCGAAGAACACCTAAACGTGATTAAGATTTCTTGTCTACAATTCTTTCGTTTCATATAAGATATTTATAGAAATAATAAATGTGATATCTAGGCGCAGTTAGAAGTCATAATATTAGAAGCCATGTGACTTTCACATACTAACAAAATCTATCTCAAAGACACGTATTATGTCAAAACTTAACAGGCAAGTATAAACTAGATGTAGAAAATTGATATGAATATTTGTTTATATAAATCTTATCTTGGATACATCTATGACAAGCTACCATTTATAAGTCCACGTTGCCATTTGATTGTCAAAAGTTGCGGCTAAGAATGAACACGTTGAATTATTGTAGAATTGAAATTTACGTATACTATGTATGTATCAAACGACTAATACTTAGTCTTTGAGTAAAATATGTCTAGAGTTAATATTGGCATGGAAAAATTTAATGTAGCCCCTGACTAAAAGAATTGTAAAACCTTTGTACGTACTAAAAAAATGACTACATTACACCACATCTTTTACTATAATAAGAATACATTTCAAATGCATTTAGCAACACAAAAAAAATGCTTAACGTGACATGCCATGTTTACTTTTGTCATTAAATTAATTAACATATTTTTCTTGTACAAATGCTAATATAATCCTAAAATTTGCAAAAATTGGGTATTATCGAAGTCCGATATTTTAAAAGTTACACTATGCAAAAGATATATGTAAGACACGAAAAATAAATGCTCAATATAAAATAAAAACATCGACATTCGAAGGACATTTTTATTTTAATAAATAAATGACTTAAAATAAATTGATATGTCGAATGAACGATGACACGTAAAGGTTTAACGTATATTACGAAAAATACTTTTAAAATAAAATAAAACAAAAATTAAACGACAACAATAGAAAATATTAAATATCAAAACTATCGATAATAAAACGTAAAATTTTGGGCATTCGTCGGTACCGCGATCACTAGCAGATAAATTCCATTCGTAAGATTCGCGAAAGTTATAGTTTAACGATTCTCATTTAAAATCAACTAAGACCAATAAATCAATTAAATAAAAATTTGAATTAAATTATATATTAGAGTAAAATATGACCTTATATTTGCGGGTTTTACAAAACATGGAGCAAAGTATAGATTCACTTTCTCTCCCTCATGATAGGATAATTATTGCTAGGATTAACAATAACAATATCCTTAGAATATTTCAATTTCAAATGTGTAAAATCTACCTACAACTTAATGAAATAGTTTAGTATCTCAAGGGATTCACTAATCATCCTAGAGATGAGCTTAATTGCACAAGTACACATGATATTGGGCCTACTAACCGTAAGGGTGCAAACCATGGAAATCATGCTTGATACTTTAAGCTTCTACTAACTCACCCTACATCTCCATAGTGAGTCAAGTATCCAAGCAATTAAGGTTTGAGAGGGGAAAAAGGAAGAATCACAAACCACAAACAAATGTCAAGGCAAGGATGCCAAGAACAAGCATATAGTCAAATAATGATCAAAAGAATGATCAATAGGGCGTGTGGAAGAACGAAAACGTACCTTGGCCACAAATTGCATTCCAAGCTTTCAAGGAACCAATGTAAAGCCCAACAATGACTAATAGTGACTACTAAGTCTTCAAGGACTAGTATCACTCCTACGCAACTTGATATCATCATTCAATGATGTTGGAAATCAAAGAAGATGAGTCTTCTACAAGTGTAAGTAACTCAATCCACAATCAATAGAATGATTTATCTTCATGAGTACCTACACATAACAAGATGCAAACTAGTAGATACATTTAAAGAGTAAATCTAAAATGCATTAATACTACTAATCTAAATAAGATGCAATATTAACAACTTAAAAGGCTTATTTTCAACAAAAAAATAGTTTTGACCAAAGAAAAACTTTAGTACAACTTAACCTTCTAATTTGAGGAGACAATGGATCGATCCAAGTTTTAAAGTACAATATACTTCAAAGACCTTGTGTCACCATCGCTCTTATACCAATTGTAGAAACTAGAAGGGGGTTAAATAGTTTCTCATTGGTTTATCTCCTAATTAAAATTCCTTTCAATTAGGTGAGTGCAAAAACTATCTTTTACTTGAAAGCTAGTTGCAGAGTGGTTAGGTTCAATTCTAATGCATTAACAATGTGTAGTAAGTATAATGATAATGAATGTAAGTAATGAGTAAGGAAAGAGACAACCTAATAGGAAGACACCAATATTTATAATGGTTCGGCAACGAGGCTCTATCCTCGTTCCTACTCCACTCCTCGAGTACACCTTACTCGAGATTTCCACTATATCCACAAGCTCCCTTCTTGGCAGAGAAAAACTTACAACGTCGCTTACATTATTTTCTGACACTAAGCTAAATGTCGAGACCTAATCTTAGCTAGGACCAATCTACACAACGTCGCCCACTTCACCATTTTACGACACAAGGCTAGATGTCGAGTTCTAATCCAAAGCTAGAACCAATCTTCACAACGTTGCCCACTTCACCATTTTCTGACACAAGGCTAGATGTCGAGTTCTAATCCAAAGCTAGAACCAATCTTCACGACTCTTTACTTTGAAGCTAAGTGAGAACTCCACACAACACAACTACACATCACTTTATAGTTTAGTGAGAACTCACAAGACACAACCACATCACTTTATAGTTTAGTGAGAACTAACACAACTAATTACAACTCAACTAAACATATCCAAGTACACACATGTAGCTTGGATCTACACAACACAAATCTAAGTACACACATGTGGAAAGTATTTACACAACTCTAGTCCAAGTATTTACAAATAGCTTGGATGAACACAACTAGTCTAAGTATTCACAAATACATTGGATCTACACAAGACACAAATAAACAAATGATGAACATGACTAGATCTTTAGGAGAAGGTGATCCTCATCAAAGCTTCATCTTTAATCACATCACAAGTGTGTGAGTGATCTTCTATTTGGACCAGGTAAAGAAGAAGATCAAGAGGATAATCATGAGTAAACATACTTGACACATTAAGTGATCATTTACAAATGAATAGGATTAGATAGGAGAAAGAAGACTGAAAGAGATGTCCAAAAACGGTTAATGAAAACGCAGATTTGATCCACTATTTATAGAATACAAATGCCAACGGCTATCTGGGGCGGTTCCTTAGCTACCCAGGCGGTTCCTTATCGATAGGAACCGCGTAGGCACTTAAGGAACCGCGGAGATTAGACTCCGCTCCTTTTTGTCTTTTAGTGAATTTGAAATATCTGAGGTTGTTTAAACCTTCAAAGGATATTCTTATGGCATTTGGAATATGCCATATTCGAATTTACATTTTCATTTTAATAAAACATTTTCTTAAAAATAGAGTTTATTAAAAATATTTTGATACATTTCACAAAAGTGAGTTTTAAGGCTAATCACGTTTATGATCACTAAGCATGATTAAGATATGTTAGTGTAATGATTATTACCTTAATGATAATGTTTGTTAGATAATTTGTTTTATGATTGTGTTTGACAATAAATGTCTTTGTAATTTGTCGTGATCAAAACTAAGAAAGATTAAGTGATACTAACAATCTTTTTAGGCATTGCTTTCCATTAACAGAAACATATTTTGCACAAGAACAAGCCGTGGAGCTAGCTAGGCACCACGGCGTTTTATTATCACGGTTACGTTTTTTAACTGAATGAATAAATCCTAAGACAAATGAGACCTAGAAAATAAAAAAGACAAAAATACATGGATCTTTATTGGAGCTGTCTATAGTGAGATGTCCATGCGGAGGCCGTAGCCTTTTAGAGATAGCATTTTTTAAGATTACAAATATTCCACGTACGGTCCAAATCACGACCCTCCATGTCACGTAACTTGTACGCACCTAGCCCCAAAGCTTCTGTGACCTCATACGGATCTTCCCAATTTGGGCCTAATTTCCCATTGTTCTCCGCGCAGCTTGCCTCATTTGCAAGTTAGATAAAATCCCCTGGTCTGAAAGAAACACCCTTAACTTTGGAGTCATAATATGATTTCATCCGCGCCTTATCCTTAGTTTCATTGATGGCTGCTATCTCCCTCTTTTCTTCTAACAAGTCTAAATTGACCCTGAGTTCCTCATCGTTTGTGACGACGTTAACCTTCACCGTATGGATTGTTGGCATTCCAATCTCGGTTGATATGATTGCCTCTGTACCATACACTAATGCAAACGGAGTATCTCCATTAGCAGTCTTTATCATCGTTTTATGCGCCCATAAGACATGTGGTAACTCATTTACCCATTTAGCGTTGCTGTCGTCCAAGCGTGCTTTGATTCCTTCGCCTAAGATTCTATTGGCTCATTCTACCAGACCATTGGTTTGCGGATGTTTGACGCATGTGAAGCGCCGTGTGATATTCAGTGCCGCACACCAATCTTTGAACGGATTATCCGCAAACTGCTTCCCATTATCCGAGGTAATCTCTCCTAGCAAGCCAAAACGATACAAAATATTTTCCCAAACAAAGTATTTTACCTTTTTGCCCATGATTGTTGAGACTACTTTAGCCTCAATCCAACGAGTGAAGTAGTCCATAGCTAATATCAATAACTTAACGCCTCCTGCTGCCACGGGAAAAGGTCCGGCTATGTCAATACCCCATTTGTAAAATGGCCATGGGCTTGTGATAGGTGTGAGCTCTTGTTGTGGATGGTGCGGCACTGGTCTATGTACCTGACAGTTGCTGCATTTGAGGATTAAGTTGCGCGCATCTTGATGCATGGTCGGCCAGTAATACCCTGTACGCAAAGCTCTCGCCACCACTGACCTAGGGCCGGCGTGCATGCCACATGACCCCTCGTGAATATCGCTAATTACATAGCTAGCTTGTCGTGGTCCAACGCATCGTAGCCATGGCTGCAAGAATGAGCGTTTATATAGGATGCCATCGCGTAATTCAAACTGGTGCGACTTCCTGCAGATGCGGCGTGCTTTTGTCTCATCATCAGGAAGTGTCTCGTCCCTTAAATAGCTAATGATTGGGGTCATCCATGTAGGTCCCTCCTCACCGACTATTGATGCGACCTCATCCCCAGTAATGGATTTATCCTTGAGTATTTCCACCAACACCGGCTTGGATAGGTGGGCGAAGCTTGTGGAAGCGAATTTGCTAAGGGCGTCTGCCTTTTTATTCTCGCCCCTTGGTACTTGCTTTATGGAAAACTTCCCGAAGCCAGCGATGAGTGACTTAACCTTTTCCAAATACTGGATCATGTTGTCCTCCTTCGCTACATATTCTCCTAGTATATGATTCGCGACCAGCCGCGAGTCAACATAGGCCTCAAGGTTGCGCACCCCCATTCTGGTCGCGATTTTTAAACTTGCTATCAGTGCTTCATACTCCGCCTCATTGTTTGTGGCCGTGAATTCAAAACACAAGGCGTAAGTGAATTCCATGCCCTCCGGATTTGTGAGTATGAGGCCTGCTCCTGACCCATCCGTGTAGGAAGATCCATCGGTGAATAGAACCCATGGGTTTTTGGAATTTCTTCCTGTGGGGCCATTGGCGCGTCCTCATCGGGTTTCTCCACAATGAAATCTGCCAAGATTTGACCTTTGACGGCTGATCTTGGTCTATAAGAGATATTATATTCCCCAAGAAGGATGCTCCACTTCTTTAGTCTTCCTGCTACGTCCGGTCTAGAGATGATTTGTTTTATTGGTTGGTCCGTGATGACCACAATTGGGTACGCCTGAAAGTAGCGACGTAACCTTTTTGTGGCAAAGACCAATGATAGGACCAGCTTCTCCATCGAGGAACAATTCAGTTATGGTCCCTGCAATGTTCTGATTATGAAGTAGACTGGAGTCTGGACTGCGTCCCGATCAGTCATTACGACGACGCTTATTGCTCCCTGCATAGCGGACAGGTACATGATTATCTCCTCCTTAGGTCTTGGGGCGACAAGCATTGGGAGTGTAACACCCCATTTTTGATAAATGGAACGTCACGCGTAATTATGGCGTGTCATCAAAGCATACAAGGATAAATGTCTAAAACATTACATGACCATAAAAAGGAAATACCGGAATCAAACATTAGTAGTCCAAAAGTAAAGCTCATCACAAACAAACATAAGTACTGTAAATGAAAGGACTAAACAATGTCCATGGAAAGAGTATCAAAGTATAGATAATGCATAAAGTAAAGAAAGGCTAGAAAGCTTCCAGTCCATATGCACGTACGCTTAAAGTCTACGAACGTCCCTGAGTACCTGCCGTTTTGGGAACATGAAAAGGAAAACGGCTGAGCAATACGCTCAGTGCACGGATGTACAATAAAGCATGAATAATATAAGCATAATAGCATATAACAGCGGAAGAAACTAAGTCCCGAATAACCCAGTTAAGTCTTAGTAAAACTGGTTTTATAGTTTGAAAAGCCTTATGTTTATTTTGTAAAAACTGTTTAACATATTTTACCATTAGCCAATATAGGTCATGAAAATCCACCGTACATGAATACTTGGAGGGGTGACCTCATCATGCAAATTAGAGGGGCTGCCTCTAATTTAATGTACTGGTTTTGGGTAGGAGGGATCAGCTCCTTGTGAAGGATACAAGGCACACACCACATTCACACTGAGTAATCTGCTGATAAGATGTAACTAGGATACACCCATACGCCCCACATGATAAATATAATAATATGGCCAAAAGCTGAAGGGACGCCACGAGCAATCACTCTGCCGTGGGGAAGTCATAACACCAGTGCCTCTAGTGTTATGGTTATGGTACCTCCATAACTAGGTGAAACTGGTCATGCATGTATATGGCTTTAGGTATTCTAATTAAACATAAGCAATCAAACATACAAACTTATACTATGGGAAAACAGTTGGCTGCATACTGGAAATCCTAATAAGGAAAGAATGTCCATACTGAAAGGACGGGAATCCGTACCTTATGTCCAGTGAACGAAGAAGACGAACGGAAGAAAGTCCTACTTCGGTATCACTAATGCTACATAAACACATACGTGTATAAGTATCTGATTACTACATACGTAACTAGTTTTATGTCATGTCTTAGCTTATTTTATACGTTCATGTCATGTTTTACTGTTTTAAGCTTTTATATTGTGTTTATCTTATATTCTGTCTATTCTGATTAAGTATTACTTGTATTTCATGTATTATTATACTTGCTGTGTAATAATAAGTAACTTTCTAAAAATAGCAGGTTTCCTAAAATATAAAGTTTCTAAAAATAGAAAGTTACCAAAAATAGAAAGTTTTTAAAAGTAGAAAGTTTCCAAAAATAGAAAGTTTCCAAAAATATAAAGTTTCCAAATATAGAAAGTTTCAAAAAATAGAAAGTTTCCAAAACTAGAAAGTTTCCAAAAATAGAATTACTGCTTAAAATAGATAAGTTTCTAAAAATAGAAAGTTTCCATAAATAGATTAGCTGCTTTAAATAAATAAGTTTCTAAAAATAGAAAGTTTCCATAAATAGATATAAGCTGGTTAAATAAGCTAATTATGTAAGCTTAAGTGTTTTCTTATTATTATTCTAAGTCATGTAGTTTTAAAGTATAGTTTATTAATTATTACATGTAAATTAAATAAACTATAGGTTAAAAGTATTTAATTAAATATATCATGTTTTTAATTAAATAAAGGTAAAATACTTAGGTTAAAACATGCATTATTAATTATTAATAATATAACCTAAGTCATGTTAATTAATTAATTATAGTCATGGTTTTTAATAATTAATTAATTATAAGGTCTAATAAAATATAAATATAAATACTTAGGTTAAAATTCATGATCTAATAATTGAATTTATAACCTAAGTCATGTTAATTAAATTAATCATGTCATGTTTTATTAATTTAATTTTTAACACTAACTAGTAAAATCATAGACCTTAAAAAAAATAATCTATAAACCGGACCCGTGACTAGAAACCATGAACCAGACCCGTAATCAACACCATACCCCGAACCAAGGTCGGGGTTCCCCTTGTTTGCTGCTGCCATGACCATCATCATCACCATACCGAGACCATGGGTCTCGGTGGTGGGTAATAAGCCAAGCCGAGACCCCTTAGGGGCTCGGTTAGGCGTCGGCTACAAACACAACACCCCAAAACCCTTGTTTTGATTTACCCCATGATCACTAACATGTTTTAATAGTTGCTTTTAATTAGTTTTTAAAAACATCATGATTTTATGTGATTCATTAAATCAAAACATAAAAGAAAAGGTTAAAAAGGTTATACCGATTACGTGAAACAAATGAGGATGAACACACACGAATCCTTGCAAAATTCCAAGATCAAAAATCAACCCGAAACACCCTTGTTGGTGATCAAACCCGGCGGCCAAGGAAGGAAGAAGAAAAGATATAGGGTTTTGTTATTTTTCTTGTTTTGTAATTAATAAAACATGTTTTTCCTAATTCCCTTGTTTAGTAAAATTAATATGGGCTTGGGCCATTTCCTAGGTGTAGCTGCGGGTAGGGAGCTCCACATGGAGTAACCCATACTTTTCTCGAATCTAAATATTATAGTGTGTTCTCGTGTTTTATCGTGTTCGTGTTTTACGTGTTCTACTTAATTATTGATTGTGACTTAATATATTTATTCATGTTCGTGATAAATATATATACGTAACTAATATTAGCTCGTGATTTAATTACGTTCATGATTTCGTGATCGCATTTTCGTGATTATAATTATTATTGGAATAATTATCGTGTGTTCATACGTAATAAATACTTATGGGGTTCTAACACGTACGTAATACTTAAAATTCTTATACGTGAAATGTAACGTGCTATAAAAGGAAAGTTCTAATCATGTACGTACGATCTAAAGGGTACTATTCATGGTAAAAGCATGCGGGTTTTACAACTCTTCCCCCTAAAAAGAATAATTTGTCCCCGAATTATAGATAAAGTAAACTGGAAAAGAAGAACATACCGGAATTCAAAATATGAAATGAGGGTAAGAAGCCCGGATAGACTCCTCTGTTTCCCAAGTGGCTTCCCGCTCGGTATGATCCCTCCAAAGGATTTTGACGAATAGAATCGTCTTCCTTCTCATGACTCGTGTTTGTCTGTCAAGAACTCGTTCGGGTTCTTCTATGAAAGTGAGATCTTCACGTATCTGTTCTAGTGGATACTGAACCATGTGAAGGGGATGATACTGGTACCCTCTGAGTAAGGACACATGAAACACATTGTGTACATGCGAAAGCTTCGGAGGTAACGCTAACCGGTAAGATACTTCACCGACTCGTTCAATGATATCAAACGGTCCGATGAACCAAGGACTGAGCTTCCCTTTAATCCCGAAGCGTCTAACACCACGTGCCAGCGAAACCTTAAGAAAGACGTGATCTCCTATGTTGAAATGTATGTCCCTACGATGCTTATCAGCGTAACTCTTCTGACGTGACCGTGCTTCCTGAAGTTTCTGCTTAGCTATTGCGACCCTCTCATTAGTCATCTATATGATCTCTGGTCCTTCAAGTGTTCGCTCACCAACCTGATCCCAACAGATTGGGGCGCGACACTTTCTGCCATACAACATCTTGAAAGGAGCACACTTGATACTTGCGTGCCAACTGTTGTTGTATGAAAAATCCACCAAACAGATGTAATCGTCCCAATCACCCGTCCATTCCAAGGCACATGACCTTAACATGTCTTCCAATGTCTGAATCGTTTGCTCCGACTGCCCGTCTGTTTGAGGATGAAAATCCGTGCTAAGCTTAAGTTGTGTACCCCAAGCTTTCTACAGACTCTTCCAAAATCGCGAAGTGAAACGAGGATCTCTGTCTGAGACGATGCTGGATGGAGCACCATGGAGTCTCATGATCTCTCCTCTATACGTATCGGCGAGTTTACTGACCGAATCTTCCTTACCGATCGGTAAGAAATGAGCTGATTTGGTAAGTCGATCTACGATAACCCAAATTGCATCGTGCTTCCTTTTGTTTGGCGGAAGACCGGTAACAAAATCCATGGTGATTTTGTCCCACTTCCACTCTGGAATATCTAACGGTTGAAGGAGACCGCCAGATCGCTGATGCTCGATCTTAACCTGCTGGCAGGTACGACATTTGGAGACGTAAGTGGCAACATCCTGTTTCATACCACTCCACCAAAAGTACTGCTTGATGTCATGGTACATCTTAGTCGAACCAGGATGTATAGAGAATGGGGAGCTATGAGCTTCAGCTAACAAAGCTTCCTGGAGTTCTTGATCATCAGGAACACAAAGTCTCGTGCCCTGCCATACAATACCATCTGCATCTACTCCGAATTCCATCAGCTTCTCCAAATTCTGAACTATTGCCCAGATTTCTCCATCATCTTTCTGAGCTTCCTTGATCTTAGAGAGTAACTCGGGTTCTACTTTAAGATTAGCCCAGTAACCGTGCTGTCCATGTACCATGATCTCTATGTCTAGTCGCTCCAAGTCTCTTATGATTTCCTCCTCAATCTTAATGTCGTTGATCATTCCAGACTTCCTACTAAGTGCATCTGCTACTACATTTGTCTTTCCGGGATGATACTGCAGATTAATGTCATAATCCTTCAACAGCTCTAACCATCTCCTCTGCCTCATGTTTAATTCACGCTGAGTGAAGATATACTTCAAGCTCTTGTGATCCTTGAAAATGTCACATGATTATCCATATAAGTAGTGCCTCCATATCTTCAATGCAAACACGACTGCAGCAAGTTCCAAGTCATGCGTAGGGTAATTTTATTCATAAGGCTTAAGCTGCCGTGAAGCGTACGCGATCACTTTCCAATGTTGCATGAGAACACAGCCAAGTCCCTTCCCCGATGCATCACTGTAGATTTGAAATCCACCCGTACCAGATGGGAGAGTAAGAATAGGTGTAGATACTAGCTTCTGCTTCAGGTCTTCAAAGCTCTTCTCTCGTTCTTCAGTCCAGACGAATTTATCCCCTTTTCGCATCAGTTTGGTCAATGGTAGTGCTAAGCGGGAAAAGTTCTCCACGAACCTACGGTAATATCCAGCTAAGCCTAAGAAACTACGGACTTCAGTCGCTGATGTCGGCCTCGGCCACATAGTAATAGCCTCAACCTTCGCTGGATCCATAGTGATTCCTTCTGCTGATACAATGTGGCCTAAGAATGCCACCTTGTCTAACCAGAACTCACACTTGGAGAATTTAGCATACAACTGCTTCTGGCGAAGAATCTGTAGTACTGTACGAAGATGCTCTTCGTGTTCCTCCTTGGACTTTGAGAAAATCAGGATGTCATCGATGAAGACAATGACGAACTTGTCCAGAAATTCATGGAAGATTATGTTCTTCAAATCCATGAACACTGCTGGAGCATTGGTCAGGCCGAATGGCATGACTACAAATTCGTAGTGGCCATAGAGGGTACGAAAAGCAGTCTTGGCGATGTCCTGCTCCTTAACCCGTAGTTGATGGTAGCATGACCTAAGATCAATCTTGGAGAAGTGTTTGGCCCCTTGGAGTTGGTCAAACAGATCGTCTATACGCGGCAGTGGATACCTATTCCTGATAGTAATCTTGTTGAGCTCGCGATAGTCTATGCAAAGACGCATACTGCCGTCCTTCTTCTTAACAATAAGACCGGTGCGCCCCATGGAGATGCGCTCGGTCGAATAAAACCTCGTTCTATAAGTTCTTGGAGTTGATCCTTTAGCTCCTTTAACTCTATGGGAGCCATGCGATAAGGAGCTTTGGAAATCGGTTCAGCTCCTGGGATAAGCTCGATATTGAATTCCACTTCTCGTGCAGGTGGTATGCCCGGAAGTTCTTCTGGAAATACATCTTGGAATTCTGACACTATTGGTTGATCCTGAATTGATGGAGATTCAGCATCCATGTCGTGAACCGTAGCTAGATAATCCTCGCAGCCATGTGACAGTAGTGCACGTGCTTGCAGGGTAGATATGATTTGTGTAGACCTTCCGGGTACGAACCCGTTGTGAATGTACTCTGGTGCATTAACATCACCGAAGATCACTCGATATGAATGGAAGTCTATGGTAGCATGATGCTTGGATAGCCAATCCATGCCCAAAATCATGTCAAAGTCATTCATGTCCAGCGGAAGTGCGTCAACAGGACGAACCTTATCATCAAACTCTTAGGGAAGACTCTTGTATACATGGTTGATTAATACAAAGTCCCTCAAAGGCGTGGAAACACTGAGTCTATTATCTAGTGGCATGGGGAGCATCCTAATGTTCTTAGCATAAGCAGTAGAAATGACCGAGTGAGTAGCACCCGTATCAAATAGAACACACGCAGCTTGACCATACATATACAAGATTCCAGTGATGGTACCTGTAGACTTGTTGGCCTGATCTCGAGATGTCGTGTAGACGCGTCCAGTGGTAGGAGGCGGCTTGGTATCAGCATGTCCCGATGTGCCCTCCATCTTGCCCTTACGGCAGGCCTTCATGCGATGGCCAGGAAGACCACACTTGAAGCATGCGTCGGTGTTGCAACGACATGGCCCTGGGTGCCTACGGTGGCAAGTAGAGCAAAGAGGATGAGTATATCCTCCAGCAGGTGCTCTAGTTGGCTGAGGACTTGATAAAACATTTTACATGAGACATGATAATAGGGTACAAAGGACAATGCGAATGATCGTATGATTTAATACCAGTGATAGCTGGATGGCTAGGCTGTGAACCTCTCTGGTTCTGGTCCCTACCGTTTTCATGGTTCCTGCTAGAAGATTTGCTAAAGTGTCAGAATTATGAGTTATAACATGAAATCATAAAGAAATGCGTAAGTATTAGGACCTGCTGCCGTTGGAGTGTCCAGCGTTGTTAAGGTAATTATCATTACCGCCACGCCAATCCGTAGCAGAACGGTCGTTAGTCTGACCGTTTCCCTTGGGCTGATTAGGCTGATGCTGAGTAGCCGGCTGAGACCGGTCCCCAGTTTTCTTCCTGGAAGTTACAATTTAATGAGATGAAAAATTGACATATATAGAAGGAATACAGATTGGTCACCGCTTGATTACGAATGTTTACCTCTTGTCGGGTTTCTCAGCTTCCCCGAACTCATCTCTCTCATGCAACATCTCCAGCTTACGTGCCGCATCGGCCACTTGTGCTACTGTGTTGAACGTAGCACACACCAAGTTGTTTGCGACCGATGTGAAAAGAGCCCACCTAAAGTGGTGTGCCTGCTCTTCAGGAGTACCTGCCGCTGCACCAAGGAAACCAGCTAAGCGGAGAAAGCGCTGCATGAACTCGTTGCTATTCTCCCTAGATCTTTGTCGGATCCCATGGTACTCCGTCTTAAGCTTATCTTGCTCAGCCTTAGGAAAGAACTGCTCCATCACCCTATCTCTGAACTGAGCCTATGTCAAACCATCCATCCAGTTATCACCTCCCTCGAACTGCTTCAATGCTAACAACCAATTTAACACATCGCCTTCGAACCGGTAACATGCCAACCTCGCCTTGAACACGGGGTCACAACCCATAGCATCAAAGATCTTCTCGATGTGAGCCAACCAGCTTTCAGCTTCACTGGGGCTATCTGTTCTCTCGAAAGCTCGAGGACGGAGCTTGTTGAATCTCTCCAGCCTTATTGCCAATGTCACTGGAGGCGGAGGAGGTGCTTGGTTATGCTGCTGATTGTTGGCAACCTGAACCTCAGCCCTGATTTCATTCCTCAGTTGAGGAAGCAAAGCTTGCATTGCAGCTTGGATTGCTGAATTGAGTTGTTCCTGCTCGCGTGTGAGAACCATCTGACAGTATAACATAAAACACATGATTAAACTGATCAAAACATAAAATATATACATGAAAAAAATTATACCAATAAATCAAGAGAAAATTTTATGCAAGAAAATTTGTACATGAATGCATGATGCAATTTTATGAAAACTTTTGTATGCTCGAGAGTGAACGCCTATGGTCAGTTCACCCAAAATAAAAGACATGGCGAGGGGACGCCTATGGGTCGGTCCCAAATTTAAAAGTTTCGATAAACACATGCGACTAAATAGGGCCATTCCTGTACCAACCATTACTTAGTCATAAACCTGCGACAATGACATATATATGTATGCATAAAAATGATGAATGCATGAAAACCGACTGTCAGTTCTAGGAAGACCATAGTGACTACCCACTAATCATAGGTCATGTTTTGAGAGCCTACAGGTCAAAGCCTTGACTTTGATACCATAATTGTAACACCCTATTTTGATAAATGGAACGTCACGCGTAATTATGGCGTGTCATCAAAGCATACAAGGATAAATGTCTAAAACATTACATGACCATAAAAGGAAATACCAGAATCAAACATTGGTAGTCCAAAAGTAAAGCTCATCATACACAAACATAAGTACTGTAAATGAAAGGACTAAACAATGTCCATGGAAAGAGTATCAAAGTATAGATAATGCATAAAGTAAAGAAAGGCTAGAAAGCTTCCAGTCCATATGCATGTACGCTTAAAGTCTAAGAGCGTCCCTGAGTACCTGCCGTTTTGGGAACATGAAAAGGAAAATGGCTGAGCAATACGCTCAGTGCACGGATGTACAATAAAGCATGAATAATATAAGCATACTAGCATATAACAGCAGAAGAAACTAAGTCCCGAATAACCCGGTTAAGTCTTAGTAAAACTGGTTTTATAGTTTGAAAAGCCTTATGTTTATATTGTAAAAACTGTTTAACATATATTACCATTAGCCAATATAGGTCATGAAAATCCAGCGTGTATGAATACATGGAGGGGTGACCTCATCCTCAAAATTAGAGGGGCTGCCTCTAATTTAATGTACTGTTTTTGGGTAGGAGGGATCAGCTCCTTGTGAAGGATGCAAGGCACACACCACATTCACACTGAGTAATCTGCTGATAAGATGTAACTAGGATACACCCATACGCCCCACATGATAAATATAATAATATGGCCAAAACTAGGTGAAACTGGTCATGCATGTATATGGCTTTAGGTATTCTAATTAAACATAAGCAATCAAACATATAAACTTATACTATGGGAAAATAGTTGGCTGCATACGGGGAATCCTAATAAGGAAAGAATGTCCATACTGAAAGGACGGGAATCCGTACCTTATGTCTAGTAAAGGAAAAGACGAACGGAAGAAAGTCCTACTTCGGTATCACTAATGCTACATAAACACATACGTGTATAAGTATCTGATTACTACATACGTAACTGGTTTTATGTCATGTCTTAGCTTATTTTATACGTTCATGTCATGTTTTACTGTTTTAAGCTTTTATACTGCGTTTATCTTATATTCTGTCTATTCTGATTAAGTATTACTTGTATTTCATGTATTATTATACTTGCTTTGTAATAATAAGTAACTTTCTAAAAATAGCAGGTTTCCTAAAATAGAAAGTTTCCAAAAATAGAAAGTTACCAAAAATAAAAAGTTTCCAAAAATAGAAATTTTCCAAAAATAGAAAGTTTCCAAAAAATAGAAAGTTTCCAAAAATAGAATTACTACTAAAAATAGATAAGTTTCTAAAAATAGAAAGTTTACATAAATAGATTAGCTGCCGTAAATAAATAAGTTTCTAAAAATAGAAAGTTTCCATAAATAGATATAAGATGGTTAAATAAGCTAATTATATAAGCTTAAGTGTTTTCTGATTATTATTCTAAGTCATGTAGTTATAAAGTATAGTTTATTAATTATTACATGTAAATTAAATAAACTATAGGTTAAAAGTATTTAATTAAATATATCATGTTTTTAATTAAATAAAGGTAAAATACTTAGGTTAAAACATGCATTATTAATTATTAATAATATAACCTAAGTCATGTTAATTAATTAATTATAGTTATGGTTTTTAATAATTAATTAATTATAAGGTCTAATAAAATATAAATATAAATACTTAGGTTAAAATCTATGATATAATAATTAAATTTATAACCTAAGTCATGTTAATTAAATTAATCATGTCATGTTTTATTAATTTAATTTTTAACACTAACTAGTAAAATCATAAACCTTAAAAAAAATCTATGAACCGGACCCGTGACTAGAAACCATGAACCGGACCCGTAATCAACACCATACCCCGAACCAAGGTCGGGGTTCCCCTTGTTTGCTGCTGCCGTGACCATCATCATCACCATACCGAGACCATATGGTCTCGGTGGTGGGTGATAAGCCAAGCCGAGACCCCTTAGGGGCTCGGTTAGGCGTCGGCTACAAACACAACACCCAAAACCCTTGTTTTGATTTACCCCATGATCACTAACATGTTTAATAGTTGTTTTTAATTAGTTTTTAAAAACATCATGATTTTATGTGATTCATTAAATCAAAACATAATAGAAAAGGTTAAAAAGGTTATACCGATTACGTGAAACAAATGAGGATGAACACACACAAATCCTTGCAAAATTCCAAGATCAAAAATCAACCTGAAACACCCTTGTTGGTGATCAAACCCGGCGGCCAAGAAAGGAAGAAGAAAAAAATTTAGGGTTTTGTTATTTTTCTTGTTTTGTAAATAATAAAACATGTTTTTCCTAATTCCCTTGTTTAGTAAAATTAATATGGGCTTGTCCCATTTCCTTGGTGTAGCCGCGGGTAGGGGGCTCCACATGGGGTAACCCATACTTTTCTCGAGTCTAAATATTATAGTATGTTCTCGTGTTTTATCGTGTTCGTGTTTTACGTGTTCTACTTAATTATTGGTCGTGACTTAATATATTTATTCGTGTTCGTGATAAATATATATACGTAACTAATATTAGCTCGTGATTTAATTACGTTCATGATTTCATGATCGCATGTTCGTGATTATAATTATTATTGGAATAATTATCGTGTGTTCATACGTAATAAATACTTATCGTGTTCTAACACGTACGTAATACTTAAAATTCTTATACGTGAAACGTAACGTGCTATAAAAGGAAAGTTCTAATCATGTACGTACGATCTAAAGGGTACTATTCATGGTAAAAGCATGCGGGTTTTACAGGGAGGGCCGCTAGGCGCTGCTTAAGCTGCCCAAAAGCTTCCCCTGCCTCTCTTGTCCAGCGGAAATCCCCTTTCTTCAATCACTTCTTGAGTGTTTCGAATAAAGGAAGTGACTTTTCTGCCGACTTCCAGAGGAACCTGTTAAGCCCATCCAACTTTCCATTAAGTGATTGTACTTCCTTCAGTGTCCGAGGAGATGGTAACTGTATAACGGCCTCAGTTTTTTCAGGACACGACTTGATGCCGTGTGGGTCTATCATGTATCCTAAGAACATTCCTTCCGTTTCACCAAACATGCATTTTTTGGGGTTCAACTTCATGTTGATCTTCCTTAAGGTATCAAATGTCTCATGTACATCACGGAGGAGATCATCCTTCGTATGGCTCTTTATCGCCAAGTCATCAACATAAACTTCAAGGTTGCGTCCAATCTCTGAGTTGAACGCCTTGTCCACGAGTCGTTCATACGTTGCCCCCGCATTCTTGAGTCCGAACGGCTTTTTGTGTAACAATACACACCCTGACTAGTATAGAACGCCGTCTTTTCCACGTCCTCCTCCGACATCTGGATCTGGTGATACCCTTTATACGCATCTAAGAAGCACTTAAATGGGTACCCGCATAGGGATTCGACCTTCCAGACGATTTTTGGCAACGGGTAATAGTCTTGCGGACAAGCTTTGTTTAAGTCGGTGAAGTCCACACACATGCGTCAGCTGCCATCATGTTTCTTGACCATAACTGGATTGGAAAGCCACTCATGGTAATAAACTTCCCGTATGTTCGTGCCTCAACCAGCTTTTTTACTTCATCTAGTATAACCTGGCTGTGCTCTAGAACTTGGTCGCGCTTCTTTTGTCTCACCGGAGGATACCCTGGGCGAATATGAAGCTTGTGCTCCGCGACCGAGCGTGGTACACCTGTCATGTGTTTTGGTTCCCATGCGAACACGTCAAGGTTTTCCTTAAGGAGGGAGCACATAGAGCTCCTTCACTTATCAGAGAGAGTTCCTCCGATAGCCACTTACTGTTCCGGATAATCAGGGTGGATAGCCACCTTCCAATTCGTTAGGGGTGACTCCTCCGTCTTTGGGGTTGGTATTATTGATGTTGTGACATCATTACATTCCGATGGTGGTACTATTAAATTAAAGATAGTAACAATTCCACCCTCGACTGGGAATTTCAGCATGTCGAATGCCATAGACAGAACTGCCCGTATGGCGAGTATTCCTGTCCTTCTGATGATTCCATTTTACGGGGAGTGTGAGCGTATAACCACATAGTTCATCTATGCGGTAGTTGAGTGTTCCTTATCCCCGATAGTTACTAGCAACCGTAACTGCCCTATAAGCCAAATAGTATCCCCGCTGAAACCAATAAGTGGCGACGTGGCCGGCATTAGTTGGCTTTTGATTTCTAGTTTCAACTGTATGAAACAATGTTTGTAGAGTATCTCCGCAGATGATCCTCCATCAACATACATGCGGCGAACGTTGTGGCTTCCAATGTTTACCTCAATCGTGAGAGACGCGTCTGCCACGTTGGTCGCCGTGATAGGAGGGAATAAGATTTCCTTGGTGCGAGAAAATTTCTGACTAATTTTCTGCTTTGTCCTGCGTTGCCATGAATGAACCATGAATATGGTTGTAGTCTTGTCTTTCTGGAAATCTTTTTTGTCATCCTTTTTGTTATCCTTCCCATCCTTCCAATCCTTGACCAGATGCTTGAGTTTGCATGACTTAATCAGCGACTCAACGTGCTTCTTGAGCTAGATGCACTCATTCGTGTCGTGACCCTTGTCATTGTGAAATTCACAAAAGCGATTTCCTTGACGGCGGTCGACCGGAGTTGTCATTGGGGGAGGCCTTGGAAAGTTTGCCCCTTCCGTCAGCAGGATATCTCGATATGTCATTTTTAGAGGCGTGAACTTGTCGCCCGACCGTCCTCCTTTTGCCTGATTTTTATAATCCGAGCTCCTATTATTTCCTTGATTATTGGACTGTCTCTTTGACTAGTCATTCGACCAATAGCTTTGGTTTCCCCTTGAGGGGTAAGCCGCATATACGGCAATTTCTCCTTCCAAAAAATTTCTAAACCTTTTCGTGAGGTCGTCAAACTTTTCAGGCCGTCTGTCGTTGAGGCGTCGGATTAGTTCCTTGTCAATTATGCCATGCATATAGTTGGATATCTTGAGGACTTTTGGGCACGCCTTTATCCGCGTGCATTCGTCTGTTGAAGCGTTATGTGAAGTCCTCCGTGTATTCCCCAGGCATTTGTTTGACCGTTGCCAATGAGACCGGGTCTCTATTATACTTTTTCCGCTGAGTATAAATTCTTCTAAACACTGAGCGTAGCTCATCGAAGCTGTTAATGCTCCGGTAGGGAAGTTTTTCAAATCAGTCGCGGGCATTGCCGATCAAGGATGAATTGAACATTTGGCACCATATAGGCATCGGCCATCGTTCAATTTTTTCTTGTACGGTAAACACTTTAAGATGATCATCCGATCACCGGATCAATCATAGGTATTGATGCACGCCGGCATGCGACGCTTTTTGTCCTTGGAGTAGTCCCGTATGCGAGTTGTAAAGGAATCTTCTCTTTCACTACACTACGGTAGGGAGAGATCCTCTTCATCATCCATAAGATAACGGGAACGTCTGTAGCGTTCTCCCTCCTCGTCTGATGGTTCTGAGGAGGAATAGCGTGTGCGACAACATCTTGGGTGATGGTCATCCGATTTAGACCCTGAGGGATCATTGTAGGGCGGTCCCCATCCACCCTTCGAGTGGCTATAGTAGCCACTCTTATGAGAAGAGGTGGTGGCTTTCTTTGCTTCCTAATATATTCACTTCCACATGCTAGTGCGGCGATTATCCTTTTGTGGAGTCTCCAATGTTGTGCGTCGCATAGATCCATCGGAATGCTCTGACTCTCCGCGCGCCCCTTGCAATTCTTGCATGATCCGATCCCCTATGTGTTCGAAGACATTTTGTGGTTGTGGTTGTTCCT
The DNA here is from genome assembly GCA_025667525.1 of Glebionis coronaria. Taxonomy (NCBI): domain Eukaryota; kingdom Viridiplantae; phylum Streptophyta; class Magnoliopsida; order Asterales; family Asteraceae; genus Glebionis; species Glebionis coronaria. The sequence continues at coordinate 94,771,504 of CM046876.1, read as the reverse complement.
CCATTGGAGGTTGTTCCTCGTCCTGGTGCCTTCCTCATCTTTTCCGGGGTTTTAGAGTAGTATCCCCCGCCGCACTTCCAAAATTGAGTCTGGATTGGAGGTTCCTCCCCAAATTCAATCTTGTCGTGATGGCTGGGATGATTCTGTCGAGGTTTTGTGTGAGTACTCCCTCAATATCTTCATCATCGAACGAATCGAGCTCGTGGTCCACCTCTCCGGCTGGTGGCTGATAGGTGTGTAAACACCCATCCTTTTTACCACTTAATTACAATAATAACCGAGCCAAAACGTGTATTTTATGTCTTTTATGTCGGAATTATGCGTGGTTTGTGTTTTTGTTGTAATTTAGGACGAAAAAGTGAAAAGTGGAGAAAACACGGGCATTTACGGGCTTTTATTGAAGAAAAAAGATGAAAGACGAAGTCGAGAAGTCAAGAGTGCAAAAAGAACGGAAGTCCAAGACCAATTCTGAAGATTTATCAAAGAAAAAGTCAAAAGACGGAAGTTTATCAAAAGCCGAAAAACTCAAGTCTACTTTATTGAAGAATTAAAAGACGTGTTCAAAGAAATCCCGAGCCAAAAGTCACTAAAGTCCAAGATTAAAGAAGATTTAAAGGCTTAAGGACTAATGGTGCAATTAACAAAGAGATTAAGAAGGAAGGGTCTAATGATGCAATTTAGAGAAAATGAAGGAGGGGAGGAAGCTTCCTAATCCTCCCCTATATATAGATTAGTTGTTAATCATTTTTCTTCGTTGGCTAAGGTGACAATTAGTCTTCCACCATTTTAATTTCTTGTCATTTACTTTTCATGTCAAATTTAAATACATGTCTTGCACCTTAATTATCCTTTAAATCCAAGTAAGTGTTTTTAATTTTGTTGCTTTAATCTTCATTTATCTTTGATCAAGTTTCTTTTCATCATTCTCCTTTTACTTTTCTTCTTTTTGGTTCGGTTTGAATTTCAGATTAAGCTAGTTTTTGATTAATCCATTTGCTTATTTTACTAAAAAGTTTATCTTTTTACATTCATCTAAGTTTTTGTATGAGATAAGCTATAAGTTTGACAATCTTATTGGCTTGTTTCATACTTAGCTTATTTGATTTTTCTTAAGTTTTCTAAAAAGTTTCATCTTTTTAAAAGTTTGCTTATTTAGTTTGCTTATTTTGTGTTTTGAAAAGTTTTTAAATTTAAGCTTATTTTGTTTTTCTTAATCTTGTTTTAAATTAAGTTTTGTTATTTGTTTATATGCAAAAGTGATTCTGTGGAATTGCTTACTTTTCTTAGTGCTTATTTCGTTTGCTTATTCTGTTTTACTTATTCCCATCGTAATTGCTTATAACCCCAGTACGATCCAACAAGTGCGATCGCATAAACCTTAAGGGTTTCTACTTGCGATCCATTGTTGCGATCAAGGACTAGGATCACAATACGATCACACTCCATAATCCCCACCACGATCACTCAGTGCGATCGTGGGTAAGATCATAGAGTACGATCCGTGTTGCGATCTCTTGGTCACGATCAGGCTACGATCCTGACCACGATCCACTTGTTGCGATCGTGGTTGCGATTGGGAGTGCGATCACTTCTACCCATCGTACTGCTGAGTACGATCCAACCCTTTTGTTTCCATCGCATTGAAGTGCGATCGTGGGCTACGATCACCAAGTGTGATCTAGACTGCGGTCAAGATACGATCGTGGTTACGATCAGAGTGCGATCCAACCATTTTTCTTGGTTGCGATCGTAGTACGATCGGACCCCTTTCCTTGTTTTGTTTTTGTTTCATTTTAAATTTTGTTTTCCCACCTTTTTAATTGATTTATTTTTAAGTTTTCCAATTTATTTACATTGTCAAATTTAATTTTCGTCACATTTTTGTTTTAAGTCATTTAATTAAATTTACTTTTCAAAAGTTTTAATATTGCACAAGTTAAGTTTTAATTAGTTTAGATTTAATTAAGTGCCATTTACTTTTAGTCTCGTTTTTAAATTCCCGTCATTTATTTTAAGTTAGATTTTAGATTTACTTACATTGATTTGCACATTTTTAATTATACTACAACGACACACTTTTGTTTCCACCAAAGACAGCTGAGTCGTACTTAAAACCAATAATCAATTCGATTAGACACACTAGAACGCTAATTTTTATACGGGCCAAAAAGCCATGTATCAAATGGCGCCGCTGCCGGCTCTTTTCGTAAAGATTAACGGTTTTCTATGAAAGACGCGTTTCTTTTTGGGATCCGTTCACTTGTGAGCGTTATTTTTCTTGCATAAAAAATTCAAAAAATCATAAAAATTAAAAATTGATAAAAATCCATAAAAATTAAAAATTTCACAAATCCAAAAAGATTTTATTTTTATTGTGTATATATATTGTCTTTGTGTTTGGTTTCTTTTTCTTTTGCATTTTCAGGTGTATGGGTACTAGATCTTCTAATTATCAAGAGCCCGAGACTCGAGAAGATTTAAGTATGTCAGGTGTTAACAACAATAATAATCCACCACACCTCAACAATAACAACAATGTTCTTCCACAGCCCGATCTTCGGACAATGGAGGAGCTTTGTCAACCTACCATGTTTGGACGAGGAGGACCGATTGCGCCGATGCAAATCACGGCTCCGGAGTTTTCGTTGAAGCACCACATGATTCAGCAAGTGCAAACTAATCCTTTTAGAGGACTGCCTTGTGATGATGCCAACAAACACCTCGACAAGTTCATTACAATCACCCAAAGCATGAAGTTTCCTGGTGCCATAATGGATGTTCTTCGCCTACAACTCTTTCCACATACTTTATCACATCATGCCGAGAAATGGTTTGATCGTCTCCCGAAGAATTCTATTCATACTTGGGATGACATGACTCAACGCTTTTTGTCGCGCTACTTTCCACCATCCATGGTCACAAGCCTTCGCAATCAAATCAGCGGTTTCATGCAAGACCCTGATGAATCTTTTTTTGATGCTTGGGAGAGATATAATGTCTTGATTGATCTTTGTCCAAACCACAATATGCTCCCTGTGACCTTAGTTGATACTTTCTACAACGGATTGACTTTTCGTGATCGTGATACGATTAATGCAGCCGTCGGTGGCACATTTATGAAAAGGAGACCCGAGGAGTGTAGAGAGTTAATTGAGAACATGACTACTCACCACAAAAACTGGGATTCCTCTGCTTCTTCAAGGAACAACCCGAGAGTCAATGTTTCTTCTACTTCAGCAAACCCTGATATGACCGAACTCACCCGCATGATGACTGAAATGAGCAAAAGTATCACGCTTCTCGCTTCAAACCAACAACAACAACAAGTTAAAGCGGTTGCACCTTCTTGGGAAACATGCGGCGATCCACACTCATACACCGATTGTCCTTCGACTCAAGGAAATCCGGAAAATGTGTATGCAGCTTATGGTAATTATTCACCGGAGAATTACCAAGCTCGACCTCAAGGGGACAGAAATTTGCTGAGTTACCGGTCCAACAATTACCTTTCACCCGGTTTTTCTCCTCAAAACCAAAACCCCGCCAACAACTACAATAGAAGCAACCAAATCCCACCAAGAGCTTCTAATCCTTATCACCCACCCGCTCAACAAGCCCCACCCATTAATCACGATGTTGAAGCCATATGAGAACCCGAGGTGAATAAATCAAGAATCTGCAGAGCCAAATTATCAATCTTAAAGGAGATATCACCAAGCAAGGAAATGAGATAAGATCCGAGCTTCGAGATAATATTCAATCCTCTTTCATTAATCAAACCAATGATTTGAAGAATATGTTTGCTAGTTTCTTGCCCGTCGCTCAACCTTCTTCTTCGAGTTCTCTACCTTCAAACACTGTCACCAATCCACGAGCAAATGTGAGTGCTATTACTACTCGTAGTGGAATTACCATTAGTCGATCCACCGATCCCACCCCCATCATCTACACCTCCTCCACCACCATTTATCCCTACTCATCCTACACCTAGTATTAGTGCACCATTACCGTCTCTGCCTCGTCATGACGATGTAACTAGGAAGGAACCTTCAACATCTCAACCTTTACCTGCTACACCTGCACCTTCACCACCCAAACCCAATATCCCTTATCCCTCTCATTTAGGCAAGACCAAAATGCTAACTAAGGATGACTCTGAAGTGTCACGCTATGTGAAGATGATCTCTCAAATGAACTTCAACATTAGCTTTCTTGAAGCACTTGTCCACATGCCCAAATTTGTTAAAGCATTTAAGGAATTGCTTAACAAGAAGGAGAAGCTGATTGAGCTCGCCAACACGCGCTTAAATGAGAACTGCTCTGCAGTTATTCTTAAAGAACTTCTAGAAAAGCTTGGAGATCCCGGTCGTTTTGTGTTGCCTTGCGTGTTCAACAAAACTAAAGAATTTACTGCCCTTGCTGATCTCGGGGCCAGTATTAATCTTATGCCTTTGAGTGTTTGGAAAACACTATCATTACCCGACCTCACTCCAACAAAGATGACTCTTGAACTTGCAAACCGCACTCTCGCTTACCCCGTTGGTATAGCCGAAGACGTGTTCATTAAAGTTGGAACATTTACTTTCTCGGTCGACTTTGTCGTTGTTGATTATGAAATGGACCCTCGTATTCCTTTAATACTTGGTCGGCCATTCTTGAGAACCGTACGAGCTTTAGTGGATGTGGCCGAAGGCGAGTTAATCTTAAGAGTCGGGGATGATGCCAAAGTTTTTAAAATGGGGAAGCTTACAAGCAAATCCTTTGGAGGCCGAGAATAAGTGAATATGATTAATGTGCTTGATGATTTTGTCGTCTACAACAATCCTCTATTCGACTCTTGCATCGATAATCCACTTTTTCATGATGATGTGGATGATTCTCTATCCAATATGGAACCTTCTCCCATTTATGATTCTCCACCGATCTTTGATGCTTATGATGACGATTCTAGCTCAGATTCGGATGATTATGATTACCTTACTTCTGAGTATCCCGATCTGCCCACTTACGATGATTTCGATGAGGCTGATACTCTTTCGAGCGATTCTTCTCATGCTGAAGATCCTCTACCATCACTTGATCCTACTTTGGACGATTACTCATTCGAGGAAGATTTCTCTACGTTTCTCAACACATACTTCCCTCATGAGAGTGATGCTCCTCCTTATGATTTTGAAGATTATCGTCTTGATCCTACTTTGGATTTGAAGCACATTCTTTCAAAGGAGAAGAAACCGGTCGACACCAATATCCGCAGCACATATGATTTAACACCTCTTTGTCCCCCTTCTGAGGACGAGGTTGTGCTTCTTCGCGGATCTTCTTCACACTCTATTGAGTCTGAGTGCTATTTTCCCCTAAAGGAAAAGGTGTTCGACCCCGGTATTGAAATCTTTAAGCCATCTCAGTATCCACCTGATGAAATAAAAGGAAAAATCTTTGGAAATATTGAAGACATGCTTGCACCACTTCATCCTTGCTTCCACCGTGCTCCATCACTGCTTAAGGGAACCTTGCCTACTCTTCTTTGGCTTTCCTTGTTCGCCTTAAGCCTTTGCTATTTGATGGACGAAAATTATGTCATTGATCCTGGTGGATATATTTCATGCTTCTTCTATTGATGATCAAGGTCGAGTCAGGCTCACGACTCGGTTATCAAAAATCAAGCGCTTCTTGGGAGGCAACCCATGCATCTATCTTTTAGCTTTCTTTATCATAAGTGTAGGGGGAGACCCGTTGGTTTGCTTTCCTCTCCTCTCTTCTTATTATCAGGGATTCGAGCTTCAATGATCCACTCTTGATGATTCTTGACGACCCGTGATTTCGTATCCACTTCTTCCCGGTTCTATGCTAAACTCTTTTCGATTCACTATTTTATATTTTCTCACTATTAAAATAGGAATCTCTTTAGTTGTCTCTTCCTTAGCGAGATTTAAACAAAGTGCACAATGTCCTAAGTGTAGGGGAGTTTACTCCCACATGCTTAAACATTGAGGACAATGTTTATGTTAACTGTAGGGGGGGACTTCTATCGAAGTTAATTGGTCTTTTCCTTGTATTTGCCCTCATTTTAACCAGAAAATCAATTTTTCGACATTTTTCAAAATTTTTGATCTATTTTGGCCCATTAGTTTTTCCCTTTGTATAGTTATTTTCTTCTTTGCTAGAATAAATGTTTAATAAAGTGGTTTTAATTTTCAAACGTTGTGAATCTTTTGACTCAACCCGAGTTTACTTATCTTAGGTTACTCTAGCTAGTATCCTTAACGTGTTTAAGTCAAGTTTTGCTAGGCTTTTATATAGGGAGCTATAAAACGCGAAAGTCTTAACTCTCACGGGTTAAGAACAAGAACTTTTCGCAAGTTCCTATAATTGATCCTAGAGAGTCGTTTATCAAGGGAACTTTAAAACGCGATTTCTAAACTTGAAAAAGTCTAAGAATTTGCAAGATCCTATAGGCGACTCGAAAACCCAAAACTTTGATTTAATAGGCTAAGCATCCACGAGTCTCATTCCTTGAGATTTTAAACTGTGGAGAACGAGAGATGATAGAGCCAATTAGAAGTTTGGTATTCTTTCGTGAATTTATGTGAGTTAATTATAAGCCTATTCTCCCATCACCTGCTAATAAAGTTATCTGCAATAAATAAGGTTGTACGATTTGAAAAGTTACTTAGCTTCTAGCCCAAGATCGTTTAAAAGTTGCTCGGTATGGATTAGAGTTCATAGCCAAGGCATAACTTATTGAAGCGGGATGCGAAGATTGGCGAGTCAGAAAAGGCCCTAACAAGGCATGAGGGCTACATTTTGTTGCTAAAGATCCAAAAATGATGTGAAGAATCATTTATCGAAAATCAATATGAAGGATCGAGACACACGACGAAAAGCAAAAACTCCCAAAAATTCATGGAGAAGTGTATCCGAAAAGACCCTAGCAAGGTATGAGGATAAATAGATCCATGTCATAAAAGGAGGCGGATCGTTGTATATCAAAGTCCAAAATAAATATTGGAGAAAAATGAAGAAGTCGTGGTCCAAGTATGAATCTCTCAAAATTTCAAGTGTAGAAATTCCATTATGAAGAGAAGACAATAATTTCCTGAACATCTCTCAAGGTTTGAAGTATGAATTCGCTGCCAAATATCGGTCCGAGAAAGGTCTCAAATCTCGAAGCGAGTTATGCCAAGATATGAACTTTATGAGGTCCCGAGAAGCAGTTTTAAAAGATTTTGTTCTTTAGCTAACTATTGATTAAATCGTTCAATTTATTTTCAGCCTAATAAACTATCGAAATAAGTCAAACAATGTATCCTCGTGATCATTCAAGACAACAATAAAATACAAGAGATACACCTAGGAATAAGGGAGTCTAAGTGAATAATTAGCCCACATGAGTTCGTGTTAGTCTACTAACTTATAATAACAATGATCTCGTTTTTAAGCTTGGTTTGGAGAAAGTGAAAACTTGAGGATGATGATTATTCATGACATTTTCCAAAGCCCAAGGTATGCTTTTGATTTCTTTACTCTGAATGTTTGTAAATTTCTATCTCTTGAATAAAGGCCACTGTGGATTGATTATGATGAAAAGTGTAAACGTGCTTTGTAACTAATGCATTGCATGAGGACATTGCAATGGTCAAGTGTAGGGGATTTGATAGGTGTGTAAACACCCATCCTTTTTACCACTTAATTACAATAATAACCGAGCCAAAACGTGTATTTTATGTCTTTTATGTCGGAATTATGCGTGGTTTGTGTTTTTGTTGTGATTTAGGACGAAAAAGTGAAAAGTGGAGAAAACACGGGCATTTACGGGCTTTTATTGAAGAAAAAAGATGAAAGACGAAGTCGAGAAGTCAAGAGTGCAAAAAGAACGGAAGTCCAAGACCAATTCTGAAGATTTATCGAAGAAAAGTCAAAAGACGGATGTTTATCAAAAGCCGAAAAAATCAAGTCTACTTTATTGAAGAATTAAAAGACGAGTTCAAAGAAATCCCGAGCCAAAAGTCATTAAAGTCCAAGATTAAAGAAGATTTAAAGGCTTAAGGACTAATGGTGCAATTAACAAAGAGATTAAGAAGGAAGGGCCTAATGATGCAATTTAGAGAAAATGAAGGAGGGGAGGAAGCTTCCTAATCCTCCCCTATATATAGATTAGTTGTTAATCATTTTTCTTTATTGGATAAGGAGACAATTAGTCTTCCAACATTTTAATTTCTTGTCATTTACTTTTCATGTCAAGTTTAAATACATGTCTTGCACCTTAATTATCCTTTAATTCCAAGTAATTGTTTTAAATTCTGTTGCTTTAATCTTCATTTATCTTTGATCAAGTTTCTTTTCATCATTCTCCTTCTACTTTTCTTCTTTTTGGTTCGGTTTGAATTTCAGATTAAGCTAGTTTTTGCTTAATCCCTTTGCTTATTTTGCTAAAAAGTTTATCTTTTTACATTCATCTAAGTTTTTGTATGAGATAAGCTATAAGTTTGACAATCTTATTGGCTTGTTTCATACTTAGCTTATTTGATTTTTCTTAAGTTTTCTAAAAAGTTTCATCTTTTTAAAAGTTTGCTTATTTAGTTTGCTTATTTTGTGTTTTGAAAAGTTTTTAAATTTAAGCTTATTTTGTTTTTCTTAATCTCGTTTTAAATTAAGTTTTGTTATTTGTTTATATGCAAAAGTGATTCTGTGGAATTGCTTACTTGTCTTAGTGCTTATTTCGATTGCTTATTCTGTTTTACTTATTCCCATCGTAATTGCTTATAACCCCAGTACGATCCAACAAGTGCGATCGCATAAACCTTAAGGGTTTCTACTTGCGATCCATTGTTGCGATCAAGGACTAGGATCACAATACGATCACACTCCATAATACCCACCACGATCACTCAGTGCGATCGTGGGTAAGATCATAGAGTACGATCCGTGTTGCGATCACTTGGTCACGATCAGGATACGATCCTGACCACGATCCACTTGTTGCGATCGTGGTTGCGATTGGGAGTGCGATCACTTCTACCCATCGTACTGCTGAGTACGATCCAACCCTTTTGTTTCCATTGCATTGAAGTGCGATCATGGGCTACGAGCACCAATTGTGATCTAGACTGCGTTCAAGCTACGATCGTGGTTACGATCAGAGTGCGATCCAACCATTTTTCTTGGTTGCGATCGTAGTACGATCGGACCCCTTTCCTTGTTTTGTTTTTGTTTCATTTTAAATTTTGTTTTCCCGCCTTTTTAATTGATTTATTTTTAAGTTTTCCAATTTATTTACATTGTCAAATTTAATTTCCGTCACATTTTTATTTTAAGTCATTTAATTTAGTTTACTTTTCAAAAGTTTTAATATTGCACAAGTTAAGTATTAATTAGTTTAGATTTAATTAAGTGTCATTTACTTTTAGTCTCGCTTTTAAATTCCCGTCATTTATTTTAAGTTAGATTTTAGATTTACTTACATTGCTTTGTACATTTTAATATACTACAACGACACAACACTTTTATTTCACCAAAGAACAGCTGAGTCATACTTAAAACCAATAATCAATTCGATTAGACACACTAGAACGATAATTTTCTTACTAGCAAAATGCTTGTATCAGTGGCCTTTGCTCTTTCTTATTAGGATGTCTCCCCCGACTTTCGGTTCCCCGGAATGACGTTCCTTGGGTTTCCCATATAGGGGTTTCCATTCGTCATTACTAGAGTTTGAGTTTAGTGTAGGGTCCCACGGATGGCGTCAACTTGTTGATTCAAAAGTTTGATGATCCTAGCTTGACCCGAATTAGACTTAATTCGGGTGCTTGGGCTCCGGTTCCTGCACCAAGTGAAATTCGGTTTGGGATCCTGCACACTAAAAGCAACACCTCGTTAGGCTTACCGTGGGAACGTATCCCACGATTAGACTCCGGCGTGAGAGTAAGTAATCGATTTAGGGTTAGTAGTCGGATTATATGTGAGAGTGTGAAGAATAATACCTTTGTGAACCCCTGGGGTTCCTTATATAGGCGGTAAAACCCTAGTGGGCTTTTACCAAAGCTTCGGCCCCAAGCAAAGGATAAGTACCATAATTAGCTTTATTGTTAACTTCTAATTATGGTTAGTATATATCTTCTACTTTGAGGTAAATCACAATCCTATTTAGGTTGTGATCCTGTCTAACCCTGTACCGGCTGTGCCGGGCCGTGGGCCGCATATATCCTATGCGGCCACTGTTCATTCGAAACCCATAAGCTCAAATAACATTAATCCAACCCATTCGTGATGGGCCGGTTCATGACCCGGTTGGGACTATACATCATCACTGAGTATTCAAATGTATCAATACAAGGGGATTGCAACTTAGTGAACATATGTTTCCTGTTATCAACTAAGATACTTCACCAAACTTTCCTTTGTATTACTTATTCATCAACTGAAAGTTTAAAAAAGATATCGTTTTAAAACATGTACCTCAGGAGTATATATCATTTGAGCAAAAAGCTAAAATTTCCTTATAAGGAAAAATCATATCTCTGGATCAAAATCCTTTCACATGACTTTGTACGAGTAAAATTTTAATTCAAAAAAGTGATAATTGATTTGTACGATTCACCTCAAGTGCCTATTCTGTTTTGTTAATGCTAATATTTTCATATGATTCAAAACTATTCCGATTTCTGAGAGTATTTCGGTTTTAAATATACATGAACTAGCCTCAAGGCCCGCCCCATGGGCGGCTAGATTCAAAAATTCTTCAAAGATAATATATGGAGTAAAAAATTGATACAACCTATAAAGCGCATGTCTCTACAAAACAAAGCATTGAAGTTAAAAGACAAAACACAGGATTACAGTTAGTGTTGAAAAGCATAATTTGGCACATTACAAAGCTAATCATATATCTTAAGAACTTCAATTGAATGTTAACTTTATCTAATACCGGTATATTTGTTCCATCATCTTCAGATTCAAAGGAGGTTCAATGGCTCCCTTACCAAACTCAGTTGGTTTCATATTAACCTCATCCCGCCCTCTAAGCAAATCCATGCTCCATCCTTTAATCACGATATATTCTACCCACATGCATAATTTTGCTCAATGCTGAATCAACATTAAATAGCATCACATAATATCACCCATGTTACAATTACATATCATTCAGATCAATACAAAATTGCATTTTTGAAAGTTTTCCTACAAATTCCAAACAGCCCCTATGATAAGTTTAAATAAGCAACCCAAAACAGCCCAAATGAGATTAATTATTTGTTAACATACATAAAACCTGGATTCCATGTAATACTTAACTGAAAAAAACTTAGTGATCGACTTGCTCGTTTTCTGGTGCACTTGTCGACAAGGAGATCATAATCGCTAAAGGCTTTGAAGCCCATAGATTGTGGTGAAAGACAATAATTATGCTCCCACCAGTTTGTGTTACAATCTCCAAAAATCAAATTAATAAGTCTTGTTGATATATTTTGGAAGTGTGGGGATATTGTTCATGTCGTCGATTGTTTCATCTTATTTTTCATTGTAAATGGAGTATTTAACCATTGACTTTAGTAGAAAGACATCTTATGAAATTATGAATGAAATAACTTGTTTTTATTTGAAATGTAGTATATTTAACATCAGTTCTCATCCAAGAATTATAATCATACTCAAGCAACCTAAAAACTGGTAGTTTGAATAATCATAAAGAAAGACTTAAATAACTCAAATATGTGTTCATAAGAAGAGATTAAGGCAATGGGAAGTAAAATAAATATATTAAATCACATTATAAAAAATTGTTAAAGTGATCAATATTAATAATTGTAATAAAAAAAATTAATTTTTGGACAAAAGAATTTTATGACATTAACATACATCAGATATTTTAACCCAAATCTACCAGACCCTTCATCATTTACAAATACAAAACTATGATCAGAATGTATCACTAAAAATATCAAGTAAAAAGTAAAGCTATATGATCTGTCATTGGCACATAATTAGCCAAGCTCATGCAAAAATGACACATGTAATCAAACCCCATTGATTAACCATTAGCCAACCCAGTGATCCTGAACAAAGATAAAAGATTCATACCGAAAGGATAAAATATTACCTTTGAGATCAGATTCATACCAAAAGCTAAAGACATAATCATCTTGAATCTGCTTCAACTAATCAGAATATTTCGAGGAAAAATAATTAGATTTGTTATTGGCTATAAAGTAACTTATTGTGTTATTGCCTAGAAATCTCTAAACAAATAGGTAACAACTGTTTTACATTAAGGCATCTCATCAAAGAGTTAATGTTTATTTCTTAAAAAGAATTATTTGTAAGTCTAAATTTTCTTTATTATTCCATCATTACAATTTAGTGAGAACAAAATCTACTTATATGAAACACACATACAAAGAGAGATCAAATAACAATTAGTATATCATTATCACGTAAACCAATAAAGAGAGGAGAATAGAACTTAATTACCATTCTCACATCGTTTGGTCATAGCTCCAACTACCATTCTTAGTGTATGTGGATCCTCGACATCAAATGTAACGGCGGACTAATACCCCCTTGAGCCATTATCAGTTATTGATTAGCTTCTGCATACACCAAATAAAGTAACAGTGAAAATTCTCTACACACTTTAAGAATGATAAAAAACTAATTGAAATTATATATGTACTGTGTACGTGCATATAAAACTCCCTCTGACGCATCCTATTCAGCTTCATAGCATCTTCATTGACATTAACACCCTGGTGATTCGAACAAAATTAGCGATTGAAAACAAATCATGTAAAAGAATGGACCAAATGATCACAATAATAAAAATGTAGCATCTCCCAGATTCATAAAAGAATGCCTTAAAGTAAGCTCGCAGACAATCATAAAATGAAAGGTTCTTACAAACTTGATTGCTATAAAATGTAACTATCAAGGATTTGCCGAAATCAAAATACAGAACAGTGATTTTGTAATTCAAAACTTGTGTAGATGGTTATTAATTCTTTGTAGTTGGGTAATAATCATCCTGTTTTTTGAATCTTCTGTTGTTAACTGTTTGACATGACTTACAACTTTCAAAACTGTCTTAAAACATTCCCCCATGGCGGGTCTTAAAGTAGTACTTGCTTCACCGAATAAATGAAACTTCAACATTGTTGCTGAATATCCATATAGGTTTAGAGAAGTAAGAAGCAATAAGAAATCAACACTGTTACCAAATAATAAACTTCAAACAACAACGGTTACAGGAGATTATCATTCCAATAATATACGAAAAATGAAGTTCAAACATTTCAGTCATGATTTTCAGTGTGGCATAGATATGCATACATTAGATTTACCTTTTCTTAATGAATCATGAGTTGAATATTAGATTGTTAACAAAAGCATTATTGAACAATCAAAAAATCCCCAATTCATAAACATAATTTTTTTTATTAATTATAAGTTTATAACGATTTGTTTGATATGATTGGGGGGAAAAAGATATGTCGATACAGTTATAGAAAAAACTGGTTATGTGAGTTTTTGATCCAAGGGACGGTAAAAAAAAGCATTTACACGAGATTTTAAGAAAATAACTCTGCTATATAAAGATAGTAGATTTAATACATATGGTTCCTTATATGGTTTTGTGTTCTACAGATTGTAGTTACCTTCAGATTTCAAGATCGCGAGGCTCCTGCTCTTGCTGTTTTTGAGAAGTACCACGACGTTTAAAGACTCATAATTCTGTTGGTAAAAAAAATTGAAAATCATCATGTAAACATTGTGTCAAAACAGTCATGTTTATGTTGCATCATAAGATGCCCAAAAGTTATTATGCTGTGAAAGTCAACATAAAAATCAGCAATTGAACAGCCTATAAAGACATACTTTTCAAGTCTTGTATATCTTTTTTTTCAAACTCAACTGCTTCTTCCCACAACACCCATCGAACAAATAAAACACATCGAGCATCATATGAGCAAGTAGTTTACCAGGTAACCCCCTTTAATGTAGCTAACAAATATGTTTTATGATCCTACCTCATGGACACATTAAAAACATCCATTTTTTTCAATTACGTAGTATATAGCGAGATTGTTCATTGAATTATCTGCATCCAAAAACAGAGGTTATAATTAAAAAAATAAAAAAAATTACTACGATTGTTAACAAAAATCGAATTAAGGTTCAATAGAGAAAAATTACCCATGATTTTTCAAAACGTGCAGTGGATGTTTGATGAATCAATACTTTTTTATTCTTCGTAATGGCGTGGTTTTTTGTTTCTGTATATCCGATTTTAGGGAGGATCTTCTACAACAACGTGGAAATGAATTTTGATATGAGATTTTTTTTGAATTTGAATATGAAGAATCGGTATAGATTGGAAATTGATGTTTGTGGTGGCTGAGTAGGGTAAAAGGAATTGGGGAAGAGGGTTTGTTGAAATTTGTATATAGAAGGTGATTCATCAGACGGTTCTTAAAAATCCAATTTTTGCGTGTCAATTGATTAGGTATTTTGGGAGAAGTACTTGTGAAAATAACCCTGCTTTATATAAGAAGTAGATCAGCCTAATTTAGTTACAGGGCTTTGAAAGCTCCTACAGCTGATAATGTATAGTATTAAGTTTGGGATAAAAGGTTCCGTACCAACATTAATCGAAGATCTTTGTTATGCAAAAGTTTATACTATTGTACGTTAGTTCAAGTTTATCATTGTAAAACTCTAATCTGTCTAGCTTTATACATTATACCCGCTTAATTGATTGTAAGCTATTTTAAAACGACGCCGAGTTACAATGATCATGTTGTACACCATCACCATGCACAGCCGACTTACATTGATTGATCAATTCTAACGTATGGCTTAAATGACCAAGACTTGGATATACCGTCAAACACCAAAAAATATGAGTTCTTGAAAAGTTCCACATTGTTTGTTTCATCCAAGTCAATAAACATGCTTTGTATGCACGATTCATGCCAACTTACTTAACTTAATCAATTCTTTTCCGAGTTTAAGCAACTCGAGGGTTTCAACGCATAAAGCCTAACAAAAATCATCGTATATTGGCTCAGATTAAAACATCCAAACAATAAGAAGTCATGTTTCAGAATTTTTATTTTCCCGGGCCGAGACAAGGGAGGAGGATAGTAGGCACTGTTAGTTAATAAGGCTCGTTTAGTAGGCTTAGCTCACTTGTTTAGGCCCGAGTGAAAACTAGCAGAAAATGAGCTATTTTTCATAGATAAATAATTCTTTTGACACATCCTGAAATAAATATGAAGACTATGATTTTGAGGCAAACGTGATATTTTCTTGCAACAGTTTTTGCATCTAAACAAAAAAAATTATGAAAGATACCAAAGATAAATGTGTTTGAATAATCTATACTATATAAGGAAAAACCCCAAAACCTTGAATATTGAAAAATGACTTTGTTGGATATGTAAATCTATGCTTATGTTTTTGAGAGAGAAAGAGATAGAAAGATGGTGGATTTCACACTTCTAGAGAGAGAAATTTTAAGAAAACTGTTTATTCAAATGAAATCACCACTGTGACAATCTAACATTTTCAGGTAGAGAATTATTTTCTCGTATAATATTTTGAAACTTATTTTGTGTTGGTTGATGAACTCATAATTTACGGATTTAAATTTGGGCTAACGTGCATAATTTAGCGTCCTTTACGACTAAACCGGAAACCTTAGGATTACGTATTTACGTTTCTTAACTCCGTTTTTGATGAGACAATTTTTATTAGATTCGTTTTGTGCCGTTGATTCATAATTTATAAAAATGTTTTTCGTAAAATGACCCGAGGGCACGCAAATCGAGGAAACTAGAATCGAGGAGTACCCGTAAATTAGCGGGATGGGACAGAATAAATTATCCCACCCCACTATGCAAGGGACGGCCCAAGCTAGACACCACATCAAGGATGTGGCATCATTTTAGCACTTAGCTTACAAGTGTAAGCTTAGCCTTACACTTAAGCTAATTCCATCACAAAAACCATCTAACTTTCTCATTACCACCATTCACACATGCAAACAACTCTCAAACTCTCTCAACTCTACCCCATTGTCGTCCCATATTCAAGAACAAAAACCCCATTTGATCTTTTCTAGCCACAAGATACTTGTTATCTAGCTATATTATGGAGTAACCTTGAAGCCTTGATTGCTTGGTGGCCATTTTAACAACAAAGGAGGTTATTTGCTTGTGTCCTAGGGCTGATTTCTCAACATACTTTCTTGGTGTTTGATGATCTTGGAGATATATTTGGTGTTCATCAAGTTGTTGTCTTCCAAAAACAAGATATACTCTTGGTTGGTAAAGAAGATCATCCTTTCCATTTTCTCTTGTTATTTTTGTAAAGATCAAATGTATTTTCTTTCTTGTTTTATATGTATATGATGAATATATGATGATAAAAATGTTGTGTGGGGATCAAGTGTTGATAAATATGATTAAAAAGATTAATAACCATAAGAAACAAGGCTAAAATCATGCTTAATTTGTTGGCTATATAAAAACAGTAAGTAACCAAAACTTAGACTGATAAATTTGCATGGTAGAATCCATTTACAGTAAGTATAAGATGTCATACACATGTGAGAGTTGGACATGCAATGGAATCATTAAAATTAGTGAGATATGATCAAAACAAGATGAGTGTGCTAATCTGAATAGTCTGTTTTGTAGGGACTGTTAAGGATAGATAAACATAAAATGCGCAGTAGCTATAACTAACTTAATTGTAGCACATAATATGAAGTTCATGCTGTCCAAAAATGAGCTTCTAATTCATTGTAAAACTCTAGATATGATAAAAATGGTGAAGATGAAAATAAAAATCAGATTTTGAAGAATTAATGTTTAATACTATTATATAAGCACTCAAATTATATAGTATAAAATATGAAATTAAAATCCACTAACTTATAAATTTCATTTATATAAATATGTATAAGGTTTAATAAATGGAAAATTTATAAAAATGGTAGTTGAATAATATTTATAAGTTATAAAAACTATAAACATGATTTTTACGACTTTTTCGGCTATTACCGTAAAATTAACGTTTTTCGCCAATTAAAACTTAGACGATCAAACCCGTCTAATGTAAAGTTTTTAAAAGTCATATACTGATATATAAGTATCTAATACAAGTAAAAACCGATAAAACCCAAACTATAGGACATACGGACATTAACGAGCTAAGTAAGCATATTGGACTAATAATTGGACTAAATAAGTTAAACACTTATAAAAAGTACTTATTGGGCTTAACCCATTTGGGCCCAATATGTAAAGTATACATACTGATAATACAAGTATAAAATGGATTATTACAAGTTAAAGAACTTATAATAAGCTTATTGGACTTAAAAACATGTAAATAGGTAAAACTAGTAAACTTGTAAAAAGTTACCAATACATAAATACTAAAATGAGTAAACAAGGATATATAAACCCACTTGATCATCATCATATGTAAAAAATAATCATATGTATATTTGTTATTGTGATAAAGTCACTGGACAAAAGTCTAAGACCGATTATTATTTATATAGGTTTCCGTGACCAAAGCACGCCCGTAGCCGATAATCCGCCTTTCATTATCAACGTGAGTTCATAGCCTCGCACTCTTTTAAATGTTTTATAAAATGATTTGTAAACCCGCGAGGGAGATAACATGCTAGTTTTTGATAAAAATAGAACACAAGTAGTCCCGATGGTATGCTTAATGATATGGACCCGAATGATGCTATGACCCTATAAACGAGATAAAAAGGATTATTAGTAGTTAGGTTATGTCACTCAAAGTCCCATTAGCATGAATTGTGAACTACCAGGATTTGGTAGATGCTTATGCATATGATAGTACTATTTGGGGACGATCACCCCAGTTCGCGCCTTGACGGTTGATCCCCGTCGTACCACATTGATTGGTAAGCGAATTTATGTATGAGAAGATTTCCATAGCGTGATTTTTGTGACGACACGCTAACTTAGTTGGGCAAATTGTTTGTCGGGTTCGTGGCCCGTTGTTTTCATAGTAAGGTAACAATGTCATTCGGCTAATAATAATCCAAATGTATCCTATATAATATAAATATCCGATATGATACGATGCTAATAACGATGATAATATTACCTATAATGGTAATATTGAGGCTACGGTCTCATGGACGGTTTAAGATGTATGCTTGATTTATATATTGCCTGACTAGCAATACGAGGACTTACTTCTGATATTATACTTGTGTTCTGATTTCAATGATGGTTTTATATAACGGTTTTATTAAACTCTATGAATTCACTCGGCATTCGCTGATATGATTTTTGCATGTTTTTATCTCAGGTGCTTGAAGGTAATCCGGATGGAGATCGACTCTGATGGCCCACAAAATATTAAAAATGTTCATTCGATCTATGTTTTGTAAATTTAATGACCTGTATAATTTGGGACCTATTGTACACTTTAAAACTTTTTATCGAATGAATGTATGTTGAACCTTGTACAACCATTTTTATGTGTTGTCTATGATTGGAGTTATTGTGCTATCCCGTAACACTCTAAAAGACCCTTCCGCTGTACCGATACGAAATTTGAGATTGTTACAGTTTGGTACTAGAGCTCTCGTTATAGAGAACAAAAGATTTTAAAAACCAAGGTTTTGAACAAAACTTTTCAAAATCTTTTAACTATGAACATTTGAGAAAATATTTGAAAAATCTTTTGACTATAACGGTGCCAAAGATCTCCGACGTTACCAACAATCCCTATTGAGAAGATATATATTTTGATATATATAATTTAATTTACATATATGTATATATCGTGATTTCAGCATGTAATTGTTTAATAAGTATGTTATCTTAATACGAGATATATATAAAGGCAGATTGTCATGGCTGACCCTAATATTCCTATAGAGAACCATGATATTCCCGAACCTAATGTAGATGATGATCCTTATTTAGACTTAGTAGATTATGATATAGATGATAAGGAGGAACCATTTGAGGATCCCGAGCCCGAGATAGGACTAGGAGATCAGATTGCCCCTCAGGTTGATATGGTAGAGAATGAGATTGAAATGTTGATATTGAGAATGATGATGAGAATGGGTTAGATAATTTAGATGATGAGATTGACGATGAGGATGTCGAGGAGGATATAGGTATAGACGATGAGGTTGATGATGATGAGGAAGCCGAGCTTATTTACCCTTACGATGTTCCAGAGGGCGAGCCTTTACCCCTACCAGTTTATTTGTCTGATTCTGAGGATGAGCTACCTAGGGATGAAATGTCTGAATCGTCTGAATCTGATTCTGAATCAGAGGAGGATGAGGATGATAATGCACCTAACGGTACCGATGGTATTGCTACTCATAGACGTGTGATAGGAGAGTCGTCTAGTACTCGAGAAGATACTCATATTGATGGTCTTGCACCATGGGCCTTGAGACGTGATCTAGATGCTTCCCGTGTTAAGAGTAGTATGACAGAGATTGGATTAGGTGTTGTTCAGACTCATGTTTCTTATTTGGAGTCGAAGACTAAGGTTGGTGAGAAAGAGCGGGAATTGCTTAGTTTGGATTTGACTGATGTAGAGCGTGGTTTGAATGAGGCTTTTAGGAGGTTATCAGTGTTAGAAAGTGGTGAGTTTGCTGCTATGAAGAAAAAGGTGAATTCTATGGAGATTCAGTTGAGTGTAGCTCGTGCGATGCGTGAGAAAGCTGAGAAGGAGTTGAATATATCAGTGGGTTGGAATAGTAGATTTTATGCTGACATGGTTGAAAGAGGAGTGATCCGTAAGCGCCCAGCTGAAGATGTGTCTAGCGATCGTCCGACAAAGATTTAGAAGACGATGGATGATGGACCATCTGGCGGTTCTTAGTAGACCAGTCTGTATTTAGCAGTGACCTTTGTATCTCTTGTACTTTTGTAGCTTTGACTGAACCGACTTGTTAGTAGTAGACCTGGCACGAATCTTGAGTATATATATTGCTAGAACTTTGATATGGGATGTAATTAAGAAAATGTTTTTGTTTCAAATCGAATGAAATATGTATCTTGTCTTGAATTCCATATTGTGCCTTGTTTGTATCTTGATTATGAATTCAATCCATATTATATAAATCCCTTATTGGGTGAATGCTTAATACTTTGAAATTATGAAATTATAGAACGATGCCGCCCAAGATGGCTGTGACTGAGGATGATGTACGTAGGATTATTACGGAGCAAGTTACCGCATCTGTGACTGAATTTATGGAAAATGCAAGAAATGAAGCTGGCGGTAGTGGAGCTGGCGGTAGTGGAGCTGGCGGTAGTGGAATTGGTGGTACTAATGTGAATGTGAATGCTAATAATGTGAATGCTAATGCTGGAGGAAATGTAGGAGGACTTGGAACTAATGCACCTAAAGTTGGTGGCTGTACTTATGTGACGTTCATGAAGTGTGAACCTCTACCTTTTAATGGAACTGAAGGTGCTGTAGGATTAAGCCAGTGGATTGAAAAGGTTGAATCGGTGTTTCGGATTAGTAAGTGTAAGGAGGAAGATAAGGTGACTTTTGCTATGGCTACTCTTAAAGGTCGTGCGTTGACTTGGTGGAACGGGAGAATTGCTTTCATGGGTATTGATGCTGCTAATGCTACTCCTTGGGCTGAAATTAAGAAGTGGATGACTTTGGAGTTTTGTCCCCGTAGTGTGATTATTAGGTTAGAACAAGAGTTGATTCATTTGCAAATGAAAGGTGTGGACATTGATAGTTACACAAACCGATTCCATGAGTTGGACTTGCTATGTCCTCGATTGGTGGAACCCGAAGAGATCCAAATTGAACAATATATTAAAGGGTTGACCAAGAATATCCGGGGGGACGTGACATCATCTAAACCACTGACCATTGATGATGTTGTTCGAATGGCTTACCAACTCATTGGACAGATAATTCAGGATAGGGAAGATGAAGCCCGTATTGGTGAGAAAAGAAAAGGAGACGGTGATCGTGTAGATAGAGGTGATAATAGGAATAATTTCAATCGCCGCCAGAACCAGAGAAAGGGGAATGCAAATGCTCTTACCAACAACACACCGCGCAACGATGATAGATGTCCTAAGTGAGGCAACAAGAGGCATGCTGGCGACTGATGGAAGTGCCGAAATTGCGGAAAGCTTGGACACAAGGTTGAAAGGTGTAAGAAGGAAACCATTTGCTTCAACTGTAATGAAGAAGGTCATAGGAAATCGGAATGCCCCAAGTTGAAAGCGATTGTACCTGGAAGAAACCCCCAGGGTGGTGTCTATCAACTTGGAACAATTGAGGTGAAGAAAGAGGATTCGAATGTCGTTACCGGTATGTTTTTACTCAACAATCATTATGCTGTTGCTTTATTTGATTCGGGTGCTGATAGGAGCTTTGTATCCACTAAATTTAGTGCCCTTATTGACATTGAACCTGTTGAGATAAATACCAGTTACGAGGTGGAATTGGCTAATGGTAAATTAGTGAAAACTAATAAGCTATTAGAAGGATGCTCTCTAAATCTCTTGAACTATTCCTTTTCGATTGATTTGATGTTGATAGAATTAGGTAGTTTTGATATTATTATTGGTATGGATTGGTTGTCATTGAATAATGCTACTATTTTATGTGAAGAGAAGAAGGTTAAGATTCCTCTTAGGAATAGGACGTTAGTAATTGATGGTAATCGAGGTGAATCCCGTTTGAAAATCGTTTCATGTATTAAAGTCCAAAAGTACATCAGGAACGGTTGTGAGTTATTCTTAGCTCAAGTGACCGGGAATGAGTATAGGGAGAAAGGATTGGAAGATGTACCTATTATTTGTAAATTTCCTGAGGTATTTCCTAAAGATTTACCCGGACTTCCACCGATAAGGCAAGTAGAGTTTCGAATCGATTTAATTCCTGGTGATGCACCGGTGGCACGTACGCCTTACCAATTAGCCCCTTCTAAATTAAAGGAGTTATATGAGCAACTTAAGGAGTTGTCTGATAAAGGTTTTATTCGACCGAGCTCGTCGCCTTGGGGAGCTCCAGTCTTGTTCGTTAAGAAGAAGGATGGATCTTTCCGTATGTGCATTGATTATAGGGAACTGAATAAGTTGACAATTAAAAATCGATATCCTTTACCCAGGATTGATGATTTGTTTGATCAACTACAAGGATCTAGTGTGTATTCTAAGATAGATTTGCGGTCAGGATATCACCAACTTCGCGTCCGTGAAGAAGATATTCCTATAACTGCATTTAGAACTCGTTATGGACACTATGAATTTCAAGTTATGCCATTTGGGTTAACTAACGCACCTGCAGTTTTCATGGATTTAATGAATCGAGTGTGCAAGCCCTACTTGGATAAATTTGTGATTGTGTTTATTGACGATATTCTAATCTATTCTAAGAATGAAGATGAACATAGAGAACATTTAAGGATTGTTTTGAATTTGTTGAAGGATGAAAGGTTGTATGCTAAGTTTTCGAAATGTGATTTCTGGTTAGATTTTGTGCAATTTCTTGGTCATGTGATTAACAAAGATGGAATTCATGTTGATCCTGCAAAGGTTGAAGCCATTAAGAATTGGTCTGCACCGACAACGCCAACGGAATGCGACAGTTCTTAGGATTGGCTGGCTATTATAGGCGATTCATTAACGAATTTTCTTTAATAGCTAAACCATTGACTAAGCTTACCCAGAAGAATAAACCTTTCGTTTTGGGAAGTGATGAAGATGGAGCATTTCAGACATTGAAGCAAAAATTATGTAGTGCGCCAATTTTATCATTACCCGACGGGAGTGAAGATTTTGTAGTATATTGTGATACATCTCTTAGAGGCTATGGAGCTGTTTTGATGCAGCGAGAGAAAGTGATAGCTTATGCTTCTAGGCAGTTAAGGAAGAATGAGGAGAATTATACTACTCATGATCTTGAGTTAGGAGCTGTAGTATTTGCTCTTAGGTTGTGGAGACATTATCTGTATGGCACCAAGTGTACGGTATTCACCGATCACAAAAGCCTACAGTATATTCTCGATCAGAAGGAATTGAACATGAGGCAACGAAGATGGATAGAATTTTTAAGTGATTATGATTGTGATATAAAATATCACCCGGGAAAAGCCAATGTTGTTGCCGATGCGTTAAGCAGGAAAGATAGAGAGCCTATCAGGGTACGTTCTCTAGTCTTGACCGTGCACAATAATTTGCCTGAGCAAATTAGAAATGCGCAAATAGAATCTTGTAAGAAAGAAAATTTTGTTAATGAAGGGTTTCGAGGAGAAGGAGATCCTTTAGAGGTTAGATTTGATGGAATGAAATGCTTAAGAGGTCGTATGTGGATACCTAAGTTTGGAGGCTTAAGAGACTTGATTATGTTAGAATCCTATTGGAGGCTTAAGAGACTTGATTATGTTAGAATCCCATAAATCTAAGTTAGGGATGAGCAGAAGAACCGAAGAACCGGTTCGGAACCAAGAACTGGACCAGAACCATGAAGAACCGAACCGGAACATGAACCATATGTTCCAGTTCCAGTTCTTGATTTTGAGATTTTTTGGTTCTCGGTTCGGTTCGGTTCGGTTCCACCAGTTCTCGGTTCTAGAACCAAATACCCAATAATTGTACAAAAAATCATAATTTTATTTATTTTTAGACTCAAATCTGAATATCATAGTAAAAAGAAAAAAAGGCCCTATTAGCCTACTTTCAGAAAAAACAAACCAAACACCTCAAATTTTATTTTTTTATACATTGAAACATAAACGATTATAATTATTATCAAAACAGAGGAAATAAGTTTTATGTTTATTTTATTTTTAGAGTTTAGTATTGCAAAGTGTTTTTCGTATGATCATACATTTACATTTCAATATTTCTGTCATTAGTTATTTAATGTTACTTGACTTTTGATTGATTATACATTCATACGTGTGAATGTGATTGACAAGTTTACAGTTATGAATAACTATGTTCTATTCTATCAAAATATAGTAATTTTGTATGCATGTTTTGTCTATGAATAAACCTGCTGATGTATATAAATGGCGATATTATTAGTTCATTTGGTATTTTTGCATTATGTTGGTTCTAAAAGACTAGGAGAGATTCTAGCAAGTTTGGTACGAGACTAACAATGTTAGCAATTTTATGCTTTATTATCATATACTTTGTAGTATAAACATGTCAAGTCTTTGCAAAGTTTGTTTAGTTAGTTGATCTACATATAGGCTCTGCATTGTTGCAACTTGTTGAAAACTTCAAAATCAAAGACATTCGATGGGGTTTTTGTTTTTATATAAATGGCGGTTCTTATACAGTTAGAACCGAAAGAACTGGAACCGGAACCGGAACTGGAATTGGAACAAAAAATATATTTGGTTCGGCTCTTGGTTCTTGATTTTATCAAAATTTTGGTTCCCGGTTCCAGCGGTTCTAGTTCCAGTTCCACCGGTTCTGGACCCATGCTCATCCCTAATCTAAGTATTCCATTCATCCGGGATCTGATAAGATGTACCATGATTTGAAGAAGTTGTACTGGTGGCCGAATATGAAAGCTGATATTGCTATGTATGTTCTTCAATGCTTGACTTGTGCTAGAGTCAAAGCGGAACATCAAAAGCCATCAGGACTACTTCAACAACCAAAGATTCCTGAATGGAAGTGGGAGCGAATTACGATGGACTTTATCCCCAAGCTTCCTAGAACATCATCTGGAAACAACTCGATTTGGGTTATTGTCGACAGACTGACCAAATCAGCACACTTCATTCCGGTTAAAGAGCAGTTCTCACTGGAGAAGTTGACTCGTATATACCTTGAGAATGTTGTATGCAAGCATGGAGTGCCTGTATCGATCATTTCAGATCGAGATCCTAGATTCGCATCGAATTTTTGGAAATCTCTCCAAAGATCTTTGGGAACGAATCTCGACATGAGCACTGCTTATCACCCCCAGACTGATGGGCAGAGTGAAAGGACGATACAAACACTAGAAGATATGTTAAGATCTTGTGTGTTAGATTTTGGTAAGAATTGGGATAAACATTTGTCGTTAGCAGAGTTTTTGTATAACAATAGTTACCATTCTAGTATTAAGGTTGCACCGTTTGAAGCTTTTTATGGTAGGAAGTGTAGATCTCCTGTATGTTGGAGTGAAGTTGGGGATACCCAGCTCACGGGACCGGAATTGATCCGGGAGACTACGGAGATGATAGTTCAGATTAAAAATAGGTTGTTGACTGCCCGTAGTAGACAGAAAAGTTACGCGGATGTGCGCCAGAAGCCGATGGAGTTTAAAGTGGGTGACCGAGTAATGTTGAAAGTATTGCCATGGAAAGGCGTTATAAGATTTGTAAAGCGAGGAAAATTGAATCCCCGCTATATTGGACCCTTTAAGATTTTATCTAGAGTAGGTCCGGTGGCTTACAAACTAGAGTTACCCCCAGAACTTCATGGTGTTCACAACACATTCCATGTATCTAATCTGAAGAAATGTCTAGCAGTGAGTGATGAGAAAATTTCATTGGATAAGGTTCGAATAGATGGGAAGTTGCATTTTATCGAAGAACCCGTAGAGGTTATGGATCGTGAGGTAAAGCAACTGAAACAAAGTCGGATACCTATTGTCAAGATCCAATGGAATTCAAAGCATGGACCAGAATATACTTGGGAACGAGAGGATGAAATGTTGAAGAAATATCCGCACCTCTTCGATTTCAATAAGAAACAGACATCAAAATGAAATGGATCATAAGGACGTTGATCCCTTTTAGGAGGAAAAGCTGTGACAATCTAACATTTTCAGGTATAGAATTATTTTCTCGTATAATTTTTTGAAACTTATTTTTGTGTTGGTTGATGAACTCACAATTTACGGATTTAAATTTGGGCTTACGTGCTTAGTTTAGCGTCCTTTACGACTAAACCGGAAACCTTAGGATTACGTATTTACGTTTCTGAACTCCGTTTTTGATGAGACAATTTTTATTAGATTCGTTTTGTGCCGTTGATTCATAATTATAAAAACGTTTTTCGTAAAACGACCCGAGGGCACGCAAATCGAGGAAACTAGAATTGAGGAGTACCCGTAAATTAGCGGGATGGGAGAAAATAAATTATCCCACCCCACTATGCAAGGGACGGCCCAAGCTAGACACCACATCAAGGATGTGGCATCATTTTAGCACTTAGCTTACAAGTGTAAGCTTAGCCTTACACTTAAGCTACTTCCATCACAAAAACCATCTAACTTTCTCATTACCACCATTCACACATGCAAACAACTCTCAAACTCTCTCAACTCTACCCCATTGCCGTCCCATATTCAAGAACAAACCCCCCATTTGATCTTTTCTAGCCACAAGATACTTGTTATCTAGCTATATTATGGAGTAACCTTGAAGCCTTGATTGCTTGGTGGCCATTTTAACAACAAAGGAGGTGATTTGCTTGTGTCCTAGGGCTGATTTCTCAACATACTTTCTTGGTGTTTGATGATCTTGGCGATATATTTGGTGTTCATCAAGTTGTTGTCTTCCAAAAACAAGATATACTCTTGGTTGGTAAAGAAGATCATCCTTTCCATATTTCTCTTGTTATTTTTGTAAAGATCAAATGTATTTTCTTTCTTTTTGTATATGTATATGATTAATATATGATGATAAAAATGTTGTGTGGGGATCAAGTGTTGATAAATATGCTTAAAAAGATTAATAACCATATGAAACAAGGCTAAAATCATGCTTAATTTGTTAGCTGTATAAAAACAGTAAGTAACCAAAACTTAGACTGATAAATTTGCATGGTGGAATCCATTTACAGTAAGTATAAGATTTCATACACATGTGAGAGTTGGCCATGTAATGGAATCATTAAAATGAGTGAGATATGATCAAAACAAGATGAGTGTGCTAATCTGAATAGTCTATTTTGTAGGGACTGTTAAGGATAGATAAACATAAAATGAGCAGTAGCTATAACTAACTTAATTGTAGAACATAATATGAAGTTCATTCCATCTAAAAATGAGCTTCTAATTCATTGTAGAACTCTAGATATGATAAAAATGGTGAAGATGAAAATAAAAATCAGATTTTGAAGAATTAATGTTTAATACTATTATATAAGCACTCAAATTATATAGTATAAAATGTGAAATTAAAACCCACTAACTTATTAATTTCATTTATATAAATATGTATAAGGTTGAATAAATGGAAAATTTATAAAAATGGTAGTTGAATAATATTTATAAGTTATAAAAACTATAAACATGATTTTTACGACTTTTTCGGCTATTACCGTAAAATTAACGTTTTTCGCCAATTAAAACTTAGACGATCAAACCCGTCTAATGTAAAGTTTTTAAAAGTCATATACTGATATATATAAGTATATAATACAAGTAAAAACCGATAAAACCCGAACTATAGGGCATACGGACATTAACGAGCTAAGTAAGCATGTTGGACTAATAATTGGACTAAATAAGTTAAACACTTATAAAAAGTACTTATTGGGCTTAACCCATTTGGGCCCAACATGTAAAGTATACATACTGATAATACAAGTATAAAATGGATTAATACAAGTTAAAGAACTTATAATAAGCTTATTGGACTTAAAAACATGTAAATAGGTAAAACTAGTAAACTAGTAAAAAGTTACCAATACATAAACACTAAAATGAGTAAACAAGGATATATAAACCCACTTGATCATCATCATATGTACAAAATCATCATATGTATATTTGTTATTTTGATAAAGTCATTGGACAAAAGTCTAAGACCGATTATTATTTATATAGATTTCCGTGACCGAAGCACGCCCGTAGCCGATAATCCGCCTTTCATTATCAACGTGAGTTCATAGCCTCGCACTCTTTTAAATGTTTTATAAAATGATTTGTAAACCCACGAGGGAGATAACATGCTAGTTTTTGATAAAAATAGAACACAAGTAGTCCCGATGGTATGCTTAATGATATGGACCCGAATGATGCTATGACCCTATAAACGAGATAAAAAGGATTATTAGTAGTTAGGTTATGTCACTCAAAGTCCCATTAGCATGAATTGTGAACTACCGGGATTTGGTAGATGTTTATGCATATGATAGTACTATTTGGGGACGATCACCCCAGTTCGCGCCTTGACGGTTGATCCCCGTCGTACCACATTGATTGGTAAGCGAATTTATGTATGAGAAGATTTCCATAGCGTGATTTTTGTGACGACACGCTAACTTAGTTGGGCAAATTGTTTGTCGGGTTCGTGGCCCGTTGTTTTCATAGTAAGGTAACAATGTCATTCGGCTAATAATAATCCAAATGTATCCTATATAATATAAATATCCGATATGATACGATGCTAATAACGATGATAATATTACCTATAATGGTAATATTGAGGCTACGGTCTCATGGACGGTTTAAGATGTATGCTTGATTTATATATTGCCTGACTAGCAATACGAGGACTTACTTCTGATATTATACTTGTGTTCTGATTTCAACGATGGTTTTATATAACGGTTTTATTAAACTCTATGAATTCACTCGGCATTCGCTGATATGATTTTTGCATGTTTTTATCTCAGGTTCTTGAAGGTAATCCGGATGGAGATCGACTCTGATGGCCCACAAAATATTAAAAATGTTCATTCGATCTATGTTTTGTAAACTTATTGACCTGTATAATTTGGGACCTATTGTACACTTTAAAACTTTTTATCGAATGAATGTATGTTGAACCTTGTACAACCATTTTTATGTGTTGTCTATGATTGGAGTTATTGTGCTATCCCGTAACACTCTAAAAGACCCTTCCGCTGTACCGATACGAAATTTGAGAGTGTTACAACCACCCTCTCCATCAATGGAGAGGGTTTATATACCAAGCCCATAAGATGGGCTTGGGCTTACATTTGGGTCGGCCATACAAGCATGGACCAGACTTTTCCTTGTTTAGTTAATTAAAAGATATCTAGACTACGACCTACAACTTAATATATTGTCGGAGTGACCGAATCTTCCTAAATACGTAAAAACGTATTTCCAACAATCTCCCCCTAAGGGAGGTCACTCCAAACAAGGGCGTTACCCAAGTTACAATAATAAAATAAACCTATCATACTATGCTTGTCTTGAGCTCGTAGTCTTCGTCTTTCTTTTCTTTTTCTTTTCTGGTGAACATGCTGATGTGATCTTTGATATCAATCTTGAGCATTAATCTCTTGCCCTGATCTCGTGCATCCATCACTTGTGATCTTCGCCTCTTCGTGACACCATTTCCCACATACTTATACCTTCATAATTCTTGAAAGCTTTAGAGTTCGATACAGCGGAAGACTTAACTTTTAGGATTTCTTTAATTAAATGACATATTAAGTGCATAAAGTATAAGCATGTGGGGACGACTTCTTCTTGGATCCCGCAAAGCCACCGTCTTCAAATGCCACAACATAAGTAGACACGAACGAAATGGCTTTGAACATTTCATTCTAATTCGGTAGCATTTTACCTCCGGTCGGTGAAGACCGTTGGACGATATAAAATATCGTACTTGTGGCAGGTAGATTTAATTAAAAATCTCCTTGACAAGATTTCGTGGGTAAACCCGTTCTCTTTACTCGACCGTCCAAAGCTGACAGCGAACGTAAAGAGTGAATCATTTGGATAAAATTATCCGCGTGATTGAAGCCGTCAATTCTGATTCCTAGAACAAGTTTGATTCATTAAAGAATCGCACCATCGTTGCTTTCCAGTTGTCACGAGCTTGATTCATATTGAATCTTGCAAGTTACCTACCAAGTGCTGTTTGAGGTTAACACTAGAAGGATTTCCACTCATCACTGTGAACACTAGGGTGTCACTCTGAGTGTTCTGGCAAGATCACTGAGATATTGCGTAGAGGCCTGGAACGTGTTTACATTCAGTTAAGAATTAAACCACTTTTGCTTTCCAGTTATCACAAGTTTGATTCATAAAGAATCTCACAAGTCACCTACCATGAGCTTTTTGATATTCGCTCAAGAAGGATTTCCATCTTCATTGTAAATACATTCGTATTACTCGGATGTTCAGGCAAGATCATGAAGATTTTGCGTAGGACTCTTAATAACTTTATTACTTTTCACATTGTGTAAACAAGCAAGGAATAATGAAAGTGTGTCCTAATGAGATATTTGATGATCTCAAATGGCTCTAGACTCGATCGTGCACATTGGATTTTAGTGATCGGAGGCTGGAGAGGAGTGCCACCATTTCAATACCAATTTATTCGGAGTGAATAAATCAATAGATAATGCGTTGTCTCCGTGTGATAAAAACAAATATCTTTTAAGAGATATCTGAGTTAGCTGGGATGGGTTGTGCATTGCATCACTGGGTCCATGATGTCTATCTTCAATATCAAGAATCCTTAAAAATGATCTCAATAGCATATGTATTGACCTGGTTTCTGCCTAAGATTGTAAGGAGGGCTTCTTTCTTTACACCCTTTATCTTTACAATTCTTTTTCATTCTTCAACCCCTTCAATGCTTACCAATACGTCATAACTAGCACCTTGTTGTGATTGTTCCAGTGCTAACTTAAGTACTTGGTCGGCATTCAGCTACGTTCACAATCTTTCTCCATCTTTCCTAAGGACTACTATTTCTAGCTATGGAATGTCCTTGGGAAGATTCCTCCGGTTCTAGAAGAATCATTGGACTTAACCTATCCTACCATCCTTATGTCACCACAATCTTCATCGTCGTGAAATAAATGGGTTTTGGGTAAGTATATGTCACCATGAAAATCCATTTTGATATGCAAATCCGTTTTGCTCCCCCTTAACATATGCCACGATATTCGAAAACATTTCGCATATGTCGGGATGAGCCAGCACGTTAAGTCAAACAATTTGTGATAATTTCCCATATTAAATCACATTTTCTCCCCCATATTAAAAAAATTAACCCAATCGACGTTTTTAATATCAATTGATTTAATGAAGTTTTAACAAAGGTTTTGGGAAGAAAAATGCGAGTCCAATTTATCTTCATGATACCAAATGTATGAGATATGATATCGATTTGTAACATGATCACATATTCACCATATTAGAAAAGAATTGACAAGGTTGGACCTGATAGATGAGAACATCATATGATAAGATCAAATGGTTCTTGTCAGCATATGTTGGTCGCCTCGTCACGTCTGAAGTCATCTCTTGACACCACGTGTACGATTGGTATTGTTGTCTTGACACCAATTTGTGAACTTGGCACGTTCGGCATCGAAGATTCTGACTGCTTGACAATTGCTCCCCCTCAATTGTTGAGCCGTGTTCTATTGAAAGAGCTGTAGTCATCGGTTGAGTAGTCGCATCGTCGAGTAAGTAGATACCAATTGTAGATTGCTATGGTTGTAGAGGTGATAGCTTCATAAAAACAAGACTTCTCTTGTTTTTACAAATAAATGCACTGAAACGTACATAGATTTGTGTTAGACCAAGTTATAAAGTAAACTTGATCCCTTACAAGGTTTTAAAGTAAACCTTGCCCGAGAAAATTAATTCCCGTTGTGAGCCAAAGCTTTCATAAGAAATACTTGACTTTAATATGAAAACCGGGTTGCAGTCTGAAATAACTACAAGCCATATAGGCATGTTTTATGAAATATTTACAACTTTTGTACGAACTCTATTTATGGCGACGTGTCAATATTAATCGACATTTCTAAGGACGTAAATATTATCGTACCAAAAGACATGCCTTTGAAAAATAAAGTAAAAATATTTTTGGATTTTTCTAGATTTTTCAATTTTTATGGTTTTTATATGGTTTTATATTTTTTTATTTTGCTTTTGTGGATAAAAATATAAACAATATATACAGATGATCACCAAGGATACGGAGAATAGTTTTACCACCAGTATTCTTTCACTTCATCTGCCAGTTCCTTTAGAGTCTCAGGCGAGAAAGTTCTCATTCCTAGCTTGTCGGCCAAAAATTCAATTCGAGCGCGATCTAAAGCCTTCGTGAAAATATCCGCCAATTGATACTCAGATCGGACAAAGTAAAGCTCTATTACTCCATTTGCCACTTGCTCCTTGATGAAGGGGTAGCGAATGTCAATGTGCTTCGACCGGGAGAATTGAACATTGTTGCAGCATAAGGCAATTGCACTCTTGTTGTCACAGTACATCGGAATTTTGTTGAAACCTAGACCATAGTCGGTTAATTGCGATCTCATCCAAAGAATTTGAGCACAGCAACCGGACATAGCTATGTATTCAGCTCCCGTACTTGAAATTGTAGCGCTTTTCTGCCTTTTCGATGCCCAACTGATTAGTCGATCTCCTAGTAGTTTCAAAGTTCCACTCGTGCTACGCCTTGTATCTTGACAACCCGCGTGATCCGCATCTGCATATGCCATAAGTGCAATCGAAGAGTCCTTCGAATACCAAAGTCCCCGATTAATGGTTCCTTTAAGATATCGAAAGATCCATTTCACAGTAGCCAAGTGTAACTCAGTAGGCCGAGTTTGATACCGAGCACACATACATATAGCAAACTGAAGATCAGGTCGACTAGCTGTGATATACAGAAGGGTACCGATCATTCCACGATAAAGTGTCGGATCAACGGCAACTCCATGTGGATCTGCATCAAGCTTAGTTCGTTCCACCATTGGAGTATCCACGGGGTCGCAAGATTCCATCTTATATTTCTTAAGCGATTCAAGGGCATACTTGGATTGATTGATAAAGATGCCTCTGGGACTCTGAGATATCTGAATACCTAAGAAGAATGATACCTTGCCCATCATTGATATCTTAAACTTGGAAGACATGAGTGTCCCAAACTCATCCGATAAGGTTTGGGTCGAGGCTGCAAATATAATATCATCAACATATATTTGTACCATAATCATATCTTCACCTCGTTTCTGAATGAACAACGTGGGATCCACCTTGCCTTTAGTGAAGCCTTGTGAAATGAGGAATTGTGACAGTAGATCATACGATGCGCGTGGAGCTTGCTTCAACCCATAGAGAGCCTTCATAAGCTTGTACACATGATTAGGATATTTAGGATTCACAAAACCATCCGGCTGTTGAACATAGACCTCTTCCTTGATTTCACCATTCAGAAATGCCGTCTTCAAATCCATATGATAGACGATCATATTCATGTGGGCTGCATAAGCGAGGAATAGTCTAATAGCTTCCAAATGGGCAACAGGCGCAAAGGATTCCATAAATTCGATGCCCAATAATTGCTTGTATCCACGAGCTACTAGTCTAGCTTTGTTCTTCAATATTCCGCCTAACTCGTCGAGTTTCACCTTGTAAACCCATTTCAAAGTGAGTAATTGCACTTGATCCGGGCATGGGACAAGTTCCCATACTTCAAGACGTATAAATTCATTAAGTTCTTCTTGCATAGCTTCTATCCAACATGATTGAGTAAAAGCTTGTTGCCATGTGTTAGGTTCAACTTCAGTGAGAA
Source organism: Glebionis coronaria (assembly GCA_025667525.1). NCBI lineage: Eukaryota > Viridiplantae > Streptophyta > Magnoliopsida > Asterales > Asteraceae > Glebionis > Glebionis coronaria. Next base: position 94,737,969 of record CM046876.1, on the reverse strand, counting down.
AAGCATCAAAGTGACAAAACATTGCACTTTCTTGTAACTGACTTCGTGTGGATACCGGACGATTAGGGTCACCAATAATAGAATCTATAGGATGATCCTTTGTCCACTTGCTGTCATGTTCACGAATCCGTGGATTAGAGTAAACTGTAGTTGGAGCTTCCTCTGAGGTTAAAATTTATAACCTAAGTCATGTTAATTAAATTAATCATGTCATGTTTTATTAATTTAATTTTTAACACTAACTAGTAAAATCATAAACCATAAAAAATAATCTATGAACCGGACCCGTGACTAGAAACCATGAACCGGACCCGTAATCAACACCATACCCCGAACCAAGGTCGGGGTTCCCCTTGTTTGCTGCTGCCGTGACCATCATCATCACCATACCGAGACCATATGGTCTCGGTGGTGGGTGATAAGCCAAGCCGAGACCCCTTAGGGGCTCGGTTATGCGTCGGCTACAAATACAACACCCTAAAACCCTTGTTTTGATTTACCCCATGATCACTAACATGTTTTAATAGTTGTTTTTAATTAGTTTTTAAAAACATCATGATTTTATGTGATTTATTAAATCAAAACATAAAAGAAAATGTTAAAAAGGTTATACCGATTACGTGAAACAAATGAGGATGAACACACACAAATCCTTGCAAATTTCCAAGATCAAAAATCAACCTGAAACACCCTTGTTGGAGATCAAACCCGGGGGCCAAGGAAGGAAGAAGAAAAAAATTTAGGGTTTTGTTATTCCCTTGTTTAGTAAAATTAATATGGGCTTGGCCCATTTCCTTGGTGTAGCCGCGGGTAGGGGGCTCCACGTGGGGTAACCCATACTTTTCTCGAGTCTAAATATTATAGTGTGTTCTCGTGTTTTATCGTGTTCGTGTTTTACGTGTTCTACTTAATTATTGATCGTGACTTAATATATTTATTTGTGTTCGTGATAAATATATATACGTAACTAATATTAGCTCGTGATTTAATTACGTTCATGATTTCATGATCGCATGTTCATGATTATAATTATTATTGGAATAATTATCATGTGTTCATACGTAATAAATACTTATCGTGTTCTAACACGTACGTAATACTTAAAATTCTTATACGTGAAAAGTAACGTGCTATAAAAAGAAAGTTCTAATCATGTACGTACGTCTAAAGGGTACTATTCATGGTAAAAGCATGCGGGTTTTACAGGGAGGGCCGCTAGGCGCTGCTTAAGCTACCCAAAAGCTTCCCCCGCCTCTCTTGTCCAGCGGAAATCCCCTTTCTTCAATCACTTCTTGAGTGTTTCGAATAAAGGAAGTGACTTTTCTGCCTATTTCGAGAGGAACCTGTTAAGCCCATCCAACTTTCCATTAAGTGATTGTACTTCCTTCAGTGTCCGAGGAGATGGTAACTGTATAACGGCCTCAGTTTTTCAGGACACGGCTTGATGCCGTGTGGGTCTATCATGTATCCTAAGAACATTCCTTCCGTTGCACCAAACATGCATTTTTGGGGTTCAACTTCATGTTGATCTTCCTTAAGGTATCAAATGTCTCATGTACATCACGGAGGAGCTCATCCTTCGTATGGATCTTTATCACCAAGTCATCAACATAGACTTCAAGGTTGCGTCCAATCTGTGAGTTGAACGCCTTGTCCACGAGTCGTTGATACGTTGCCCCCGCATTCTTGAGTCCAAACGGCTTTTTGTGTAACAATACACACCCTGACTAGTATAGAACGCCGTCTTTTCCACGTCCTCCTCCGACATCTGGATCTGGTGATACCCTTTATACGCATCTAAGAAGCACTTAATGGGTACCCGCATAGGGATTCAACCTTCCAGTCGATTTTTGGCAACAGGTAATAGTCTTGCGGACAAGCCTTGTTTAAGTCGGTGAAGTCCACACACATGCGCCAGCTGCCATCATGTTTCTTAACCATAACTGGATTGGAAAGCCACTCATGGTAATAAACTTCCCGTATGTTCCTGCCTCAACCAGCTTTTTTACTTCATCTAGTATAACCTGGCTGTGCTCTGGAGCTTGGTCGCGCTTCTTTTGTCTCACCGGAGGATAACCCGGGCGAATATGAAGCTTGTGCTCCGCGACCGAGCGCGGTACACCTGTCATGTGTTTTGGTTCCCATGCAAACACGTCAAGGTTTGCCTTAAGGAGGGAGCACATAGCGCTCCTTCACTTATCAGAGAGAGTTCCTCCGATAGCCACTTACTGTTCTGGATAATCATGGTGGATAGCCACCTTCCAATTCGTTGGGGGTGACTCCTCCTTCTTTGAGGTTGGTATTATTGATGTTGTGACATCATTACATTCCGATGGTGGTACTACTGAATTAAAGATAGTAACAATTCCACCCTCTACTAGGAATTTCAGCATGCCGAATGCAGTAGACAGAACTGCCCGTATGGCGAGTATTCCTGGCCTTCTGATGATTCCATTGTACGGGGAGTGTGAGCGTATAACCATAAAGTTCATCCATGCGGTAGTTGAGTGTTCCTTATCCCCGATAGTTACTAGCAACCGTAACTGCCCTATAAGCCAAATAGTATCCCCGCTGAAACCAATAAGCGGCGACGTGGCCGGCATTAGTTAGCTTTTGATTTCTAGTTTCAACTGTATGAAACAATGTTTGTAGAGTATCTCCGCAGATGATCCTCCATCAACATACATGCGGCGAACGTTGTGGCTTCCAATGTTTACCTCAATCGTGAGAGACGCGTCTGCCATGTTGGTCGCCGTGATAGGAGGGAATGAGATTTCCTTGGTGTGAGAAAATTTCTGACTAATTTTCTGCTTGGTCCTGCGCTGCCATGAATGAACCATGAATATGGTTGTAGGCTTGTCTTTCTGGAAATCTTTTTTGTCATCCTTTTTGTTATCCTTCCCATCCTTCCAATCCTTGACCAGATGCTTGAGTTTGCCTGACTTAATCAGCGACTCAACGTGCTTCTTGAGCTAGATGCACTCATTCGTGTCGTGACCCTTGTCATTGTGAAATTCACAAAAGCGATTTCCTTGACGGCGGTCGACCGGAGTTGTCATTGGGGCGGCCTGATAGGTGTGAAAACACCCATCCTTTTTACCACTTAATTACAATAATAACCGAGCCAAAACGTGTATTTTATGTCTTTTATGTCAGAATTATGCGTGGTTTGTGTTTTTGTTGTGAATTAGGACGAAAAGGTGAGAAGTGGAGAAAACACGGATATTCACGAGCATTTACGGACTTTTATTGAAGAAAAAGATGAAAGACGAAGTCAATAAGTCAAGAGTGCAAAAAGAACGGAAGTCCAAGACCAATTCTGAAGATTTATCGAAGAAAAAGTCAAAAGACGGAAGTTTATCAAAAGCCGAAGAATTCTAGTCTGTTTTATTGAAGAATTTAAAGACGAGTTCAAAGAAATCCCGAAGCCAAAAGTCCCTTAAGTCCAAGTTTAAAGAAGATTAGAAGAAAAGGACTAAGTATGCAATTAATGAAGATTAAAAGAAGGAGGGACTTAATGACGCAATTAAGAAGAAATGAAAGAGGGGAGGAAGCTTCCTTCCACTAATCCTCCTCCTCCCCTATAAATAAATCATTAGGACTTCATTTTGTAGTTGTTGGCTAACTTGACAAATTAGCTCTTCCACCATTTTCATTTTCTTGCAACTTTATTTTTCATGTCATTTTAATTAATTGTCTTGCACTTTAATTCCTTTAATTCAAGTAAGTGTTTTTAGTTTTGTTGTTGAATCTTCACTTTTAATTAAGCTTTTCTTTAACTTTCTCATCCTACTTTTCTTGTTTTTGGTCTATCTCAATTTCGGATTAAGCAAGATATTGCTTAATCTCTTTGCTTATTTGATTAAAAAGTTTACCTTTTTATTTCTATTTAAGCTTTCATACGAATTAAGCTATAAGTTTGACAATCTTATTGGCTTATTTTGTGTTTAGCTTATTTGATTTTAAAGTTTTCTAAAAAAGTTTGTATACCTTTAAAGTTTGCTTATTTTGTTTTCTTATTTTGTGTTTTTATAAAGTTTATGAATTTCGTCTTTTAAAAGCTTTCAAATTTATGCTTATTAAGTTGTTCAAGTTTTGGTTTAGTGTGCTTATTGAGATTTTTTCTTATCTTCATTTTCGGATTTGTTGGTGTTCATCGCAATATAAGGGTTTTATCACATTCCGACGGTTTCTTGATTTGTATCGCAATAACCCAAGTGTGGGTTCTACTTTGCGATAGGTTGGTAAATCCCCCTTATTCCGATCGGGATTGCGATCGCTCATTGCGATCGCATATTCCGACGGAGCTTAAGGTATATTGCGACGAAGTGCTGCCCAAATTTTGACAACCACATTCGGATAGAATTTGACACTTGGTTGTTCCGACAATTTTTATTTTTAGACATTCCGATAGATTCTCTTTTTCACATTCCGATAGTTTAAAATTAAAAAAAAAAAAAATAATAAAAATAAAATATTCCGATACTACAAAAACACATTCCGATGGAATGTCTAATACACATTGCGACAGTTCCAATTTCAAAACAACATTCCGACAAAAACCACCAGCATGCTTGCATGCTTAGACATTTTTGGCGCCAAAATGAGCTAGTAGGCTGCTAGCTTGAGCTAGCTGCCTGCTAGCTTGTTTATTTATTATTTTTTTCCGTAATTGTTCAGTTTAATCTAAAAGTTGTTCCGATTTTATTTCTGAAAGTTACGTATTTTTAGTTGAATTTTTCGTCTAATTTTAAAATTAATATTTTTACGTAAAGTTCAAGTTTTATCTTTTTTTTAGTACCCGCTTTAGGTTTTGCCTCGTTTAGCTTTAAAGTACCATTTTAGTTTTATTCTCTCCTTTTTCATTTAGTTAACTTTACTTTCAAGTCGATAGTTAATTTCGTCTTTTAGATTTATTTTTATTAATTGTTTCGCTTTAAACTACGTTTTATTATTTGTTTTACTATTAGTTTTAATATCGTTTTAACTTTTACTTTTATTATTCACCTTGTTTTACTTTTATTATTTGTACTTGTCTTTAGTTTGTTTTTAAATACTTTTCGCATTTACTTTTTATTTAGTTATAGATTATCAACTTCCCTTTTTTTTAACAAAAAACAATTGAGTCACACATTTAATCGGAAATCAATTCGATTAGACACCGAGAAAACGAACTTTTTCAACTAGTAAAATCTAAACATTAAATGGCGCCGCTGCCGGCTCTTTTCGTGAGGATTAACGGTTTTTTGTGAGAGACGCGTTGGCTTTTGGGATCCGTTCACTTGTGAACGTTATTTTTCGTGTTAAATATTTTCAAAAAAATCCAAAAACATTTGCAAAATCTTTAAAAGCATTTCTTTTTCAAAGTTTTGCACCAAAAATATTCTTCTTGCTTATCTATCTTTCTCCATGGATTTTTATGTCCATTGCGTCGGGTGTGGGAGACAACTGTACGGGAACGACTCTTGTCAATGGTGTACATGTGAGCGGTGCGGAAACGATATCGACAACACACAATTCGGATTTTGTCCCTTGTGCAACTCGAATAATTCATTATTTTTGAACCCACCTCCTGTTCCCCTGTGCATCTATTGTGGACGCGATTCTCATTGGCATGTTTCGTGCCCGGTTCGATACCCGTATCGTCACGGGCAAGAACCGGGGTACAATTATGACAATGATAATAGCTATCCACAAGACGCACCTGATTTTTCTCCATACTCGGTTTGCAACAACTGTGGGGGCCCTCACGATACCTATTACTGTCCACCAATGAATTATTATGAGCAAAATCCGGGTCCTCAGTTTTCTTCACCTATGGATTATTATGAACCAAACCCGGTTTCTAATTCTTCTCAACCGATGAACAACTATGAGCCTCATACGTGCTATAATTCCGGTTTTCAAAATCTTGAGTCCCCACCGCACCCACTCGATCATCAGCCTCATCACGGGATGAGTTACCAAGAACCAATTGTCGATCTTGCTACAGCCCTTCAAGAACAAAGAAACGATTTTGCTACAGCTTTTCAAGAGCAATCGTAACAGCTTTTACACACGCTGCGAACTTGTATGGAGTCATTTTTACAGCAGCGAGATCAGACGAGTACTCATATCCCTGAGCTTATTATTGGCCCTTTAGGTAATGAGGAGAGCGATGACGATATTGAGGTTATTTTCGACGAGGAGGAATTTCTAAAGCAAAGTAAGACTTCTTCCCTTCCTCCTTCGTCTATTGCTATCACACCCGAGGAGCCCGTTGGCTCTCTCATCATGGAGGATGAGCATATTGACGTTATCTCGGCAACTGAATCGGACAAATTCCTAAAGTCTCGTGTCGAGGAACTTGTCGTCATCCCAAGTGAGCCCGCAGGTGTTCCGGAAAATTTGTGTGATGTGCCGACTTTTGTGGAGCTTACGGACAAGTTTGCTTCGCTAGTCAATGATCACATACTCACAACTCCACATCCGATATTTGATCCTCCCAGCGAGAGTTCAACATGTGGTGAGTATGATGATTTCGTCTTCGAGCCAGAGATTGCGGAAATTATCGACCGAGAGCTAGCTCTTTTGCCTCCGCTTCCACATACAAGCGAGGTCGACTTTTCCAACATCGATGTTGAACTTGATGAGTTGGAACGTCTTATTTTTCATAATAATGACGAACCAACTCACATGCCCAAATATCCTATTCTTGAGGAGTTACCTAATCAACACTCCTCTTATGAGAATTATGTTTACCACATTCGTGAGGATTTAACTTATCAACAATCCCCACAAATGAATGATGGTTTCGTACTTGATCGTGGTCTTCTCAAACGAGTTTCTACACTCCTTCTCTATGATCATGAGGATAAATGCTTTGACCCGGGAGGTGACATGGACCATTCTATGATTGATACTTCTACAGCTTTGCCAATTGGTCTGCCTCCATTGTCTTTGGAGGATGACAATGTGATTCCCTTACCCACCCCACCTCCTGTCAATCTGGACTTCACTTGCTTTTCTGGTATTGAGAGGACCTTTTTACCATTCAAGACTTATCCTCCTGCCTCTCCTTTATTGATGTCCTCCAGGAACGAGGACAAGGTCTTTGATCCCGGTATTACATACGAGGCTTCCCCATGGACCATTTAATTCGGGGACGAGTCAGGCTCGTGACTCGGTTAACAAAAACAAGCGCTTTTTGGGAGGCAACCCAATTATCTATCTATCTTTCCTGTTTTCACCATAAGTGTAGGGGGAGCCCCGTTGGTGTTTCTTGTTCTCTTTCTTATCATGTGCAGGGATTAGAGCTTCAAAGACACACTCTTGATGACTTTTGACGAACCGTGATTCCGTGTTCCCTTCTTCCCGGTTCTATCCTAAACTCTTTTCGATTCACTATTTTATATTTCTCAGTATTAAAACAGGAATCTCTTTAGTTGTCTTTTCCTTAACGAGATTTAAACAAAGTGCACAATGTCCTAAGTGTAGAGGAGTTTACTCCCACATGCTTAAACATTGAGGACAATGTTTATATTAAGTGTAGGGGGGACTTCTATCGAAGTTAAGTGGTCTTTTCCTTGTATTTGCCCTCATTTTAACCGGAAAATCAATTTTTCGATATTTTTCAAAATTTTTAATCTATTTTGGCCTAGTTGTAGTCTCCTTTATTTTTGTTACTTTCTAGCATTTTAATAAAATGGTTTTAGCAAGTTTAGATATCTTAGATATATTAGGCCCGTTGTGAATATTTTGACTCAACCCGAGCTTACTTATCCTAATTCACTCTAGCTAGTATCCTTAACCATGTAGACCTTAATTGGTTTATTAGGCTAAGCATCCACGAGTCTCATTCCTTGAGATTTTAAATTGTGGAGAACGAGAAATGATAGAGTTGGTTACAAGTTTGGTATTCTCTACTTAACTTATGTGAGTTAATTATGATCTTTTTCTCCCATCACTTGCTAATAAATTATCTGCAATAAGTAAGGTCGTACGATTTGAAAAGTTACTTAGCTTCTAGCCCAAGATCGTTTAAAAGTTGCTCGGTAATGATAAGAGTTCATAGCCAAGGCATAACTTATGAAGCGGGGCGCGAAGATTGGCGAGTCCGAAAAGGCCCTAACAAGGCATGAGGATTCCATTTTATTGCTGAAGATCCAATGTGATGTGAAAATCATTATTCCCAAAATCAATATGAAGGATCAAGACTCACGACGAAAAGCAATCAACTCCCATAAAGATCATGGAGAAGTCTATCCGAAAAGACCCTAACAAGGTATGAGGATAAATAGATCCAAGTCCGAAAAGGAGGCGGATCGTTGTATCTCAAAATCCCAATTAGAGATTGAAGAATAATCATGAAGTCGTGGTCAACAAAGCTGGAGTACTCCTCAAAAGTCTCCAAGTGAAGAAACTCTATAACGAAGAGAAGACCATTATCTCAAAAACGTCTCTCGAAGATATGAAGTATGAAGTACATGCCAAATATCGTCCCGAGAAAGGTCTCAAATCGTGAACCAAGTTATGCCAAGATATGAACTTTTTGATATCCCGAGAAGCAGTTTTAAGAGATTTTGTCCTTTAGCTAACTATTGATCAAATCGTCCTACTTTGCTTTCAGCCTAAATAAATTATCGAAATAAGTCAACAATGCATCCTCGTGATCATTCAAGACATCAATATAATATAAGAGATACTCGTAGGAATAAGGGAGTTTAAGTGATTAATTGAACCACATGAGTAAATGTTTGTTATGCTAACTTGTACTAACAATGATCTTGATTTAAGCTTGGCATGGGGAACGTGAAACTTGAGGGTGATGAACATTCATGACACACAAGCCCTAATGTAAGTCTTAGATTTCTTTACAAGTTTCTTCCTTGTTGCATCTTGTTATTTTCTATCTTTTTGATTTTCCTTAGTTGTTTAATAAAGGCCAAGGTAGGTTGATTATGATGGAAAGTGTAAAGCGTGCTTTGTAACTAATGCATTGCATGAGGACATTGCAATGGTTAAGTGTAGGGGATTTGATAGGTGTGAAAACACCCATCCTTTTTACCACTTAATTACAATAATAACCGAGCCAAAACGTGTATTTTATGTCTTTTATGTCGGAATTATGCGTGGTTTGTGTTTTTGTTGTGATTTAGGACGAAAAGGTGAGAAGTGGAGAAAACACGGATATTCACGGGCATTTACGAACTTTTATTGAAGAAAAAGATGAAAGACGAAGTCAAGAAGTCAAGAGTGCAAAAAGAACGGAAGTCCAAGACCAATTCTGAAGATTTATCGAAGAAAAAGTCAAAAGACGGAAGTTTATCAAAAGCCGAAGAATTCAAGTCTATTTTATTGAAGAATTTAAAGACGAGTTCAAAGAAATCCCGAAGCCAAAAGTCTCTTAAGTCCAAGTTTAAAGAAGATTAGAAGAAAAGGACTAAGTATGCAATTAATGAAGATTAAAAGAAGGAGGGACATAATGACGCAATTAAGAAGAAATGAAAGAGGGGAGGAAGCTTCCTTCCACTAATCCTCCTCCTCCCCTATAAATAAATCATTAGGACTTCATTTTGTAGTTGTTGGCTAACTTGACAAATTAGCTTTTCCACCATTTTCATTTTCTTGCAACTTTATTTTTCATGTCATTTTAATTAATTGTCTTGCACTTTAATTCCTTTAATTCAAGTAAGTGTTTTTAGTTTTGTTGTTGAATCTTCACTTTTAATTAATCTTTTCTTTAACTTTCTCATCCTACTTTTCTTGTTTTTGGTCTATCTCAATTTCGGATTAAGCAAGATATTGCTTAATCTCTTTGCTTATTTGATTAAAAAGTTTACCTTTTTATTTCTATTTAAGCTTTCATACGAATTAAGCTATAAGTTTGACAATCTTATTGGCTTATTTTGTATTTAGCTTATTTGATTTTAAAGTTTTCTAAAAAAGTTTGTATACCTTTAAAGTTTGCTTATTTTGTTTTCTTATTTTGTGTTTTTATAAAGTTTATGAATTTCGTCTTTTAAAAGCTTTCAAATTTATGCTTATTAAGTTGTTCAAGTTTTGGTTTAGTGTGCTTATTGAGATTTTTTCTTATCTCCATTTTCGGATTTGTTGGTGTTCATCGCAATATAAGGGTTTTATCACATTCCGACGGTTTCTTGATTTGTATCGCAATAACCCAAGTGTGGGTTCTACTTTGCGATAGGTTGGTAAATCCCCCTTATTCCGATCGGGATTGCGATCGCTCATTGCGATCGCATATTCCGACGGAGCTTAAGGTATATTGCGACGAAGTGCTGCCCAAATTTTGACAACCACATTCGGATAGAATTTGACACTTAGTTGTTCCGACAATTTTTATTTTTAGACATTCCGATAGATTCTCTTTTTCACATTCCGATAGTTTAAAATAAAAAAAAATAAAAATAAATAAAAAATATTCCGATACTACAAAAACACATTCAGATGGAATGTCTAATACACATTGCGACAGTTCCAATTTCAAAACAACATTCCGACAAAAACCACCAGCATGCTTGCATGCTTAGACATTTTTGGCCCCAAAATGAGCTAGTAGGCTGCTAGCTTGAGCTAGCTGCCTGCTAGCTTGTTTATTTATTATTTTTTTCCGTAATTGTTCAGTTTAATCTAAAAGTTGTTCCGATTTTATTTCTGAAAGTTACGTATTTTTAGTTGAATTTTTCGTCTAATTTTAAAATTAATATTTTTACGTAAAGTTCAAGTTTTATCTTTTTTTTAGTACCCGCTTTAGGTTTTGCCTCGTTTAGCTTTAAAGTACCATTTTAGTTTTATTCTCTCCTTTTTCATTTAGTTAACTTTATTTTCAAGTCGATAGTTAATTTCGTCTTTTAGATTTATTTTTATTAATTGTTTCGCTTTAAATTACGTTTTATTATTTGTTTTACTATTAGTTTTAATATCGTTTTAACTTTTACTTTTATTATTCACCTTGTTTTACTTTTATTATTTGTACTTGTCTTTAGTTTGTTTTTAAATACTTTTCGCATTTACTTTTTATTTACTTATAGATTATCAACTTCCCTTTTTTTTTAACCAAAAACAATTGAGTCACACATTTAATCGGAAATCAATTCGATTAGACACCGAGAAAACGAACTTTTTCAACTAGTAAAATCTAAACATTACGGCCTTGGAAAGTTTGCCCCTTTCGTCAGCAGGATATCTCGATATGTTATTTTTAGAGGCGTGAACTTGTCGCCCGACCGTCCTCCTTTTGCCTGATTTTTATAATCCGAGCTCCTATTATTTCCTTTATTATTGGATTGTCTCTTTGACTAGTCATTCGACCAATAGCTTCGGTTTCCCCTTGAGGGGTAAGCCGCATATACGGCAATTTCTCCTTCCAAAAAATTTCGAAACCTTTTCATGAGGTCGTCAAACTTTTCAGGCCGTCTGTCGTTGAGGCGTCGGATTAGTTCCTTGTCTATTATGCCATGCATATAGTTGGATATCTTGAGGACTTTTGGGCACGCCTTTATCCGCGTGCATTCGTCTGTTGAAGCGTTCTATGAAGTCCTCCGTGTATTCCCCAGGCATTTGTTTGACCGTTGCCAATGAGACCGGGTCTCTATTATACTTTTTCCGCTGAGTATAATTTCTTCTAAACACTGAGCGTAGCTCATCGAAGCTGTTAATGCTCCGGTAGGGAAGTTTTTCAAATCAGTCGCGGGCATTGCCGATCAAGGATGAATTGAACATTTGGCACCATATAGGCATCGGCCATCGTTCAATTTTTTCTTGTACGGTAAACACTTTAAGATGATCATCCGATCACCGGATCAATCATAGGTATTGATGCACGCCGACATGCGACGCTTTTTGTCCTCGGAGTAGTCCCGTATGCGAGTTGTAAAGGAATCTTCTCTTTCACTACACTACGGTAGGGAGAGATCCTCTTCATCATCCATAAGATAACGGGAACGTCTATAGCGTTCTCCCTCCTCGTCTGATGGTTCTGAGGAGGAATAGCGTGTGCGACAACATCATTGTAGGGTGGTCCCCATCCACCCTTCGAGTGGCTATAGTAGCCACTCTTATGAGAAGAGGTGGTGGCTTTCTTTGCTTCCTAATCTATTCACTTCCACACGCTAGTGCGGCGATTATCCTTTTGTGGAGTCTCCAATGTTGTGTGTCGCATAGATCCATCGGAATGCTCTGACTCTCCGCGCGCCCCTTGCAATTATTGCATGATCCGATCCCCTATGCGTTCGAAGACATTCTGTGGTTGTGGTTGTTCCTCCATTGGAGGTTGTTCCTCGTCCTGGTGCCTTCCTCGTCTTTTTCGGGGTTTTAGAGTAGTATCCCCCGCCGCACTTCCAAAATTGAGTCTGGATTGGAGGTTCCTCCCCAAATTCAATCTTGTCGTAATGGCTGGGATAATTCTGTCGAGGTTTTGTGTGAGTACTCCCTCAATATCTTCATCATCAAACGAAGAGAGCTCGTGGTCCACCTCTCCGGTCGATGGCATTTGCTCTTTCTTATTAGGATGTCTCCCCCAACTTTCGGTTCCCCGGAATGACGTTCCTTGAGTTTCCCATATATGGGTTTCCATTCTTCATTACTAGAGTTCGAGTTTAGTGTAGGGTCCCACGGATGGCGTCAACTTGTTGATACAAAAGTTGGATGATCCTAGCTTGACCCGAATTAGACTTAATTCGGGTGCTTGGGCTCCGGCTCCTGCACCAAGTGAACTTCGGTTTGGGATCCTGCACACTAAAAGCAACACCCCGTTAGGCTTACTGTGGGAACATATCCCACGATTAGACTCCAGCGTGAGAGTAAGTAATCGATTTAGGGTTAGTAGTCGGATGATATTAGAGAGTGTGAAGAATAATACCTTTGTGAACCCCTGGGTTCCTTATATAGGTGGTAAAACCCTAGTGGGCTTTTACCGAAGCTTCGGCCCCAAGCAAAGGATAAGTACCATAATTAGCTTGATGGTTAACTTCTAATTATGGTTAGTATATATCTTCTACTTTGAGGTAAATCACAATCCTATTTAGGTTGTGATCATGTCCAACCCTGTACCGGCTGTGCCGGGCCGTGTGCCGCATATATCATATGTGGCCGCTGTTCATTCGAAACCCATAAGCTCAAAGAAAATTAATCCAACCCATTCGTGATAGGCCGGTTTAGGACCCGGTTGGGACTATACATCATCACTGAGTATTCAAATGTATCAATACAAGGGGATTGCAACTTAGTTAACATATGTTTCCTGTTATCAACTCAGATACTTCACCAAACTTTCCTTTGTATTACTTATTCATCAACTGAAAGTTTAAAAAAGATATAGTTTTAAAACATGTACCTCGGGAGTATATATCATTTGAGCAAAAAGCTAAAATTTCCTTATAAGGAAAAATCATATCTCTGGATCAAAATCCTTTCACATGACTTTGTACGAGTAAAATTTTAATTCAAAAAAGTGATAACTGATTTGTACGATTCACCTCAAGTGCCTATTCTGTTTTGTTAATGCTAATATTTTCATATGATTCAAAACTATTCCGATTTCTGAGAGTATTTCAGTTTTAAATATACATGAACTAGCCTCAAGGCCCGCCCCATGGGCGGCTAGATTCAAAAATTCTTTAAAGATAATATATGGAGTAAAAAATTGATACAACCTATAAAGGGCATGTCTCTACAAAACAAAGCATTGAAGTTAAAAGACAAAACACAGGATTACAGTTAGTGTTGAAAAGCATAATTTGGCACATTACAAAGCTAATCATATATCTTAAGAACTTCAATTGAATGTTAACTTTATCTAATACCAGTATATTTGTTCCATCATCTTCAGATTCAAAGGAGGTTCAATGGCTCCCTTACCAAACTCAGTTGGTTTCATATTAGCCTCATCCCGCCCTCTAAGCAAATCCATGCTCCATCCTTTAATCACAGTATATTCTACCCACATGCATAATTTGGCTCAATGCTGAATCAACATAAAATCGCATCACATAATATCACCCATGTTACAATTACATATCATTCAAATCAATACAAAATTGCATTTTTGAAAGTTTTCCTACAAATTCCAAACAGCCCCTATGATAAGTTTAAATAAGCAACCCAAAACAGCCCAAATGAGATTAATTATTTGTTAACATACATAAAACCTGGATTCCATGTAATACTTAACTGAAAAAAACTTAGTGATCGACTTGCTCATTTTCTGGTGCACTTGTCGGCAAGGAGATCATAATCGCTAAAGGCTTTGAAGCCCATAGATTGTGGTGAAAGTCAATAAGTATGCTCCCACCAGTTTGTGTTACAATCTCCAAAAATCAAATTAATAAGTCTTGCTGATATATTTTGGAAGTGTGGGGATATTGTTCATGTCGTCGATTGTTTCATCTTATTTTTCTTTGTAAATGGAGTATTTAACCATTGACTTAAGTAGAAAGACATCTTATGAAATTATGAATGAAATAACTTGTTCTTATTTGAAATGTAGTATATTTAACATCAGTTCTCATCCAAGACTTATAATCATACTCAAGCAACCCAAAAACTGGTAGTTTGAATAATCACAAAGAAAGACTTAAATAACTCAAATATGTGTTCATAAGAAGAGATTAAGGCAATGGGAAGTAAAATAATTATATTAAATCACATTATAAAAAAATGTTAAAGTGATCAATATTAAGAATTGTAATAAAAAAAATTAATTTTTGGACAAAAGAGTTTTATGACATTAACATACATCAGATTTTTTAACCCAAATCTACCAGACCCTTCATCATTTACAAATACAAAACTATGATCAGAATGTATCACTAAAAATATCAAGTAAAAAGTAAAGCTATATGATCTGTCATTGGCACAATATTAACCAAGCTCATGCAAAAATGACACATGTAAATCAAACCCCATTGATTAACCATTAGCCAACCCAGTGATCCTGAACAAAGATAAAAGATTCATACCGAAAGGATAAAATATTACCTTTGAGATCACATTCATACCAAAAGCTAAAGACATAATCATCTTGAATCTGCTTCCACTAATGTGAATATTTCGAGGAAAAATAATTAGATTTGTTATTGGCTATAAAGTAACTTATTGTGTTATTGCCTAGAAATCTCTAACCAAATAGGTAACAACTATTTTACATTAAGGCATCTCATCAAAGAGTTAATGTTTATTTCTTAAAAAGAATTATTTGTAAGTCTAAATTTTCTTTACCATTCCATCATTACAATTTAGTGAGAACAAATTCTACTTATATGAAACACACATACAAAGAGAGATCAAATAACAATTAGTATATCATTATCACGTAAACCAATAAAGAGAGGAGAATAGAACTTAATTACCATTCTCACATCGTTTGGCCATAGCTCCAACTACCATTCTTAGTGTATGTGGATCCTCGACATCAAATGTAACGGTGGACTAATACCCCTTGAGGCATTATCAGTTATTGATTAGCTTCTGCATACACCAAATAAAGTAACAGTGAAAATTCTCTACACACTTTAAGAATGATAAAAAAACTAATTGAAATTATATATGTACTGTGTACGTGCATATAAAACTCCCTCTGACGCATCCTATTCAGCTTCATAACATCTTCATTGACATTAACACCCTGGTGATTCGAACTAAATTAGCGATTGAAAACAAATCATGTAAAAGAATGGACCAAATGATCACAATAGTAAAAATGTAGCATCTCCCATATTCATAAAAGAATGCCTTAAAGTAAGCTCGCAGACAATCATAAAATGAAAGGTTCTTACAAACTTGATTGCTATAAAATGTAACTATCAAGGATTTGCCGAAATCAAAATACAGAACAGTGATTTTGTAATTCAAAACTTGTGTGGATGGTTATTAATTCTTTGTAGTTGGGTAATAATCATCCTATTTTTTGAATCTTCTGTTGTTAACTGTTTGACATGACTTACAACTTTCAAAACTGTCTTAAAACATTCCCCCACAGCGGGTCTTAAAGTAGTACTTGCTTCACCGAATAAAAGAAACTTCAACATTGTTGCTTAATATCCATATAGGTTTAGAGAAGTAAGAAGCAATAAGAAATCAACACTGTTACCGAATAATAAACTTCAAACAACAACGGTTACAGGAGATTATCATTCCAATAATATACGAAAAATGAAGTTCAAACATTTCAGTCATGATTTTCAGTGTGGCATAGATATGCATACATTAGATTTACCTTTTCTTAATGAATCATGAGTTGAATATTAGATTGTTAACAAAAGCATTATTGAACAATCAAAAAATCCCCAATTCATAAACATAATTTTTTTATTAATTATAAGTTTATAACGATTTGTTTGATATGATTTGGGGGAAAAAGATATGTCGATACAGTTATAGAAAAAACTGGTTATGTGAGTTTTTGATCCAAGGGACGGTAAAAAAAAAGCATTTACACGAGATTTTAAGAAAACAACTCTGCTATATAAAGATAGTAGATTTAATACATATGGTTCCTTATATGGTTGTGTGTTCTACAGATTGTAGTTACCTTCAGATTTCAAGATCGCGAGGCTCCTGCTCTTGCTGTTTTTGAGAAGTACCACGACGTGTAAAGACTCATAATTCTGTTGGTAAAAAAATTGAAAATCATCATCTAAACATTGTGTCAAAACAGTCATGTTTATGTTGCATCATAAGATGCCCAAAAATTATTATGCTGTGAAAGTCAACATAAAAATCAGCAATTGAACAGCCTATAAAGACATACTTTTCAAGTCTTGTATATCTTTTTTTTCAAACTCAACTACTTCTTCCCACAACACCCATCGAACAAATAAAACACATCGAGCATCATAAGAGCAAGTAGTTTACCAGGTAACCCCCTTTAATGTAGCTAACAAATATGTTTTATGATCCTACCTCATGGACACATTAAAAACATCCATTTTTTTCAATTACGTAGTATATAGCGAGATTGTTCATTGAATTATCTGCATCCAAAAACAGAGGTTATAATTAAAAAAATAAAAATAAAATTACTACGATTGTTAACAAAAATCGAATTAAGGTTCAATAGAGAAAAAGTACCCATGATTTTTCAAAACGTGCAGTGGATGTTTGATGAATCAATACTTTTTTATTCTTCGTAATGGCGTGTTTTTTGTTTCTGCATATCCGATTTTAGGGATGATCTTCTACAACAACGTGGAAATGAATTTTGATATGAGATTTTTTTTTGAATTTGAATATGAAGAATCGGTATAGATTTGAAATTGATGTTTGTGGTAGCTGAGTAGGGTAAAAGGAATTGGGGAAGAGGGTTTGTTGAAATTTGTATATAGAAGGTGATTCATCAGACGGTTCTTAAAAATCCAATTTCCACGTGTCAATTGATTAGGTATTTTGGGAGAAGTACTTGTGAAAATAACCCTGCTTTATATAAGAAGTAGATCAGCCTAATTTAGTTACAGGGCTTTGCAAGCTCCTACAGCTGATAATGTATAGTATTAAGTTTGGGATAAAAGGTTCCGTACCAACAATAATCGAAGATCTTTGTTATGCAAAAGTTTATACTATTGTACATTAGTTCAAGTTTATCATTGTAAAACTCTAATCTGTCTAGCTTTATACATTATACCCGCTTAATTGATTGTAAGCTATTTTAAAACGACGCCGAGTTACAATGATCATGTTGTACACCATCACCATGCACAGCCGACTTACATTGATTAATCAATTCTAACGTATGGCTTAAATGACCAAGACTTGGATATACCGTCAAACACCAAAAAATATGAGTTCTTGAAAAGTTCCACATTGTTTGTTTCATCCAAGTCAATAAACATGCTTTGTATGCACGATTCATGCCAACTTACTTAACTTAATCAATTCTTTTCCGAGTTTAAGCAACTCGAGGGTTTCAACACATAAAGCCTAACAAAAATCATCGTATATTGGCTCAGATTAAAACATCCAAACAATAAGAAGTCGTGTTTCAGAATTTTTATTTTCCCGGGCACAGACAAGGGAGGAGGACAGTAGGCACTGTTAGTTAATAAGGCTCGTTTATTAGGCTTAGCTCACTTGTTTAGGCCCGAGTGACAACTAGCAGAAAATGAGTTATTTTTCATAGATAAATAATTCTTTTGACACATCCTGAAATAAATATGAAGACTATGATTTTGAGGCAAACGTGATATTTTCTTGCAACAGTTTTTGAATCTAAACAAAACAAATTCTGAAAGATACCAAAGATAAATGTGTTTGAATAATCTATACTATATAAGGAAAAACCCAAAACCTTGAATATTGAAAAATGACTTTGTTGGATATGTAAATCTATGCTTACGTTTTTTAGAGAGAAAGAGATAGAAAGATGGTGGATTTCACACTTCTAGAGAGAGAAAGTCTAAGAGAACTGTTTATTCAAATGAAATCACCACCCTCTCCATCAATGGAGAGGGTTTATATACCAAGCCCATAAAATGGGCTTGGGCTTACATTTGGGCCGGCCATACAAGCATGGACCGGGCTTTTCCTTGTTTAGTTAATTAAAAGATATCTAGACTATGAGCTACAACTTAATATATTGTCGGAGTGACCGAATCTTCCTAACTACGTAAAAACGTATTTCCAACAATCTCCCCCAAAGGGAGGTCACTCCGAACAAGGGCGTTACCCAAGTTACAATAATAAAATAAACCTAGCATACTATGCTTGTCTTGAGCTCGTAGTCTTCATCTTTCTTTTCTTTTTCTTTTCTGGTGAACATACTGATGTGATCTTTGATATCAATCTTGAGCATTAATCTCTTGCCTTGATCTCGTGTATCCATCACTTGTGATCTTCGCCTCTTCGTGACACAATGTCCCACATACTTATACCTTCGTAATTCTTGAAAGCTTCAGAGTTCGATATAGCGGAAGACTTAACTTTTAGGCTTTCTTAAATTAAATGACATATTAAGTGCATAAAGTATAAGCATGCGGGGACGACTTCTTCTTGGATCCCGCAACGCCACCGTCTTCAAATTCCGCAACATAAGTAGACACGAACAAATTGGCTTTGAACATTTCATTCTAATTCCGTAGCATTTTACCTCCGGTCGGTGAAGACCGTTGGACGATATAAAATATCGTACTTGTGGCAGGTAGATTTAATTAAAAATCTCCTTGACAAGATTTCGTGGGTAAACCCGTTCTCTTTACTCGACCGTCCAAAGCTGACTGCGAACATAAAGAGTGAATCATTTGGATAAAATTATCCGCATGATTGAAGCCGTCAATTCTGATTCCTGGAACAAGTTTGATTCATTAAAGAATCGCACCATCGTTGCTTTCCAGTTGTCACGAGCTTGATTCATATTGAATCTTGCAAGTTACCTACCAAGTGCTGTTTGAGGTTAACACTAGAAGGATTTCCACTCATCACTGTGAACACTAGGGTGTCACTCTGAGTGTTCTGGCAAGATCACTAAGATATTGCGTAGAGGCCTGGAACGTGTTTACATCGTTAAGAATGAAACCACTGTTGCTTTCCAGTTATCACAAGTTTGATTCATAAAGAATCTCACAAGTCACCTACCATGAGATTTTTGATATTCGCTCAAGAAGGATTTCCATCTTCATTGTAAATACATTCGTATTACTCGGATGTTCAGGCAAGATCATGAAGATTTTGCGTACGACTCTTAATATCTTTCTTACTTTTCACATTGTGTGAACAAGCAAGGAATAATGAAAGTGTGTCCTAATGAGATATTTGATGATCTCAGATGGCTCTAGACTCGATCGTGCACATTGGATTTTAGTGATCGGAGGCTGGAGAGGAGTGCCACCATTTCAATACCAATTTATTCGGAGTGAATAAATCAATAGATAACGCGTTGTCTCCGTGTGATTAAAAAAAATATCTTTTAAGAGATATCTGAGTTAGCTGGGATGGGTTGTGCATTGCATCACTGGGTCCATGATGTCTATCTTCAATATCAAGAATCATTAAAAATGATCTCAATAGCATATGTATTGACGGGTTTCTGCCTAAGGTTGTAAGGAGGGCTTCTTTCTTTACACCCTTTATCTTTACAATTCTTTTTCATTCTTCAACCCCTTCAATGCTTACCAATACGTCATAACTATCACCTTGTTGTGATTGTTCCAGTGCTAACTTAAGTACTTGGTCGGCATTCAGCTACGTTCACAATCTTTCTCCATCTTTCCTAAGGAATACTATTTCTAGCTATGGAATGTCCTTGGGAAGATTCCTCTGGTTCTAGAAGAATCATTGGACTTAACCTATCCTACCATCCTTATGTCACCACAATCTTCATCGTCGTGAAATAAATGAGTTTTGGGTAAGTATATGTCACGATGAAAATCCATTTTGATATGCAAATCCGTTCTGCTCCCCCTTAACATATGCCACGATATTCGAAAACATTTCGCATATGTCGGGATGAGCCAGCACGTTAAGTCAAACCATTTGTAATAATTTCCCATATTAAATCACATTTTCTCCCCCATATTAAAAAAATTAACCCAATCGATGTTTTTAATATCAATTGATTTAATAAAGTTTTAACAAAGGTTTTGGGAAGAAAAATGCGAGTCCAATATATCTTCATGATACCAAATGTATGAGATATGATATCGATTTGTAACATGATCACATATTCACCATATTAGAAAAGAATTGACAAGGTTGGACCTGATAGATGAGAACATCATATGATAAGATCAAATGGTTCTTGTCAGCATATGTTGGTCGCCTCGTCACGTCTGAAGTCATATCCTGACACCACGTGTACGATTGGTATTGTTGTCTTGACACCAATTTGTGAACTTGGCACGTTCGGCATCGAAGATTTTGAATGCTTGACAATTGCTCCCCCTCAATTGTTGACCCGTGTTCTATTGAAAGAGCTGTAGTCGTCGGTTGAGTAGTCGCATCTTCGAGTAAGTAGATACCAATTGTAGATTGCTATGGTTGTAGAGATGATAACTTTATAAAACAAGACTTCTCTTGTTTTAACAAATAAATGCACTGAAACGTACATAGATTTGTGTTAGACCAAGTTATAAAGTAAACTTGATCCCTTACAAGGTTTTAAAGTAAACCTTGCCCGAGAAAATTAATTCCCGTTGTGAGCCAAAGCTTTCATAAGAAATACTTGACTTTAATATGAAAATCGGGTTGCAGTCTGAAATAACTACAAGCCATATAGGCATGTTTTATGAAATATTTACAACTTTTGTACGAACTCTATTTATGGCACCGTGTCAATATTAATCGACATTTCTAAGGCCGTAAATATTATCGTACCAAAAGACATGCCTTTGAAAAATAAAGTAAAAATATTTTTGGATTTTTCTAGATTTTTCAATTTTTATGGTTTTTATATGGTTTTATATTTTTGTATTTTACTTTTGTGGATAAAAATATAAACAATATATACAGATGATCACCAAGGATACGGAGAATAGTTTTACCACCACTATTCTTTCACTTCATCTGCCAGTTCCTTTAGAGTCTCAGGCGAGAAAGTTCTCATTCCTAGCTTGTCGGCCAAAAATTCAATTCGAGCACGATCTAAAGCCTTCGTGAAAATATCCGCCAATTGATACTCAGATCGGACAAAGTAAAGCTCTATTACTCCATTTTTCACTTGCTCCTTGATGAAGTGGTAGCGAATGTCAATGTGCTTCGACCGGGAGAATTGAGAATTGTTGCAGCATAAGGCAATTGCACTCTTGTTGTCGCAGTACATCGGAATTTTGTTGAAACCTAGACCATAGTCGGTTAATTGCGATCTCATCCAAAGAATTTAAGCACAGCAACCGGACATAGCTATTTATTCTGCTTCCGTACTTGAAATTGCAGCGATTTTCTGCCTTTTCGATGCCCAACTGATTAGTCGATCTCCTAGTAGTTGCAAAGTTCCACTCGTGCTACGCCTTGTATCTTGACAACCCGCGTGATCCGCATCTGCATATGCCATAAGTGCAATCGAAGAGTCCTTCGAATACCAGAGTCCCCGATTAATGGTTCCTTTAAGATATCGAAAGATCCGTTTCACAGTTGCCAAGTGTAACTCAGTAGGCCGAGTTTGATACCGAGCACACATACATATAGCAAACTGAAGATCAGGTCGACTAGCTGTGATATACAGAAGGGTACCGATCATTCCACGATAAAGTGTCGGATCAACGGCAACTCCATGTAGATCTGCATCAAGCTTAGTCCGTTCCACCATTGGAGTATCCACGGGGTCGCAAGATTCCATCTTATATTTCTTAAGCTATTCAAGGGCATACTTGGATTGATTGATAAAGATGCCTCTGGGACTCTGAGATATCTGAAGACCTAAGAAGAATGATACCTTTCCCATCATTGATATCTTAAACTTGGAAGACATGAGTGTCCCAAACTCATCCGATAAGGTTTGGGTCAAGGCTGCAAATATCATATCATCAACATATATTTGTACCATAATCATATCTTTACCTCGTTTCTGAATGAACAGTGTGGGATCCACCTTGCCTTTAGTGAAGCCTTGTGAAATGAGGAATTGTGACAGTAGATCATACCATGCGCGTGGAGCTTGCTTCAACCCATAGAGAGCCTTCTTAAGCTTGTACACATGATTAGGATATTTAGGATTCACAAAACCATCCGGCTATTGAACATAGACTTGTTCCTTGATTTCACCATTCATAAATTCCGTCTTCACATCCATCTGATAGACGATCATATTCATGTGGGCTGCATAAGCGAGGAATAGTCTAATAGCTTCCAAACGGGTAACAGGCGCAAAGGATTCCATAAAGTCGATGCCCAATAATTGCTTGTATCCACGAGCAACTAGTCTAGCTTTGTTCTTTAATATTCCGCCTAACTCGTCGAGTTTCACCTTGTAAACCCATTTCAAAGTGAGTAACTGCACTTGATCCAGGCATGGGACAAGTTCCCATACTTCAAGACGTATAAATTCATTAAGTTCTTCTTGCATAGCTTCTATCCAACATGATTGAGTAAAAGCTTGTTGCTATGTCTTAGGTTCAACTTCAGTGAGAAAAGCATCAAGAACCCGCGGATATGTGCAAAACTTCAATTCTTGTTAACCGGAAAATGGCTCGTGGTAAAGACAAGATATACTTTGACCAGACGTGCCCGTTGAGAGCGTCTGTTGTCTTTGTAGAGGAACAGTACGATCTTGGACTGGCCCCCTTCGCATGACCTAGAAAGAAAAAGAAGTCCGTGCTACTATAAGGCCTCTAAACTCCCGCTCAGAAACAGTGCTTTACCCTAGATGTCCTGTCAACTGTAGAGCCGGGGGAGAACCTGCCTGCTACAAATTTGAGACATCTTTTTCAATCTCTGGGCATACGTGAAAATCGACTTTCTTTATCAGAGAGGGGGTATGCTTTATATACCCAACTGGGCACTGGTTTGCTCGGTTTGGTAAATCAAAGCAGTAAACAGAGTTAGGTAGCTGCTCTATATATCGGATCTTTTCTAAGAGGTTAGGTAGGTGGTTGAGCCGAAGCGGAGAAGGAGACTAAGTCATCGGTCGTGCCGGGATTGATTTCCTACTTCCAGCTGAACCTCCCAGAGGCTCCCGAGAAAGCTATTTCAGCCTTCCGGACAGTTAAGGGCAATTCCTACAAGTGACAAAACATTGCACTTTCTTGTAACTGACTTCGTGTGGATACCGGAAGATTAGGGTCACCAATAATAGAATCTATAGGATGATCCTTTGTCCACTTGCTGTCATGTTCACGAATCCGTGGATTGGAGTAAACTGTAGTTGGAGCTTCCTCTGAGGTTAAAATTTATAACCTAAGTCATGTTAATTAAATTAATCATGTCATGTTTTATTAATTTAATTTTTAACACTAACTAGTAAAATCATAAACCTTAAAAAAATAATCTATGAACCGGACCCGTGACTAGAAACCATGAACCGGACCCGTAATCAACACCATACCCCGAACCAAGGTCGGGGTTCCCCTTGTTTGCTGCTGCCGTGACCATCATCATCACCATACCGAGACCATATGGTCTCGATGGTGGGTGATAAGCCAAGTCGAGACCCCTTAGGGGCTCGGTTAGGCGTCGGCTACAAACACAACACCCCAAAACCCTTGTTTTGATTTACCCCCTGATCACTAACATGTTTTAATATTTGTTTTTAATTAGTTTTTAAAAACATCATGATTTTATGTGATTCATTAAATCAAAACATAAAAGAAAAGGTTAAAAAGGTTATACCGATTACGTGAAACAAATGAGGATGAACACACACAAATCCTTGCAAAATTCAAAGATCAAAAATCACCCTGAAACACCCTTGTTGGTGATCAAACCCGGCGGCCAAGGAAGGAAGAAGAAAAAAATTTAGGGTTTTGTTATTTTTCTTGTTTTGTAAATAATAAAACATGTTTTTCCTAATTCCCTTGTTTAGTAAAATTAATATGGGCTTGGCCCATTTCCTTGGTGTAGCCACGGGTAGGGGGCTCCACATGGGGTAACCCATACTTTTCTCGAGTCTAAATATTATAGTGTGTTCTCGTGTTTTATCGTGTTCATGTTTTACGTGTTCTACTTAATTATTGATCGTGACTTAATATATTTATTCGTGTTCGTGATAAATATATATACGTAACTAATATTAGCTCGTGATTTAATTACGTTCATGATTTCATGATCGCATGTTCGTGATTATAATTATTATTGGAATAATTATCGTGTGTTCATACGTAATAAATACTTATCGTGTTCTAACACGTACGTAATACTTAAAATTCTTATACGTGAAACGTAACGTGCTATAAAAGGAAAGTTCTAATCATGCACGTACGATCTAAAGGGTACTATTCATGGTAAAAGCATGCGGGTTTTTCAGAGAGGGCCGCTAGGCGCTGCTTAAGCTGCCCAAAAGCTTCCCCCGCCTCTCTTGTCCAGCGGAAATCCCCTTGCTTCAATCACTTCTTGAGTGTTTCGAATAAAGAAAGTGACTTTTCTGCCGACTTCGAGAGGAACCTATTAAGCCCATCCAACTTTCCATTAAGTGATTGTACTTCCTTCAGTGTCCGAGGAGATGGTAACTGTGTAACGGCCTCAGTTTTTTCAGGACACGGCTTGATGTCGTGTGGGTCTATCATGTATCCTAAGAACATTCCTTCCGTTGCACCAAACATGCATTTTTTGGGGTTCAACTTCATGTTGATCTTCCTTAAGGTGTCAAATGTCTCATGTACATCACGGAGGAGCTCATCCTTCGTATGGCTCTTTATCACCAAGTCATCAACATAGACTTCAAGGTTGCGTCCAATCTGTGAGTTGAACGCCTTGTCCACGAGTCGTTGATACGTTGCCCCCGCATTTTTGAGTCCGAACGGCTTTTTGTGTAACAATACACACCCTGACTAGTATCAAACGTCGTCTTTTCCACGTCCTCCTCTGACATCTGGATCTGGTGATTCCCTTTATACGCATCTAAGAAGCACTTAAATGGGTACCCGCATAGGGATTTGACCTTCGAGTCAATTTTTGGCAACGGGTAATAGTCTTGCGGACAAGCCTTGTTTAAGTCGGTGAAGTCCACACACATGCGCCAGCTGCCATCATGTTTCTTGACCATAACTGGATTGGAAAGCCACTCATGGTAATAAACTTTTCGTATGTTCCTGCCTCAACCAGCTTTTTTACTTCATCTAGTATAACCTGGCTGTGCTCTGGAGCTTGGTCGCGCTTCTTTTGTCTCACCGGAGGATACCCCAGGTGAATATGAAGCTTGTGCTCCGCGACCGAGCGCGGTACACCTGTCATGTGTTTTGTTCCCATGCGAACACGTCAAGGTGTGCCTTAAGGAGGGAGCACATAGAGCTCCTTCACTTATCAGAGAGAGTTCCTCCGATAGCCACTTACTGTTCTGGATAATCAGGGTGGATAGCCACCTTCCAATTCGTTGGGGGTGACTCCTCCTTCTTTGGGGTTGGTATTATTGATGTTGTGACATCATTACATTCCGATGGTGGTACTATTGAATTAAAGATAGTAACAATTCCACCCTCGACTGGGAATTTCAGCATGTCGAATGCCATAGACAGAACTGCCCGTATGGCAAGTATTCCTGGCCTTCTGATGATTCCATTGTACGGGGAGTGTGAGCGTATAACCATAAAGTTCATCCACGCGGTAGTTAAGTGTTCCTTATCCCTAATAGTTACTAGCAACCGTAACTGCCCTATAAGCCAAATAGTATCCCCGATGAAACCAATAAGCAGCGACGTGGCCGACATTAGTTGGATTTTAATTTCTAGTTTCAACTGTATGAAACAATGTTTGTAGAGTATCTCCGCAGATGATCCTCCATCAACATACATGCGGCGAACGTTGTGGCTTCCAATGTTTACCTCAATCGTGAGAGACGCGTCTGCCACGTTGGTCGCCGTGATAGGAGGGAATGAGATTTCCTTGGTGCGAGAAAATTTCTGACTAATTTTCTGCTTTGTCCTGTGCTGCCATGAATGAACCATGAATATGGTTGTAGGCTTGTCTTTCTGGAAATCTTTTTTGTCATCCTTTATGTTATCCTTCCCATCCTTCCAATCCTTGACCAGATGCTTGAGTTTGCCTGACTTAATCAGCGACTTAACGTGCTTCTTGAGCTAGATGCACTCATTCGTGTCGTGACCCTTGTCATTGTAAAATTCACAAAAGTGGTTTCCTTGACGGCGGTCGACCGGAGTTGTCATTGGGGGCGGCCTTGGAAAGTTTGACCCTTCCGTCAGCAGGATATCTCGATATGTCATTTTTAGAGGCGTGAACTTATCGCCCGACCGTCCTCCTTTTGCCTGATTTTTATAATCCGAGCTCCTATTATTTCCTTGATTATTGGACTGTCTCTTTGACTAGTCATTCGACCAATAGATTTGGTTTCCCCTTGAGGGGTAAGCCGCATATACGGCAATTTCTCCTTCCAAAAAATTTCTAAACCTTTTCATGAGGTCGTCAAACTTTTCAGGACGTCTGTCGTTGAGCCGTCGAATTAGTTCCTTGTCTATTATGCCATGCATATAGTTGGATATCTTGAGGACTTTTTGGCACGCCTTTATCCGCGTGTATTCGTCTGTTGAAGCGTTCTGTGAAGTCCTCCGTGTATTCCCCAGGCATTTGTTTGACCGTTGCCAATGAGACCGGGTCTCTATTATACTTTTTCCGCTGAGTATAATTTCTTCTAAACACTGAGCGTAGCTCATCGAAGCTGTTAATGCTCCGGTAGGGAAGTTTTTCAAATCAGTCGCGGGCATTGCCGATCAAGGATGAATTGAACATTTGGCACCATATAGGCATCGGCCATCGTTCAATTTTTTCTTGTACGGTAAACACTTTAAGATGATCATCCGATCACCCGATCCATCATAGGTATTGATGCACGCCGGCATGCGACGCTTTTTGTCCTTAGAGTAGTCCCGTATGCGAGTTGTAAAGGAATCTTCTCTTTCACTACACTACGGTAGGGAGAGATCCTCTTCATCATCCATAAGATAACGGGAACGTCCGTAGCGTTCTCCCTCCTCGTCTGATGGTTCTGAGGAGGAATAGCGTGTGCGAAAACATCTTGGGTGATGGTCATCCGATTTAGACCCTGAGGGATCATTGTAGGGCGGTCCCCATCCACCCTTCGAGTGGCTATAGTAGCCACTCTTATGAGAAGAGGTGGTGGCTTTCTTTGCTTCCTAATCTATTCACTTCCACACGCTAGTGCGGCTATTATCCTTTTGTGGAGTCTCCAATGTTGTGTGTCGCATAGATCCATCAGAATGCTCTGACTCTCCTCGCGCCCCTTGCAATTCTTGCATGATCCGATCCCCTATGCGTTCGAAGACATTCTGTGGTTGTGGTTGTTCCTCCATTAGAGGTTGTTCCTCGTCCTGGTGCTTTCCTCGTCTTTTTCAAGGTTTTAGAGTAGTATCCCCCGCCGCACTTCCAAAATTGAGTCTGGAATGGAGGTTCCTCCCCAAATTCAATCTTGTCGTGATGGTTGGGATGATGAAGGTCTACAAAATCTTAGGATTTGGTAAACTATGAAGTGATCTATTGATTGAGTGGATGAAGGAGGGGGAAGAAGGTGAGGGTGTAGAGAGAGAAAGGAGAGAAAAGAAAAGTAGAGAGAGAAAGTAAATTTATTAAAATGAAAAGTGTAAAAATGAAATGAGCCACCCCTCCTAACATGCTAGGAGGGGGTATATATAGCCCACCATACATGTGGGCTATATGGGCTATATTGTTTACAAATGGATCACGAGCCCAATAATAGAATATATCTTTGGAGTGACCGATCCTTTCTAAATACGTAAAAACGTATTTCCAACAATCTCCCCCTAAGGGAGGTCACTCCAAGTTACAATGTCTTAAATAGTCTATAGCTCGTGATCTATGCTAATAATGATGTGACCGAGACTTTCTTTGGGAAAACGTATTTCCAACAATCTCCCCCTAAGGGAGGTCACACCATTTTATAAAATCTTAAACCTAGCATCTATGCTTGAGTCTTCGATCTTGTTCTTGTGAATATGCTTGATGTGATCTTTGACTTTAGTCTTGAGCATGTTTCCTTGCCTTGACCTTGTGCATTCATCACTTGTGATATTCGCCTCTTCGTGACGTCATGTTCCACATACTTATACCTTTAAATTCTTGAAAGCTTCAGAGTTTGATACAGCGGAAGACTTGACCTTCAGACTTTCTTGAATTTGTTGAAGTACTAAGTGTATGTAGTATAAGCATGTGGTGACGACTTCTTCTGGATTATACACCGCAATGCCACCTTCTTGTTACGCTGCATAAGACAGTTAGCAACAAACCATATACACGGATGAAATGGCCTTGAACATTTCATTCTAATTCGGTAGCATTTTACCTCCGGTCGGTGAAGGCCCTTGGACGATATTAAATATCGTACTTGTGGCAGGTAGTTTCAATAAAGAACCTCATTGACAAGATTTCGCGGGTAAACCCGTTCTCTTTACTCGACCGTCCAAAGCTGACTGTGAACGTAAAGAGTGAATCATTTGGATAATATTATCCGCATGATTTGAAGCCGTCAATTCATGTTCCTGGAACAAGTGAAATTCAATTAAGAACCGCACCATCGTTGCTTTCCAGTTGTCACGAGCTTGATTCGTATAGAATCTTGCAAGTCACCTACCAAGTGTTGTTTGATGTTAACACTAGAAGGATTTCCATTCGTCACTGTATATACTTAATAGTATTACTCTGAATGTTCTGGCAAGATCACTAAGATATTGCGTAGAGTCCTAGAACGTGTTTAAATTCATTTAAGAGTTTAAACCACTGTTGCTTTCCAGTTATCACAAGTTTGATTCATAAAGAATCGCACAAGTTACCTACCATGAGCTTTTTGATGTTCGCTCAAGAAGGATTTCCATCTTCATTGTAAATACTTTCGTATTACTCGGATGTTCAGGCAAGATCATGAAGATTTTGCGTAGGACTCTTAATATCTTTCTTACTTTTCACATTGTGTGAACAAGCAAGGAATAATGAAAATGTGTCCTAATGAGATATTTGATGATCTCAAATGGCTCTAGAATCGATCGTGCATTTTGTATTTTAGTGATCGGAGGCTGGAGAGGAGTGCCACCTTTTCAATACCAATTTATTCGGAGTGAATAAATCAATAGATAATGTGTTGTCTCCGTGTGATTAAAACAAATATCTTTTGAGAGATATCTGAGTTAGCTGGGATGGGTTGTGCCTTGCATCACTGGGTCCATGATGTCTATCTTCAATATCAAGAATCATTAAAAATGATCTCAATAGCATATGAATTGACCCGGTTTCTGCCTAAGGTTGTAAGGAGGGCTTCTTTCTTTACACCCTTTATCTTTACAATTCTTTTTCATTCTTCAACCCCTTCAATGCTTACCAATACGTCATCACTAGCACCTTGTTGTGATTGTTCCAGTGCTAACTTAAGTACTTGGTCGGCATTCAGCTACGTTCACAATCTTTCTCCATCTTTCCTAAGGACTACTATTTCTAGCTATGGAATGTCCTTGGGAAGATTCCTCCGGTTCTAGAGAAATCATTGGACTTTAACCTATCCTACCTTCCTTATGTCACCACAATCTTCACCGTCGTGAATAGAGATGTTTTGGGTAAGTGTTTGTCACCATGAAATCCATTTTGAAGTGCAAATCCATTTTGCTCCCCCTTAACATATGCCATGATATCCGAAAATATTTCGCACATGTCGGGATGAGCTAACACGTTAAGTCAAACCATTTGTTATTAATCATTTCCCATATTAAATCACATTTTCTCCCCCATATTAAAAATATTAACCCAATCGATGTTTTTAATATCAATTGATTTAATATCATTTTAAGAAAATTTGGGAAGAAAAATGCAAAGCCATGTATCTTCATGAGTTACACAAGCTCCCCCTCAAATTAATGAGGGTCTACTTGAAACGTAAATTAAATACCTTTTAAACACAAGTGTAAGGTATTTATCACGTGCAAAGATCATATATGATAATGAGATCACAATATTAGCAATTTACGAGGTTGGACCTGAATGATGGAGAACATCATATGAAAGAAGCACATGGTTCTTGTTCACGAATGTTGGTCTTCCTCGTAACTTCTGAAATTATCTTCCCCTTTACACCATATGGACAATTGATATCGTTGTCTTGACACCAACTTGTGAACTATGGCACTTTCGGCATCGAATAATCTGAAAGCTTGACAATTGATCCCCCTCAATTGTTGACCCGTGTTCTACTTAAAGAGCTGTAGTCGTCGTTTGAGTAGTCGCATCGTCTAGTATGTAGATATCAATTGCAACAAACTTCATATTGTGGAGTTGATAACTTCGGATTCTGAAGTCAAAGCTTCCCGGTGAAATGCTTGACTTCAATGTCAAAAGCGGGTTACTATCGGAAATAATAGCAAACCATATGGAGCATGTTTTAAATCTTTTAAACTTCTGCTCGAACTTTATTTACAACCCCGTGTCAATATTGAATGACATTTCTAGGTTCGTAAATATTATCGATTCCAGAAGACATGCTCTTTTTATCAAAACGTTTTTGAACACACAATTTTGAAAGATTTAGAAAAACCTTTTGAGAAATTCTTGAAAAATTGTGTTCAAAGTTTTGAAAACCAATTACTTGAGCTTAAGATTTGGAATATCTTAGGAAAGCTCAAGTCCGAGAACTTGTAAACTTCTCGTTGTAAGGATAAGTTACCATCGGCGATAACCTTTCCTTTTATCTGAAGGACGAGTCCTAAGCTGACATTTACTTAGAAGTCGTTTTCATGAGCTTGAAAACTTTGACTGTTTTAACGGAAAGCTCATGACCGAGAAAGGTTAATTTCTCGTTATGAGGAAAAGTTCTCTTATTTAAAAGATACACTTTCCTTGAGCTTAAAACTTCGAATGTTTTAATACAAGCTCATGACCGAGAAAGGTTAGTTTCTCGTTATGAGGATAAGTTATCATAAAAGATAATCTTTCCTTTATTTGAAGTTCGGGTCATTGTCTGACATTTAACAATGAACCATTGTGCATGAGCTTAAAAACTTGGAATGTTTTTTGATATAAGCTCATGCCCGAGAAAAATTAATTTCTCGTTGTAAGGATAAGTTTATCATCGGCGATAAACTTTCCTTTCTTTGATGCACGGGTTATCGTCTGATATTTAACGATAAACCATATACACGAGCTTAAAACCTTTGAATAGTTTTAACGTAAGCTCGTGTCCGAGAAAACTTAATTTCTCGTTTTGAGGGTAAGTTATCGTTGCGAGATAAACTTCCCTTTCTCTGAAGTTCAGGTTACAGACTGTGATTTGAATGTAAGCCTCTATGCATGAGCTTAAA
Source organism: Glebionis coronaria (assembly GCA_025667525.1). Classification (NCBI taxonomy): domain Eukaryota; kingdom Viridiplantae; phylum Streptophyta; class Magnoliopsida; order Asterales; family Asteraceae; genus Glebionis; species Glebionis coronaria. The sequence goes on along the minus strand of CM046876.1, from coordinate 94,706,068 downwards.
AACTTGGAATGTTTTTGATATAAGCTCATGCCCGAGAAAAATGAATTTCTCGTTTTTAGGATAAGTTTATCATCGGCGATAAACTTTCCTTTCTTGGAAGAACGGGTCACATACTATGATTTGAAAGTGAGCAATTGTGCATGAGCTTAAAAACTTGGAATGTTTTTTGATATAAGCTCATGCCCGAGAAAAATTAATTTCTCGTTCTTAGGATAAGTTTACCATCAGCGATAAACTTTCCTTTCTTTGAAGATCGAGTTATAGTCCGTGATGTGACTATAAGTCCTTTTGATAAGCTTAACCATGAATCCCCTGAGACACTTGTTTCTCCGAAATCTGCTTCTTCAGCAACCAAACTCTAAGAGTATCCTTAGTTGAACGGTATACAATGATTGGACCGCTTCGTTCTTTTGGAACATCAACTTTGGTACCTGCATTCTCATTAGAAATTTGCATGCTTTGATATGGGTTAGCGATATCTATCTTAGAAGCAAGTGGGGCTTCACAGCTATCTTTTCTTGTGCCAGAGGCGACCTGAGTGGATGATTCACTTATCTTAGTTGGCAAGCGTTTCCGTTTATAGAAAACCTTAAGTTCAGGCTTAAGTGATGTATCATCTTTATCAATTTCCTCCCTAGTAGTCTTAGTAGAATCGGAGACTATCCTAGTTAAAGGGCACTCGTTTCCTACAAGAGTGAAAGTTCTACCAGTGGGGCGCCACATTTTACCAATGGGTTTGATTTTAGCAACCCACTGGGATTTAAGTCTAGCACAGGAGTTCACCTCATTAAGTAGTTTCTTGATACAAGAATCATGATTTGCCGTAAAGACACATTTTCTACATGTTTTACAAGTAGCATATTTAATGTCCGAGTAACATCTAGAATTCCTGGACGATTGATTGATGCTCCTAGGATTTGACATGCTACGGTTAGCAGTGTTGGGTAATCTAGAAGGCATCTGTCTAGGTTTGAATGTCTTATCTCTTACTTGTGTCTTTTGAATAGCTTCCCTTAGACCAGATTTATGACAAACGTCATTTGAACTAGTTCTAGACGTGGTCTTGGTATTTTTAGGGAAACTAGAGGCAATCATATGATTTGGTCTTGCTAAAGCTGTTGTGGTCCCATAGGGCCTAGTTGCTGGAGTGACTGGTCTAGAAAGATGAACCAAATCAACTTGGGAGGCAAACCGTGGTCTCGAGGATTGTGATCGCTCGGATCTAAATGCAGTAGGTTGTCTGAAAATCGGTTGTGTGATGAACTGATTTGTAGGCGGTTTCCCCAAGATTGATGGTTTTCAAGCTTAGTGTCCACATTGGGTCCTCTATTTTTCCTTAACTTGTTTTTCAACCAACTATAGCAAACACCTTTTCTTGGACTTGAGCTTTTAAAGTCTCATTCTCTTTGAGCAATCTATCTTGGGATGCCAATTTAGACTCTAGTAACTGAATTTGTTTCAAAAGATTATCCTTTTCAGCTTTAGAATCTAAAACTTTTTGATCCAATTTTCTTTCAAGAACAACATTTGACTTTTCAAGTTTTTCAAAGTATGTTTCAAATTTGTCCGTTTTCTTAGAAAATTCAAGTTTGGCATCCTCAAGATCTTTTGATTGTTGAGCTACAATCGTTTCGAGCTCTCTAATCTTGGAATCAGAAGCTGTCAATGAAGCAGTTATAAGACAATTATCATGATGTTTAGAATTTTGAACACTTTCTCCCCCATTATGACTCACATCGGATGAATCATAAGTGGTATTTCTATCACTCTTGTCCATCCCATGTTTGTCATAATTAGGTTCAGAATGCTCAATATGCGGCATGTCATCAGCATATACATCATAAACAACATTACATTGTACCATGTTTGCAGGCTCTTCGTCATACACGGGTAAGGTGTCATCAAAAGAGATCACGTGAACATTCCCTGTCGTGCCACTGGTATCATGTTGTCCTCCTGATTCCGTGCTCTTGCCATCATTAGGCTCCAAGTTGTCAACCGTATGACCAGTTTCCTCTTGCATCGAAGAGTCTTGCACTCCATTATCATACCCTTGCTGAAGTCGAGATCTTTCATAAATCAAAGACGAGACCGATGTCATGATTTTCAAAATTGTATCACGGAAAACTCGAAGCTCGGTATGTGTATCTCGAAGAAATGATTGGCAAATCACTGAACTTTCACGCTTGATGATATTGAATTGGAGGAAAGGCGTGAGTTGTGTCACAAGAGCCTTATATGCAAGTGCCGATGCCGAGTGATTAAAGTTTTCATTGTTGAGTTGCTCGGCGAGTTGGGTCAAAGTGGTGAATATTGAGTCGATGAATATATGACGATCTTGTCCAAAGATGGTCACAAATTCGCTCCCTCCTTGAATCCTTGAAAGAGTGACAAGATGAGACTGAAGCATTTGAAATGAAGTGATGCCACCTTTTCTAACTTTGTTTTGCATTGAATGCGATTCTCCCTCTTGAAATGTCGAAGTCAACGAATCCATTGAATGTGATAAAAAATGAGTGTCGATGTGGTTGGTTTCGGAATTTAACACTTCGTGAAAAAACGAAAGATCCGTAAATAACACTTAAAAATCCTCGATGGATGATATAAATCTTTTATCGGCTCAATAATTGTTGTCGGCTCAAACGTTGATAAAACAAACAGGGGACCAATTCAAACTCAGCTCACTCTAAAAATAAATCCCGTCAACGAATAAATCCAAGCTACGGTGAATATAATGATCGGGCCGTCAAATATTTTACCACTTTAGTTCTTTCGGAATACACGCCTCAATACGATGTACCAAAAATTAATAAACAAAATTTACTAAACTAAAATTCAAAAGTGACAAATATTAATTGACAAAAATACTAAATTAACTTAATTAAAAAGCTAACTATAAAAATAGAAAAAATTAACTTAATTTAAAAAATTAACTTAATTTAAAAAATCAACTTAACTAAAAATAAAAAAAATAAAAAATAAAATAAACAAATCTGAAATATCGTTTTTAAGATAAAAACTCCGGGTTTGGTAGAAATGTGAGAGAAAAACGTGTAGAACCTGTGGCCAACAATTCACAACACGTGGCAGTCAACACTAATAGTTCTCCTAGTTTCCTCTGCCCTTTTACTCGTCTTTATACAAAACCCAATAACCTTAGAAATCTCCGTCCCCTTTAATGTTTCTCTCTCTCGTCTCCAAAAACTCCCAACAAATAAATCTCCTCCGTCCTTTTTCTTGATGACTCCCAACAATCAACAGAATAAATCTGTTATCACCAATAAATCTAAATCTCAACTACTGATAAATCTCAACTTCTGATTAAATCTGTTATCACCATACGAGGCACACGCCAGTATTACTTGTGTGTTTCAATCTTCAAAATAAACACAAAGCCTATGAAGACAAATGAACCAGCTTCAAGATCCTGAATGGGTCTTAGGTAGGTGTTAATTCGTGATTATTTATCGAGTCTTTCTATCATCGGTCGAGTCTTTATGTCTAGTGATGAGGTTGAGTTCTCGGGTAATTGTTTATGTTTTTGTTTGCAAGTCGTTTTTAATTTTCTTTCAATCGAAAAACAATGAACTGATGATAACAAGTTTGTTATACATCTTTCATGATATTTCGAAAATTAAACAGAAGATTAAAACCTCCAAGAGATCAATGATGATGTATTGTGTTGAGTTAGATCTTTAAAGATCTTGACATGCAGGTCAAAACAAAAATTGAATCTGAGATCTTAATAAAATTTGAGTCGAGATAGGGTAGTGGATGTTGGTTGAGTTGATACGAGTGAGGTTGGTGTCTTTGTTTTCAAACGAGAGTTGAGGTTTCGAGGGTGTGAGTGGTGTTACGAGAGGCGTGATAATCTGTTGATCGGTCTTGGTGTGAGTGTGTTGAGAATTCGAGTGTCGGTGGGTTTTGTGTTCGAGGGTGAGGCTGGTGAGGGAGTCGAGGGTGAGGCTGGTGAGGGAGTCGAGGGTGAGGGTGAGGGTCGAGTCTGTTTGGTTGAGAGAGAGTTTGAGGCTGTTTGTAGGGTGAGGGTCTAGAGTTTTCGAGGGTGAGACGAGGGAGTTTTCGAGGGTGTGGGTGAGGGGAGTTTTCGTTTTGTGAGGTCTGTTTACGAGGGTGAGAGAGTTTGGTTTTTGAGTTGTGTGTTGTGAATGAGGTCGAGTCCATGTCGAGACCAAGTGAGAGTCTGGTTGTGTTGTTGGGTCGAGAGTTGGAGTCCTGTTTCCCGTTATGTTTGAATCTTTTTTGAGTTTCTTTATCCGGAATAAAGTGCTCTATCCGGAATGAACAGTCTATCCGGAATAAACTGGTCTATCCGGAATAAACTGGTCTATCTGGAATAAACTGGTCTATCCGGAATAAACTGGTCTATCCGGAATAAACTGGTCTATCCGGAATAAACTGGTCTATCCGGAATAAACTGGTCTATCTGGAATAAACTGGTCTATCCGGAATAAACTGGTCTATCCGGAATAAAGTGGTCTATCCGGAATAAACTGGTCTACCCGGAATAAAACGGTCTATCCGGAATATACTGTTCACTCGGAATATACTGTTCACTCGGAATATACTTTAATTCTGAAAAAACTGGTCATGCGGAAAAAACCGTTCGTTCTGAAAAAAGAACTGTACGTACGTTCTGAAACAGCTTATCCAGTTGACAGATATGTTGGGACTCACACCCAGATAAAGAAAAAAAAGACTGAGATTGGACAAATTGGATAGAAACAAGAAAACTAATAATAATAAAATAAAAAATTAAAAAAATTTAAAAGCTGATGATTGGAAACTGATGATTGAGAAGACGGATATTGGGTAACAAAAATTTTATGAAAAACTGATTGACCAAAACTGATTTTAAGAAAACCGGATAAAATAAAACTAATAATTGATAAAAATATAAAAGAAAAATTGATAAAATTGATTATAAAAGAAAAATTGATAGAAAAAACTTTATAAAAAAGATTGATAAAAAATTGATAAGAAACTTTATAATAAAATTGATAAGATTTATAAAAAATTGATAATAAGTTTATAAAATGATGATAAGATTGATAAAATTGATAAGAAACTTTATCAAATTGATAGACAAAAAGATAGAAAAAAAATTGATAAAACTTTATATAAAAAAAATTAGAAAAGATAAGATTTTTACCACCAAATCAAAAGATAACAAATATGCAAATCCTAAGATTTAACCATGGCTCTTGATACCAATTGAAGGTCTACAAAATCTTAGGATTTGGTAAACTATGGATTGATCTATTGATTGAGTGGATGAATGAGGAGGAAGAAGATGAGGGTGTAGAGAGAGAAAGGAGAGAAAAGAAAAGTAGAGAGAGAAAGTAAATTTATTAAAATGAAAAGTGTAAAAATGAAATGAGCCACCCCTCCTAACATGCTATGAGGGGGTATATATAGCCCACCCTACATGTGGGCTATATGGGCTATACTGTTTACAAATGGATCACGAGCCCAATACTAGAATATATCTTTGGAGTGACCGATCCTTTCTAAATACGTAAAAACGTATTTCCAACAATCTCCCCCTAAGGGAGGTCACTCCAAGTTACAATGTCTTAAATAGTCTATAGCTCGTGATCTATGCTAATAATGATGTGACCGAGACTTTCTTTGGGAAAACGTATTTCCAACAGATGATTCTGTCGAGGTTTTGTGTGAGTACTCCCTCAATATCTTCATCATCAAACGAAGCGAACTCGTGGTCCACCTCTCCGGCCGGTGGCCTTTGCTCTTTCTTATTAGGATGTCTCCCCCGACTTTCGGTTCCCCGGAATGACGTTCCTTGGGTTTCCCATATAGGGGTTTCCATTCGTCATTAATAGAGTTCGAGTTTAGTGTAGGGTCCCACGGATGGCGTCAACTTGTTGATACAAAAGTTGGATGATCCTAGCTTGACCCGAATTAGACTTAATTCTGGTGCTTGGGCTCCGGCTCCTGCACCAAGTGAACTTCGGTTTGGGATCCTGCACACTAAAAGCAACACCCCGTTTGGCTTACCGTGGGAACGCATCCCACGATTAGACTCCGGCGTGAGAGTAAGTAATCGATTTAGGGTTAGTAGTCGGATGATATGTGAGAGTGTGAAGAATAATACCTTTGTGAACCCCTGGGGGTTCCTTATATAGGTGGTAAAACCCTAGTGGGCTTTTACCGAAGCTTCGACCCCAAGCAAAGGATAAGTACCATAATTAGCTTGATTGTTAACTTCTAATTATGGTTAGTATATATCTTCTACTTTGAGGTAAATCACAATCCTATTTAGGTTGTGATCCTGTCTAACCCTGTACCGGCTGTGCCGGGCCGTGGGTCGCATATATCCTATGCGGCCGCTGTTCATTCGAAACCCATAAGCTCAAATAACATTAATCCAACCCATTCGTGATGGGATGGTTCAGGACCCGATTGGGACTATACATCATCACTGAGTATTCAAATGTATCAATACAAGGGGATTGCAACTTAGTGAACATATGTTTCCTGTTATCAACTCAGATACTTCACCAAACTTTCCTTTGTATTACTTATTCATCATCTGAAAGTTTAAAAAAGATATAGTTTTAAAACATGTACCTCAGGAGTATATATCATTTGAGCAAAAAGCTAAAATTTCCTTATAAGGAAAAATCATATCTCTGGATCAAAATCCTTTCACATGACTTTGTATGAGTAAAATTTTAATTCAAAAAAGTGATAACTGATTTGTACGATTCACCTCAAGTGCCTATTCTGTTTTGTTAATGCTAATATTTTCATATGATTCAAAACTATTCCGATTTCTGAGGGTATTTCGGTTTTAAATATACATGAACTAGCCTCAAGGCCCGCCCCATGGGCGGCTAGATTCAAAAATTCTTCAAAGATAATATATGGAGTAAGAAATTGATACAACCTATAAAGCGCATGTCTCTACAAAACAAAGCATTGAAGTTAAAAGACAAAACACAGGATTACAGTTAGTGTTGAAAAGCATAATTTGGCACATAACAAAGCTAATCATATATCTTAAGAACTTCAATTGAATGTTAACTTTATCTAATACCGGTATATTTGTTCCATCATCGTCAGATTCAAAGGAGGTTCAATGGCTCCCTTACCAAACTCAGCTGGTTTCATATTAGCCTCATCCCGCCCTCTAAGCAAATCCATGCTCCATCCTTTAATCGCGATATATTCTACCCACATGCATAATTTGGCTCAATGCTGAATCAACATAAAATAGCATCACATAATATCACCCATGTTACAATTACATATCATTCAGATCAATACAAAATTGCATTTTTGAAAGTTTTCCTACAAATTCCAAACAGCCCCTATGATAAGTTTAAATAAGCAACCCAAAACAGCCCAAATGAGATTAATTATTTGTTAACATACATAAAACCTGGATTCCATGTAATACTTAACTGAAAAAAACTTAGTGATCGACTTGCTCGTTTTCTGGTGCACTTGTCGGCAAGGAGATCATAATCGCTAAAGGCTTTGAAGCCCATAGATTGTGGTGAAAGTCAATAAGTATGCTCCCACCAGTTTATGTTACAATCTACAAAAATCAAATTAATAAGTCTTACTGATATATTTTGGAAGTGTGGGGATATTGTTCATGTCGTCGATTGTTTCATCATATTTTTCTTTGTAAATGGAGTATTTAACCATTGACTTTAGTAGAAAGACATCTTATGAAATTATGAATGAAATAACTTGTTTCTATTTGAAATGTAGTATATTTAACATCAGTTCCCATCCAAGACTTATAATCATACTCAAGCAACCCAAAAACTAGTAGTTTGAATAATCACAAAGAAAGACTTAAATAACTCAAATATGTGTTCATAAGAAGAGATTAAGGCAATGGGAAGTAAAGTAATTATATTAAATCACATTATAAAAAATTGTTAAAGTGATCAATATTAAGAATTGTAATAAAAAAATTAATTTTTGGACAAGAGTTTTATGACATTAACATACATCAGATTTTTTAACCCAAATCTAACAGACCCTTCATCATTTACAAATACAAAACTATGATCAGAATGTATCACTAAAAATATCAAGTAAAAAGTAAAGCTATATGATCTGTCATTGGCACAATATTAGCCAAGCTCATGCAAAAATGACACATGTAAATCAAACCCCATTGATTAACCATTAGCCAACCCAGTGATCCTGAACAAAGATAAAAGATTCATACCGAAAGGATAAAATATTACCTTTGAGATCAGATTCATACCAAAAGCTAAAGACATAATCATCTTGAATCTGCTTCCACTAATCTGAATATTTCGAGGAAAAATAATTAGATTTGTTATTGGCTATAAAGTAACTTATTGTGTTATTGCCTGGAAATCTCTAAACAAATAGGTAACAACTGTTTTACATTAAGGCATCTCATCAAAGATTTAATGTTTATTTCTTAAAAAGAATTATTTGTTAAGTCTAAATTTTCTTTACCATTCCATCATTACAATTTAGTGAGAACAAAATCTATTTATATGAAACACACATACAAAGAGAGATCAAATAACAATTAGTATATCATTATCACGTAAACCAATAAAGAGAGGAGAATAGAACTTAATTACCATTCTCACATCGTTTGGCTATAGCTCCAACTACCATTCTTAGTGTATGTGGATCCTCGACATCAAATGTAACGGCGGACTAATACCCCCTTGAGCCATTATCAGTTATTGATTAGCTTCTACATACACCAAATAAAGTAACAGTGAGAATTCTCTACACACTTTAAGAATGATAAAAAAACTAATTGAAATTATATATGTACTGTGTACGTGCATATAAAACTCCCTCTGACGCATCCTATTCAGCTTCATAACATCTTCATTGACATTAACACCCTGGTGATTCGAACTAAATTAGCGATTGAAAACAAATCATGTAAAAGAATGGACCAAATGATCACAATAGTAAAAATGTAGCATCTCCCAGATTCATAAAAGAATGCCTTAAAGTAAGCTCGCAGACAATCATAAAATGAAAGGTTCTTACAAACTTGATTGCTGTAAAATGTAACTATCAAGGATTTGCCGAAATCAAAATACAGAACAGTGATTTTGTAATTTGAAACTTGTGTGGATGGTTTTTAATTCTTTGTAGTTGGGTAATAATCATCCTGTTTTTTGAATCTTCTGTTGTTAACTGTTTGACATGACTTACAACTTTCAAAACTGTCTTAAAACATTCCCCCACAGCGGGTCTTAAAGTAGTACTTGCTTCACCGAATAAAAGAAACTTCAACATTGTTGCTGAATATCCATATAGGTTTAGAGAAGTAAGAAACAATAAGAAATCAACACTGTTACCGAATAATAAACTTCAAACAACAACGGTTACAGGAGATTATCATTCCAATAATATACGAAAAATGAAGTTCAAACATTTCAGTCATGATTTTCAGTGTGGCATAGATATGCATACATTAGATTTACCTTTTCTTAATGAATCATGAGTTGAATATTAGATTGTTAACAAAAGCATTATTGAACAATCAAAAAATACCCAATTCATAAACATAATTTTTTTTATTAATTATAAGTTTATAACAATTTGTTTGATATGATTTGGGGGGAAAAAGATATGTCGATACAGTTATAGAAAAAACTGGTTATGTGAGTTTTTATCCAAGGGACGGTAAAAAAAAGCATTTACACGAGATTTTAAGAAAACAACTCTGCTATATAAAGATAGTAGATTTAATACATATGGTTCCTTATATGGTTGTGTGTTATACAGATTGTAGTTACCTTCAGATTTCAAGATCGCGAGGCTCCTGCTCTTGCTGTTTTTGAGAAGTACCACGACGTGTAAAGACTCATAATTTTGTTGGTAAAAAAAATTGAAAATCATCATCTAAACATTGTGTCAAAACAGTCATGTTTATGTTGCATCATAAGATGCCCAAAAAATATTATGCTGTGAAAGTCAACATAAAAATCAGCAATTGAACAGCCTATAAAGACATACTTTTCAAGTCTTGTATATCTTTTTTTTCAAACTCAACTGCTTCTTCCCACAACACCCATCGAACAAATAAAACACATCGAGCATCATAAGAGCAAGTAGTTTACCAGGTAACCCCCTTTAATGTAGCTAACAAATATGTTTTATGATCCTACCTCATGGACACATTAAAAACATCCATTTTTTTCAATTACGTAGTATATAGCGAGATTGTTCATTGAATTATCTGCATCTAAAAATAGATGTTATAATAAAAAAATAAAAATAAAATTAATACGATTGTTAACAAAAATCGAATTAAGGTCAAATAGAGAAAAATTACCCATGATTTTTCAAAACGTGCAATGGATGTTTGATGAATCAATACTTTTTTATTCTTCGTGATGGCGTGTTTTTTGTTTCTGCATATCTGATTTTAGGGAGGATCTTCTACAACAACGTGGAAATGAATTTTGATATGAGATTTTTTTTGAATTTGAATATGAAGAATCGGTATAGATTTGAAATTGATGTTTGTGGTGGCAGAGTAGGGTAAAAGGAATTGGGGAAGAGGGTTTGTTGAAATTTGCATATAGAAGGTGATTCATCAGACGATTCTTAAAAATCCAATTTCCACGTGTCAATTGATTAGGTATTTTGGGAGAAGTACTTGTGAAAATAACCCTGCTTTATATAAGAAGTAGATCAGCCTAATTTAGTTACAGAGCTTTGCAAGCTCCTACAGCTGATAATGTATAGTATTAAGTTTGGGATAAAAGGTTCCGTACCAACATTAATCGAAGATCTTTGTTATGCAAAAGTTTATACTATTGTACATTAGTTCAAGTTTATCATTGTAAAACTCTAATCTGTCTAGCTTTATACATTATACCCGCTTAACTGATTGTAAGCTATTTTAAAACGACGCCGAGTTACAATGATTATGTTGTACACCATCACCATGCACAGTCGACTTACATTGATTGATCAATTCTAACATATGGCTTAAATGACCAAGACTTGGATATACCGTCAAACACCAAAAAATATGAGTTCTTGAAAAGTTCCACATTGTTTGTTTCATCCAAGTCAATAAACTTGCTTTGTATGCAAGATTCATGCCAACTTACTTAACTTAATCAATTCTTTTCTGAGTTTAAGCAACTCGAGGGTTTCAACACATAAAGCCTAACAAAAATCATCGTATATTGGCTCAGATTAAAACATCAAAACAATAAGAAGTCCTGTTTCAGAATTTTAATTTTCCCGGGCCGAGACAAGGGAGGAGGACAGTGGGCACTGTTAGTTAATAAGGCTCGTTTAGTAGGCTTAGCTCACCTTCTTAGGCCCGAGTGACAATTAGCAGAAAATGAGCTATTTTTCATAGATAAATAATTATTTTGACACATCCTGAAATAAATATGAAGACTATGATTTTGAGGCAAACGTGATATTTTCTTGCAACAGCTTTGCATCTAAACAAAACAAATTATGAAAGATACCAAAGATAAATGTGTTTGAATAATCTATACTATATAAGGAAAAACCCCAAAACCTTGAATATTGAAAAATGACTTTGTTGGATATGTAAATCTATGCTTACGTTTTTTAGAGAGAAAGAGATAGAAAGATGGTGGATTTCACACTTCTAGAGAAAGAAAGTTTAAGAGAACTATTTATTCAAATGAAATCACCACCCTCTCCATCAATGGAGAGGGTTTATATACCAATCCCATAAGATGGGCTTGGGCTTACATTTGGGCCGTCCATACAAGCATGGATCGGGCTTTTCCTTGTTTAGTTAATTAAAATATATCTAGACTACGAGCTACAACTTAATATATTGTCGGAGTGACCGAATCTTCCTAAATACGTAAAAACGTATTTCCAACAATCTCCCCCTAAGGGAGGTCACTCCAAACAAGGGCGTTACCTGAGTTACAATAATAAAATAAACCTAGCATACTATGCTTGTCTTGAGCTCGTAGTCTTCGTCTTTCTTTTCTTTTCCTTTTCTGGTGAACATACTGATGTGATCTTTGATATCAATCTTGAGCATTAATCTCTTGCCTTGATCTCGTGTATCCATCACTTGTGATCTTCGCCTCTTCGTGACACAATGTCCCACATACTTATACCTTCGTAATTCTTGAAAGCTTCAGAGTTCGATACAGCGGAAGACTTAACTTTTAGGCTTTCTTGAATTAAATGACATATTAAGTGCATAAAGTATAAGCATGCGGGGACGACTTCTTCTTGGATCCCGCAACGCCACCGTCTTCAAATGCCGCAACATAAGTAGAAACGAACGAAATGGCTTTGAACATTTCATTCTAATTCGGTAGCATTTTACCTCCGGTCGGTGAAGACCGTTGGACGATATAAAATATCGTACTTGTGGCAGGTAGATTTAATTAAAAATCTCCTTGACAAGATTTCGCGGGTAAACCCGTTCTCTTTACTCGACCGTCCAAAGCTGACTGTGAACGTAAAGAGTGAATCATTTGGATAAAATTATCCGCATGATTGAAGCCGTCAATTTTGATTCCTGGAACAAGTTTGATTCATTAAAGAATCGCACCATCGTTGCTTTCCAGTTGTCACGAGCTTGATTCATATTGAATCTTGCAAGTTACCTACCAAGTGCTGTTTGAGGTTAACACTAGAAGGATTTCCACTCATCACTGTGAACACTAGGGTGTCACTCTGAGTGTTCTGGCAAGATCACTGAGATATTGCGTAGAGGCCTGGAACGTGTTTACATTCAGTTAAGAATTAAACCACTGTTGCTTTCCAGTTATCACAAGTTTGATTCATAAAGAATCTCACAAGTCACCTACCATGAGCTTTTTGATATTCGCTCAAGAAGGATTTCCATCTTCATTGTAAATACATTCGTATTACTCGGATGTTCAGGCAAGATCATGAAGATTTTGCGTAGGACTCTTAATATCTTTCTTACTTTTCACATTGTGTGAACAAGCAAGGAATAATGAAAGTGTGTCCTATGAGATATTTGATGATCTCAAATGGCTCTAGACTCGATCGTGCACATTGGATTTTAGTGATTGGAGGCTGGAGAGGAGTGTCACCATTTCAATACCAATTTATTCGGAGTGAATAAATCAATAGATAATGCGTTGTCTCTGTGTGATTAAAATAAATATCTTTTAAGAGAAATCTGAGTTAGCTGGGATGGGTTGTGCATTGCATCACTGGGTCCATGATGTCTATCTTCAATATCAAGAATAATTAAAAATGATCTCAATAGCATATGTATTGACCCGGTTTCTGCCTAAGGTTGTAAGGAGGGCTTCTTTCTTTACACCCTTTATCTTTACAATTCTTTTTCATTCTTCAACCCCTTCAATGCTTACCAATACGTCATAACTATCACCTTGTTGTGATTGTTACAGTGCTAACTTAAGTACTTGGTCGGCATTCAGCTACGTTCACAATCTTTCTCCATCTTTCCTAAGGACTACTATTTCTAGCTATGGAATGTCCTTGGGAAGATTCCTCCGGTTCTAGAAGAATCATTGGACTTAACCTATCCTACCATCCTTATGTCACCACAATCTTCATAGTCGTGAAATAAATGGGTTTTGGGTAAGTATATGTCACCATGAAAATCCATTTTGATATGCAAATCCGTTTTGCTCCCCCTTAACATATGCCACGATATTCGAAAACATTTCGCATATGTCGGGATGAGCCAGCACGTTAAGTCAAACCATTTGTGATAATTTCCCATATTAAATCACATTTTCTCCCCCATATTAAAAAAATTAATCGATGTTTTTAATATCAATTGATTTAATGAAGTTTTAACAAAGGTTTTGGGAAGAAAAATGCGAGTCAAGTTTATCTTCATGATACCAAATGTATGAGATACGATATCGATTTGTAACATGATCACATATTCACCATATTAGAAAATAATTGACAAGGTTGGACCTGATAGATGAGAACATCATATGATAAGATCAAATGGTTCTTGTCAGCATATGTTGGTCGCCTCGTCACGTCTGAAGTCATCTCTTGACACCACGTGTACGATTGGTATTGTTGTCTTGACACCAATTTGTGAACTTGGCACGTTCGACATCCAAGATTCTGAATGCTTGACAATTGCTCCCCCTCAATTGTTGACCCGTATTCTATTGAAAGAGTTGTAGTCGTCGGTTGAGTAGTCGCATCGTCGAGTAAGTAGATACCAATTGTAGATTGCTATGGTTGTAGAGATGATAACTTCATAAAAACAAGACTTCTCTTGTTTTAACAAATAAATGCACTGAAACGTACATAGATTTGTGTTAGACCAAGCTATAAAGTAAACTTGATCCCTTACAAGGTTCTAAAGTAAACCTTGCCCGAGAAAATTAATTCTTGTTGTGAGCCAAAGCTTTCAAAAGAGATACTTGACTTTTAATATAAAAACCGGGTTGTAGTCTGAAATAAATACAAGCCATATAGGCATGTTTTATGAAATATTTACAACTTTTGTACGAACTCTATTTATGCCGTCGTGTCAATATTAATCGACATTTCTAAGGCCGTAAATATTATCGTACCAAAAGACATGCCTTTGAAAAATAAAGTAAAAATATTTTTGGATTTTTCTAGATTTTTCAATTTTTATGGTTTTTATATGGTTTTATATTTTTGTATTTTGCTTTTGTGGATAAAAATATAAACAATATATACAGATGATCACCAAGGATACGGAGAATAGTTTTACCACCACTATTCTTTCGCTTCATCTGCCAGTTCCTTTAGAGTCTCAGGCGAGAAAGTTCTCATTCCTAGCTTGTCGGCCAAAAATTCAATTCGAGCGCGATCTAAAGCCTTCGTGAAAATATCCGCCAATTGATACTCAGATCGGACAAAGTAAAGCTCTATTACTCCATTTTTCACTTGCTACTTGATGAAGTGGTAGCGAATGTCAATGTGCTTCGACCGGGAGAATTGAACATTGTTGCAGCATAAGGCAATTGCACTTTTGTTGTCACAGTACATCGGAATTTTGTTGAAACCTAGACCATAGTCAGTTAATTGCGATCTCATCCAAAGAATTTGAGCACAGCAACCGGACATAGCTACGTATTCTGCTTCCGTACTTGAAATTGCAGCGCTTTTCTGCCTTTTCGATGCCCAACTGATTAGTCGATCTCCTAGTAGTTGCAAAGTTCCACTCGTGCTACGCCTTGTATCTTGACAACCCGCGTGATCCGCATCTGCATATGCCATAAGTGCAATCGAAGAGTCCTTCGAATACCAAAGTCCCCGATTAATGGTTCCTTTAAGATATCGAAAGATCCGTTTCACAGTAGCCAAGTGTAACTCAGTAGGCCGAGTTTGATACCGAGCACACATACATATAGCAAACTGAAGATCAGGTCGACTAGTTGTGATATACAGAAGGGTACTGATACAAGCGTTTTTGCTTGGGTTCAGATATTATGTTCTCGGTATCCTCTCGAATTGATCTCGGTTCTAAGTGGAATGATTGTTCTTGGTCACTAAAAAGGAGAGTGATTTTCTAATCTACTAAAAGTTTTAAATGCATTAAAATGTAAACTTAAATTTAAAAGCAATTAAATTAATAACAATTAATAAAACTTGAATTAAAATTAAAATTACAATTAAAATATAACTATGAAATGAAGAAACAGAAAGTAACCCTTAAAAATGCTCAAAAGAAATTTGATTCGGAAGTTGACCTTGATTCGGAAGTTCACTCGGAACCTTCACTCGGAACTTTGTTCGGAACCTTTACTCGGAACTTTACTCGGAACCTTCATGCGGAACTTTGATTCGGAAGTTAGTTCGGAAGTTCCCCGGAACTTTTCGTTCGGATGTTCACTCGGAAGATTGATCCGGAAGTTTATCCGGAACTTAATCCGGAACTTTGAGTCGGAAGTTTATTCGGAACTATCAACTGATTCGGAACTTTAAAAACAAACATTCATTCGGAACTTTTGAATATAACATTCATCCGGAACTTTTGTTCATTCGGAACATTTGGTTCATCCGAAACTTTTGAAATTGACTCGGAACTTTTTAAAAGGAAATTTATTCGGAAGATTTGAAACTCATTCGGAACTTTTGTTGTTCATCCGGAACTTTGTGTTCATCCGGAACTTTTGTTCATCCGGAACCTGGGAAATACACAAGAACAGTAACTTCTACCGAAGAACAGGGAAAACGATTTTAATCCAAAATCAAGCTAAATAAGCAAAAAGGTTTTACCAAATTAACCAATAATCATTTAACTACCATGAATAACAAATCCCAACAGTAAAAACACAAATTCAACAACTTTTTAAAGATCAAATCAATCAAATAAGAACTTAAGAACTTGAATAAAAAGAGGAAAGATGAACAAGATGAAATGAAATAAATTGATGTATTGAATGATTAAGGTTTTAACAATCACAAAACAAAGATTAAAATTACAAGATTGAAGAAAAAAGATTAAAATCACCAAACACCCTAGTGGTGTTGGTGATACCTACGAACAGAAAGGGAGAAAAAAGAGGGGAGAAGAAAAACTAAAAAAACTGAATGAAAAGTGTGTGAGGGGATCCTTTATATAGGTGTTCCCTTTGGTTGGTGAGTGGGCTTTCTCCCGTTCTTCTTGTCTTCTCGTCTTTTCAGAAAAGTTGACGTTTTCGATTCTAATTCGGGATTTGTCGTCGATTAAATTCAGCTCGTCTTTTAATTTCTTCGTTTAATAGACTTGAGTTTCTTCGACTTATATAAATCTTCCATCTTTGGTCCTTTTCTTCGATAAATCTTCGAATAGGCCCAGTGACTTCAAATCTTTTGCATCTCTTGGACAATAGACTTCATCTTGAGTCTTTTTCTTCCATAAAACCCGTGCAATCCCATGTTTTCTTCAATATTCATCCGGTTGGCTCTGAAAACACAATAAACACAAAAACCACGCATAATTCCAAACAAATGATATTAAATACGCGTTTTGGTCTTGTTTTAGCCAGAATTAAGTGGTAAAAGGATGGGTGTTTACACACCTATCAAATCCCCTACACTTAACCATTGCCATGCCCTCATGCAATCCTTAGTGATAAAGCAATTTTACACTTTTCTCATAATTAATCAACCTTGGCCTTATTCAAATACTACTAAACAAAAATTAAAGTACTAAAAGAAATTAAAACTTTAAATGAAACAAAAGGATAGAAAACCATTTTCACTTGAAAATAGCTACATGGAAATAACTTGCAAAGAGATCAAGGACTTACATTAGGGCTTTGGTGCTGCGAAGATTTATCACCCTCAAGTTTCACGTTCCCCAAACTAAGCTTAAAAACGAGATCATTGTTATTATAAGTTAGCAATTCAAACACTTACACACATG
This sequence comes from Glebionis coronaria, assembly GCA_025667525.1. Taxonomy (NCBI): domain Eukaryota; kingdom Viridiplantae; phylum Streptophyta; class Magnoliopsida; order Asterales; family Asteraceae; genus Glebionis; species Glebionis coronaria. Next base: position 94,688,685 of record CM046876.1, on the reverse strand, counting down.
GCTTAATTAAATGCTTAAACTCCCTTATTCCTAGGTGTATCTCTTATATTTTATTTTTGTCTTAGAATGATCATAAAGATGCATTTTTGGACTTATTTCGATAGTTTATTAAGGCAGAAAGCAAAGTAGGACGATTTGATCAATAGTTAGCTAAAGGACAAAATCTCTTAAAACTGCATCTCGGGATATCAAAAAGTTCATATCTTGGCATAACTCGGTTCACGATTTGAGACCTTTCTCGGGCCGATATTTGGCATGTACTTCATACTTCATATCTTGAGAGACGTTCTTGAGATAATGGTCTTCTCTTCGTTATAGAGTTTCTTCACTTTGAGACTTTTGAGGGGTACTCCAACTTTGTTGACCACGACTTCATGATTATTTCTTCAATCTCTAATTGGGATTTTGAGATACAACGATCCGCCTCCTTTTCGGACTTGGATCTATTTATCCTCATACCTTGTTAGGGTCTTTTCGGATAGACTTCTCCATCATCTTTATGGGAGTTGATTTCCTTTCGTCGTGAGTCTTGATCCTTCATATTGATTTTGGGAATAATGCTTTTCACATCACTTTGGATCTTCAGCAATAAAATGGAATCCTCATGCCTTGTTAGGGCCTTTTCGGACTCGCCAATCTTCGCGCCCCGCTTCATAAGTTATGCCTTGGCTATGAACTCTTATCATTACCGAGCAACTTTTAAACGATCTTGGGCTAGAAGCTAAGTAACCTTTCAAATCGTACGACCTTACTTATTGCAGATAAGTTATTAGCAAGTGATGGGAGAATAGGCAAATAATTACACCAAGTGAGCTTGTGCAAGAATACTGACTTATAATTGACTCTATCATTTCTCGTCCTCCACAATTTAAAATCTCAAGTAATGAGACTCGTGGATACTTAGCCTAATAAACCAATTAAGGTCTACATGGTTAAGGATACTAGCTAGAATAAACTTGGATAAGTCTATTCGGGTTGAGTCAAAAAAATCGCAACGGGCCTAATATATCAAAGATTTCTAAACTAGCTACACCACTTTATTAATATTTTTGACTTTATTGCGGGATATATACATATGAAAGCAACGATGAAAATTTAAAAATTACAAATAAATGGCCAAAGTTAATAAAAAATTTGAAAAATGTTGAAAAATATGATTTTCCGGTTAAATGAAGGCATTTTCATGGAAAAGTCCACTTAAAACTTCGAGAAGTCCCCCCTACACTTAAGATAAACATTGTCCTCAATGTTTAAGCATGTGGGAAAAATCTCCCATACACTTATGACATTGTGCACGTTGGTTAACTCAAGCTAAGGATGAGACGACTAAAGTGACCAATTTCAAATGTGAGTATGAAGAAAAATTGAATCACGATAGTTGAGAGATAGAACCGGATTTCGGATAACACGTGAGCACGGTTCTTCAGAGATTCCGAGAGTGCACTAATCCCTGTAATCACATCACCACACAAAGACAAACACCTATACAGGTCCCCCTACACTTAGGAGGTAAACACATAAAAGGATAGATACTCGGGCTGCCTCCCGAGGAGTGCTTGTTTTTGATAACCGAGTCACGAGCCTGACTCGACCCAAAATTAGTTCATGGGGAACGTGGTGAGGGATGGAATCATCTCCTGAGAGATGTCCTCACCAAAGTACAACTTCACTCGTTGGCCATTTTTACCTTAAAATTAGGTCCATTAGGTTGAGCGAGCTCGAGAGTACCATATGGAAAAATTTGGGCAATGGTGAATGGGCAGGACCAACGAGATTTCAGCTTGCCCGAAAAGATTTTCAACCGAGAGTTAAAGAGTAAAACTTTGTCTCCAACATGGAACTCTCGGTTCTTAATCTTAGAGTCGTGAATGAGCTTAGTATTCTCCTTATAGATCAAAGAATTTTCATAAGCCTCTTTACGGAGTTCATTCAGCTCATTGAGTTGGAGCACAAGGCTTATTGGGTACAAGCATTTTTTCTTGGGTTCAGATATTATGTTCTCGGTATCCTCTCTAATTGATCTCGGTTCTAAGTGGAATGATTGTTCTTGGTCACTAAAAAGGAGAGTGATTTTCTAATCTACTAAAAGTTTTAAATGCATTAAAATGTAAACTTAAATTTAAAAGCAATTAAATTAATAACAATTAATAAAACTTGAATTAAAATTAAAATTACAATTAAAATATAACTATGAAATGAAGAAACAGAAAGTAACCCTTAAAAATGCTCAAAAGAAATTTGATTCGGAAGTTGACCTTGATTCGGAAGTTCACTCGGAACCTTCACTCGGAACTTTGTTCGGAACCTTTACTCGGAACTTTACTCGGAACCTTCATGCGGAACTTTGATTCGAAAGTTAGTTCGGAAGTTCCCCGGAACTTTTCGTTCGGAAGTTCACTCGGAAGATTGATCCGGAAGTTTATCCGGAACTTAATCCGGAACTTTGAGTCGGAAGTTTATTCGGAACTATCAACTGATTCGGAACTTTAAAAACAAACATTCATTCGGAACTTTTGAATATAACATTCATCCGGAACTTTTGTTCATTCGGAACATTTGGTTCATCCGAAACTTTTGAAATTGACTCGGAACTTTTTAAAAGGAAATTTATTCGGAAGATTTGAAACTCATTCGGAACTTTTGTTGTTCATCCGGAACTTTGTGTTCATCCGGAACTTTTGTTCATCCGGAACCTGGGAAATACACAAGAACAGTAACTTCTACCGAAGAACAGGGAAACGATTTTAATCCAAAATCAAGCTAAATAAGCAAAAAGGTTTTACCAAATTAACCAATAATCATTTAACTACCATGAATAACAAATCCCAACAGTAAAAACACAAATTCAACAACTTTTTAAAGATCAAATCAATCAAATAAGAACTTAAGAACTTGAATAAAAAGAGGAAAGATGAACAAGATGAAATGAAATAGATTGATGTATTGAATGATTAAGGTTTTAACAATCACACAACAAAGATTAAAATTACAAGATTGAAGAACAAAGATTAAAATCACCAAACACCCTAGTGGTGTTGGTGATACCTACGAACAGAAAGGGAGAAAAAAGAGGGGAGAAGAAAAACTAAAAAACTGAATGAAAAGTGTGTGAGGGGATCCTTTATATAGGTGTTCCCTTTGGTTGGTGAGTGGGCTTTCTCCCGTTCTTCTTGTCTTCTCGTCTTTTCAGAAAAGTTGACGTTTTCGATTGTAATTCGGGATTTGTCGTCGATTAAATTCAGCTCGTCTTTTAATTTCTTCGTTTAATAGACTTGAGTTTCTTCGACTTATATAAATCTTCCATCTTTGGTCCTTTTCTTCGATAAATCTTCGAATAGGCCCAGTGACTTCAAATCTTTTGCATCTCTTGGACAATAGACTTCATCTTGAGTCTTTTTCTTCCATAAAACCCGTGCAATCCCATGTTTTCTTCAATATTCATCCGGTTGGCTCTGAAAACACAATAAACACAAAAACCACGCATAATTCCAAACAAATGATATTAAATACGCGTTTTGGTCTTGTTTTAGCCAGAATTAAGTGGTAAAAGGATGGGTGTTTACACACCTATCAAATCCCCTACACTTAACCATTGCCATGCCCTCATGCAATGCTTAGTGATAAAGCAATTTTACACTTTACTCATAATTAATCAACCTTGGCCTTATTCAAATACTACTAAACAAAAATTAAAGTACTAAAAGAAATTAAAACTTTAAATGAAACAAAAGGATAGAAAACCATTTTCACTTGAAAATAGCTACATAGAAATAACTTGCAAAGAGATCAAGGACTTACATTAGGGCTTTGGTGCTGCGAAGATTTATCACCCTCAAGTTTCACGTTCCCCAAACTAAGCTTAAAAACGAGATCATTGTTATTATAAGTTAGCAATTCAAACACTTACACACATGGCTTAATTAAATGCTTAAACTCCCTTATTCCTAGGTGTATCTCTTATATTTTATTTTTGTCTTAGAATGATCATAAAGATGCATTTTTGGACTTATTTCGATAGTTTATTAAGGCAGAAAGCAAAGTAGGACGATTTGATCAATAGTTAGCTAAAGGACAAAATCTCTTAAAACTGCATCTCGGGATATCAAAAAGTTCATATCTTGGCATAACTCGGTTCACGATTTGAGACCTTTCTCGGGCCGATATTTGGCATGTACTTCATACTTCATATCTTGAGAGACGTTCTTGAGATAATGGTCTTCTCTTCGTTATAGAGTTTCTTCACTTGGAGACTTTTGAGGGGTACTCCAACTTTGTTAACCACGACTTCATGATTATTTCTTCAATCTCTAATTGGGATTTTGAGATACAACGATCCGCCTCCTTTTCGGACTTGGATCTATTTATCCTCATACCTTGTTAGGGTCTTTTCGGATAGACTTCTCCATCATCTTTATGGGAGTTGATTTCTTTTCGTCGTGAGTCTTGATCCTTCATATTGATTTTGGGAATAATGCTTTTCACATCACTTTGTATCTTCAGCAATAAAATTGAATCCTCATGCCTTGTTAGGGCCTTTTCGGACTCGCCAATCTTCGCGCCCCGCTTCATAAGTTATGCCTTGGCTATGAACTCTTATCATTACCGAGCAACTTTTAAACGATCTTGGGCTAGAAGCTAAGTAACCTTTCAAATCGTACGACCTTACTTATTGCAGATAAGTTATTAGCAAGTGATGGGAGAATAGGCAAATAATTACACCAAGTGAGCTTGTGCAAGAATACCGACTTATAATTGACTCTATCATTTCTCGTCCTCCACAATTTAAAATCTCAAGTAATGAGACTCGTGGATACTTAGCCTAATAAACCAATTAAGGTCTACATGGTTAAGGATACTAGCTAGAATAAACTTGGATAAGTCTATTCGGGTTGAGTCAAAATAATCGCAACGGGCCTAATATATCAAAGATTTCTAAACTAGCTACACCACTTTATTAATATTTTTGACTTTATTGCGGGATATATACATATGAAAGCAACGATAAAAATTTAAAAATTACAAATAAATGGCCAAAGTTAATAAAAAATTTGAAAAATGTTGAAAAATATGATTTTCCGGTTAAATGAAGGCATTTTCATGGAAAAGTACACTTAAAACTTCGATAGAATTCCCCCCTACACTTAAGATAAACATTGTCCTCAATGTTTAAGCATGTGGGAAAAATCTCCCATACACTTATGACATTGTGCACGTTGGTTAACTCAAGCTAAGGAAGAGACGACTAAAGTGACCAATTTCAAATGTGAGTATGAAGAAAATTGAATCACGATAGTTGAGAGATAGAACCGGATTTCGGATAACACGAGAGCACAGTTCTTCAGAGATTCCAAGAGTGCACTAATCCCTGTAATCACATCACCACACAAAGAAAAACACCTATACAGGTCCCCCTACACTTAGGAGGTAAACACATAAAAGGATAGATACTCGGGCTGCCTCCCGAGGAGCGCTTGTTTTTGATAACCGAGTCACGAGCCTGACTCGACCCAAAATTAGTTCATGGGGAACGTGGTGAGGGATGGAATCATCTCCTGAGAGATGTCCTCACCAAAGTACAACTTCACTCGTTGGCCATTCACCTTAAAATTGGGTCCATTAGGTTGAGCGAGCTCGAGAGTACCATATGGAAAAATTTGGGCAATGGTGAATGGGCAGGACCAACGAGATTTCAGCTTGCCCGAAAAGATTTTCAACCGAGAGTTAAAGAGTAAAACTTTGTCTCCAACATGGAACTCTCGGTTCTTAATCTTAGAGTCGTGAATGAGCTTAGTATTCTCCTTATAGATCAAAGAATTTTCATAAGCCTCTTTACGGAGTTCATTCAGCTCATTGAGTTGGAGCACAAGGCTTATTGGGTACAAGCGTTTTTTCTTGGGTTCAGATATTATGTTCTCGGTATCCTCTCGAATTGATCTCGGTTCTAAGTGGAATGATTGTTCTTGGTCACTAAAAAGGAGAGTGATTTTCTAATCTACTAAAAGTTTTAAATGCATTAAAATGTAAACTTAAATTTAAAAGCAATTAAATTAATAACAATTAATAAAACTTGAATTAAAATTAAGATTACAATTAAAATATAACTATGAAATGAAGAAACAGAAAGTTACCCTTAAAAATGCTCAAAAGAAATTTGATTCAGAAGTTGACCTTGATTCGGAAGTTCACTCGGAACCTTCACTCGGAACTTTGTTCGGAACCTTTACTCGGAACTTTACTCGGAACCTTCATGCAGAACTTTGATTCGGAAGTTAGTTCGGAAGTTCACCCGGAACTTTTCGTTCGGAAGTTCACTCGGAAGATTGATCCGGAAGTTTATCAGGAACTTAATCCGGAACTTTGAGTCGGAAGTTTATTCGGAACTATCAACTGATTCGGAACTTTAAAAACAAACATTCATTCGGAACTTTTGAATATAACATTCCTCCGGAACTTTTGTTCATTCGGAACATTTGGTTCATCCGGAACTTTTGAAATTGACTCGGAACTTTTTAAAAGGAAATTTATTCGGAAGATTTGAAACTCATTCGGAACTTTTGTTGTTCATCCGGAACTTTGTGTTCATCCGGAACTTTTGTTCATCCGGAACCTGGGAAATACACAAGAACAGTAACTTCTACCGAAGAACAGGGAAAACGATTTTAATCCAAAATCAAGCTAAATAAGCAAAAAGGTTTTACCAAATTAACCAATAATCATTTAACTACCATGAATAACAAATCCTAACAGTAAAAACACAAATTCTACAACTTTTTAAAGATCAAATCAATCAAATAAGAACTTAAGAACTTGAATAAAAAGAGGAAAGATGAACAAGATGAAATGAAATAGATTGATGTATTGAATGATTAAGGTTTTAACAATCACAAAACAAAGAATAAAATTACAAGATTGAAGAACAAAGATTAAAATCACCAAACACCCTAGTGGTGTTGGTGATACCTACGAACAGAAAGGGAGAAAAAAGAGGGGAGAAGAAAAACTAAAAAACTGAATGAAAAGTGTGTGAGGGGATCCTTTATATAGGTGTTCCCTTTGGTTGGTGAGTGGGCTTTCTCCCGTTCTTCTTGTCTTCTCGTCTTTTTAGAAAAGTTGACGTTTTCTATTCTAATTCGGGATTTGTCGTCGATTAAATTCAACTCGTCTTTTAATTTCTTCGTTTAATAGACTTGAGTTTCTTCGACTTATATAAATCTTCCATCTTTGGTCCTTTTCTTCGATAAATCTTCGAATAGGCCCAGTGACTTCAAATCTTTTGCATCTCTTGGACAATAGACTTCATCTTGAGTCTTTTTCTTCCATAAAACCCGTGCAATCCCATGTTTTCTTCAATATTCATCCGGTTGGCTCTGAAAACACAATAAACACAAAAACCACGCATAATTCCAAACAAATGATATTAAATACGCGCTTTGGTCTTGTTTTAGTCAGAATTAAGTGGTAAAAGGATGGGTGTTTACACACCTATCAGGTACCGATCATTCCACGATAAAGTGTCAGATCAACGGCAACTCCATGTGAATCTGCATCAAGCTTAGTTCGTTCCACCATTGGAGTATCCACGGGGCCGTAAGATTCCATCTTATATTTCTTAAGCGATTCAAGGGCATACTTGGATTGATTGATAAAGATGCCTCTGGGACTCTTAGATATCTGAAGACCTAAGAAGAATGATACCTTGCCCATCATTGACATCTTAAACTTGGAAGACATGAGTGTCCCAAACTCATCCGATAAGGTTTGGGTCGAGGCTACAAATATAATATCATCAACATATATTTGTACCATAATCATATCTTTACCTCGTTTCTGAATGAACAGCGTGGGATCCACCTTGCCTTTAGTGAAGCCTTGGAAAATGAGGAATTGTGACAGTAGATCATACCATGCGCGTGGAGCTTGCTTCAACCCATAGAGAGCCTTCTTAAGCTTGTACATATGATTAGGATATTTAGGATTCACAAAACCATCCGGCTGTTGAACATAGACCTCTTCCTTAATTTCACCATTCAGAAATGCTGTCTTCACATCCATCTGATAGACGATCATATTCATGTGGGCTGCATAAGCGAGGAATAGTCTAATAGCTTCCAAACGGGCAACAGGCGCAAAGGATTCCATAAAGTCGATGCCCAATAATTGCTTGTATCCACGAGCTACTAGTCTAGCTTTGTTCTTCAATATTCCACCTAACTCGTCGAGTTTCACCTTGTAAACCCATTTCAAAGTGAGTAACTGCACTTGATCCGGGCATGGGACAAGTTCCCATACTTCAAGACGTATAAATTCATTAAGTTCTTTTTGCATAGCTTCTATCCAACATGATTGAGTAAAAGCTTGTTGCCATGTCTTAGGTTCAACTTCAGTGAGAAAAGCATCAAAGTGACAAAACATTGCACTTTCTTGTAACTGACTTCGTGTGGATACCGGATGATTAGGGTCACCAATAATAGAATCTATAGGATGATCCTTTGTCCACTTGCTGTCATGTTCACGAATCCGTGGATTGGAGTAAACTGTAGTTGGAGCTTCCGAGGTGGACGACCCGGCTTGATTAGGGTCGGGAATTGGTACACCAAAGAATGGAAGTTCACGCATTTAAGCGAATTCCAAATCGTGATCATCATCATCCTCTTCATCATCAATAGGCATGACATGGGTAGTTGAAACATGTGTTGGTTGAGAATTACTTGTTGAATGTATATCTTGACCAATTGTAGGTGCAGATGTATCTGATTGTGCAACGGTTGCTGGAGCGACAACTTCGGTTACCGGAGCTATTACCTCAGGTTCTGGAGCAACAATACTTGGAGGAGTAAAGAATTCAACAAAGAACGGTTGAAACAACGTATCCCATTCAGTCCTAGAAGGTGGTGTAAATGATGATGAAGTAGGGTTGTTTGGGACAAGACCAGAACTAATGTTACTGGGTCCCATTTCATGAAGTGCGGTTTCAGAGCTGCTTTGCTCAGAAGCCATTGCTGTCAGCTCAGCAAAATCAACATTCATAGTTTCGAGGATCTTGCGAGAGTTACGGTTGTAGATTCGGTATGCCTTCTTTGCGGGGGCGTAACCAATGAAAATACAAATATCAGCTTTTGGTTGAAGTTTTCCCAAATTGTCACCATCATTATTTGGATAGCAAAGAGAACCAAATACATGAAGATATGATAAATCTGGTACTTTTCCATGGAAAAGCTCATAAGGTGTTTTACCATGGCGTTTACGAATTAGTGACCGGTTTTGGGTGTACACTGCTGTAGATACTGCTTCTGCCCATAAAAACAATGGAGCCTTTTGCGTAAATTAACATCGTTCGAGCAGCTTCCATAAGTGTGCGATTTCGCCTTTCAACGACACCGTTTTATTGTGGAGTGAGTGCAACGGATGTTTCATGAGATATGCCAACTTCTTCATAATAATCACGCAAGATTTGATTCACAAATTCGGTTCCATTATCTGTACGAATGCGTCGGACAGTAGTGTTGAGACGCACTTGAATCATCTTGAGAAATCTGATGATGAATTTAGGTGCCTCATTTTTTGCTTTAAGAAATTTCACCCATGTAAACCGAGAGTAATCATCGACAATGACGAGGATGTACTTTTTACCACTAATACTTTCAACACGCATAGGTCCACAAAGATCCATATGCGACAGATAAAGTTTCTCTTGGTTGGTGTCTTCAATCTTGGGTTTGTATGATTTCTTAGTGCTTTTTCCCATTGTACACGCGGAACACAAATGATCCTTGTGAAATGATAGTTTAGGAAGACTACGAACAAGTTCATTTTTCGCCAAGTGATTAATAGCGTCAAAGTTAAGATGAGATAACCGTCGATGCCATAACCATGACTTAGTCTTTGATGCTTTGGAGAGAAGACATACGGGAGAAGCGGCCATCATGTCTTGTAGAGACAAAGTATACAAATTATTCCCTCGAGTACCTTTCAATAAATCAACCCCTTACAAATTACGAATGAAGCAGGTATGCTCTCGAAAAGCAACTTCTAGGTTTGCATCACAAAATTGTCCCACAGAAAATAAGTTGTGACCGAGACCTTCCACGTAATACACTCTCGAAATTATAACATTCCCAATATGATATTCACCATAACCTATTATCTTTGCAATATGATCATTTCCAAATCTAACCGTACCAAGAAACTTGCTGACGAAATTTCTGAGCTGAGAGCGATCTCCGGTCATATGCTTGGAGCAACCAGAGTCCATATACCAGAGAACAATTTGGACCACCTGTTTTCAACAACAACAGTAGACAATGCATTGGAAAATATTGGTTCCGGAGTGTTAGCAGATACAGATAAAGTATTATCAGAATTGCTAACATTTTTGTGACCCTTAGATTTCCTGCGTTTTCTAATGTGAGTCTTAGCATTAACAGGTTTTACTGTTCCAACTTTCTTAGGTTTTGGATTATTCGCGGGCACTACAGTGGGAGTAGACCTATTTAAAGGGCACTTGGTTCCTACGGTAGTGTCGGTGTTCCTAGTTAAAGGACACGCTTGTGTTTTGGTAGCCTTGGTACTCCTAGTTAAAGGGCACGCTTCCTTCGCTTTAGTGGGAGTGATCCTAGTCAAAGGGCACATATTTTCTACTATAGTGAAAGTTCTACCAGTGGGGCGCCACATCCAACCAACTTGGGTTAACACTTTCCCAGACGGTTTCCATTCTAATACATTTTTCCGGGCATACATCTCATTCACATGGTCAATAAGGCAAGAATCATGACGACTAGAAAACATACATTCATTGCAATTCCAACATTTCAAATTAGAATTCACACTAGGCTTAGAACGTTGCACAACCGCAGAGCCTTTAGGTTTAGCTACATGATTCTTTTTATTCAAAACAGAAATAACATTCCTAGGATGGTGATGTTGAGAAAAAAAACAAAATAACAAGGTAACAAATTGGATCTGTTGATTCAACAAGAACGCCAGAAACAATCCTTCCAACTATCGTTGATTCAAAAAGAATACCGATAATCAGGTAACTCCAACAATCGTTGATTCAACGAATACCCGATTATTTGGATGAAATCAAACAATAAACCCTAACTTGGATTTAAGTTGATTAACAAAAGACTAAAAGTCTGTATTTTTTTATTCATAACTTCATAATAATTCAATACAAATAAGTCCTAATTTTATAGGAAAAACTAAACTTGGAAAAAAAGATAAAAAATTTTCTTAAAAAACATAAAATAAGATTACTAAATAAAAGATACCACAAATTAAACTAAATAACCAGTTTATTTTTATGTTCCTCCATCATTCTCCCTCACTTCAAAAAACTCGTCCTCGAGTTTGTGTCGTTCGTCCTTATACTCGTAGCATCCAAAGTTGTATCCCTTGCATCAAATTTCCTTTATTTATAATGAATCTACCTCGAATCTTGATCGTCTTTAAACCCAACTTGTCGACCATGGTAGTTTGGATCATTGATGAATAAAGATTAGTAGCCACAACTACAATGTCTTTAATGTTATCTTTTTCCCGACCAAATTCTTCTTTTCTGATAAATCCTTCTTCTTCCCCTATGACATCTTTAATATCAGTATTATAAACTAGCATAGATTCTTCTTCATATTGATCATCATCAAATATTGGAGGTCCTTCATAATCATCACTAGTCGCACCATAATCTTCCCATTCATCAAAACATGAATCATCACCTTCAAAAAACGGATATTCTAACATCTTAATCAGGAACTTCGGCTCTTTATACCAACTGATGTAGCGAAAAACAACTCTTCCAACTGATGTAGTTTAAAAATAACAAGGATAGATAATTGAATCTGTTGATTCAACAAGAATGCCAGAAACAATCCTTCCAACTATCGTTGATTCAAAAAGAATACCGATAATCAGGTAACTCCAACAATCGTTGATTCAACGAATACCCGATTATTTGGATTAAATCAAACAATAAACCCTAACTTGGATTTAAGTTGATTAACAAAATAACAAGGTAACAAATTGGATCTGTTGATTCAACAAGAATGCCAGAAACAATCCTTCCAACTATCGTTGATTCAAAAAGAATACCGATAATCAGGTAACTCCAACAATCGTTGATTCAACGAATACCCGATTATTTGGATGAAATCAAACAATAAACCCTAACTTGGATTTAAGTTGATTAACAAAAGACTAAAAGTCTGTATTTTTTTTATTCATAACTTCATAATAATTCAATACAAATAAGTCCTAATTTTATAGGAAAAACTAAACTTGGAAAAAAAGATAAAAATTATTCTTAAAAAACATAAAATAAGATTACTAAATAAAAGATACCACAAATTAAACTAAATAACCAGTTTATTTTTATGTTCCTCCATCAGATGGGCTTCTACTTTCTTCTTCACTTGACTACTAGATGGGGGCAAGATCCTATCATTCTTCTTGTTTCTTTTAAGCTTAGATCTTTGAGCCTTAGTAGTGGTGCTTACTCCTGTAGAAGGCAACACGGGAATATTAGAAGCTGGTTTTGATTGCGCCTTATCTTTAGTGATCAAAGTTTGAGATGGTTTAGTCCTAGGGCCCTTATTAATTGGTGTGACGGCTATAAGGTTCCTTTTGATTGCACTAGAGGACGATGCTGAGACAGTGGCTGCGTTATCCACAACATTCTTACCTTTTAGAGTACGAATTGTTTCCTTTAACTCAGCCAAGACCAGATTTTTATCACAAATTTGTTCCCTCAAATCAGATATTTCCACCGACTTTCGATTCAATTGTTCAATCAACGATTGATTCTATGCAGTGGTATCAACACTTGCGGGCTTTACTGAATCGAAGAGTCGTGTATTTTTTTGTTTTAAGTTATCAAGTTTGGACAAAATCTTGGAAACTCGATTATCTAGATCAAGTTTAAAATTCTCAGCGGCCTCAAGTACGTTCACACAATTAAGCTCCTTAGTTTTCTCTATTTCTATCGGCAAAGATGTAGCAACTTGGTCACTTGGCTGACGCTGTTTTGATTGTAAATTCAATTGAAAATTCTTTTCAAAGATTGCATCATCGATATTAACACCTTCGAATGACGTTCCAAAGATTTCTTGAATAAATTGTTGCTTGCATTCAAGCGAAATATAATGTGTTTGAATCTCATCAAAACGTTTTGAAAGCGAAGAATATGAATCTAGAAGCTTTAGAAATTCAGCGTCAGATTCGTGACAAGTACTATCTACCACAGTATCCACAGATTCAACATTATGCAAAATAGAATCATTATCAACACTTTTATTCACACAGACGGAAACTATCATGAGACATCACTTGTTTCAGAAGCTGATCATTTTGGCGTGAAACCCGTTCTATTTCAAGTAAACTGTTTTCATAAGCATCATCTATTTCATTGAAAACACGTCTAACTTCTTCTATTTCCAAAAGCAAATCTTGATCAAGAGTACTAAGACAAGCTTTAACATTCTTTACAAACGGAACAATTTCGTCTCGAAACGCAGCTCTAGTGTGCTCAAAGTTCCATTCACCTTCCGTTATGGCCGAAGCCGTCGTACGTTCCAAAATGACCTTGTCAAAATCGGCTAAGTGTTGGTGTACCGCATTTAAGTTAACGGACGCCTTACTTACCAGTGGAATTAACTTCGTTAAATCCGTTTTGACAAGTGTAGGAGACGTACTAGGAAGGTTTTCATTTGACAAACTTTAGGGCACAAGAACTGTTAATTCAGCTAATTCCTTTTGTAAGCGAATGCGGGTCTTTTTAGAAAGTTGATCTTTATTATACGTATCATAATCAATCGTATGGAATTTTGAAAACATTTTAGAATGAGTTTCATCCGCAAGTGACTGTGTCTCCTCAGTACTACGAACAAAAGGTGCTTTTTTCGATTTGCCAATTAGGGTCATATCATAAAGACACGGAATATATTCCTGAGCTTGTTTTGCATAACCGGGATTAGGTGGTAAATCTTGAAGACGCTTAAGTTCGAGTTCTTTAAATGATTTAGTTAAAAGATGAACCTTTTCTGTGGAAGCGTATTGTTTTAAAAGCTGTTGTTCTTTGAATTTAAGAAGTTTGGTAGCATTAATTTCCGATTCAAACTTTTTAGACTCGAGAGTTTCGAAATCCATTTTAAGTTTCTGAAAATCATTGACAACCGACTCTTTTGCTTTTAATTCATTGGAAAGATTAGCTTTTAATGATTCTATTTCTTTCAGTGTTCAATCTTTTCAAAACGAAATTGGTCAAATTCAGAACATGTTATTTTCTCTGCTTGAGGGACGATTTCAAAAGTTTTGACCTTTTCTTTATGCAACGCAAGCTCAACAGTTAGGGTGGAATTGGTATCTACGGATTTTCTGAGGGCCATATGCATTTGATCAATAATATGTTTAGGTACCATGACCAAATCATGTTGAGCATAAGATTCCATACCCGTCGTAGCATTTGGTTGAGGTTCACTCAAAATTTGTAGGATTGGGTACCACATCATTTGAGTTACTAGTCCCCGAATGTTGTTCGAGGTTGTCATTTTCATGCCCAACTTGATGTTGGTTATCATCAATATTATTAGATGTGGTTGGTACCTCACTGACGACATCAGAACCATAGTGAGAGAGATTAGCAACAAGAGCAGCTTGGGCAGAGTGAATCTCATCACAATCTGAATCATAAGCGTCAAGATCATCTGCTTGGTAAGCTGCATTAGAAGTAGAAACGACTGCAATGCCTTCAGTATCTGTTGCCCCTGGGTCTGCAAGAAATTCTAACTCCTCTGAATCCAAAATCTTCCCCTTAGACTAAGCATCAACCAAATACATCTTCTCACGAAACCATACATCATCCCTTCTCCTCTTCGGCTGAGTGCATTGCCTAGCCATATGACCTTGTCCTCGGCAATTATAGCAAGTCACAACCTTTTGAGGACCAATGGGGCTTCCATTTCCATTAGCTTGAGAATTCACAGCTTGAGCATTCACAGTCCTTATAGGAGGTCCATATGAATTTTGCCTTCCCTGAATAGGTTGCACTGTTACTTGACCATCTTGAACAGTAGCTTGTTGTTGAGGATTTGAAGAGGTGCGGAGCTGATTGTTTGTTGGTGGAAATCCTCTAGTTGCAACAAGTTTTGACAAGTAGGCGGTGAGATGGTTTAGTACATCAGCTGGCGTATCATTTGGAGTAAAGACCGGTGCTTGGATTGGTGGAAGTTCATTAGAGTAGAAAGCTTGTGCTGGTTGTGCTTCTATTGGAAAATATCCTTGCTGAGGAGTATAGCCCATTGGAGAAATGTTGGCTTGTGAAGGTGATGTCTGATATGGTGGTTGCTGTGGAAAAGTTTGTTGATGAACACTTTGTTGATATGCTTGCTGTGGCATCATTGGTGGTTGATAAGATGGTTGCTGTTGTTGCTGATAGTTGTGTGGTGGTGGTTTGCTACAAGTATGATGGTTACTGATAAGTATAAGCCATGTTTTGTTGAGAAGCATACATTGCAAGTGGATCATGAACTTGAGGTGTAGACAACCGAGCCTCGATCACATGGCATTCGTGTTGTTGAAGAAAAGCTTGAAGTTGATCCACATTGGTGTTATGCAAGTCCTTAGCCAATTTAACATCCGTCACGTATTTTTTCCATTCTGGAGGAAGAGTGTTCAAATACTTGGTGTTCAATTGAAAGGTAGGAATTTCCATGCCATAGATATTAAGCTCATTCAACAATAGGGTAAATCTCAGATAGTAATCATTGAGAGTCTCCCCTGGCACATAGGCAAACTTATCAAAAGTATCATAAAGCTTACACTATCGTTCTTGTTTAGTTAACGAGGTGCCTTGCATTAGAACCCGAATTCTATCCCATAACTCTTTGGCAACTTTATGTTTGCTGACGAGTTTGTAGAAATCTGGAGGAAGGGCTTGGAGAATGATGTTTGTAGCATACTTATCACATTTGTCTTGAATCTTCATATCTCCAGTCAACTCACCCGTTGTGCGAGGACAAGTAGTCGTACCTTCCGTCACTGTACCATAATCTAATGGTCCATTGAGCACCGATGCCCAAATGACATGTCCATTCTCTTTGTTCAACATGTAAAGTTCCATTCGGGAAGTCCAATCCTCGTACATAGACTTCTCCAACATTGGTGGACGATTATCCGTACCCGAGAGGATGGACTTATCCGTAAGAGATGTGTACCTCCATTTCAATAAGTTAAGATTTACAAAGTTGATCGAACAATGAAATAAGGTTAAGTGTTTTTGTGTTGTGGTGTGTTAAAGTCGAGAAACAATGTTAAAATCCCCTAAAATATGTTCTCGATAAACCAAAAGTTCCAAGTCAAAATTACACACGATTGTTCGAAATTTTTTAAGGAATAAGTTTTGGATTGTCGGAATATTGATTTCTATCGGAATACTCTTTTCTGTCGGAATGTTGCTGGTATCGGAATGTCTAGATCGGAAAGCCCAGATCGGAATGTCACTATCGGAATGTCCAGATCGGAATGTCACACTATCTGAATGTCCAGATCGGAATGTCACTATCGGAATGTCACTATCGGAATGTCACACTATCTGAATGTCCAGATCGGAATGTCACTATCGGAATGTGCAGATTGGAATGCCACTATCGGAATGTCCAGATCGGAATGCCACTATCGGAATGTGCAGATCGGAATGCCACTATCGGAATGTCCAGATCGGAATGTTGCTAAAATAAAATGGACAGAGTGACGTCACAAGAATCCTTAAAGCCGTCGGAATCCCAGATCGCAATACCAGATCGGAATGTCACGTCGGAATAAGGTTTTTAAATCCAATGATCGCAAAGTGGAACCAATAGGTTATTGCGATCAAACCACACAGACTAGTACTTTCCGATGGAAACACTTGCAAGAATTTCGGAATGTTGAGAAACAAGAAATTTTGCAACTTTCGATCCAAAAAAACTTGTGTTTTAATCAGAACCAATATACCAAACTCACTACGACTTGATAAAGGAATGTATTCGATGTTAAAACACAAACAAACACGAAAAAATTTTGATGATTCGGTAAGAAACAATCAAAACCACATGTTATGCATAAGAAAGCATAAACAACACAAGTACCAACCTATATTTCATCCCAAGCTCTTGATACCATTTGTTGGATATGTAAATATATGCTTATGTTTTTGAGAGAGAAAGAGATAGAAAGATGGTGGATTTCACACTTCTAGAGAGAGAAAGTTTAAGAGAACTGTTTATTCAAATGAAATCACCACCCTCTCCATCAATGGAGAGGGTTTATATACCAAGCCCATAAGATGGGCTTGGGCTTACATTTGGGCCGGCCATACAAGCATGGACCGGTCTTTTCCTTCTTTAGTTAATTAAAAGATATCTAGACTACGAACTACAACTTAATATATTGTCGGAGTGACCGAATATTCCTAAATACGTAAAAACGTATTTCCAACAGACTTAATTATAGAATTTTTGAAAAATTAAATGCATAGAAGTTGGATATTAATTATGGAATTGTTGAAGAATTAAATGCACATAAGTTGGATAAAATAGAAAATGTTGAAAAATTAAACCATAAACAATTGCATAAGTTACCGGGTCACGGGTTCTACTACCAGGTCGAGTAACTTGGTCACGAGTTCCACCAATGGGTCAACCCGGTCGAGTCATCGGGTCACGGATCAACCATCGGACCAGCCCGATTGAGTCACCGGGTAACGGGTTCGGCCATCGGGCCAATCTTTTCGACTCACGGGTTCAACTATCGGGTTAACCCGATCGAGTCACCGGGTCACGGGTTCAACAACCGGGTCAATCCTGTCGAGCCACCGGGTCACTGGTTTCGACCACCGGGTCAATCCTATCGAGTCACCAAGTCACGGGTTCAACCACCGGAACACGGGTTCGACCACCGAGTAAACCCGATCGAGTCAATGGGAACGGGCTCGCCTACCGGTTCAACCCTAACGAGTCACCGGGGTACCGATTCGACCATCGGGTCAATTCATAAATCATTAACTATATATCGCTAGGCAATTATTGGGTCACGAGTTCGACAATCGAATCAATTAGCATATCATTAATTATATGTCTTTAGGTAATTCACCTGCTATGCGCGGGTAATCGTCTAGTATATTCTAAGTCATTAAAACTCGAGGATTATCCAGTTTCCTTGCATGCAACAAATACTTTGCAATATTTCAATTGTTTAAACGTTTCATTTTGTATTGAAAATCAACAAATAAATCAGTCAAGTTATGATGATCAAAGTTTTCCTTTCTAAGTGAAGATCATGTGTATATATATACATGTTGTCAGACTGATCATTAGTCATAACATAAACAAACCAAAGTTGTCTCTAAACAAGTTTTCGGATACAATCATGAAAAGTGCGTCGTTGATGGTGTTGTTTTTTATTATCTTGCTGATGAATGGTAAGATAGAGCATTAGGTAATCTTTCTTTTTTTCTAACAAGTTTGGGTTACATTAAGAAAAGCATATCTTGTTTCAGGAAATCAACTATCCAGGGCTCGTACATTTGTTGCAGGTTCACTTGATGCAGACGTCCGGCCGGTCAATGTCATAAACAACTCGGAATTAAAATGTCACAATGATGAAGATTTTTATTATAAATGTCCACCTCATAAAACATCGTTTTGTCAAAAGGGGAAATGCTTCTGCTACGTACTTCCCAATTCGAGAACTTTCTCATATTTCAACTGAAATATAGGTGATCCAAATGCACACCTCTTTATTTCATTATACGTCTAAACTACGTGACCTCACTTGTAACTGGAATTGCATAAAAGAGTTAAACCTAATGAAAACCTTTTATCATATATATTATTCAACAATAGTTTTATACTACGTATATTTTATTACCATTTGAGTTTTATAATAAGGTTTTAAGGGAGTGTTTGGTTTCTGATGTAACGGAGGAATGGGTTTTATTGCAAATAGGGACTGTACTCTGAACGAAACTGAAAGATCGACCAGTTTGTCATAATCCAAAAAGCTTTTGTGTAAAACTAAACCTGGCATTCAAGAAAAATGATAGTGCAAAATTAAGCAGAAAATGGTACGTAATGCAAGCAATGATTCAACCAAGAAGTGATAATTAAACCGGTAAAACTCGAAAACTAATTCATTAGGTATGTGTTCGTTTGCAAGACACTTTATTGCTCGTGTTGGAGTTCCTGGTCTTGGTTTTTTATTTCTTTTCTGCATGAGACAGCCAGAGGTTTGCTTACTCGAGTGTCTGGCCAATATCAAGATCATAAGTGACCTTGACAGAGGACATATAATGGCTTGTGTTACATACGACCAAATATTAGAATCATCAAGCACCAATCACTTTGTCCTATACCGGCATGTTATCCATCAATAGAAAATAAATTGTTCATGTTCATGCGCAATGACTAACGAATTTTTTTGTTTATGTTCGTTTATTAAGAAAATAAATTGTTTTTGTTCATTTATGTTCATTTATTAAGAAACTAAATGAACATAAACGATCGAAATTAAATGAACGAAGAAAAAAAAACTTAAAATTTATAAAAATATGCATCAAAACTTATTTTAAGTGTTATTATGATCAAACATATGAGTTTTAAAACTATACAGTTAAAAGATATAGTAACAAAAAAATAAATGAATATAAATAAACGTTGACGAACACATAATTCGATGTTCACGAACATAAATGAACATGACTTTGTTCATGTTCGTTTATTTAACAAAACGGACATAAAAGTTTGATCATGTCTGTTCATTTAATAAACAAAAGAACATGAACGATATGTTTACCATACAATATAATTCATGAAATGTTCACTTTCAGTTTGTTTACCGCCGCCACGAGAAACATTGTGACCAGCCCCGGCCCACAGGACGGAAAAGTCTATCCTGTAAAAAGGGGTGATAAGAGCGTTGCTTCCACCATGCTGCCATGAGCAACGAATTGCACATCAAATAATAATTGAGTAAAAAAAAAGTTCCAAATGGTTCCAAGGTTCATGTTGCAGGACTTTTGAGGTCTCTAATCTAACGACCATAAAGAATATTGGTCAACAACGTTACTTAAAATCATTCTACTAGCTATGTATATGTATATATATGTAGTGTTAAACGATGATCTTTTTGTGTGTGGTAATTATGGCTGATCAACCTGCAAGCGTTCCGATTTCAGTAATAGGGCCTCAGTTTGTTGCATCATCTCAAGTTGAGCTTATAGTCGAATCGTATGCACCAGGGAACCTTTTGATCACTGATACTGATCACGAGATTTTGTTCAGAGTAAAACCAGCCACCGCAACCTTCCATCGCAAACGGTTGTTACTCGACCCTGATGACAGACCTCTTTTACTAATTCAAGAGAAGGTGATATGAATTTTTTTTCAATTATTAATTAGACTGTCGGTTTTTTTGTTTCTTAATTCGAAGCTGACATACATGCACTATATATATATATATTACTTCCAGAACATGAGTTTACATCAACGATGGAATGTATTTAGGGGTGAAAGCGATGCGGATTCAGACTTGATATTTACGTCAAAGTAGAAACACATAACTGGGTGGCATAAGATGCAGGTAAATGTATTCTTGGCAAAAAAAACTGGCAGCGAGGATAATTGCGATTTTAACATCAAGGGATGTTTTTCAAAGAAGAGAAATTGTACCGTTCATACGAAAGAATCTTCAACACCGATAGCCCAAGTATGTTACGTTATTTATATTTTTCCTACTTCCAAATATTTACTATGAAAAAACTAATTATATGGCTGATTCTTATATGTAGATGCATAAATTTAAACCAAAAAAGAATGCCAAACATACCAAGGGAAAATACATGGTGACACTTAATCCTAATGAGGATTGCGCATTTGTGGTCGCACTAATTGCGGTTCTCGATGGTATGCACAACGCTGATAAAAAGAAATCTAAGTCTCAAGGTGTTGGAGGAGCTGTTGACCTACTTAATCTGGCCATGTCGTAAATTGAAGTATGGTTACACACACGGACTCATAGTTTGGTTCAATATCGTCTTTAATCTTTCTTATGATCTTATCATTGTGGTTTATATATCAAATTCGTGTATAATTATTGCTGTTGATGGTATATGAAAAACTTTCATAGCAAACCATCAAAAAAGTGTAAAATAGTTTTTTTAAAAGTATTTCTGAATGTGCTTTAAGATCGTGTCATATATGTGTCATATATATGTGTTTTGTGACATCATTTCTACAAAATTAGAATTGTAGCAAATTTCTTCTCTGCCTGTTTGAACCCTAATCCACTCTCCTGCAGAAAAGAATACAACTTTACAACTGACCCTGGTAAAAGAGGCTAGCGATATTTTTTATGATTCGCAAGTGAAAATTTGAGAGCGAACTACTCACCAGATTTATTAAGAACACATTTTGACAAGTTATTTCTAATTCAGAAAAGTGAAGTAGAACATGGAAATACATGAGCAGAATTACCTTTTTGTACTGAAGGAAATGTAAAATGGACTCAAATAATGTGTAGAATATAAAGAAAATTATGAATGCATTCTAATCCATTCAGAAAACAGAATATGGGCAGATTCCTGCCACCTATTGACCCAGATGTGATAAAATGGGTAGCTTGGATAACGGGTCAAAACAAGTACTCTAATTTATAATGCATGTCATGTCGGATAATGCAAGTATAAAGTGTTCTCCCTAATTCTTATACTCCGTATGTACTAAAAAAATACAATTTCGGCAACTTTCGATCTGTATGCCCCAGTTGCTTTAGTTAAACTTTCTGTTATTTACCCATTAACCATTTGGTTTGATAGAGATAAAATACAACCAAATCAACCCATTGATACGTAAATGGTCAAAATTTCTATTTTGGGTAAAAGACTAAAAGAAACAATCCCGGTAAAATGGTCAAATTTTCCGCCTCTACTTAGATCTAACAAAATGAAAATCGGGCTCGGACAGAAAGAAAGCATAAAGGCTCGGTCGGAAAGAAAGAAAGAAAGGGTCATTCGCCTCAAACTCATGGGCATTGGATTACAGGCTTGGACAGAAAGAAAGTAAGTTAGACCTGTCTTCTAGGTTTGTTATACTAGTCTTTTTAAGTTTTGTTCATATTAAATGATTTTCATTTTGTTAATATATTATACGTCATTTAAAACTCAATCTTCAAAATTACTATAGTTTTCATGAGGGTTATCCAGTTTCCTTGTATGATGCAACAAATACTTTGCAATATTTCAATTGTTTAAACGTTTCATTTTGTATTGCAAATCAACAAATAAATCAGTCAAGTTATGATGATAAAAGTTTTCCTTTTTAAGTGAAGATCATGTGTATATATATACATGTTGTCAGACTGATCATTAGTCATAACATAAACAAACCAAAGTTGTCTCTAAACAAGTTTTCGGATACAATCATGAAAAGTGCATCGTTGATGGTGTTGTTTTTTACTATCTTGCTGATGAATGGTAAGAATAAAGCATTAGGTATTCTTTCTTTTTTCTAACAATAATGTTTGGGTTACATTAAGAAACGCATATCTTGTTTCAGGAAATCAACTATCGAGGGCTCGTACATTTGGTGCAGGTTCAGTTGATGCACACGTCTGGCCGGTCAATGTCATAAACAACTCGGAATTAAAATGTCACAATGATGAAGATTGTTATGATATATGTCCACCTCGTAAATCATCGTTTTGTCAAAATGGGAAATGCTTCTGCTTCCTACCTCCCAATTCGAGAACTTTCTCATATTTCAACTAAAATACAGGTGATCCAAATGCACACCTGTTTATTTTATTATACGTCTGAACTACGTGACCTCACTTGTAACTGGAATTGCATAAAAGAGTTTAAACCTAATGAAAACCTTTTATCATATATATTATTCAACAATAGTTTTATACTACGCATATTTTATTACCATTTGAGTTTTATAATAAGGTTTTAAGGGAGTGTTTGGTTTCTGATGTAACGGAGGAATGCGTTTTATTGCAAATAGGGACTGTACTCTGAACGAAACTGAAAGATCGACCAGGTTGTCATAATCCAAAAAGCTTTTGTATAAACTAAACCTGGCATTCAAGAAAAATGAAAGTGCAAAATTAAGCAGAAAATGGTACGTACTGCAAGCAATGATTCAACCAAGAAGTGATAATTAAACCGGTAAAACTGGAAAACTAATTCATTAGGTATGTGTTCGTTTGCAAGACACTTTATTGCTCGTGTTGCAGTTCCTGGTCTTGGTTTTTTATTTCTTTTCTGCATGAGACAGCCAGAGGTTGCTTACTCGAGTGTCTGTCCAATCTCAAGAAATGTGTTGAGGTTGGGCAAATAGAAAGATTATAAATGACCTTGACAGAGGACATACAATGGCTTGTGTTACATACGACCAAATATTAGAATCATCAAGCACCGATCACTTTGTCATATACTGGCATGTTATCCATCAATAGAAAATAAATTGTTCATGTTCATGCGCGATGACTAACGAATTTTTTTGTTTATGTTCGTTTATTAAGAAAATAAATTGTTTTTGTTCATTTATTAAGAAACTAAACGAACATAAACGATCGAAATTAAATAAACGAAGAAAAAAAACTTAAAATTTATAAAAATATGCATCACATCTTGTTTTATAAGTGTTCTTTTGATCAAACATATTAGTTTTAAAATTATACAGTTAAAAGAAATAGTAACAAAAAAATAAATGAACATAAACAAACGTTAACGAACGCATAATTGAACATTCACGAACATGACTTTGTTCATGTTCGTTTATCTATACTTCTATACTATTATATAAAGAGGCTTACTCCAAACCTAACTCCGATCTTAAAAAATTACCAAACCTAACTCCAAACCAAAAATTAATATAAGAATGTTAGATTTAAGCCATTAGATCATATTTGATAAATTAATCTCATCCATTCATTTTTTGAAACAAACTTTTGTAACAACTTTTGTAACAACATTTGTAACAAACTATTTTAAAAACTTTTATTTTTAAATTAAAATATCTTTTTATTTATTTATCTTTTTAATAATCTAATTTCGCCATATTTTTAAAAATTTCGTGCTCTTTAATTTAACATCCATTTTAATATATTTTTGTTAAATTTTAAATTTTTCAATGATATTGAGTTTATTTAAATTTGATTTAATTTTTTACTTTGAATATATATTTGATGAGTTAAAATGTAACATTTGTTCGCTAAAAAATAGTTATCGGGTACCGGCCGCTGCATTGCGCGGGTACCATGCTAGTTTAACTAAACGGACATAAAAGTTGATGGTTTATATAGTTCATAACAATAATTTAAAACCCTAATATGGATCAAAGAACGCATAGCGGAAACAATTAACAAGATCATTAATTTAACACAATTATATTAATCAAAATTAGGGTTACATACCTTTATCCTAGCGAGATCCACAAGACGACGGAACGAACGGCAGCTAGGATTTATCACGAACACCACCAAGAATATAGTCTAAAGCAAGACTATATCACGCTCTTGTACACACGTAATACGGCGAGTTAATCGTGAGTCTAGCACGAACAAACCGAGCTTCAATGCTTATGGAATATCTACCCAACAACCCTAGAGATGGGCTAGGACTAGATAAAATAGCTAAATCGAAAACCAACAAAAACCCCTAAGGGTGTGTGTGTCGATCGCAGGAAGCAAGAGAAAGGGGAGAGACAAAAATTATGAAGGCCTTGGGGTTGTTTATTTAAGTTTGGCAATCCTTGGGCTCCAAGTAAATAAACAAGAATTAGGAAACAAAAGTTTCCCTTTGCCCCCTCTCTTCTTTGGCCGACGGACGCAAGCCCCCAGGGGGTGTTTGCGTAATTTTTGTTTTCCTTCTTTTCACTTCTATTAGTTTCCATAAAGGTCGTTAAAACTTAACTATTATTTATTAACGATCGTTAGTTAAGCTTTGGTTTGATTTAATAAATATATATAAAATATATTTAATAAATAAATTAACCCTTTACGTTATGTGTGCAATCCCGTGATCCCGAGTTCGATCCTATCTCACGACTACTAATTTTAAGTCCATAAACTTTCAGCTCCCACTTGGACAAAATTCTAATATCGTGATCACATTGACTAGCGTCTAGTTACACTAGCAATGTCACTAGCACAAACCGGGTAAGGTCTCCTGGACAAGAACCTTTTAATGATTACATCATTATTATTGTCCTTTCATTTCAAATACATCGTTAATAAGGATATGGATCTCAGTCATCCCTTCATTAACTATTATGTTTCTCGTTTACGGATATAGCAAGATTACCAAAACACATTTGGGTGGGGCCACACAAACATCTTACTACTCCCCCGAGTGGCCCAGTTGTATTTATACTTCAAAATGATTTGAAGGAAACAAATCCCATTTTGACTACAAGCAAAACACATGAACTTTGCAACACTTCTGAAAATAACCCTTATAACTACCAGTTACGTTTAGCGTTAGGTTACCTTACAGAAATGCACTGCATTCAATGCAGTTTTCTGGTATCTCGGGTCTAAGGATAACTATTTATGATTTACTTGATGACAAAGATCCATAAAGTAAAATCACATAGTTGGGATAAGTCCAATATTAGATCCATCAAACATCATCCAAAATTGACCAATATACTTTCAAGTCTGTCACTATTTTGAATTGTCTTAGTTTAATAATACTCTCATATTATTAATCGAAAACGGACATTTAGAAACATCATAATGCTCATGGATTAAAACATGTAAAATAGGATACAAAATCAAATAACAGAAAAATAAACGAAATCTAATCTTTATTTCATCAATTCAATAATGTCTTACATCCTTTATCCAAATCCTAATCAACAGAGTTATTGCATGAATTCGCTAGCTAGTTGCAGCCCAATTGCCTCGGCATGCTTAACTACCTTTGGCCTAGATAAAGCCTTAGTAAAAGGATCAGCTACGTTATCATCTGTGTGAACTTTTATTAATTTTATTTCTCGAGCTTCCACTTGTTCTCGAACGTAGTGATATCTACGTTTAAAGTGTCTGGCGCCTTTCATAACTCCAGGGTCATTGGCGAATATTATTGCAGCAGAATTGTCACAATATATATCAATAGGTTCTTTAATTGAAGGCATCACTCCAAGATCTCCAATAAACTTCCTAATCCAAACAGCTTCCATTCCAGCTTCTGAAGCGGCCATGTACTCAGATTGAGTCACATGCATAGCAATGGTTTTCTGCTTACTGCTCTTCCAGTCAACTGCTCCTCCATTGATGACAAACACGTAACTCGTCTGAGACTTCGTATCGTCTTTATCACATTGCCAGGACGCATCACAGAATCCTGTTACATTCAATTATGTGTCTGGTTTACCCCCGAATACCAACAACATATCTTTCGTACTCCTCAAATACTTTAGAATATGCTTAACAGTAGTCTAGTGGAACTTTCCTGGATTCTGTTGGTATCTACTGACCAAGTTCTGAGCAAACACCACATCAGGCCTTGTGCATCTTACAGCATACATAATAGATCCTACTGCCGAAGCATAAGGCACCTTCAGCATGTAAGCCACCTCTTCGGGTGATGATGCATCTTTCTCATGACTTAACTCATGCTTAACCTCCATCGGTAAAAAACCTTTCTTAGAGTTATGCATGTTATACTTCTTCAATATCTTATCAATATAAGCATCTTGGCTAAGACCAATTAACCGTCTACTCCTATCTCGATAGATTTTAATTCCCAGAATATATGTAGCATCTCCCAAATCCTTCATAGAAAAACATTTACCAAGATAATCCTTAACTTCCTTAAGTCTTGGAATGTTGCTTCCCATGATTAATATGTCATCGACATATAGAATTAGGAACACTACATTACTCCCACTAGCTTTGCGGTATACACATGGCTCATCACGATTTTGAATAAATCCGAACTTTTTGATTTCTTCATCAAATCGCTTATTCCATTGACGTGATGCTTGCTTCAAACCATAAATAGATCTTTGAAGTTTGCACACGCGCTTTGGATATTTAGGATCAACGTACCCTTCCGGTTGTTGCATATAGATTTCTTCATCTAAGCGACCGTTCAAGAAGGCAGTTTTAACATCCATTTGCCATATCTCATAGTCATAGTATGCTGCTATAGCTATGAGAATCCTAATAGCTCGTAAGTCTGCTACAGGAGAAAATGTCTCCTCGTAGTCTATGCCAAAAGTTTGAGTAAAACCTTTAGCCACTAAACGCGCTTTATAGGATTGTACATCACCATCCATGTCGTTTTCTTCTTATAGATCCACCTATTTTTCACTACTTTAGCATTTTTAGGCGCGTCTACAAGAATCCAAACATCATTGATTTCTATGGATTTCATTTCCTCATTCATCGCAACTATCCATTTTGACTTTTCTGGATCAGACATTGTGGATCGATAGTTAGCAGGTTCACCAAGATCCCCTACTTCCTCCTCATCATCCTCTATGTAAAGACATAGTTTGTCTGGCGCACGTATGGTCCTTTGAGACCTACGTGGAGGAATTAATTCCGGTGGAACACTCAGACTTTCTGGTTCTACAGGAATTTCTTCGCTAGTATTTTCAGAAGGCAATGTATCTTCTTGAATTTCTTCAAGATCATAATTTCTCCCACTGAATTCTTGATTTACAAGATCATTTTCAAGGAAGTCTCCATACCAAGCCACAACTATTTTGTTCTCAGCCGGATAATAAAAGTAGTAACCCATAGTTTCCTTAGGGTAACCTACAAAGATACATTTTACTGAGCGTTGTTGGAGTTTATCTCCAGAGTCACGTTTAACATACGCCTCACAACCCCATACTTTTAAATAATACAAATATGGCTTCTTGCCATGCCATAGTTCATATGGTGTCTTATCAACCTTCTTTGTGGGAACCATATTCAGAATACGAACAGCAGATTCAAGAGCATAATCCCAAAAGGATAATGGTAAAGTTGTAAGATTAAACATAGATCGCACCATGTCTAATAATGTACGATTTCTCCTTTCAGATACACCATTTTTTTGTGGAGTATATGGAGAAGTAAGTTTCTAAACAATTCCATTCCCTCACTTAAATAATCTTTAAACTCTTGACTTAAATATCCACCACCACGATCAGAACGAAGAGCTTTAACCTTCTTTCCTAGTTGTAACTCTACTTCTACTTTAAACGTTTTGAATGTTTCAAACACCTCATGTTTATGCTTAAGTAAATAAACATAACCATAACGGCTATAATCATCCGTAAACATCAAAAGGTGGCTAGCACCTTTCCTTGACACATGTCTAAGTTGTCCACACACATCAGTATGTATGAAACCAAGTAGTTCAGTAGCCCTTTCAATATTGCTATTAAAAGGTTTCTTGGTCATCTTTCTAGAGATACAAGATTCACATTTATCAAATGATTCATCATTGATACTTTCCAAAAGCCCATCACGTTAAAGCTTTTGTATGTGAGTCTTCCCAATATGGGCAAGCCTACAATGCCAAAGATAAGAAGAGTTCTTGTCTAACTTACTCTTCTTATTCATGCTAAAAACAGAATTATTTTTCCTATTGGAATTTTTATTATGTATGTTAATTTCAAAAACACCATTCACAGAAATTGCATCAAAATAGAATAAACCATCTTTAAAAACAGAAATTCTATTATTATCAATCGTGTGATTAAATCCAAGATCCAACATACAAGAAAAGGAAATGACACCCCTAACAATTGTAGGTGCATAATGACAATTATTTAAAAACAGTACTAAACCCAAAGGTAAAACTAATTTAAATATTCCTATAGCTTCAACCACTGCTTGTGCGCCATTGCCCACTTGCAGGAATTGTTCCCCATAGGTAAGCCTCCTCTTCAACACAAATCCCTGCAGGGTATTACAAATGTTAATACCACATCCCGTATCATATACCCAGGAGTTTGATTTGTATGAAAGATTAAATAACTCTATCATAAATAAGTTACCTGAAGATGGTGCTGCAGCAGCTAGCTCAGCCTTCTTCTTATGTTCTGCCATTTCATGGAGATAGAGAGAGCAATTCCTCTTCCAGTGTCCAGTCATCTTGCAGTAGTGACAAGTCTCATCTTTCTGAGATTTCTTAGCAAAGTTCTGATTCGCTTTTGATGTAGTCGCAACTTGCTTGCTCTTATCAACCTTGCCTTTGCCTTTCTGTTTCTTATTCACTTGCGATTTTGGTTTCGTCACTCTACCCTTTTGTACATAAAGTACTTAAGGAGTAGCAGTGGATGCCTTATCTTTCAAACCCTTTTCGAAGTCAATGAGCATTGCATGCAAATCATTAATTGTCTTCCCCATGCAATGCATATTATAGTTACGAATGAAATCATTGAAGTCCTTATTAAGGGACCTATTGATCAAGTTAATAGCCATATTATGATCAAAGGGTTGTCCTAGTGCGATGAGTTGTTCCATATAACCCCTCATCTCCATATAATGAGGACTTACGGACTTTCCAGGAGCTTGCTTGCAACTATGTAGAGCATCAACCAGATCATAGATCTCTACAGCTTGCGGCGTTTCATACACAGCCTTGAGTTCATCAAGCATTTGCTGAGGTGGAAATAGCTCATACTTCCTTTGAAGTGATGGAGCCATTCTCCCTAACATTACAGCAGCCACCTCATGGTGCTTCTTAACGTTAGCAGCGTGTTGAAGCCTTTCCGCATCAGATGCTCCTTCAGCAAGATCCTCCGGAAAAGGAGTTTCCAAGATATTGATAGTACCCGCTGCTCTTAGAACAATTCTTAGTGAGCGATACAAGTCATTGAAATTAGGGCCAGTAAGTTCAGGCCGTTCAAAGAAAGCTTTGAATGCCGAGCTTATTGTCAGATTGCTTTCGGGTTGAGCCATTTTTACAGAAATAAGTTCAAACATTAGTATTTTTGATAATAAAATTCAAGAAAATAAAATTACCCCGGTAATAAAACCATTGTATTTTCCTTGATACTAGAATCCATATTGACATAGATTCATCACATCAGTTGATCTGCTAGTGACAAATGTATTCAACACTGTAACTTGTCGAACAATAATTGACAAATAAATTTGCAATTTCTAGATATGTTAGGGATTTACATTGCCAAAATCATTTGCATTGTAAACATGTTTTATCCCTACTTTATGCCTTAAGTTTCCAGTTCTCACTGAGTAACTCAATTAAGTCGACTAATCTAAAGAACGTAAAACCTTCATGTGAAATCTTATTCAATCATGAAGTTTTCTCTCCATTACAACATCGTCCGATATCTTATATGACGACAATTGTAACTTCAAGTGTTCGTCAATTAGAGGGCATATGACTTAAATTTTTAGGGTATAGATTTTGGTGTCAAAATCATGTATGGAGAAGCATGCATACATCTCCATAACATAAGTTTAATAAAAACATTTAGTAAACTTTTTGGTGAGACTAAAAGTTCATCATATACTTGCAAGTTGAGGTATTGGTTAAACCAATTACAGATTTTACACACAACTAAATTCACACCATACTTTTTATAGAACTTAGTTATAGCACAAAGCAATAACCTTATTCATTGTGTTTCGGATGTGAATTAATGTAGTTAAATCAACCTTAAAGAATTGTATCAATAACAACCGTAGGTAATTCCAATTTTGACGCACAGGCGAGCCGGGAATTTGGTCAGCGCTGAAGCATAACACCTCCTTCCTTAACTGGGTACTTGACCAGCGGTGCGTTATACCCACTTTATAGTTTGCCAAAATTGAGTAGGCCGTTAAGTTGCTATTGAAATTCTAATCAACGCAAATCATATGTAATTTACATCTCAAAACAATTCATTAATTTTGATAAGATTTAGTCCGTATTATTTTTCTTGGAAAAAATACCCTTGTTTACAACATACAATATAAAAAACGCATGAAAACAAGTAGTACAAAAAAAACTAAATCAAATAGCCACATGCATAACAATTTATTCAAAGAACATCAAATCTAGGGTTTTTATGAACATAAAAAGTCTTCCCTAATTTTAAAACTTTGAATCAAATAAAGCAAATAGCAATCAAAATTATATGATCCGTAAGAAACATGCATGTTTATTACGAATCTCTCACATTCTCTTAACAATTAAAAACTACGGATCGTAACCACACATGACATAACAATTAATTCATGCAAAACATCTAAAGTTAATTACCATTTAATTTTAGGGTTTACAAAAAAAATTTTATAAAAATTCGGCAATAGCCGATTTTAAAAAAAACAATAAAAAACAAAACCCTAATTTTTATAAAACCTAAAAAACAACATGTAATTTTTAACACAAATCAATATTAGTTAAAAAACTTTAGATCTTGATAATTATAATCATGTTAAAACGGCTCTCGATGCCACTGCTTGTTTATATAGTTCATAACAATTATTTAAAACCCTAATATGGATCAAAGAACGCATAGCGGAAGCAATTAACAAGATCATTAATTTAACACAATTATATTAACCAAGATTAGGGTTACATACCTTTATCCTAGCGAGATCCACAAGACGACAGAACGAATGGCAGCTAGGATTTATCACGAACACGACCAAGAATATAGTCTAAAGCAAGACTATATCACGCTCTTGTACACACGTAATACGGCGAGTTAACCGTGAGTCTATGATGAGACTGCTTTTATACATGGTCTCATCGTCCAAAACGGCCTTAAAATGCATAAAATATCATAAAATAGACCAAATATATGCTCGTGTTTGTTACTTGTGTATTTTTAGGTACGGATATTGAGGAAATGGCAAAAGAACACAAGAATCAATCAAAAACGGACACGGGAAATGAAGTCGCACAATGAACCGGGCCCAAGTTTGGATTTTGCAAAATTACCCTTGAAGAATTGAAGATTGGCAAGAATGGCCCCTCATCTTTGAAGAACTTGTCACAATTGACCCTCCATTTATCAATTGTACAAGTATGGGCCTTAATATTTGAAGATTGTACAAGATCAGTCCTTGGAATTTGAAGAATATACATTTTACATCCTTGGAAAAGCTTTTGGAAAAGATTGTGCCATATTTGACAAGTTATCAAAAGTTGATAAGAAGGGATTGGGCGCTGTTGGACATTTTATACAACTTGAAAGAAAGTGGAAAACCTAGGGACTTAACCTGTCAAAACCACAAACATCCCCACCCAACCTGCACATGACACGTCAACCCTACCCACCCACCAACCCAAACCCATTAACCGACCCGTCCATAACCCATTACCCAACCCAAGTTATTAACTAAAACTGGGTCAACACTTTGGTCAAACCCACCCACTTAAACTGTTTTCCCCCATAACATTTATTTAAAAAATTGATTAACCAAATCAGATTAAAACCCCTTTTTAAACCCAACGAACCCTAATTAATCCCAGTTTAATTAGAACCCAAACCAAAGGGGTTTAGGCTATAAGTGTGCAGATCCTCAATTGGTCAAGCTCTCACCCAATCCCACCTCTCACAAACCCTCCACGTGTCCATTGGTCCCCTCCCCACTCATCCCCTGCACCCGTCTCTTTCCACACAACCCTAGGAAGGGACAAGATCAACGCCTAAGATTATCTACTTGTCCTCCAAGTTCAAACAAACGTCTAAGATCAACCAATGCAGCTGTCAAGTCACATGGGACGATTTCTTGACCAAAATCAGTCAAACTTCAAAGGGCTCTTTAGGCATTTCCATAGAATTAGGGTTTCAGAGTTTATATTTTTTAATTTATGTTCTAGAATAGTCCAATGAGGTGTATAAAATGAGGAGCCTGTTCCTCATTTAGCTTGTTCCAGTTTTTTTTGCATAAACTTATGTAATTCCTTTTTATAAAATTAAAAAGTTTGGTGTTTGTTATTTACAACTGTAATTCCTTTTTTAATCTTGATAAAAGTTGGTAGAAGTTGTATGCAAGAGCTGAGTTCCACATTTAATTCGTGAAAGATTTGAGTAATTCAAAATTTTCAAAAAGTTTGGTTAGAATCTTGAAATCACAAATTTATAGGAAGTGAAAGTGGACTATAAAGTTGTGATTCTGTGATTGTTAGAGTTTTTGAAAGGTGTTTAAGATTTGAGAGGTTTGTGAAAGGTTTTTAAAGAAAAAGAAAAAAGTTGAAACAAGAATATCCATATTGCTTGCTTTTCTGTTTTTCTTCTTAAACAGGTGGTACTTTGTTGATTTGTTGAAGATTTCTGCTCCAACCCGAGTTGGAAGGAGGTGACAAAGCTGTCACAAGGGTTTTGGAAGTAAAACCCTTAGGTAATTTACCTTTTCCTTTGGAAAATTTCAGAAAATAGCAAGTTCATGTAATTTGTTTGATTAGTTGTTCAAGTGTGTTAAAAGTGTTTGATTTGTGTTTACTTGAGATATTATGCATGTGAGATAGCATATGAATCAATTTGGACAGATTTTGGAGGGTTTTGATTTGATAAAACGTTTTCAAAAAGTTTAAAGTGGTGTTTGGCTACGTGTATTAGCAGGGCACAAATCATTGTTTATGATTAAGAAAGGTGTTAAAGAGTTAGAAAAGGATTGAGATAGGGTGTATGCTAGTAATAGAGTAGATTTGAGCTAGTTTTAAGCAAGATTGGTAAGTTTTAAAGGAAAAGTGAGTTTCAAAATCTGCTATACATCAATCTGCTTGTTTTATTTGGATTTTAGTGCATGATCTTTGACTTCTGTTGAGATTTAGGTTAGAAGGGTTATTGGACTTGTTTTGGTGCTAATTGAAGAGTGTGTGTGCTAAGTTTGGGACCTTGAAAGTCTTTGGTGTGCCTTGTGTTGCTCAATTAGTCCCCAGACCTGCATAGAGTATCACAGAAACTGGACTTGCTTTAGTGTGCTTTGTGTTTGATCATCTTGGTTGCTAGGTGCTTGTATTCGCTTGTATTTGACTCCCTTCACTCAGAAAGAGTGAAGGGGTGCCATTGTGTCCCATAATCATCACCAAAACACGACACCAAGCCCTCTTGGTGTGTTTCACCACCTGTGAAGACAAAACAGAAACAAAGAACAAGTGTTCTTGAAATTTTGGGTACTGGACGAATTTGGATCTTAATATTGGCTTAATCTTGTATTAAAAAGATTATTGGAGTGTGATTTGAGCTTGTTAAGTTCACTGTTTTGTTTTGGAAAGTTAAAAAAAAATATAAAAAAGAAGCAAAAAGGGGGGGGGTTAGCACACCTCGAACCCACGACCACTCGCTCAACACACACACCTCTTACCGCTGCCCTAGGGACTTTGACTGGTAAGAGGTTGTGTTGTTTTAAATATAAAGGGTTTTCTTTTCTAGCTTATTTAAACAAACCGTAGCTTATTCACAAGTTTCCAGCTTATTTGTTTAGACTTTTGTTTCCATTTTATTTTTCCTAGGATTAGAATAGGTTTAGGGATTTTTCTGGCTAAAAGTTTTATTTTTCCTTTTATTTAATCATTTAATAGGATTATTTTTAGTTTTATATTTAAAAAGTCAATTAAAAATATTAAACAGTAGTATAAAAATACAAAAAAATAGTTTTTAGGTTTCTAGTTGTATTTTTGAGATTTACATGTAAAAAGGTTTTCAAAAACATTAATTTTTGATTTTGTTTAATTTTAGGGTTTTTTGGCAACTTTAAAAATTAATATAAAATTAATTAAAAGGTTTCAGAAACTTTTGTTTACATTTTCTTCTTAGTTAGAATATTTAGGATTTTTGAGAATTTTTTAGAATTTATTTGAGGACTTTTAATTTTTTAGAATATTTTAATATTATTTTATTCATTAAAATAAAAAGTTTCATTTTTATTTCTTTTTCATTTTTCCTAGATACTAGACATTAAAATAGGACCTTTTTCACTTTCCAAATAATTTTTAGGCTTTTCAATTAATTTTTAGAATTAATTTAAGATTTAATAGATTTTAATAGTTTTTAGGAGTTTAAAAATAGTTTAATTTGGTTTTAAAATTTTTAAAAATAGTTTTTAGTTTAATTAAGTCATTTTTGAGGTTTACAAACTATTAAATCTTGTTTAGGGATTTTTAATATTTAAAAGTGATTTTTAGGGCTTTAATTAGCATTAAAAAGTCATTATTAAATTAATTAAAAGGTTTTGGCAAGTTTGAATTTTTTGTAAACTCTTAGAATATTATTTGGGAGTTTTTAGTAATTTTTAGGAATTTTTAGGTTAAAATTTTAAATTTTGTGTTTTTTACGTTCTTCGTCGTAACTTTCTAATAGTGTTTTTGCCTTATTTTTCTAATTTTTTCGTCTTCGTCATTTTCTCTTCTTTTCTTCTCATTAATAATCATAAACATAATCAATCAATTCAATTCACAACACACGTGCCTCCTCGAGAGAACGATCCCCACTCATTGGGTCATAAGTGCTTGGTTTTCCTAAACCGACACTTAACGCTTACCACTATTTTGTTGCCTCTTTTTCCTAAAAGGGTATACAAAAACACTACATCATAAATGGCGCCGCTGCCGGGGAGGCGTGTTGTGTTTTGATTGACCATTGTTGTTTTTCTATATTAGCCATAAATATTATTGTATTAATAGCACTCTATTAATACGTATTATCGTTTTTCGGTTTTTGTGTGAATACTATTACTATATTGTATACGTAGAACAATAAATACACAAGTACTCCAAATACGTGAGCAATCACAACCTTGATTCGGGATTTCATCACTCGATCATTGTATTCGAATCTCAAACCAAAGAAAAAGGCAAAAATAGATAAATACTTTCGTGAAGCTTAATCTTGATAATACAAACTATAAGGTGGGTATAAGGCGGTTGTATTTCACAACCTAAAGGAAAAAGGCTCTTAAGTGCTTCGCGCCGCCTCGTTTCCTCCGCTTGCTTGTGCGTATTTGATTTTGAGAGTGAATCGAGGGTTTTGCCGCCCAAAGTATTACTACATATCATATATATTTTCTTGGTTTCCATTTGATTAAACCCTCTTGAACGATTTGGTGTTCCACCATCGTTCTAAAGTCATCGAAGGCGTTCACTCCACGTGATCGTTTTCATTCCTTGAGGCCTTTTTAATCAAGAGATTTGATTAGTAAGGAGATTTGTGGACTCATTGTCTACTTAATACATTCACCGATTCCAAAAAAGGTTAATACAATCAAAAACCACAAAAAAATTGAAAAAACACAAAATACCAAAAAGAATCTTCTTTGCTCGCCTTCTCGTTGTACGTGACGTTTATGCAAACTCGCTCTAAAGCTAGACGTGCTCGTAAACGAAGAAACAAGTCACTCACTCAATCTAGTGAGGAGTCTCCAAGTGAGGAACCTATTGTAGAACAAGAAGCTATCATGGCTAATCGTACTATGATGGAGTTGCTTCAAGCACCCACCGAGGGTTTTGGAGAGGCCATTGTGATTCCCGCCATCCTTGCGGAGAACTTTGAAATCAAAACGGGTTTAATGTCTATGTTGCAAGCAAACAAGTTTCGCGGTCATGAAAAAGACAACCCACATTATCACATTAGGCAATTTAATCGTCTCACCGCGACAAGCAAGTTTAAGGATGTACCACACGATGCCATTAAGATGATGTTGTTTCCTTACTCGTTAGATGGACCCGCCAAGATTTGGCTTGAGAAAGAACCGCCGAATTCGATTTTGACATGGGCCGATCTCGTGTCTAAATTTGTGAATCAATTTTTTCCACCATCTAAGACAACACATTTGAAAAACGAGATTTCACGTTTCACACAAAGACCAAATGAAAGTTTTTCAATGGCTTGGGAAAGATTCAAAGAAATGTTACATGAATGTCCACACCATGATTTTTCCGAATTGCATCAAATTGACACTTTTTATAATGGGCTTAATGAACATGAACGAGATTATTTAAATGCCACCGCGGGTGGTAATTTTTTGTGCAAAACGACCAATGAGGCTTTGAAAATCATAGAAAATAGGTCTAAGGTCTATAGCCCTCGTAACACACCGAGTGTTGCCAATTTGGGCTCGTCATCATCTCGTTCCATTAATGCCTTGCAAGATGAAGCAAGTGAGGAGAATCGGTTTTTCGATAGGTTTTCGACTCTTATGTCTCATTGGAAAGCTCAAGAAGCTTCAAGCACCGCTTCGGTTAAAGCGGTTGCTAAGAGTTGTATTTCGTGTGGTGGAGCTCATGATTTATCCGAGTGCATTACCGCGGATGGTAACACTTCGAATGCTTTTGTAGCCACGGGAACTTATAACCAAATAGGTCAAGGTTCACGTTCAAATCAAGCTCCACAAAATCAAAATGCTAATAACTATCGAAACAACAATCAAGGTGGAAATTACCAAGGAAATCAAAGGAATTATAACAAGGGTAATTACCAAAGTGGAAATGGGCAAGTTTCTAATCAAAACCAAAACCGTGATTTTCAAACTCCTACTCAAGGTTTTCAAAATGCTCACACTAAAAATTTGCAAGGAGAATTTTTAGACTATGCTAAGGCTAATGATGCTAAGTTTGACAACATGCAACGTGAGATGATTAGCTTAAGATCCGAGTTGAAAAACGAGCTTAAAACCGAACTTGCTAATGAACTTAAAACTCATGCTAATAAAATGGAAGGAAATGTCACACGACTCCAACAAAATCAACAAAAAATGGAGCAAGGACAACATGAGATTAAGCAAGAATTGTTGAAAGCGGATGCTAGGCAATCTAAGTTTGAAGACCGTATGGCTAAAATGTTTGAAGCTATCATGTGTAAGCCCTCTTCTTCGGGTGGTCTTCCTAGTGATACCATTAACAACCCGAGGGGAGAATTGAAGGTTGTTGCTACACGAAGTGGTAAAACTTTCAAGGAACCAATCTCTCGTACAAGTACTTCTACGGAGAAGGAAATCGAGAAAGAACCCGAGGTGATGGTCGAAAAGGAGCACATTACAATCCCACGAAGTACCGCTCAAACCACACCTACGGTTGAACCAATACCCATTATGGAACCCGAGATTCCAAGGCCGATGCCTATGCCTAATTTGCCCCAACCCACACCACCTTTACCCTACCCATCAAGACGAAACAAGGAAAAGGCACAAGAACGAAATAATTATCAATTTGAACTCTTTATGAAAATGTTTCGTGACTTGCATTTTAATATAAGTTTTGCCGACGCCTTAGTCATGATGCCTCGATTTGCCGCGAACTTCAAAAGTATGTTGAATAACAAAGAAAAATTGCAAAAATCGTCTAGTTGTTCATCGGTTTTTCTAAGCCGCATACCTCAAAAGGTCGGTGATCCTGGAAAGTTTTTAATCCCATGTGCTATCCAAGACATGGAAGAATGCTACGCCTTGGCCGATCTCGGTGCTAGTATTAATTTGATGCCTCTCGAGATTTTTAAGTCGCTCAATCTTCCAAATCTCACTCCTTCAAGAATGTCAATCGAAATGGCCGATCATTCTACGATTCTAGCTTGTGGAGTTGCCGAGGACGTCTTTGTGAAAGTTGGGAAATTTTATTATCCCGTGGACTTCATAGTTGTTGATATTCCCATCGATCCTAAAGTTCCGTTAATTTTAGGTCGATCTTTTTTGGATACCTCGAGAGCACTTATCGATGTGCATGCAAGAAAAATCACTCTTCGTTTCAATGAGGAAGAACTCGTCATTAATGCAACCCAAAACTCCACGCTTTCTCATGTTTATTCGATCACATCTTTGTACAATGTCAATCCCATCAAAAACATTTGTCAAAAGATTTCAAATAGAGTTTTAGGAGTTGATAAAAATGAAGTTCCGTCCCCTCCGCCGATGGAGGTTAAGAGTGTTAAGCCTATGATTCCAATCTCGAGTGAATCTTCGGATGATGAATACGTTGATCCCGATGGGGAGGTTTTCTTTGTTGACAAAAGATTTGAAAACTTGCCACCACCTAAACCAAAACGCTTTCAAAATGTGAGAATTTTTAGTGTGACTAACATTGTTTTAGATACACCAAATATTTTTGACATAATTAAATCGGGTTTTCACAAGGAGAGTGTTAAAGATGAAAAAGGAAAAGATTTTGAATCTAATTTAAAAGATTTTTCTACAATTCTAACTCCGTCATCACCGCGTGTCTTGAGTACTACAAGCTCGTCTTCCCCTTTTGACGATGCTTTGTGTGGACCTAGTGTGGGGGAAGCCCCTTATGTTCCCTCCCCTTTCTCCACCGAGGACGAGATATTTGATCCTGGAATCACTTGTATAGGGAAATCTCGGTCTTCCATCGATGCAATAAATGGAAAATCTTTTCATTTGATTGGTGCGAGTCTACCTCGAGTAGCTCAATGTTTTGCCTTACCCATTGTCCCACCCTTCTATTTCTTCTCTCCTATTTTCTTCTATCCCATTGGGATTTGTGTTGGAGTTGTGTTGTCTCGTCTTTCATCCGAAAACGAGAACGCTATCTTTGACCTCGGTATACGTTTATCGGATTTTTAAAAGTACTCCACGTGCTTTTGGGCCTTGTTTATCATGTAAGCCCCACCAAAAATTGACCAAACCATGATTATCCCTAAATGATCACATTTATGGGGATTCGAGTCGAGCTTTTGACTCGGTTATCAAAAACAAGGTGCCTCGTGGGGGAAACCCATGCTTATCCATGTACATATTATTGCTTTCTAATTAGTTTAATGTGAGGGGATTTGTGCCCTTCCAACCTTTGTTCCGTGGTTGTTTGTGAATTGTGTCTTTTAGATCATCATCTTCACGATTGGAGCCTCTCGTGTTCGTTTCATAGGAGCACTCGATCGTTTGCTTTGGAAGCCTTTCCCAATATCCACATATGATATATCCTTTTATGTTCTAACCTTAGGTTTTTAGCACACTTCATAAACGGCTATTACTTATTGGTTACACCCTTTCCATGCTAGATTAGGCATTCGACTACGTCTCTAGTATGGGGGTGTTTGCACCCCTAGACTCGAAACATTGAGGACAATGTTTAACTTTAGTATGGGGGGGGTGAATAGATACTTGCCTTGCCTTCACGCTTTCCAAAGTTTATCGTTTTGTTATCGTTTTCTTGCAAAATAAGGCTAAAAATGGCCAATTTTTTAAATTTTTCTTATAAGTGTTTGAAGACACGAATGTAGATTTTCCGATGGTGAGAATAAGAGTAATTTTTTACTCGACCGTGCGTGTTGAGCACTTAGCTTTGATTCCTTAACTACACATTAGGCTAAGTCTCTTAAATGAGGACGAGAAATGATAGAGTTAATTATAAGTTACTATGCTAAACGTAGAGTACTCGTATTCTTTCAAAAACTCATGTGTTCTCGTTGTTTGCTTATTCTCCCTTCGCATGTAAATATTTTTTGCTTAATAAATATTGATTTAGCGGTTTAATTTTGATTGTTGGGTTTCTAGTCTTTTCTAGTAGCTTCCGTGTAATTAAATTGGGAAGACATTAAGGTATCGCCAGCGTCACGGTTTTGAAGTATTGGCACCCGAATAATCGAAAGCTTCACCCAATAATAAGATTTCAAGTGCTCACCTAAATCAAGCAAACAATTTGAAGCCCCACAAGGCCTAAAATCTATGCAAAATTGAAAGTGAATCAAGCCTTAATCTTCGAAGCTTTAAAGATCCAAAATTCGCTTTAGCATGAGGATATACGTCTTTGGCTAATAAAACCACCGATGAGGCGGATAATAAAAGGCAAGGCAAGACCGAAGTCATAATAAAAGCTTCATGGCGAAGTTGAATAAAAGATGGAGGTAAACCAAAGATAATAAGGTCCTTCCGTTAGGGGGCGTATAAAAGTCTTGGTAATAAGTCTCATGTTCAAAACCGTTATAAAACCGTGTTTATCGATTCTTCTTGTCAACTTAATTTTTTAACATCGTTGTCTATTAGGAGGGGTTATTGATTTGATGGTCTTAGTTACACCGTTAGGACTCTATTTTTAGACCTAAATCTCTATTATCGCATAAGTCAACAATGTATCCTCGTGATCATTAAGACAAAATAAAATATAAGAGATACAACTTAGGAATAATGGGAGAATAAGTACGTGATTAGGGCATATGAGTAGTGTTAGCATTACTAACTTATAATGACAATGATCTCGTTGCACGCTTGGCATGGAATTAAGGTGAAAATCGAGGACGATGAAATTATTTCTAACGAAGCATTCACGTATTCTTATTCT
Organism: Glebionis coronaria; assembly: GCA_025667525.1. Taxonomy (NCBI): domain Eukaryota; kingdom Viridiplantae; phylum Streptophyta; class Magnoliopsida; order Asterales; family Asteraceae; genus Glebionis; species Glebionis coronaria. The sequence continues at coordinate 94,647,461 of CM046876.1, read as the reverse complement.
ATGAACCTAAACGTCCCATTTTGCGATGAAAATCATACATTATGTCTAAAACACAAGTAGTAGTAATTGTAGTATGTAGCTAGTTTCCATTTCAATAAAAGTGAATAAAATTAAATTTTGGAGATGCTTTGATACTTTATTCTAGCATTGCGTGAGGGCACGGCAATGGTTTAGTATGGGGGAGTGATGAGACTGCTTTTATACATGGTCTCATCGTCCAAAACGGCCTTAAAATGCATAAAATATCATAAAATAGACCAAATATATGCTCGTGTTTGTTACTTGTGTATTTTTAGGTACGGATATTGAGGAAATGGCAAAAGAACACAAGAATCAATCAAAAACGGACACGGGAAATGAAGTCGCACAATGAACCGGGCCCAAGTTTGGATTTTGCAAAATTACCCTTGAAGAATTGAAGATTGGCAAGAATGGCCCCTCATCTTTGAAGAACTTGTCACAATTGACCCTCCATTTATCAATTGTACAAGTATGGGCCTTAATATTTGAAGATTGTACAAGATCAGTCCTTGGAATTTGAAGAATATACATTTTACATCCTTGGAAAAGCTTTTGGAAAAGATTGTGCCATATTTGACAAGTTATCAAAAGTTGATAAGAAGGGATTGGGCGTTGTTGGACATTTTATACAACTTGAAAGAAAGTGGAAAACCTAGGGACTTAACCTGTCAAAACCACAAACATCCCCACCCAACCTGCACATGACACGTCAACCCTACCCACCCACCAACCCAAACCCATTAACCGACCCGTCCATAACCCATTACCCAACCCAAGTTATTAACTAAAACTGGGTCAACACTTTGGTCAAACCCACCCACTTAAACTCTTTCCCCCCATAACATTTATTTAAAAAATTGATTAACCAAATCAGATTAAAACCCCTTTTTAAACCCAACGAACCCTAATTAATCCCAGTTTAATTAGAACCCAAACCAAAGGGGTTTAGGCTATAAGTGTGCAGATCCTCAATTGGTCAAGCTCTCACCCAATCCCACCTCTCACAAACCCTCCACGTGTCCATTGGTCCCCTCCCCACTCATCCCCTGCACCCGTCTCTTTCCACACAACCCTAGGAAGGGACAAGATCAACGCCTAAGATTATCTACTTGTCCTCCAAGTTCAAACAAACGTCTAAGATCAACCAATGCAGCTGTCAAGTCACATGGGACGATTTCTTGACCAAAATCAGTCAAACTTCAAAGGGCTCTTTAGGCATTTCCATAGAATTAGGGTTTCAGAGTTTATATTTTTTAATTTATGTTCTAGAATAGTCCAATGAGGTGTATAAAATGAGGAGCCTGTTCCTCATTTAGCTTGTTCCAGTTTTTTTTGCATAAACTTATGTAATTCCTTTTTATAAAATTAAAAAGTTTGGTGTTTGTTATTTACAACTGTAATTCCTTTTTTAATCTTGATAAAAGTTGGTAGAAGTTGTATGCAAGAGCTGAGTTCCACATTTAATTCGTGAAAGATTTGAGTAATTCAAAATTTTCAAAAAGTTTGGTTAGAATCTTGAAATCACAAATTTATAGGAAGTGAAAGTGGACTATAAAGTTGTGATTCTGTGATTGTTAGAGTTTTTGAAAGGTGTTTAAGATTTGAGAGGTTTGTGAAAGGTTTTTAAAGAAAAAGAAAAAAGTTGAAACAAGAATATCCATATTGCTTGCTTTTCTGTTTTTCTTCTTAAACAGGTGGTACTTTGTTGATTTGTTGAAGATTTCTGCTCCAACCCGAGTTGGAAGGAGGTGACAAAGCTGTCACAAGGGTTTTGGAAGTAAAACCCTTAGGTAATTTACCTTTTCCTTTGGAAAATTTCAGAAAATAGCAAGTTCATGTAATTTGTTTGATTAGTTGTTCAAGTGTGTTAAAAGTGTTTGATTTGTGTTTACTTGAGATATTATGCATGTGAGATAGCATATGAATCAATTTGGACAGATTTTGGAGGGTTTTGATTTGATAAAACGTTTTCAAAAAGTTTAAAGTGGTGTTTGGCTACGTGTATTAGCAGGGCACAAATCATTGTTTATGATTAAGAAAGGTGTTAAAGAGTTAGAAAAGGATTGAGATAGGGTGTATGCTAGTAATAGAGTAGATTTGAGCTAGTTTTAAGCAAGATTGGTAAGTTTTAAAGGAAAAGTGAGTTTCAAAATCTGCTATACATCAATCTGCTTGTTTTATTTGGATTTTAGTGCATGATCTTTGACTTCTGTTGAGATTTAGGTTAGAAGGGTTATTGGACTTGTTTTGGTGCTAATTGAAGAGTGTGTGTGCTAAGTTTGGGACCTTGAAAGTCTTTGGTGTGCCTTGTGTTGCTCAATTAGTCCCCAGACCTGCATAGAGCATCACAGAAACTGGACTTGCTTTAGTGTGCTTTGTGTTTGATCATCTTGGTTGCTAGGTGCTTGTATTCGCTTGTATTTGACTCCCTTCACTCAGAAAGAGTGAAGGGGTGCCATTGTGTCCCATAATCATCACCAAAACACGACACCAAGCCCTCTTGGTGTGTTTCACCACCTGTGAAGACAAAACAGAAACAAAGAACAAGTGTTCTTGAAATTTTGGGTACTGGACGAATTTGGATCTTAATATTGGCTTAATCTTGTATTAAAAAGATTATTGGAGTGTGATTTGAGCTTGTTAAGTTCACTGTTTTGTTTTGGAAAGTTAAAAAAAAAATATAAAAAAGAAGCAAAAAGGGGGGGGTTAGCACACCTCGAACCCACGACCACTCGCTCAACACACACACCTCTTACCGTTGCCCTAGGGACTTTGACTGGTAAGAGGTTGTGTTGTTTTAAATATAAAGGGTTTTCTTTTCTAGCTTATTTAAACAAACCGTAGCTTATTCACAAGTTTCCAGCTTATTTGTTTAGACTTTTGTTTCCATTTTATTTTTCCTAGGATTAGAATAGGTTTAGGGATTTTTCTGGCTAAAAGTTTTATTTTTCCTTTTATTTAATCATTTAATAGGATTATTTTTAGTTTTATATTTAAAAAGTCAATTAAAAATATTAAACAGTAGTATAAAAATACAAAAAAATAGTTTTTAGGTTTCTAGTTGTATTTTTGAGATTTACATGTAAAAAGGTTTTCAAAAACATTAATTTTTGATTTTGTTTAATTTTAGGGTTTTTTGGCAACTTTAAAAATTAATATAAAATTAATTAAAAGGTTTCAGAAACTTTTGTTTACATTTTCTTCTTAGTTAGAATATTTAGGATTTTTGAGAATTTTTTAGAATTTATTTGAGGACTTTTAATTTTTTAGAATATTTTAATATTATTTTATTCATTAAAATAAAAAGTTTCATTTTTATTTCTTTTTCATTTTTCCTAGATACTAGACATTAAAATAGGACCTTTTTCACTTTCCAAATAATTTTTAGGCTTTTCAATTAATTTTTAGAATTAATTTAAGATTTAATAGATTTTAATAGTTTTTAGGAGTTTAAAAATAGTTTAATTTGGTTTTAAAATTTTTAAAAATAGTTTTTAGTTTAATTAAGTCATTTTTGAGGTTTACAAACTATTAAATCTTGTTTAGGGCTTTTTAATATTTAAAAGTGATTTTTAGGGCTTTAATTAGCATTAAAAAGTCATTATTAAATTAATTAAAAGGTTTTGGCAAGTTTGAATTTTTTGTAAACTCTTATAATATTATTTGGGAGTTTTTAGTAATTTTTAGGAATTTTTAGGTTAAAATTTTAAATTTTATGTTTTTTACGTTCTTCGTCGTAACTTTCTAATAGTGTTTTTGCCTTATTTTTCTAATTTTTTCGTCTTCGTCATTTTCTCTTCTTTTCTTCTCATTAATAATCATAAACATAATCAATCAATTCAATTCACAACACACGTGCCTCCTCGAGAGAACGATCCCCACTCATTGGGTCATAAGTGCTTGGTTTTCCTAAACCGACACTTAACGCTTACCACTATTTTGTTGCATCTTTTTCCTAAAAGGGTATACAAAAACACTACATCAGTCTAGCACGAACAAACCGAGCTTCAATGTTTATGGAATATCTACCCAACAACCCTAGAGAGGGGCTAGGACTAGATAAAATAGCTAAATCGAAAACCAACAAAAACCCCTAAGGGTGTGTGTGTGTCGATCGCAGGAAGCAAGAGAAAAGGGAGAGACAAAAATTATGAAGGTGAAATTGAGATTTTGCTGGGTTAAAAGTTCGTTTTCTCGGTATCTTCTCGAATTGATTTCCGGTTAATTGTGAGATGAGTTGTTCTTGGTGAAACAAATATTTTTGGATTTGGTAAAATAAATGTGCAAGACTTAATAATAAAGGACGGGAAATTAAAACTAAAACTAGTTAAAACGTAAACGGTGCAATATTTAAAACGTTAAAAGTAAATGACGTGAAATTAAATGACGTAAAATTAAAACTTAACAAAAAGAAAATTAACAATTAAAATAAAAATGCAACGCGAAATTAAAATAGACTAAAAATGAAATAAGAACAGATGACACTTAAACAAAATACTAAAACAAAACAAAATTCAAATCGGAATACACCCGATCGGAATCCATAAGGATCCGATCGGAATGTTGAAAGATAGTACCAATCGGAATGTTATAAAAACATCCAATCGGAATATGCAAATCATGACCCAATCGGAATAACTAGAAAGCACCAATCGGAATTATAAAAAGATTGTCAAATCGGAATGTATGAAAGCATGCACAATCGGAATATAGGATAAATGGTACAATCGGAATAAGTCAAAACATAACCAATCGGAATAATCATAAACAAGCCAAATCGGAAAGTGGCCAAACTTCCCAATCGGAATCCGCCAAAACCCTTTTCCGATTGGAGTTCAATCGGAAAGGGTGGGAGTAGGTCGCCGGTCGGAATGAACGATCGGAAAGGGGCTTTAATACCCTTTCCGATTTATAAGGAGTCCGATATATAAGCTAGATCAAAAAGCTATGGAAATAAGCTTTTAACCCAAAACTAGCACGAATCTCAAGTGAAATAAATCGAATAAGCACAAATATAACTTAACAAGACTTTAAAGAAACAAACTTTTAGAATCAAAACATAAAAAGATGAACTTTAAGCACGAAAACATGAATGAACAACACGGATCATATGTAAATCGCACCAAAAGTAAATTAGAATCAAGAAAGGAAGATGAGAGATTAAGACAAGAAAAGTAAAGATTAAAGAACAAATAATGAAAACTTACTTGAAAATTAAATTGATTAAAAGTGCATAACAATTAATTAAAGTGCGAGAAATAAAATGACAAGAAATGAAAATGGTGGAAGAATGGTTTGTCAAGCCACCAACAACTCTAACAAATGAGGTTGGTTGCTATTTATAGGGAGATTAGGGAGGAGCTTAGGAAGCTTCCCCCCTCTTTCTTCTTTCTCTTAATTGCGCACTTAGGTCCTTGATCTCTTTAATATTTTGTTAGTCTTCTTAATACTTGGACTTTTTCTTGGGATTTCTTCAAACTCGTCTTGTATTTTCTTCATAAATAAGACTCGAGTTCTTCGGCTTTTTAGTAAACTTCCGTCTTTTGACTTTTTCTTCGATAAATCTTCAGAATTGGTCTTGGACTTCCGTTCTTTTTCCACTTTTGATCTTTCGACTTCATCTTTCGTCTTTTTCTTCGATAAAAACCCGTGAATGCCGTGTTTTCTCCACTTTTCACCTTTTCGTCCTAAATCACAACAAAAACACAAACCACACATAATTCCGACATAAATGACATAAAATACACGTTTTGGCTCGGTTATTATTGTAATTAAGTGGTAAAAAGGATGGGTGTTTTCACACCTATCAAATCCCCTACACTTAACCATTGCAATGTCCTCATGCAATGCATTAGTTACAAAGCAAGATTACATTTTCCATCATAATCAATCCACGTTGGCCTTTATTAAAGAAATAGAAAATTATAAACATACAAAGTAAAGAAATAAAAAATATACCTTGGGTTTGAAAATGTAGTGAATGATCATCATCCTCAAGTTTTCACTTTCTCCAAACCAAGCTTAGAAACGAGATCATTGTTATTATAAGTTAGCAAACTAACACGAACTCATGTGGGTCAATTATTTACTTAGACTCCCTTATTCCTAGGTGTATCTCTTTTATTTTATTGTTGTCTTGAATGATCACGAGGATGCATCGTTGACTTATTTCGATAGTTATTTAGTCCGAAAATAAAGTGAACGATTTAATCAATAGTTAGCTAAAGGACCAAATCTTTTAAAACTGCTTCTCGGGACCTCATAAAGTTCATATCTTGGCATAACTCGCTTCGCGATTTGAGACCTTTCTCGGACCGATATTTGGCAGCGACTTCATACTTCGAATCTTCGAGAGACGTTCTTGAAATTATGGTCTTCTCTTCATAATAGGAATTTCTTCACTTGAAGTTTTGAGAGATTCTTCATATCTGGACCACGACTTCGTCATTTTTCTCCAATCTTTATTTTGGACTTTGATATACAACGATCCGCCTCCTTTTAGGACTTGGATCTATTTATCCTCATACCTTGTTAGGGTCTTTTCGGATAGACTTCTCCATGACTTTTGGGGAGTTTTTGCTTTTCGTCGTGTGTCTTGATCCTTCATATAGATTTTTGATAAATGATTCTTCACATCACTTTTGGATCTTTAGCAACAAAATGTAGCCCTCATGCCTTGTTAGGGCCTTTTCGGACTCGCCAATCTTCGCATCCCGCTTCAATAAGTTATGCCTTGGCTATGAACTCTAATCCGTACCGAGCAACTTTTAAACGATTTGGGGCTAGAAGCTAAGTAACCTTTTAAATCGTACAACCTTATTTATTAGCAGATAAATTTATTAGCAAGCGATGGGAGAATAGGCTTATAATTAACTCACATAATTTCACGAAAGAATACCAAACTTATAATTGACTCTATCATCTCTCGTTCTCCACAGTTTAAAATCTCAAGGAATGAGACTCGTGGATGCTTAGCCTATTAAATCAGAGTTTTGGGTTTTCGAGTCGCCTATAGGATCTTGCAAATTCTTAGACTTTTTCAAGTTTAGAAATCGCATTTTAAAGTTCCCTTGATAAACGACTCTCTAGGATCAATTATAGGAACTTGCGAAAAGTTCTTGTTCTTAACCCGTGAGAGTTAAGACTTTCGCGTTTTATAGCTCCCTATATAAAAGCCTAGCAAAACTTGACTTAAACATGTTAAGGATACTAGCTAGAGCAAACTTAGATAAGTAAACTCGGGTCGAGTCAAAATATTCACAACGTTTGAAAATTAAAACCACTTATTAAACATTTATTCTAATAAAGAAAGAAAATAACTATACAAAGGGAAAAACAAATAGGCCAAAATAGATCAAATTTTTTGAAAAATGTCGAAAAATTGATTTTCCGGTTAAAATAAGGACAAATACAAGGAAAAGACCACTTAACTTCGATAGAAGTCCCCCTACACTTAAGATAAACATTGTCCTCAATGTTTAAGCATGTAAAAGTAAACTCCCCTACACTTATGACATTGTGCACGCTGTTTAAATCTCGCTAAGAAAGAGACAACTAAAGAGATTCCTATTTAATATTTGAGAAATATAAAATAGTGAATCGAAAAGAGTTTAGGATGGAACCGGGAAGAAGGGAACACGGAATCACGGTTCGTCAAAAGTCATCAAGAGTGTGTCTTTGAAGCTCTAATCCCTGCACATGATAAGAAAGAGAACAAGAAACACCACGGGGCTCCCCCTACACTTATGATGAAAACAGGTAAAGATAGATAATTGGGTTGCCTCCCAAAAAGCGCTTGTTTTTGTTGACCGAGTCACGAGCCTGACTCGTCCCCGAATTAAATGGTCCATGGGGAAGCCTCGAATGTGATACCGGGATCAAAGACCTTGTCCTCGTTCCCGGTTGACATCAACAAAGGAGAGGCGGGGGAATAAGTCTTAAATGGGGGAAAGGTCCGCTCAACATACGAGAGGTATGTGAGGTAATGATCCACGGGAGGTGGGGTGGGTAAAGGAATCACATTGTCATCCCCTAAAGACAATGGATGCTCAGCAGCAAGCGGCAAAGCCGTAAGGTCATCAAGCATAAAATAATCAATGACACCCCCCGGGTCAAAGCGCTCATCCTCATGAACGTTAATCTCTTCGATTTCTTCATCATAGATAGGTGCGTCAAACCAAGGTTTGTCGTTCCCATCATTGAGGATTTCAGAAACTCGCTCGAAAAGATCACGATCAAGTACGAAACCATCATTCATTTGTGGGGATTGTTGATAAGTTAAATCCGCACGAATATGGTAAACGTAATTCTCAGTGGAGGAGTGTTGATTAGGTAACTCCTCGAGAATAGGATGATTGGTCAGGTGAGTTGGTTCGTCATTATTATGAAAAATAAGACGCTCCAACTCATCAAGTTCGGCATCGATGTTGGAAAAATCGACCTCGCTTGTAGGAGGAAGCGGAGGTAAAAGAGCTAGCTCTCGTTCGATAATTTCCGCAATCTCAGGCTCGAATTGGAATTCATCATTAAAAGCGACCTCATCCTTACCTGCAGCAAAAGTCGGAATATCACAAACCTCATCAAAGAATTCTTCAAGACCAAAATCACGAATCTCACTCGAAGTATCACTATCCTTAGACGAATTGGTGTTATCAAGAATAGGAGTAGTAATCTCAGAAGATGGGTTGAGATCATAGACATCATCCTCGTCATCATCATAATAGTATGGATACACCGGAGGAGGAGTATAAGTCTCGATATTCGATATTTGCTCTTGTCGTTGATCCTCTTGCCATTTTTCGATGATCTTGTTGAAAGTTTCTTGAATTTGTTGACTTTGCTTAACAAGAGAGTTCCATTGTTCGTGGGGGCTCAATTGTTCGAAGGAAGGTTGATGATCGATGATGTGCTGTGGGGGTTCAAAATGTTGAAAACCTGAATTATAGCATGGTTGTGGCTCATAGTAGTTCATCGGTTGAGAAGAATTATAAACCGGGTTTGGTTCATAATAATCCATTGGTGAAGAAAACTGAGGGCACGGATTTGGCTCATAACAATTCATTGGTTGACAAGAATAGGTATCATGAGGACCCCCACAGTTGTTGCAAAACGGGTGAGGAGAAAGACTGGGTGCGTCTTATGGATAGCTATTATCATTGTCATACTTGTACCCCGGTTCTAGCCCGTAATCATACGAGTATTGAACCGGGCACGACACATGCCAAGGAGAATCGCTTCCACAATAGATGCACGGGGAAAGAGTAGGTGGGTTCAAAAAGGACGAATTAAGTGAGGGACACAAAGGACAAAATCCTGGTATTGATTGTGTATCTTTGATATCGTTTCCGCACCGCTCACATGTACACCATTGACATGAGTCGTTCCCGTACAATCGTCTTCCACAACCGACGCAATGGACATAAGAATCCATAAGAAAAGATAGATGAGCAAGAAGAATATTTTTGGTGCAAAGCTTTTTTAAAAAGAAATGCTTTTTATGATTTTACAAATGTTTTTGTGATTTTTGAAAATTTTTGGATACGAAAAATAACGTTCACAAGTGAACGGATCCCAAAAGCCAACGCTTCACTCACAAAAACCTTCGATCCTCACGAAAAGAGCCGGCAGCGGCGCCATTTGAAATTGAGATTTTGCTGGGTTAAAAGTTCGTTTTCTCGGTATCTTCTCGAATTGATTTCCGGTTAATTGTGAGATGAGTTGTTCTTGGTGAAACAAATATTTTTGGATTTGGTAAAATAAATGTGCAAGACTTAATAATAAAGGACGGGAAATTAAAACTAAAACTAGTTAAAACGTAAACGGTGCAATATTTAAAACGTTAAAAGTAAATGACGTGAAATTAAATGACGTAAAATTAAAACTTAACAAAAAGTAAATTAACAATTAAAATAAAAATGCAACGCGAAATTAAAATAGACTAAAAATGAAATAAGAACAGATGACACTTAAACAAAATACTAAAACAAAACAAAATTCAAATCGGAATACACCCGATCGGAATCCATAAGGATCCGATCGGAATGTTGAAAGATAGTACCAATCGGAATGTTATAAAAACATCCAATCGGAATATGCAAATCATGACCCAATCGGAATAACTAGAAAGCACCAATCGGAATTATAAAAAGATTGTCAAATCGGAATGTATGAAAGCATGCACAATCGGAATATAGGATAAATGGTACAATCGGAATAAGTCAAAACATAACCAATCGGAATAATCATAAACAAGCCAAATCGGAAAGTGGCCAAACTTCCCAATCGGAATCCGCCAAAACCCTTTTCCGATTGGAGTTCAATCGGAAAGGGTGGGAGTAGGTCGCCGGTCGGAATGAACGATCGGAAAGGGGCTTTAATACCCTTTCCGATTTATAAGGAGTCCGATATATAAGCTAGATCAAAAAGCTATGGAAATAAGCTTTTAACCCAAAACTAGCACGAATCTCAAGTGAAATAAATCGAATAAGCACAAATATAACTTAACAAGACTTTAAAGAAACAAACTTTTAGAATCAAAACATAAAAAGATGAACTTTAAGCACGAAAACATGAATGAACAACACGGATCATATGTAAATCGCACCAAAAGTAAATTAGAATCAAGAAAGGAAGATGAGAGATTAAGACAAGAAAAGTAAAGATTAAAGAACAAATAATGAAAACTTACTTGAAAATTAAATTGATTAAAAGTGCATAACAATTAATTAAAGTGCGAGAAATAAAATGACAAGAAATGAAAATGGTGGAAGAATGGTTTGTCAAGCCACCAACAACTCTAACAAATGAGGTTGGTTGCTATTTATAGGGAGATTAGGGAGGAGCTTAGGAAGCTTCCCCCCTCTTTCTTCTTTCTCTTAATTGCGCACTTAGGTCCTTGATCTCTTTAATCTTTTGTTAGTCTTCTTAATACTTGGACTTTTTCTTGGGATTTCTTCAAACTCGTCTTGTATTTTCTTCATAAATAAGACTCGAGTTCTTTGGCTTTTTAGTAAACTTCCGTCTTTTGACTTTTTCTTCGATAAATCTTCAGAATTGGTCTTGGACTTCCGTTCTTTTTCCACTTTTGATCTTTCGACTTCATCTTTCGTCTTTTTCTTCGATAAAAACCCGTGAATGCCGTGTTTTCTCCACTTTTCACCTTTTCGTCCTAAATCACAACAAAAACACAAACCACACATAATTCCGACATAAATGACATAAAATACACGTTTTGGCTCGGTTATTATTGTAATTAAGTGGTAAAAAGGATGGGTGTTTTCACACCTATCAGAAGGCCTTGGGGTTGTTTATATAGGCTTGGCAATCCTTGGGCTCCAAGTAAATAAACAAGAATTAGGAAACAAAAGTTTCCCTTTGCCCCCTCTCTTCTTTGGCCGACGGACGCAAGCCCCAAGGGGTTGTTTGCGTAATTTTTGTTTTCCTTCTTTTCACTTATATTAGTTTCCATAATGGTCGTTAAAACTTAACTATTATTTATTAACGATCGTTAGTTAAGCTTTGGTTTGATTTAATAAATATATATATAATATATTTAATAAATAAATTAACCCTTTACGTTATGTGTGTAATCCCGTGATCCCGAGTTCGATCCTATCTCACGAATATTAATTTTAAGTCCATAAACTTTCAACTCCCACTTGGACAAAATTCTAATATCGTGATCACATTGACTAGCGTCTAGTTACACTAGCAATGTCACTAGTACAAACCGGGTAAGGTCTCCTGGACAAGAACCTTTTAATGATTACATCATTATTATTATCCTTTCATTTCAAATACATCGTTAATAAGGATATGGATCTCAGTCATCCCTTCATTAACTATTATGTTTCTCGTTTACAGATATAGCAAGATTACCAAAACACATTTGGGTGTGGCCACACAAACATCTTACTACTCCCCCGAGGGGCCCAGTTGTATTTATACTTCAAAATGATTTGAAGGAAACAAATCTCATTTTGACTACAAGCAAAACACATGAACTTTGCAACACTTCTGAAAATAACCCTTATAACTACCAGTTACGTTTAGCGTTAGGTTACCTTACAGAAATGCACTACATTCAATGCAGTTTTCTGGTATCTCAGGTCTAAGGATAACTTATGATTTACTTGATGACAAAGATCCATAAAGTAAAATCACATAGTTGGGATAAGTCCAATATTTGATCCATCAAACATCATCCAAAATTGACCAATATACTTTCAAGTATACTCTGTCACTATTTTGAATTGTATGAGACAGCTTTATTAATACGGTTGCAGTTCTTGGTTTTGGGGTTTTTATTCTTTTTGTTTCTATATGAGACAGCCAAAGGTTTGCTAGTTTAGTACAATGTTTTTCTATTTTTAGAAAGGCAATGGTACAAAATCAGAAACGTATAGATCGACCAAAATCAGAAACGTCTAGAGGCAACCAGACCGAAACATGAGTACGAGTATGTGTTCGTTTGCAAAAGACACTTTATTGCTCGGGTAGCAGTTCCTGGTCTTGGTGTTTTGCATGAGCCTTCCAAAGGTTTTGCTTACTCTGAGTGTTTGGCCAATCTCGATAAATGCGTTGAGGTCAGAAAGATCATAAATGACCTTGCATGACAGAGAATGTCATTATGCATAATGTGTAACGATTTGGTCTCGTATGATTAAAATCAATCCTTGATGACATCACAGACGGAACTTTGTGACGACCGATTGGGGTTCTGCCCCCAAAGTTTTCAAACACAAGTACATTTTTATCCCTACCATATTGTGTTGAGCATTATTAGTACAAATGTTGAAAACTTGAAATGTAGATATGACATGTGAATTGGCCCCCTAAAACAAATACATTACAGTATAATTTAGCCCTTCCAACGATGCTCCCCAGATGACATAGAATGGCCCGTCTTACATACGACCAAATATTAGAATCATCAACAACCAATCACTTTGTCATATACTTGGGTGACATTTCATGCCAAGACTATTGAAAGTGCATTAAGAGTGGCAATGTGTTACATACGAGCATGTACATTTCCCAGGCAGACACTATTCTGAGTGACTAATGGGCGAGCCTTTACGTTTCCCAGGTAAACACTACTCTGATTGGCTATTGGGTCAGTGTACTCTAAACAAAACTTAATAGATCGACCAGGTTGTCATGTACTACGTATCAACTATAATGGTCTTAAAAACTTATGGCATACATTAGTAATTGACATAAACATACAATTGAGAAGATCCATAATGCAAAAAGCTTTTTCATGACTTCTTGCAATCGATTTGCCACGTGACCTTCACATTTGCAGAATATCGTTTTTGATAATTTTGGAATTCGGTGATTCAACCAAGTGATAAACCGGTACGACTGGAAAACTAATTCATTAGATAAATCAGTATAACAACAAAATTACCAACTTAACCACTCAAGGGTGGCCTAGTGGCAAAAAGATTTGTGGCTATCACTCCAAAGTGTGTGAGGTCTCAAGTTCAATTCCCACCAGGTGCAAACAACCTTGAAGTGGCCACGCCAACCTCCTGAAAAGAGAGGGCTTTACCTGGTTTGAGTCTGTGTGGCGGTGGGCTCAAACCCCGTGGATTAGTCGGCTAATGAGTCGGAAATCACGGTTACCAAAAAAAAACAAAATTACCAACTTGCATTGTTTGATCAATTTTTTTACTATGGCTGAACTGACCACGAGACTCGGATGTCATGATAAGCATCAAAAGTCTTAAGAGACGGAAAAACTTCACATGGTTTGTTTTATCCAACGATGTTGATTTGCTTTGTGTGCGCGAGGTCATGCCAGCTTACTTAGATTGATCAATTCTTTTTCGAGTTCCAGAAACTCGATAGATTTCCGGTTGTTTCAAACTGAAAACACACCCAAAATCATCACATATTGTGCGTTAGTCATTTCTTCTTCTTTGTAGCAAATTTCTTCTTTGCCTGTTTGAACCCTAATCCACTCTCCTGCCAAAAGGAATACAGCTTTACAACGACATTGGTAAAAGATGCTAGCGATATTTTTTATGATTTGCAAGTGAAAATTTGAGAGCGAACTACTCACCAGATTTATTATGAACACATTTTAACAACTTATTTCTAATTTGCAAGAAGTAGAACACGAAAATACATGGGCAGAATTACCTTTTTGTACTGCATTTATGCAACTCGCCCGGTCAGCTCTTGACCCCTTCCTGAAAGAAACATAACATGGACTCAAAATACACACAATGTTAATCAGCCCTATATGTGTAGCTAAACACACACAAACAAGGTGTAAAATCTTAAGAAAACAATTGTGTATGCAGTATAACCCATTTAGAAAACATAAAATAGACAGCTTCCTGCAACCTATAGACCTCAGAGGTGGTAAAATGGGTAGTTTGGATAACGGGTCAAAACAAGTACTGTAATTTATAATGCAGGTCAGGTCGGATTGTCTAGCAAGTATAAAGAAGTGTTCTCCCTAATTCTTATATGGACTTGAAAATTGAAATACAATTTCGGCAACTTTCGATCTGTATACTATGGCCCAGTTGCTTTAGCCAAACTTTCTGTTATTTTCCCATTGGTCATTTGGTTTGATTGAGATAAAATACAACCAAATCGACCCATTGATATGGAAATGGTCGAAATTTCCACCTCTACTTAGATCTATTTTATTAAGCACTTAAAATGACTATTATAACAAAATGGAAATCATTTAATATGGTGAACAAAACTCAAAATGACTAGTATAGCAAACCTAGAAGACGGGTCAACTTACTTTCTTTCCATCCGAGCCTGTTATCCAATGCCCAGAAGTTTGAGGCGAATGGCCCTTTTTTTCGTAGCTCCTTTTGTCGTCACTTTCAAAACAGCAGCCTTCGGATTCACCCAACCTTCCGACGTATCTTCATTCTTTAAGTTTCTTGAATTCTTCCTAGTATTTAATTTTCTTGAATCTTGTTTTAAGCTTTCACCACAACTAAATTGCCCCCTAGAAACCACAACATGTGTGTCACAGACCGCTTTTACTAGCTATGTATATTAGTATATATATGTAGTGTTAAACGATGATCTTTTTGTGTGTGGTAATTATGGCTGATCAACCTGCAAGCGTTCCGATTTCAGTAATAGGGCCTCAGTTTGTTGAACCATCTCAAGTTGAGCTTATAGTCGAATCGCATGCACCAGGGAACCTTTTGATCACTGATGTTGATCACAAGATTTTGTTCAGATTAAAACCAGCCAACACAACCTTCCATCGCAAACGGCTGTTACTCGACCCTCATGACAGACCGCTTTTCCTAATTCAAGAGAAGGTGATATGAATTTTCTTCATTTATTAAACTGTAGTTTTTTTTTCTTGATTCGAAGCTGACATACATGGACTATATATATTTGACTTCCAGAACATGAGTGTACATTAACGATGGAATGTATTTAGGGGTGAAAGTGATGCGGATTCAGCCCTGATATTTACGTAAAAGGAGAAACACATAACTGGGTGGCATAAGATGCAGGTAAATGTATTCTTGGCAAGTAAAACTAGTAGCGAGGATAATTGTGATTTTAACATTCATACGCAAGAATCTTCAACACCAGTAGCCCAAGTATGTTAATTAAGTTATTTATATTTTCTTACTTGGATTCATATATTTACTTATTATAAAGCTATATGATGAAAACATGGCTGATTCTTATATGTAGATGCATAAATTTAAACCATTAAAGAATGCCAAACATACCAAGGGAAAATACATGGTGACAGTTAATCCTAATGTGGATTGTCCATTTGTGGTCGCACTGATTGTGGTTCTCGATGGTATGCACAACACTGATAAAAAGAAATCTAATTCTGTTGGTGTTGGAGGAGCTGTTGACATACTTAATTTGGCCATGTCGTAAATTGAAGTATGGTTACACATGGACTCATAGTTTGGTTCAACATCGTCTTTAATCTTTCTTATGATCTTATCATTGTGGTTTATATGTTTGATATCATCAAATGCGTGTATGATTATTGTTGTTGATGGTATATGGAAAACTTTCATAGCAAACCATCAAAAAAGTGTAAAATAGATTTTTTTTTTTTAAGTATTACTGAATGTGCTTTAAGATAGTGTCATATACAGGGACGGAGCTAGGGGGTTCCCACGGGTGCCCGTGGCCCCTATGGATTTTTTATGTGTAGTGTTAATTTATGAAGAACATAGCGGTTTTTTCAAAATTCATCTTAAATGCACCCAGTCAATCGGAACGTGTTTTTACCCTTCATTTTAATTTACTTTTTACATATGTTATATTATAGTTAAAAAAAATTTATGCACACGATCATATTTCGTCCTGGCTTCGTCCCCGGTCATATGTATGTGTTCGCTAGTATTTTCAGAAGGCAATGTATCCTCTTGAATTTCTTCAAGATCATAATTTCTCCCACTGAGTTCTTGATTTACAAGATCATTTTCAAGGAAGTCTCCATACCAAGCCACAACTATTTTGTTCTCAGCCGGATAATAAAAGTAATAACCCATAGTTTCCTTAGGGTAACCTACAAAGATACATTTTACTGAGCGTTGTTGGAGTTTATCTCCAGAGTCACATTTAACATACGCCTCACAACCCCAGACTTTTAAATAATACAAATATGGCTTCTTGCCATGTCATAGTTCATATGGTGTCTTATCAACCTTCTTTGTGGGACCCATATTCAGAATACGAACAGCAGATTCAAGAGCATAATCCCAAAAGGATAATGGTAAAGTTGTAAGATTAAACATAGATCGCACCATGTATAATAATGTACGATTTCTCCTTTCAGATACACCATTTTTTTGTGGAGTATATGGAGAAGTAAGTTTCTGAACAATTCCATTCTCACTTAAATAATCTTTAAACTCTTGACTTAAATATCCAACACCACGATCAGAACAAAGAGCTTTAACCTTCTTTCCTAGTTGTAACTCTACTTCTGCTTTAAACGTTTTGATTGTTTCAAACACCTCATGTTTATGCTTAAGTAAATAAACATAACCATAACGGCTATAATCATCTGTAAACGTCAAAAGGTGGCTAGCACCTTTCCTTGACACATGTCTAAGTGGTCCACACATATCAGTATGTATCAAACCAAGTAGTTCAGTAGCCCTTTCAATATTGCTATTAAAAGGTTTCTTGGTCATCTTTCCAGAGATACAAGATTCACATTTATCAAATGATTCATCATTGATACTTTCCAAAAGCCCATCACGTTGAAGCTTTTGTATTCGAGTCTTCCCAATATGGGCAAGCCTACAATGCCAAAGATAAGAAGAGTTCTTGTCTAACTTACTCTTCTTATTCATGCTAAAAACAGAATTATTTTTCCTCTTGGAATTTTTATTATGCATGTTAATTTCAAAAACACCATTCACAGAAATTGCATCAAAATAGAATATACCATCTTTAAAAACAGAAATCCTATTATTATCAATCGTGTGATTAAATCCAAGATCCAACATACAAGAAAAGGAAATGACACCCCTAACAATTGTAGGTGCATAATGACAATTATTTAAAAACAGTACTAAACCCGAAGGTAAAACTAATTTAAATATTCCTATAGCTTCAACCACTGCTTGTGCGCCATTGCCCACTTGTAGGAATTGTTCCCCATAGGTAAGCCTCCTCTTCAACTCAAATCCCTGCAGGGTATTACAAATGTTAATACCACATCCCGTATCATATACCCAGGAGTTTGATTTGTGTGAAAGATTAAATAACTCTATCATAAATAAGTTACCTGAAGATGGTGCTGCAGCAGCTAGCTCAGCCTTCTTCTTATGTTCTGCCATTTCATGGAGATAGAGAGAGCAATTCCTCTTCCAGTGTCTAGTCATCTTGCAGTAGTGACAAGTCTCATCTTTCTGAGATTTCTTAGCAAAGTTCTGCTTCGGTTTTGATGTAGTCGCAACTTGCTTGCTCTTATCAATCTTGCCTTTGCCTTTCTGCTTCTTATTCACTTGCGGTTTTGGTTTCGTCACTCTACCCTTTTGTACATAAAGTACTTGAGGAGTAGCAGTGGATGCCTTATCTTTCAAACCCTTTTCAAAGTCAATGAGCATTGCATGCAAATCATTAACTGTCTTCCCCGTGCAATGCATATTATAGTTCGAACGAAATCATTGAAGTCCTTATTAAGGGACCTATTGATCAAGTTAATAGCCATATTATGATCAAAGGGTTGTCCTAGTGCGATGACTTGTTCCATATAACCCCTCATCTCCATATAATGAGCACTTACGGACTTTCCAGGAGCTTGCTTGCAACTATGTAGAGCATCAACCGGATCATAGATCTCTATAGCTTGCGGCGTTTGATATGAGTGTTTTTACTCATATCATTAGTAGCTTAAAACATTGAAATAATGCATTAAATGTATAAAATATGCCTTGGATATGCTTGTTTCTTGTTTTCATGTGTGTAGGTACCAAGTTCGCGAAAACCGGCAAGAATCGACACGAGAATGAAGAAAAAGATCAAAGATGCCAAAATCGAGCTCGACTTGAGGGGATTTTATAATATTGTAAGATTATTTACCAAGTGGGCCCCACATGGGCTTATTGGGCCTGAAAAGCCCAATAATGGATTTTAAGTGAAAAAACTTGGACAAGTCCTTAATCAAGGCCCATATAGGGATTATTATAAACAGATGGAGTGCATTTGATGGGCCAAAAGCCCAAACTGATTAAAAGTGAAAGAAACGGATGGGCTTTAAGGGTTATATTAACTCTCAAAATCAATTACATTTTTTTTACTCGTTCATAAATGTCCACTCATTTACTTTCCTTATCAAATGAATAAACAGTCACACGTTTTATCCCAATTTACCCATTATACATTCCACTCATTTTTTTCATTAAACAAATAAAAACCGACCCCATCCCTTCTCTCTTACACCACACACGTTTTCTCTCAATAATGAAAACTCCTTTCGTTATTTACTATGTGTCATCTTCCCCAATTTTCTCACCCCAAACCAGTAAAATAATCCACTGTTCATTAACCCTAATTGGGTAAAAATCAAGCTTTACAAAGGGCTTTTCACTTTTTCATATAATTCATACCAAAAGGAAATAAAGCCCCAATCTTATAGGAAGAGAGTGGATGGTGTGAAGGGAATACGTGGTCGGATTCTATTTGATGCTACACATCATTCTTTCCACTCCACCAATCAGAAGCCAAAGAAGAAACACAACTAGCATACGGATGCCACGTTGGCGATCCGTGTGCTATTGTGACTCATATCCACCCTCAGATTAAAGAGAGAGAAAAAGATGAGAAGATCGAAGGCTCTAAAGAAAAAGGAATATCCCTCAGCAGATGCGAATATTCGCAGAAGGATGCCCTTGGGGGGGCTATAAATACCCCCAATTTATTCTGTATTTTTTGATCCCTTTTCTTTACTTTATTGTTATTCTGTCAAAATTAGTGTAGAATTAGTTCTTGTATTTTCTTTAAATTCAATCTTGTAATCTCTTTAAATATTAATAAAAGTTCAGTTTGTTACCTCACTTTGGTGTCTCGGTTTCTTTTATTTACTGCTAAAAATTTATGAATTAATCTCTAACTATTTTACATTAATAACAATTAATGTATTAAACTTAAACTAATTAATAGTCTAAGTTTAATATTGGAAGAAAAGATTGGATTCAAATGTTTTCCCAACTGGAAAATATTAACTAAAAAGCGGATGGTTTGAATGATTATCATTTTGTGGAGCGTATGATGTTTGGTGGTTTGGTGGTTTCGGGTTATGGTTCATAGGCAGTTCAGCACTGACCTACTTCCCAGTGGTATCTACAAAAGGTGTATTTCCATTTTAATTTCATGTTTTTCTTTCTATGCTATATGATTTTAATTTGCTTTAATTTTAGATTAGAATTAATAAACTTGTTTAAGTTTTGATTGAGATTTGTGGACTTGTTAGTTTACTTGCATAGATCGGTTATATACAGATGTGTTTTACAATTTTTAGAGATGTTAAGGTGTTGAGCTAATAATCTGTCTTAATGTTTTGGATCGATTCATCTGAGATTAATATTTGTTTTATCTATTTTTAGTTTATGATTGATGAATCTGTTCAGTAAGTATGAGTTGAGTGAAATTGGTGAAGTTTAATCTGAGAGATTAGTTTAACTTGATATCGGTTACTGATTCTGTTTTGAAAAGCTGCCATAGATTGAATATTGATATAATTTGCTTATTTAGAATCTGCTGCTTAATGAGAGTTGATCTTCTATCATTTGTAATCATGAAGTTTTGGATATCTGCTCAGTTTGGATTGATTCTGTGCACTGTCAGCTTATTTGTTTTAACTTTGCTGAATGTTAATGTTAGATTGAGCTGTTAGGATAGTAGTAATTGTTCTAAAAAGCTTTATTTGATTTTAATCTTGATGCTGTATGATTTTGGATTGCTTAATGATTTTGGTAATTTCTTTTAAATGCTGGTTTAATAGAACTGGTACTGCTTTGTTCTGATTTTGTTTAGTTTGGTTACTGCTTATCAAATTCAGCTTATCTGATAAGCTAACTGGGCTGTTTCCTAGCAGCCATAAGCTTGAAAGCTTACACAAAGTCTTTCCTAAGACTACTTTTTCAATAACCTATAAAAAGTATTATTTCCAAAAATAATGTCCCTCACGGGACTTGAACCCGTGACCTCTTGGTCACACACCCAACGTGATAGCCATCTGAGCCAAGTGCTCTTTTGATTTTAGTGTCTCTTATTACATTTAAATAGTGTTAATCAATTAGGCAGAGTTTGTTTAGTTTTACACTTCATTGTCACGTTTTTTTTTTATTTTAACTTTTTATTTCTTTATATTAAAGTAATTTCTTTATTTAAAAAAAAAGTAGTTTTAATAATATAAAAAAAATTAAAAAATTAAAAATGTTTTTTATTTAAATAGTTTAATTAGTTTAAATTTTAATTATTTTAAATAAATATAGTTTTTAAATAATTTGTTTAGAGTAATTCTTAATAATAAAGTAAATTAGTTTAAAAGTTGTTTTAATTAAATAGATTTATTTTTAATAGATATTTAAATAGATTAATTTTTAAGATTTTTTTTAATTAGTTTAAATTTTTTAATTAGTGTGTTTATTTTAAGTATTTAATTGAGATAAATTTAAATTAGGCGGGTTTACGATTCATGCACTTTAGGTTTATTTTAAATAGCTTAAAAGTTGTAGAATTTAATTGTAGTTTAAAAACCACAAACCAATTCAAATCGATTGTCCAAATCAAAACAAAACGTCTCAAATTCATAATATCTTCGTGTACAACGAACTCGACTCACTCACGTGTTTAATTGAATTCGTCATTGGTATAATTGGACTATTACTTTTTCCTAAAGGTAATCTTCTAATTTACCCTATAACGTATCAAATTATCACATATACTATCCACGACACATCAAAAATTTTGGCGCCGTTGCCGGGGATCTTGTGTACGATTCGCTTTTGTGGAGATTTGTTGATCGTGGATTTGAAGACCCTTTCCGTCCTCGGAAAGTTTTGTTATTTTTCTATTATATAGTATGTATCGTTTTTCTCGTTTTTTGTGAATAATATATTGTATTACGTAGAACAATAATTTTACATATTTATCAAATAAGCCTTAGTTGGGATTTCATCACCTAGCTATTGTATTCGAACCCAAAACAAAAATAAAGGCAAAATAGATAAATACTAATAAGAAGTTTGAACTCGATTTATACAAACTATAATGTGGGTATAAGGCGACGTGCTATAAAAGGTCGTCTAAGGATAAAGGTTTTTAAGTGCTTTGTGCCACCTCGTTTCCCCGCTTGCTTGTGCGTATATTGAGAGGGATAACCTATTATTGGTTTGCCGACTCAAGTAGTAATAAATCTTATTTTTTGTTGTTTACTTATTGAACCTCGAGACGTTTAGGTTTTCACCTATCGTTTCAAAGTCGACCGAGGATAATTTACTTCCATAGTAGTTATCCTTATTCCTTGTTTTTTTTATCGATCATTTTTTATTGAGCAATACCAAATAAAAATACCAAAAATAATCTTCTTTCTTGTCTAATTTCTCTTCTTCAATCCTCTAAATTCTCGTCTTTGTAGTGTATGCAATTGCGTTCATCTCGTCTTGTGATTGATTTTAATAGGCTTGGAAATATTCCTCGTAGAAATAGAAATCGTCAACAACGAATAGTGGAACCCGAGATTCCACCTATTGTTGTAGAGATGGCCGATAACCTAACAATGGAGGAATTTCTCCGTGCACCCACCGAAGGGTATGGGGAAGCAATCGTTGTGCCGGCTATTTTGGCGGATCATTTTGAGATTAAGACGGGTCTTTTATCGCTCATTCGTGCCGACCAATTTCGTGGCAATGAGACCGATAGTCCGCATTCTCACATTAGGAATTTTAATCGAATTACCTCGACTCTCAAGTTTAGAGATGTGCCGAATGACGTGATTAAGCTCATGCTTTTTCCGTACTCGCTCGAGGGTAATGCTAAGCTTTGGTATGAGAAAGAACCACCGGGTTCGATTTTAACTTGGGATGATTTAGTATCAAAGTTTATGAATTATTTCTTTCCACCTTCCAAGACAACACACTTTAAAAATGAGATCACTAGATTTGAACAAAAAGTGCATGAATCGTTTGGGGTTGCTTGGGAGAGATTTAAAGATTTGTTAAGACAATGTCCACACCACGGTTTCTCGGAATTGCATCAAATAAATATTTTTTATAATGGGCTTAATATGATTGAACAAGATTCTTTAAATGCCTCCGCGGGTGGTAATCTTTTAAGAAAAACACCGAGAGACGCGTGGAGAATAATTGAGGAGTAGTCTAGAGCACAATATTCACGAAACACACCGGTTGTTTCTAATGTGAATTCATCTAATCACGAGATTGCTAGATTGGACTCTAAGATTGACACGATTTTGAGTGAGATTAGGAAGAATCCTCATGGATCGATTAATATGGTTGGGAATGTTTGTGTATCATGTGGTGGAGCACATCCTAATTATGCTTGTTTAAACGCTTGATCAAGCTAGTGTTTTTGCCGCGACGGGAACTTATGGCTCCAACGGTCAAGTTCCTCGTCAAAGTCATGTTGCTCCACCGGGTTTTCCACCGGTTCAAAATAGGTACAACAATGGAAATAATGGGAATAATTTTAACCGTGGTAACCAAGGGAATTTTAATCAAGGAAATGGGTTTAATGCTAATAAAAAAAATCAAGGTTTTCAAGGGAATAATCAAAATGATTTGTCAAGTTACATGAAGTCAAATGAGGCAAATATGAAAGCTTTGCAAAATAACACTCAAGGACAAATGGCAACTTTGAAAAACGAGTTTCAAAATACACTAAAGGGGCAAAATAACAAGATTGAGCTTAATCAACAAAGAATGGAACAAAGATTTGAGCAAATGTTTGAGCAAGGTCAAAATCGTTTGCAACAAAATTTAGAGCAAAGTCAAAATCATTTGCAACAAAGTGTGGAACAAAATCAAAATAAATTGCTTTCGATGTTTGAGGGATTTATGTCTAAACGTCATCTTCTTCGGGTTGCTTACCTAGTAATACCATTCCAAACCCGAGGGGAGAGCTTAAGGCTATCACCGCTTATGATAATTTAGAAAGGAAACTTGAGCTTATTGTGCCACCTAAAGAAACCTTTTGGAATGTCACCAAGGCTACTTTAAATGTGATTAGTACCTCGGATTTCATTGATCTCTTTCCTAAGAAATATAATGATCCGGGTCACTTCTTGATACCTTGTGTTTTCGATGAGCTTGGGGAATACAAAGCTCTATCCGATCTAGGAGCTAGTATTAACGTTATGCCCTTGTCCATTTGGAAAACTCTTGACTATTTGCGACTTATTCCCACTCGAATGATCATTGAGCTTGCTAATGGAACCACCACTCGACCGGTTGGTATAGCGGAAAATGTCATTGTTAAAGTGGGGGAGTTCGTCTACCTAGCCGATTTTGCTATCATCGATTATGAGCCGAATCCTCGTGCACCTATAATTTTAGGACGACCATTTTTGTGTACGGCCGGTGTTTTAGTTGATATGAAAGAAGGGGAGCTTAAATTGTTTCATGGGGATAAAAATATGATTTTCAAACCGGAAAAAATTTCAAGATTGCTTCCTAAGAAATCGGAAAGTGAAGAACTTAATTTTGTTGAATCATGTTGTAATGTTACCTCACCTATACTCACTCCACACGAGGATGATAAGATTGAAAAACAAATAGATGATTACTTGAGTGAGCCATTTGATGCTAGTGAGTTTCTTAATGAGAATTTTGATCCCGAGAGTGACATTGCTTTAATTGAACAATCTTTGAAAATGGACTCATTTTCACTCTCTTCTATGGATCATGTTGATGTTCCTAAGGCACAATCTTCAATTGAAGAGCCTTTGATTCCTAGCTTTACACCGAGTGAGGTTAGTGACTATTCGTTGGATAAGTTCGTCGATGAACTTTTTGCTATCATTGATCCACTTCCACGAGGAAGTGAAGACGTTTCCGATCTCGAGATCGAACGTGATTCTTGTGTTTTACCTACCATTCTCGAGGAATTCGCCGATGAATTGACTTTAAATGAGAATGATGATCTTGTATCCGAGTGTGACACACTCGATACTTTGTCGGAAATTTCTTGTGATGACAAGGATGACGACACTTTTGTGACTTACTCAAATCCTCTCTTTGAAGCTTCATTGAACAATAATCCATTGTTTCAAGAGGATTTTGAGAACATCATACCTCCTACATCTCACAACCTTTGTGATGATGATCTTCTTATGAAGGAGGTTGATGAGGTTTGTGATGATGATCACACCTTTTGTGATGAGTATGTCGACTCGGATGGAGAAATTTACATTATTCCCAATCTCCCTCCCACTCGCGTTGATCTTAATGTGCGGGTTTTTCATGTGACTCGTTTTGAGTACCATGATCCCTTTATTCACATTCATAAGAGTGAAAAAGTCGACAAAGTCATGCAAGTTGAAACCACTATGGTTGAGACTTTTGTACCACCATTATTATGTGCTTCATATGACTTAGGATTAGCATGGAGGGACGACACCTTGTTGTCTATTCCTTTCTCCACCGAGGACGAGGTATTCGATCCCGGAATCGTTGATTTAGGGAAATCTCGGCCTTTCACTGATGCAATAATTGAAAGACTTTTCTATCATCTTGGTGCGAGTTTATCTTGTGGAGCATGCTACATCCATACGATTGTTTGTGACCACCATCTCTTGTTAGAGATTTGTGTTGGAGTTTAACCTTTCGTTTGTCATCCGAAAACGAGGATGAGATCTTTGACCCCGGCATCGTGCTTTGTGTTGGTTTTTACTCCAATATGCCGGTTTGCACCACTTTCCCTAAGGACCAATGAATGCGGGGATCGAGTCGAGCTCATGACTCGGTGAACAAAAACGAGTTTTTTCTATCTTCTTTCTATTTTCTAACACCTAATAAGGCTTGATCTTTCAAGCTCGTGCTCGTGTTTTGTTGTGTTGTGATTTTAGGTACGACCCTAATATTTGAAGATTCTCGTGTTCGGTTTTTGCCGGTCCACTTGATCTTCCATTCTTTGAATGCCAAAAAGGGGCACACTTTCTACCCTTGATTTTTATCGACTAACGTTTTATCTTGAGGCATAATTAATAAAGGGCTTATAGATTTGCGTTCTCTTTCCATGCTAGGAATTTGCATTAGACTCTTCGTATCTTAGCAAGGGGGTGTCACTCTTGAACTAAGAAACATTGAGGACAATGTTTGGTTTTAGCATGGGGGAGTCAATCGATATAATCGCTTGCAATTGCTTTTGTCGTGTCCAAACGTAGTGTTTTTCTCATTTTTCAATAAAATTTTAAATTTTTTGTGTTATTTTTAAGTTTTAATAAATAAAATAAGTGTTATTGACACGAATGTAGACTTTCAATAAGAATAGTTTTTGACTCGACTTGGTTTTTAACCTTAGCTTTTCCTTAACGTATTTGAATTAAGTTTTGCTAGGCTATTATATAGGGAGCTTTAAAACGCGAAAGTCTTAATTCATACGAGTTAAGAACAAGAACTTTTCGCAAGCTCCTATAATTGATCCTAGAAAGTCGTTTATCAAGGGAACTTTAAAACGCAAATTCTAAAACTTGCAAAAGTATAAGAAGATGCAAGATCCTATAGATGACTTGAAAACCCAAAACTTTGATTTAATAGGCTAAGTAACCATTGATTTCATTCTTGGAATTTTACAATATGGAGAACAAGAGATGATAGAGCCAATTATAAGTTCGGTATTCTTTCGGGAATTTATGTGAGTTAATTATGAGCCTATTCTCCCATCACTTGTTAATAAATTTAATTGCAATAAATAATGTTGAACGATTTAAAAAGTTACTTAGCTTCTAGCCCAAGATCGTTTAGAAGTTGCTCGGTATGGATTAGAGTTCATAGCCAAGGCATAACTTATTGAAGCGGGATGCGAAGATTGGCGAGTCCAAAAAGGTCCTAACAAGACAAGAGGGCTATGTTTTATTGCTAAAGATCTCAAGTGATGTGAAGACTCATTTATCAAAAATCAATATGAAGGATCGAGACACACGACGAAAAGCAAATACTCCCAAAAAGTCATGGAGAAGTCTATCCAAAAAGACCAAAATAAGGTATGAGGATAAATGAAGCCAAGTCCAAAAAGGAGGCGGATCGTTGTTAATCAAAATCCCAAGTAAAGATTGGAGAAAAATGAAGAAGTCGTGGTCCAAGTATGAATCTCTCAAAAATTCAAGTGAAGAAATATTATGAAGAGAAGACCATTATTTCGTGAACGTCTCTCAAGGTTGGAAGTATTAAGTCATTGCCAAATATCGATCCGAGAAAGGTCTCAAATCGCGAAACAAGTTATGCCAAGATATGAACTTTATGAGAGCCCGAGAAGCAGTTTTAAATGATTTTGTCCTTTAGCTAACTATTGATTAAATCGTTAATCGTTCACTTTATTTTCGGCCTAATAAATTATCGAAATAAGTCAACAATGCATCCTCGTGATCATTCAAGACAACAATAAAATATAAGAGATACACTTAGGAATAAGGGAGTCTAAGTGAGTAATTGGCCCACATGAATTCGTGTTTGTCTACCAACTTATACTAACAATGATCTTGTTTTTGCACTTGGCATGGAAAAGTGAAAAGTCGAGGACGATGAATCTATTTGAGTTTTTATGATCTTTAAAGTTATTTTATGTCTTTGCAAAATAAGATGTCAAATGTTGAATAAAGGTGTAATCATAGTTTTATTTTGTCATTGCGTGAGGACACGGCAATTGCTTAGCATGGGGGAATTTGATATGAGTGTTTTTACTCATATCATTAGTAGCTTAAAACATTGAAATAATGCATAAATGTATAAAATATGCCTTGGATATGCTTGTTTCTTGTTTTCATGTGTGTAGGTACCAAGTTCGCGAAAACCGGCAAGAATCGACACGAGAATGAAGAAAAAGATCAAAGATGCCAAAATCGAGCTCGACTTGAGGGGATTTTATAATATTGCAAGATTATTTACCAAGTGCGTCCCACATGGGCTTATTGGGCCTGAAAAGCCCAATAATGGATTTTAAGTGAAAAAACTTGGACAAGTCCTTAATCAAGGTCCATATAGGGATTATTATAAACAGATGGAGTGCATTTGATGGGCCAAAAGCCCAAACTGATTAAAAGTGAAAGAAACGGATGGGCTTTAAGGGTTATATTAACTCTCAAAATCATTTACATTTTTTTTTACTCGTTCATAAATGTCCACTCATTTACTTTCCTTATCAAATAAATAAACAGTCACACGTTTTATCCCAATTTACCCATTATACATTCCACTCATTTTTTTCATTAAACAAATAAAAACCGACCCCATCCCTTCTCTCTTACACCACACACGTTTTCTCTCAATAATGAAAACTCCTTTCGTTATTTACTATGTGTCATCTTCCCCAATTTTCTCACCCCAAACCAGTAAAATAATCCACTGTTCATTAACCCTAATTGGGTAAAAATCAAGCTTTACAAAGGGCTTTTCACTTTTTCATATAATTCATACCAAAAGTAAATAAAGCCCCAATCTTATAGGAAGAGAGTGGATGGTGTGAAGGGAATACGTGGCCGGATTCTATTTGATGCTACACATCATTCTTTCCAATCCACCAATCAGAAGCCAAAGAAGAAACACAACTAGCACACGGATGCCACGTTGGCGATCCGTGTGCTATTGTGACTCATATCCACCCTCAGATTAAAGAGAGAGAAAAAGATGAGAAGATCGAAGGCTCTAAAGAAAAAGGAATATCCCTCAGCAGATGCGAATATTCGCAGAAGGATGCCCTTGGGGGGGCTATAAATACCTCGAATTTATTCTGAATTTTTTGATCCCTTTTCTTTACTTTATTGTTATTCTGTCAAAATTAGTGTAGAATTAGTTCTTGTATTTTCTTTAAATTCAATCTTGTAATCTCTTTAAATATTAATAAAAGTTCAGTTTGTTACCTCACTTTGGTGTCTCGGTTTCTTTTATTTACTGATAAAAATTTATGAATTAATCTCT
Organism: Glebionis coronaria; assembly: GCA_025667525.1. Classification (NCBI taxonomy): domain Eukaryota; kingdom Viridiplantae; phylum Streptophyta; class Magnoliopsida; order Asterales; family Asteraceae; genus Glebionis; species Glebionis coronaria. The sequence goes on along the minus strand of CM046876.1, from coordinate 94,618,803 downwards.
AACTATTTTACATTAATAACAATTAATGTATTAAACTTAAACTAATTAATAGTCTAAGTTTAATATTAGAAGAAAAGATTGGATTCAAATGTTTTCCCAACTGGAAAATATTAACTAAAAAGCGGATGGTTTGAATTATTATCATTTTGTGGAGCGTATGATGTTTGGTGGTTTGGTGGTTTCGGGTTATGGTTCATAGGCAGTTCAGCACTGACCTACTTCCCAGTGGTATCTACAAAAGGTGTATTTCCATTTTAATTTCATGTTTTTCTTTCTATGCTATATGATTTTAATTTGCTTTAATTTTAGATTAGAATTAATAAACCTGTTTAAGTTTTGATTGAGATTTGTTGACTTGTTAGTTTACTTGCATAGATCGGTTATATACAGATGTGTTTTACAATTTTTAAAGATGTTAAGGTGTTGAGCTAATAATCTGACTTGATGTTTTGGATCGATTCATTTGAGATTAATATTTGTTTTATCTATTTTTAGTTTATGATTGATGAATCTGTTCAGTAAGTATGAGTTGAGTGAAATTGGTGAAGTTTTAATCTGAGAGATTAGTTTAACTTGATATCGGTTACTGATTCTGTTTTGAAAAGCCGCCATAGATTGAATATTGATATAATTTGCTTATTTAGAATCTGCTGCTTAATGAGAGTTGATCTTCTATCATTTGTAATCATGAAGTTTTGGATATCTGCTTAGTTTGGATTGATTCTGTGCACTGTCAGCTTATTTGTTTTAACTTTGCTGAATGTTAATGTTAGATTGAGCTGTTAGGATAGTAGTAATTGTTCTAAAAAGCTTTATTTGATTTTAATCTTGATGCTGTATGATTTTGGATTGCTTAATGATTTTGGTAATTTCTTTTAAATGCTGGTTTAATAGAACTGGTACTGCTTTGTTCTGATTTTGTTTAGTTTGGTTACTGCTTATCGAATTCAGCTTATCTGATAAGCTAACTAGGCTGTTTCCTAGCAGCCATAAGCTTGAAAGCTTACACAAAGTCTTTCCTAAGACTACTTTTTCAATAACCTATAAAAAGTATTATTTCCAAAAATAATGTCCCTCACGGGACTTGAACCCGTGACCTCCTGGTCACACACCCAACGTGATAGCCATCTGAGCCAAGTGCTCTTTTGATTTTAGTGTCTCTTATTACATTTAAATAGTGTTAATCAATTAGGCAGAGTTTGTTTAGTTTTACACTTCATTGTCACGTTTTTTTTTATTTTAACTTTTTATTTCTTTATATTAAAGTAATTTCTTTATTTAAAAAAAAAGTAGTTTTAATAATATAAAAAAAATAATAAAAAAATTAAAAATGTTTTTTTTTAAATAGTTTAATTAGTTTAAATTTTAATTAGTTTAAATAAATATAGTTTTTAAATAATTTGTTTAGCGTAATTCTTAATAATAAAGTAAATTAGTTTAAAAGTTGTTTTAATTAAATAAATTTATTTTTAATAGATATTTAAATAGATTAATTTTTAAGATTTTTTTAATTAGTTTAAATTTTTTAATTAGTGTGTTTATTTTAAGTATTTAATTGAGATAAATTTAAATTAGGCGGGTTTACGATTCATGCACTTTAGGTTTATTTTAAATAGCTTAAAAGTTGTAGAATTTAATTGTAGTTTAAAAACCACAAACCAATTCAAATCGATTGTCCAAATCAAAACAAAACGTCTCAAATTCATAAGATCTTCGTGTACAACGAACTCGACTCACTCACGTGTTTAATTGAATTCGTCATTGGTATAATTGGACGATTACTTTTTCCTAAAGGTAATCTTCTAATTTACCCTATAACGTATCAAATTATCACATATACTATCCACGACACATCAGCGTTTCATACACAGCCTTGAGTTCATCAAGCATTTGCTGAGGTGGAAATAGCTCATACTTCCTTTGAAGTGATGGAGCCATTCTCCCTAACATTATAGCAGCCACCTCATGGTGCTTCTTAACGTTAGCAGCGTGTTAAAGCCTTTCCGCATCAGATGCTCCTTCAGCAAGATCCTCCGGAAAAGGAGTTTCCAAGATATTGATAGTACCCGCTGCTCTCAGAACAATTCTTAGTGAGCGATACAAGTCATTGAAATTAGGGCCAGTAAGTTCAGGCCGTTCAAAGAAAGCTTTGAACGCCGAGCTTATTGTCAGATTGCTTTCGGGTTGAGCCATTTTTACAGAAATAAGTTCAAACATTAGTATTTTTGATAATACAATTCAAGAAAATAAAATTACCCTGGTAATAAAACCATAGTATTTTCCTTGATACTAGAATCCATATTGACATAGATTCATCACATCAGTTGATCTGCTAGTGACAAATGTATTCAACACAGTAACTTGTCGAACAATAATTGACAAACAAATTTGCAATTTCTAGATATGTTAGGGATTTACATTGCCAAAATCATTTGCATTGTAAACATGTTTTATCTCTACTTTATGCCTTAAGTTTCCAGTTCTCACTGAGTAACTCAATTAAGTCGACTAATCTAAAGAACGTAAAACCTTCATGTGCAATCTTATTCAGTCATGAAGTTTTCTCTCCATTACAACATCGTCCGATATCTTATATGACGACAATTGTAACTTCAAGTGTTCGTCAATTAGAGGGCATATGACTTAAATTTTTAGGGTATAGATTTTGGTGTCAAAATCATGTATGGAGAAGCATGCATACATCTCCATAACATAAGTTTAATAAAAACATTTAGTAAACTTTTTGGTGAGACTAAAAGTTCATCATATACTTGCAAGTTGAGGTATTGGTTAAACCGTTTAAAGATTTTACACATAACTAAATTCACATCGTACTTTTTCTAGAACTTAGTTATAGCACAAAGCAATAACCTTATTCATTGTGTTTCGGATATGAATTAATGTAGTTAAATCAACCTTAAAGAATTGTATCAATAACAACCGTAGGTAATTCCAATTTTGACGCACAGACGAGCCTGGAATTTGGTCAGCGCTGAAGCATAACACCTCCTTCCTTAACCGGGTACTTGACCAGCGGTGCGTTATACCCACTTTATAGTTTGCCAAAATTGAGTAGGCCGTTAAGTTGCTATTGCAATTCTAATCAACGCAAATCATATGTAATTTACATCTCAAAACAATTCATTAATTTTGATAAGATTTAGTCCGTATTATTTTTCTTGGAAAAAATTACCCTTGTTTACAACATACAATATAAAAAACGCATGAAAACAAGTAGTACAAAAAAAACTAAATCAAATAGCCACATGCATAACAATTTATTCAAAGAACATCAAATCTAGGGTTTTTATGAACATAAAAAGTCTTCCCTAATTTTAAAACTTTGAATCAAATAAAGCAAATAGCAATCAAAATTATATGATTCGTAAGAAACATGCATGTTTATTACGGATCTCCCACATTCTCTTAACAATTAAAAACTACGGATCGTAACCACACATGACATAACAATTAATTCATGCAAAACATCTAAAGTTAATTACCATGTAATTTTAGGGTTTACAAAAAAAAATTTATAAAAATTCGGCAATAGCCGATTTTTAAAAAACAATAAAAAACAAAACCCTAATTTTTATAAAACCTAAAAAACAACATGTAATTTTTAACACAAATCAATATTAGTTAAAAAACTTTAGATCTTGATAATTATAATCATGTTAAAACGGCTCTCGATGCCACTGCTTGTTTATATAGTTCATAACAGTTATTTAAAACCCTAATATGGATCAAAGAACGCATAGCGGAAGAAATTAACAAGATCATTAATTTAACACAATTATATTAATCAAGATTAGGGTTACATACCTTTATCCTAGCGAGATCCACAAGACGACGGAACGAACGGCAGCTAGGATTTATCACGAACACCACCAAGAATATAGTCTAAAGCAAGACTATATCACGCTCTTGTACACACGTAATACGGCGAGTTAACCGTGAGTCTAGCACGAACAAACCGAGCTTCAATGCTTATGGAATATCTACCCAACAACTCTAGAGAGGGGCTAGGACTAGATAAAATAGCTAAATCGAAAACCAACAAAAACCCCTAAGGGTGTGTGTGTGTCGATCGCAGGAAGCAAGAGAAAAGGGAGAGACAAAAATTATGAAGGCTTTGGGTTGTTTATATAGGCTTGGCAATCCTTGGGCTCCAAGTAAATAAACAAGAATTAGGAAACAAAAGTTTCCCTTTGCCCCCTCTCTTCTTTGGCCGACGGACGCAAGCCCCAAGGGGGTTTTTGCGTAATTTTTGTTTTCCTTATTTTCACTTCTATTAGTTTCCATAACGGTTGTTAAAACTTAACTATTATTTATTGACGATCGTTAGTTAAGCTTTGGTTTGATTTAATAAATATATATATAATATATTTAATAAATAAATTAACCCTTTACGTTATGTGTGCAATCCCGTGATCCCGAGTTCGATCCTATCTCACGACTATTAATTTTAAGTCCATAAACTTGCAACTCCCACTTGGAAAAAATTCTAATATCGTGATCACATTGACTAGCGTCTAGTTACACTTGCAATGTCACTAGTACAAACTGGGTAAGGTCTCCTGGACAAGAACCTTTTAATGATTACATCATTATTATTATCCTTTCATTTCAAATACATCGTTAATAAGGATATGGATCTCAGTCATCCCTTCATTAACTATTCTGTTTCCCGTTTACGGATATAGCAAGATTACCAAAACATATTTGGGTGTGGCCACACAAACATCTTACTACTCCCCCGAGGGGCCCAGTTGTATTTATACTTCAAAATGATTTGAAGGAAACAAATCCCATTTTGACTACAAGCAAAACACATGAACTTTGCAACACTTCTGAAAATAACCCTTATAACTACCAGTTACGTTTAGCGTTAGGTTACCTTACAGAAATGCACCACATTCAATGCAGTTTTCTGGTATCTCAGGTCTAAGGATAACTTATGATTTACTTGATGACAAAGATCCATAAAGTAAAATCACATAGTTGGGATAAGTCCAATATTTGATCCATCAAACATTATCCAAAATTGACCAATATACTTTCAAGTATACTCTGTCACTATTTTGAATTGTATGAGACAGCTTTATTAATACGGTTGCAGTTCTTGGTTTTGGGGTTTTTATTCTTTTTGTTTCTATATGAGAGACAGCCAAAGGTTTGCTAGTTTAGTACAATGTTTTTCTATTTTTAGAAAGGCAATGGTACAAAATCAGAAACGTATAGATCGACCAAAATCAGAAACGTCTAGAGGCAACCAGACCGAAACATGAGTACGAGTATGTGTTCGTTTGCAAAAGACACTTTATTGCTCGGGTTGCAGTTCCTGGTCTTGGTGTTTTGCATGAGCCTTCCAAAGGTTTTGCTTACTCGAGTGTTTGGCCAATCTTGATAAATGCGTTGAGGTCAGAAAGATCACAAATGACCTTGCATGACAGAGAATGTCATTATGCATAACGTGTAACGATTTGGTCTCGTATGATTAAAATCAATCCTTGATGACATCACAGACGGAACTTTGTGACGACCGATTGGGGTTCTGCCCCCAAAATTTTCAACCATGTGCCCTCAAGCACATGTTAAGGTATATTTATTAAACACGAAATTTCCTTTTATATTCGAAAATACATTTAATTTGCATTAAATATACATAAAATTAACCATAAATAAATAACAATTTGGTTTTAATAATCTCAAACTTTACTTTTATAAAAATTAAACATGTACATATGGGGCACATATTAGAAATTCCCAATTTTCAAACACAAGTACATTTTTATCCCTACCATATTGTGTTGAGCATTATTAGTACAAATGTTGAAAACTTGAAATGTTGATATGACATGTGAATTGGCCCCCTAAAACAAATATATTACAGTATAATTTAGCCCTTCCAACGATACTCCCCAGATGACATAGAATGGCCTGTCTTATATACGACCAAATATTAGAATCATCAACAACCAATCACTTTGTCATATACTTGGGTGACATTTCATGCCAAGACTGTTGAAAGTGCATTAAGAGTGGCAATGTGTTACATACGAGCATGTACATTTCCCAGGCAGACACTATTCTGAGTGACTAATGGGCGAGCCTTTACGTTTCCCAGGTAAACACTACTCTGATTGGCTATTGGGTCAGTCTAGAGCTTCCATGTACTGTACTCTGAACAAAACTTAATAGATCGACCAGGTTGTCATGTACTCCGTATCAACTATAATGGTCTTAAAAACTTATGGCATACATTAGTAATTGACATAAACATACAATTGAGAAGATCCATAATGCAAAAAGCTTTTTCATGACTTCTTGCAATCGATTTGCCACGTGACCTTCACATTTGCAGAATATCATGTTTGATAATTTTGGAATTGGGTGATTCAACCAAGTGATAAACCGGTATGACTGGAAAACTAATTCATTAGATAAATCAGTATAACAACAAAATTACCAACTTAACCACTCAAGGGTGGCCTAGTGGCAAAAAGATTTGTGGCTATCACTCCACTCCAAAGTGTGTGAGGTCTCAAGTTCAATTCCCACCAGGTGCAAACAACCTTGAAGTGGCCACGCCAACCTCCTGAAAAGAGAGGGCTTTACCTGGTTTGAGTCTGTGTGGCGGTGGGCTCAAACCCCGTGGATTAGTCGGCCAATGAGTCGGAAATCACGGTTACCAAAAAAAAAAAAAAAAAACAAAACAAAATTACCAACTTGCATTGTTTGATCAATTTTTTTACTATGGCTGAACTGACCACGAGACTCGGATGTCATGATAAGCATCAAAAGTCTTAAGAGACGGAAAAACTTCATGTGGTCTGTTTTATCCAACGATGTTGATTTGCTTTGTGTGCGCGAGGTCATGCCAGCTTACTTAGATTGATCAATTCTTTTTCGAGTTCCAGCAACTCGATAGATTTCCGGTTGTTTCAAACTGAAAGCACACCCAAAATCATCACATATTGTGCGTTAGTCATTTCTTCTTCTTTGTAGCAAATTTCTTCTTTGCCTGTTTGAACCCTAATCCACTCTCCTGCCAAAAGGAATACAGCTTTACAACGACATTGGTAAAAGATGCTAGCGATATTTTTTATGATTTGCAAGTGAAAATTTGAGAGCGAACTACTCACCAGATTTATTATGAACACATTTTAACAACTTATTTCTAATTTGCAAGAAGTAGAACACGAAAATACATGGGCAGAATTACCTTTTTGTACTGCATTTATGCAACTCGCCCGGTCAGCTCTTGACCCCTTCTACCAACATAGACCTGAAAGAAACATAACATGGACTCAAAATACACACAATGTTAATCAGCCCTATATGTGTAGCTAAACACACACAAACAAGGTGTAAAATCTTAAGAAAACAATTGTGTATGCAGTATAACCCATTCAGAAAACATAAAATAGACAGCTTCCTGCCACCTATAGACCTCAGAGGTGGTAAAATGGGTAGTTTGGATAACGGGTCAAAACAAGTACTGTAATTTATAATGCAGGTCAGGTCGGATTGTCTAGCAAGTATAAAGAAGTTTTCTCCCTAATTCTTATATGTACTAGAAAATTGAAATACAATTTCGGCAACTTTCGATCTGTATACTATGGCCCAGTTGCTTTAGCCAAACTTTCTGTTATTTGCCCATTGGTCATTTGGTTTGATAGAGATAAAATACAACCAAATCGACCCATTGATACGGAAATGGTCGAAATTTCCACCTCTACTTAGATCTATTTTATTAAGCACTTAAAATGACTATTATAACAAAATGGAAATCATTTAATATGGTGAACAAAACTCAAAATGACTAGTATAGCAAACCTAGAAGACGGGTCAACTTACTTTCTTTCCATCCGAGCCTGTTATCCAATGCCCAGAAGTTTGAGGCGAATGGCCCTTTTTTTTCGTAGCTCCTTTTGTCGTCACTTTCAAAACAGCAGCCTTCGGATTCACCCAACCTTCCGACGTATCTTCATTCTTTAAATTTCTTGAATTCTTCCTAGTATTTAATTTTCTTGAAGCTTGTTTTAAGCTTTCACCACAACTAAATTGCCCCCTAGAAACCACAACATGTGTGTCACATACCGCTTTTACTAGCTATTTATATTAGTATATATATGTAGTGTTAAACGATGATCTTTTTGTGTGTGGTAATTATGGCTGATCAACCTGCAAGCGTTCCGATTTCAGTAATAGGGCCTCAGTTTGTTGAACCATCTCAAGTTGAGCTTATAGTCGAATCGCATGCACCAGGGAACCTTTTGATCACTGATGTTGATCACAAGATTTTGTTCAGATTAAAACCAGCCAACACAACCTTCCATCGCAAACGGCTGTTACTCGACCCTGATGACAGACCGCTTTTCCTAATTCAAGAGAAGGTGATATGAATTTTCTTCATTTATTAAACTGTAGTTTTTTTTTCTTGATTTGAAGCTGACATACATGGACTATATATATTTGACTTCCAGAACATGAGTGTACATTAACGATGGAATGTATTTAGGGGTGAAAGCGATGCGGATTCAGCCCTGATATTTACGTCAAAGGAGAAACACATAACTGGGTGGCATAAGATGCAGGTAAATGTATTCTTGGCAAGTAAAACTAGTAGCGAGGATAATTGTGATTTTAACATTCATACGCAAGAATCTTCAACACCAGTAGCCCAAGTATGTTAATTAAGTTATTTATATTTTCTTACTTGGATTCATATATTTACTTATTATAAAGCTATATGATGAAAACATGGCTGATTCTTATATGTAGATGCATAAATTTAAACCATTAAAGAATGCCAAACATACCAAGGGAAAATACATGGTGACAGTTAATCCTAATGTGGATTGTCCATTTGTGGTCGCACTGATTGCGGTTCTCGATGGTATGCACAACACTGATAAAAAGAAATCTAATTCTGTTGGTGTTGGAGGAGCTGTTGACATACTTAATTTGGCCATGTCGTAAATTGAAGTATGGTTACACATGGACTCATAGTTTGGTTCAACATCGTCTTTAATCTTTCTTATGATCTTATCATTGTGGTTTATATGTTTGATATCATCAAATGCGTGTATGATTATTGTTTTGATGGTATATGGAAAACTTTCATAGCAAACCATCAAAAAAGTGTAAAATAGTTTTTTTTTTTTTTTTTTTTTTTAAGTATTACTGAATGTGCTTTAAGATAGTGTCATATACAGGGACGGAGCTAGGGGGTTCCCGCGGGTGCCCGTGACCCCTATGGATTTTTTTATGTGTAGTGTTAATTTGTGAAGAAAATAGCGATTTTTTCAAAATTCATCTTAAATGCACCCAGTCATCGGAACGTGTTTTTACCCTTCATTTTAATTTACTTTTTACATATGTTATATTATAGTTAAAAAAAATTTGTGCACCCGATCATATTTCGTCCTGGCTTCGTCCCTGGTCATATGTATGTGTTCGTGACATCATTTCTACGAAATTAGAATTGTAGCAAATTTCTTTTCTGCCTGTTTGAACCCTAATCCACTCTCCTGCAGAAAAGAATACAATTTTACAACTGATACTGGTAAAAGAGGCTAGCGATATTTTTTATGATTCGCAAGTGAAAATTTGAGAGCGAACTACTCACCAGATTTATTTAGAACACATTTCGACAAGTTACTTCTAATTCAGAAAAGTGAAGTAGAACATGGAATACACGAGCAGAATTACCTTTTTGTACTGAAGGAAACATAGACCCTGAAGGAAAGATAAAATGGACTCAAGATACACACAACCTTAATTAGCACTATATGTGTAGCTAAACACACACAAACAATGTGTAAAATTTAAAGAAAATTATGTGTTCATTATAATTCATTCAGAAAACGTAATATGGGCATCTTCCTGCCAACTATAGAACCAGAGGTGGTAAAATGGGTAGTTTTGATAACGGGTCAAAACAAGTACTGTAATTTATAATGCAGGTCAGGTCGGATAGTGCAAGTATAAAGTGTTCTCCCTAATTCTTATATGTACTAAAAAATACAATTTCAGCAACTTTCGATCTGTATGCCCCAGTTGCTTTAGTTAAACTTTCTGTTATTTACCCATTGACCATTTGGTTTGATAGAGACAAAATACAACCAAATCAACCCATTGATACGTAAATGGGCGAAATTTCTATTTTTGAAAGACTAAAAGAGACAATTCCCGGAATTTCCACCTCTACTTAGATCTTAACAAAATGGAAATCAGGCTCGGACGGAAAGAAAGTTAGTTGATCTGTACGTCTTCTAGGTTTGTTCATTTTAAATGGTTTCCATTTCGTTAAGATAGTCATTTCAAGTGAGGAAAGAATATTAATATCTTTTATATGTACCATGAATAAGTTATAAATAAATGTGTTTAAATAATACTGTATATTCTAAGTCATTAAAACTCAATCATTAAAATTAGTATAGTTTTCATGAGAATTATCCGGTTTCCTTGAATGCAACGAATACTTTGCAATATTTCAATTGTTCAAGCGTTTTATTTTGTATTGCAAATTAACAGGTAAATTAGTCCAGTTATGATGATCAAAGTTTTTCCTTTTAAGTGAAGATCATTTGTGTATATATACATGTTGTTAGACTCGATCATTAGTCATAACATAAACAAACCAAAGTTGTCTCTAAACAAGTTTTCGGATACAATCATGAAAAGTGCGTCGTTGATGGTGTTGTTTTTTACTATCTTGCTGATGAATGGTAAGATAGAGCATTAGGTAATCTTTCTTTTTTTCTAACAAGTTTGGGTTACATTAAGAAAAGCATATCTTGTTTCAGGAAATCAACTATCCAGGGCTCGTACATTTGTTGCAGGTTCACTTGATGCAGACGTCCGGCCGGTCAATGTCATAAACAACTCGGAATTAAAATGTCACAGTGATGAAGATTGTTATGATATATGTCCACCTCGTAAAACATCATTTTGTCAAAATGGGAAATGCTTCTGCTTCCTACCTCCCAATTCGAGAACTTTCTCATATTTCAATTGAAATATAGGTGATCCAAATGCACACCTTTTTATTTCATTATAATGTCTACGAGTTGTCGAATATGTTCAAGCAATTTGGCTATTAGTATCAAAGAGATAAACTTTATAAGCTCATAAGTATGGCTCATCTTATACGTCTAAACTACGTTACCTCATTTGTAACTGGAATTACAAAAAAGAGTTAAACCTAATGAAAACCTTTTATCTTATATTTTATTCAACGATAGTTTTATACTACCTATATTTTATTTCCATTTGAGTTTTATAATAAGGTTTTAAGGGAGTGTTTGGTTTCTGATGTAACGGAGGAATGGATGTTATTGCAAATAGGGACTGTACTCTGAACGAAACTTATAGATCGACCAGGTTGTCATTATACAAAAATCTTTTGTGTAAAACTAAACCAGGCATTCAAGAAAAATGAAAGTGCAAAATTAAGCAGAAAATGGTACGTAATGCAAGCAATGATTCAGCCAAGAAGTGATAATTAAACCGGTAAAACTGGAAAACTAATTCATTAGGTATGTGTTCGTTTGCAAGACACTTTATTGCTCGTGTTGCAGTTCCTGGTCTTGGGCTTTTATTTCTTTTCTGCATGAGACAGCCAAAGGTTTGCTTACTCGAGTGTCTGGCCAATCTCAAGAAATGTGTTGAGGTTGGGCAAATAGAAAGATTATAAATGACCTTGACAGAGGACATACAATGGCTTTTGTTACATACAATCGACCAAATATTAGAATCATCAAGCACCAATCACTTTGTCATATACCGGCATGTTATCCATCAATAGAAAATAAATTGTTCATGTTCATGCGCAATGACTAACGAATTTTTTTGTTTATGTTCGTTTATTATGAAAATAAATTGTTTTTGTTCATTTATGTTCATTTATTAAGAAACTAAACGAACATAAACGATCGAAATTAAATGAACGAAGAAAAAAAACTTAAAATTTATAAAAAAATATGCATCACATCTTGTTTTATAAGTGTTAATTTTGATCAAACATATCAGTTTTAAAACTATACAGTTAAAAGATATAGTAATAAAAAAATAAGTGAACATAAACAGACGTTAACGAACGCATAATTGGACGTTCACGAACATAAACGAACATGACTTTTTTCATGTTCGTTTATATAACAAAACGGACATAAAAGTTTGATCATGTCTGTTCATTTAATAAACAAAAGAACGATGAACGATATGTTTACCATACAATTCATGAAAAGTTCACTTTCAGTTTGTTTACGGCCGCCACGAGAAACATTGTGACCTGCCCAGGCCCACAGGAAGGAAAAGGCTATCCTGTAAGAAGGGGTGGTAACGAGCGTTGCTTCCACCATGCTGCCATGAGCAACGAATTGCACATCAAATAATAATTGAGTCAAAAAAAGTTCCAAATGGTTCCAAGGAACATGTTGCGGAGACTTTTGGTCAACACCGTTACTTAAAATCTTTCTACTATTTATGTATATTAGTATATATATGTAGTGTTAAACGATAATCTTTTTGTGTGTGGTGATTATGGCTGATCAACCTGCTAGCGTTCCGATTTCAGTAATAGGGCCTCAGTTTGTTGCACCATCTCAAGTTGAGCTTATAGTCGAATCGTATGCACCAGGGAACCTTTTGATCACTGATGTTGATCACAAGATTTTGTTCAGAGTAAAACCAGCCACCACAACCTTCCATCGCAAACGGCTGTTACTCGACCCTGATGACAGACCTCTTTTACTAATTCAAGAGAAGGTGATATGAATTTTTTTCATTTATTAATTATACTGTCGGTTTTTTTGTTTCTTAATTCGAAGCTGACATACATGGACTATATATATGTTACTTCCAGAACATGAGTTTACATCAACGATGGAATGTATTTAGGGGTGAAAGCGATGCGGATTCAGACTTGATATTTACGTCAAAGGAGAAACACATAACTGGGTGGCATAAGATGCAGGTAAATGTATTCTTGGCAGATAAAACTGGTAGCGAGGATAATTGCGATTTTAATATCAAGGGATGTTTTTCAAAGAAGAGAAATTGTACCGTTCATACGAAAGAATCTTCAACACCGATAGCCCAAGTATGTTACGTTATTTATATTTTTCCTACTTCCAAATATTTATTTACTATGAAAAAACTAATTATATGGCTGTAGATGCATAAATGTAAACCAAAAAAGAATGCCAAACATACCAAGGGAAAATACATGGTGACAGTTAATCCTAATGAGGATTGCGCATTTGTGGTCGCACTAATTGCGATTCTCGATGGTATGCACAACGCTGATAAAAAGAAATCCAAGTCTCAAGGTGTTGGAGGAGCTGTTGACATACTTAATTTGGCCATGTTGTAAATTGAAGTATGATTACACATGGACTCATAGTTTGGTTCAACGTCGTCTTTAATCTTTCTTATGATCTTATCGTTGTGGTTTATATATGTTTGGTATCAAATTCGTGTATAATTCTTGCTGTTGATGGTATATGAAAAACTTTAATAGCAAACTATCAAAAAAAGTGTAAAATAGTTTTTTTTAAAGTATTACTGAATGTGTTTTATGATCGACTAAACAAGTAAGATCGTGCCATTTAGAGACATCATTTTTACAAAATTAGAATTGGTGAATACGGTCCTTTCACCTTATTGGAAGTTTATCAGCATAAATCTCAAAGTCTGTATGCGTTCGGTTGCTAAAGACACTTTATTAATACGATTGCAGTTCCTGGTTTTGGGTTTTTATTCTTTTTGTTTCTATATGAGACAGCCAAGGTTTGCTAGTTTAGTAAATGTTTTTCTATTTTTAGAAAGGCAAAACGTATAGATCGACATACATTAAGTGATACAAACAATAATACTCGAAAACTGATTCATTAGATAAATCAGTATACCAGCAAAATGACCAATTTTTTACTATGGCTAAACAGACAGAACTGACCACAAGACTCAGATGTCACAATAAACATCAAAAGTATCAAGAGACAGAAAAACTTCACATGGTTTGTTTTATCCAACGACGTTGAGTTGCTTACTTAGATTGATCAATTCTTTTTCAAGATTTCCATTTGTTTCAAAACCCAAAATCATCACATATTTTGTGTTAGTCATTTCTTCTTCTTTGTAGCAAATTTCTTATTTGCCTCTTTGAACCCTAATCCACTCTCCTGCCAAAAAGAGTACAGCTTTAAAACGACACCGGTATAAGAGGCCGGCGATACTTTTTATGATTCACAAGTGAAAATTTGAGAGCGAACTACTCACAAAATATATTAAGAACACATTTCAACTAGTAATTTCTAATTCAGAAAAGTGAGGTAGAACATGGAAATACACGAGCAGAATTACCTTTTTGTACTGAAGGAAACATAGACCTGAAGGAATCATAAAATGGACTCAAGATACACACAACCTTAATTAGTCCTATAAGCTAGTGTTGCTAAACACACAAACAATGTGTAAAATATAAAGAAAATTATGTGTGCATTATAATCCATGTAGAAAACATAATATGGGCAGCTTCCTGCCACCTATAGACCCAGATGTGGTAAAATGGGTAGCTTTGATAACGCGTCAAAACAAGTACTGTAATTTATAATGTGAGTCAGGTCGGATTGTGCAAGAAAAAATAAAATTTCTGCAACTTTTGATCTGTATGCCCCAGTTGCTTTAGTTAAACTTTCTGTTATTTACCCATTGACCATTTAGTTTCATGGAGATAAAATACTAAAAGAGACAATCCCCGGAATTTCTATTTTTGGGTAAAAAACTAAAAGAGACAATCCCCGGAATTTCCACCTCTACTTAGACGTTAACAAAATCGAAATCAGGCTCGGACGGAAAGAAAGAAAGGGTCATTCGCTTCAAACTCATGGGCATTTGATTACAGGCTCGGACGGAATGAAAGTTAGTTGATCTGTCTTCAGGTTTGTTATACTAGTCTTTTTAAGTTTTGTTCATATTAAATGATTTCCATTTTGTTAAGATTGCGAGGAAAGAAATATTAATATCCTTGAATAAGTTGAGTTTAAATTATATATTCTAAGTCATTAAAACTCAATCTTTAAATTAGTATAGTTTTCATGAGAATTATCCAGTTTCCTAGAATGCAACAAATACCTTGCAATATTTCAATTGTTTAAGCGTTTCATTTTGTATTGCAAATCAACAAATAAATCAGTCAAGTTATGGTGATCAAAGTTATCCTTTTTAAGTGAAGATCATTTGTGTATATATACATGTTGTTAAACTCGATAATTAGTCATAACATAAACAAACCAAAGTTGTCTCTAAACAAGTTTTCGGATACAATCATGAAAAGTGCATCGTTGATGGTCTTGTTTTTGAGTATCTTGCTGATGAATGGTAAGAATAAAGCATTAGGTATTCTTTCTTTTTTCTAACAATGTTTGGGTTACATTAAGAAAAGCATATCTTGTTTCAGGAAATCAACTATCGAGGGCTCGTACATTTGGTGCAGGTTCAGTTGATGCACACGTCCGGCCGGTCAATTGTGGAAATAGATTGTACAACTTTCACACAAGTTTCTGATATTGAATATTATGTGTGAGTGTTGTAGTACATAAGGAGATACTACTGTGAATTGCTTACTTTATTAAACAAACGAAATGGCTATAAATAGCCTTACACATGCTAACTACCTTACATAAAAATAGCAAACCCCTACTACTACCTAAAGTATCTGCACATGATCTCTTCAACCCAACATGTATAGGCAGAATACTCGGTCTTTTCTTAGACTAGTTCACCACTTGACCAATTACCATTTATTTAACTTAAATATCTAAAATACTTAAATAATAATTCAAGATTAAACCAACAATCACCCCCTTAATCTTGACTCGTTCTTTATCAAAGCAATGCAGGTTCATCATCTTGGATCAAGTGGGCTTCGTTGTCTTTTTCGTTGTCTTTCCATTTCTTGCACTCATAGCTGAAGTGCCCAAACACTCCACAATCATAGCACCGAATTCCACTTTTGTCCCCACGACCTCTTCCTCTTCCTTGGCCTCTTCCGCCTCTCTCAAAGTTTCTTCCACGCCCTCTTCCTCGTCCACTGTTTTCACCATGGTTTTGATCACTTGCTAACATGAGGTGATCTTGTTCTCCATCCTTTGCTTCAAGACTTTGAAGCCTTTCTTCATAGGCTTTAATCCTTCCAACTGCTTCTTCAAATGGCATAGTTTCAAGATCAGAATATTGTTCAATGGGAGCAACAATTGGCAAGAACCTCTTTGGAACCGAATTCAGAAACTTTCTCACAATCACCTCATCTTCTAGAGTTGAACCAAGACTTTTAAATTTGGCAACGATACCAGTTATCTTGCCCGCAAAGTCATTGATTGATTCATTTTCATCCATCTTTAGCATCTCGAGTTCGTTTCTTAAAATTTGCAATCTTGCCTTTTGCACCCGTTCGGCTCCTATATACCGAACCTTGATTGATTCCCAAACATCTTTTGCATTTTTGTGTTTAGCAACCTGCAAAAGAACATTCTCCGGCAAGGTTTGAAAAATTATACCTTTAGTGGTATAGTTTTTCTTCTCATCAACCTCATCTTGAGTAATAGCATCCCAATGTCCGTACGCTCTCAACACAGTTTCAATCATGATAGACCAAGTGGTATAATTAGTCTCGGTTAAACCGGGACATTGAAACGGTACACTGTTACCTTGCTCACGAACCACCATTTGTTGTTTATCCTTTGCCATTCTTCCTTCGGTCTTTGGTTTCTTCGGTCTGCGGTCTCTTCGGTCTGCGGTCTTTTCGGCCTGCGGTCTCTTCGGTCTGCGGTCTCTTCGGTCTTCGGTCTTACTTTCTTTCTAAGGCAGCCCTCGGTCACGGTTGCCTTCTTCGGTCTCTCGGTCTAAACTTTCTCGGTCTCGGTCTACTTTCTGCAATTCACATAAACACACTACTTTCTCTCCTATATGACTGCCTAGCTCTGATACCAAATGTGGAAATAGATTGTATAACTTTCACACAAGTTTCTGATATTGAATATTATGTGTGAGTGTTGTAGTACATAAGGAGATACTACTGTGAATTGCTTACTTTATTAAACAAAGGAAATGGCTATAAATAGCCTTACACATGCTAACTACCTTACATAAAAATAGCAAACCCCTACTACTACCTAAAGTATCTGCACATGATCTCTTCAACCCAACATGTATAGGCAGAATACTCGGTCTTTTCTTAGACTAGTTCACCACTTGACCAATTACCATTTATTTAACTTAAATATCTAAAATACTTAAATAATAATTCAAGATTAAACCAACATCAATGTCATAAACAATTCGGAATTAAAATGTCACAATGATGAAGATTGTTATTATAAATGTCCACCTCATAAGACATCGTTTTGTCAAAAGGGGAAATGCTTCTGCTTTCTACCTCCCAATTCGAGAACTTTCTCATATTTCAACTGAAATCTGGGTGATCCAGATGCACACCTTTTTATTTCATATTTCAATTGAAGTATAGGCGATCCAGATGCACACCTTTTTATTTCATTATAATGGTTACGAGTTGTGGAATATATTCAAGCAATTTGGCTATAGTTGTGGAATATATAAGCTCATAAGTATAGCTCATCTTATTTGCCACATGACCTTCACATCATGTTTTATAAAATAAAAGCTTATTCAGCAAATTTACTCCAATGCAAAAGCTTTTCTGTAAAACCTAAACCTGGAATTAAAGAAAAATGAAACTGCAAAAATTAAAGCGCTAGAAAAGCTTCACATGGTTTGTTAACTCTTGTGTGCACGAGTCATGCCAACTTGCTTAATCAATTCTTTTTCGAGTTTAAGCAACTTGAGGGTTTCCAGTAGTTTCAACACATAAAGCCAACAAAAATCATTGTATATCAGCAGAAAAAAAATATACAAACATATAATCATATAGCCTCAGATGAAAACATCAACACAAAAAAAGTTCCGGTGTTTTGGGATTACTATTTTTCTTTAATCAAGTGTATCCAGCCTAGAAAACATAATTAATACCATGCTCGTGAAATTGTGAAAAACATACGACCAAGACAATAGTGGGTGCCTAAAAGGTCATGGGTCAAAACAGGTATTGTATAATGCAGGTCAAAACAGGTATTGTATAATGCAGGTACTGTGGATGCCTAAGAGACAATAGTGGATGCCTAAAAGCTCATTTTCGTTATGTTCGGAAAAAAGAAATATCATAAAGGACCTTGATGCAGAATGTGGTGACAATATATATTGCGTAATGACTTTGCCAACACACAATGGTTTTGCTACTTATCACACAATGGTATCGCTATTTAACACTAAAAAGCGTACAAGGATATAGAATTAAGGTTGATATTGCTGTTGCTTATGCGCATATATGTTTGGTTGATGCTGATATGCTCTTTAAGTTTGGCAAAAAGAAAGATCATAAAGTACGACGTTAATTGGCGCAATATGCGATGACAATACATATTGCGTAATGATATTTGAAAGTTTATGGACTTAAAATTAATAGTCGTGAGATAGGATCGAACTCGAGATCACGGGATTGCACACATTACGTGAAGAGTTAATTTATTTATTAAATATATTTATTATATATTTATTAAATCAAACCGTAGCTAACGATTGTTAAGTAATTAAAAGTTAAGTATTAAACGACCGTTATAGAAGGTTAAAGAAGCTAAAAGAAGGAGTCGGAAAAGTTCCGGAAACCTCTTTTGGAGCATGTATATATCCGGCCTAAATAGGGAGACAAGATAAGGAGGAAAAGATTTTTTTGGCTTTATCTTGTTTAACCTTGGAAGAGAATTTTTCCAAGGTGTATATAAACAAACCTAATGCCTCATTATTTTTCACTCCACATCTCTCTTTTCTCTTGCTTTAGCCGCCGGCCAAACACCCCTAATTAGGGTTCTTCTTTGATTTTCAATAAAGCTATTCTAGATCTAGTCCTAGCCCCTCTCTAGGGTTGTTGGGTAGATTTTCCATAGGCTTGGAAGCTCGGTTTGTTCGTGCTAGACTCACGGTTAACTCGCCGTATCACGTGTGTACAAGAACGTGATATAGTCTTACTTTAGACTATTTCTTGGTGGTGTTCGTGATAAACCCTAGTTGCCGTTTGCTTCGTCGTCTTGTGGATCTTGCTAGGATAAAGGTATGTAACCCTAATCTTGATTAATATAATTGTGTTAAATTAATGATCTTGTTAATCGCTTCCGCTATGCGCTCTTAGATCCATATTAGGGTTTTAAATAATTGTTATGAACTCTATAAACCAACAGTGGCATCGAGAGCCGTTTTAACATGATTATAATTATCAAGATCTAAAGTTTTTTAACTAATATTGATTTGTGTTAAAAATTACATGTTGTTTTTTAGGTTTTATAAAAATTAGGGTTTTGTTTTTTTTATTATTTTTAAAATCGGCTATGCCGATTTTTTATAAAAAAAAAAAAAAAAATTTGTAAACCCTAAAATTACATGGTAATTAACTTTAGATGTATGCATGAATTAATTGTTATGTCATGCGTGGTTACGATCCGTAGTGATTTCATTAATTGTTAAGTGATTTGGGTGGAATTTTGATTAATTGCATGATTAATTGTTATGTTATGTAAATTCATGTTTCGATCCATAGAGATTTAATTGTTAAGATATGAGGGAGATCCGTGATGAACATGCATGTTTTTCATGGATCACATGTTTTATGTGGTAATTGTTACGTTTTTTGCTACATGCTTTATTTGATTCAATAAATCTAAAATTAGGGAAGACTTTTATATGTATATAAAAACCTAGATTTGATATTATTTATTGAATAAATCGTATGCATGTGGCTATTTGATTTATTTATTGCACATATAAATTGTTATTATGTGTTTATGATTTAGTTTTTTTTTGTACCTACTTGTTTTTCATACGTTTTATATTAATTGTATGTTGTAAACAAGGGTAATTTTTTGCAAGAAAAATTAATATGGACTAAATCATATCAAAATAAATGAATTGTTTTGAGATCTAAATTACATATGATTTGCGTTGATTAGAATTGCAATAGCAACTTAACGGCCTACTCAATTTTGACAAACTATAAAGTGGGTATAACGCACCGCTGGTCATGTACCCGGTTAAGGAAGGAGGTGTTATGCTTCAGCGCTGACCAAATTCCCGGCTCGCCTGTGCGTCAAATTGATATTACCTACGGTTGTTATTGGTACAATTCTTTAAGGTTGATTTAACTACATTAATTCACATCCGAAACACAATGAATAAGATTATTGCTTTGTGCTATAACTAAGTTCTAGAAAAAGTACGGTGTGAATTTAGTTGTGTGTAAAATCTTTAATTGGTATTAACCAATACCTCAACTTGCAAGTATATGATGAACTTTTAGTCTCAACAAAAGTCTACTAAATGTTTTAGTAAACTTATGTTATGGAGATGTATGCATGCTTCTCCATACATGATTTTGACACCAAAATCTATACCCTAAAATTTAAGTCATATGCCATCTAATTGACGAACACTTGAAGTTACAATTTTCGTCATATGAGATTCTGGACGATGTTGTAATGGAGAGAAAACTTCATGACTGAATAAGATTGCACATGAAGGTTTTACGTTCTTTAGATTAGTCGACTTAATTGAGTTACTCAGTGAGATCTGGAAACTTAAGGCATAAATAAGGGATGAAACATGTTTACAATGCAAATGATTTTGGCAATGTAAATCCCTGACATATCTAGAAATTGCAATTTGATTTGGCAATTATTGTTCGACAAGTTACTGTGTTGAATACATTTGTCACTAGCAGATCAACTGATGTGATAAATCTATGTCAATATGGATTCTAGTTTTCAAGGAAAATACTATGGTTATTATTACCGGGGTAATTTTATTTTCTTGAATGGTATTATCGAAAATACTAAAATTGAATTTTGTAAATTCTTTTGCAAATGTATTGATGCAACGTTACACCGTAAACATGGTTTATTCATTTATTGATCTACAAACCGTATGGTTGAGGATAGAGTCAATTTACAAATGAATGATAAACCTAAAACTCTTTTTCATGAGTAAAGAAGGAGTAATAAGGATTTTAGAAATGTAAAATTCAAATCCATAACTCATAGCAAATTTTAATAGTTAAGAAAAGTGCATATTTTGAGTTATTAAAAGTTACCGCTAATTGGTTATAAGGCAAACTAGCATATTTGTCTAGTAGTTGTGCTTTGACCATTTATAGGCACTACATACCATTTTGGGGTTGGTAGACCTATTAAGGAAGAAATTGCATGTCAAGTCTTTCAAGTTAAAAAGCATTTGATGGGTAAGTCATCATTTACGAAGTAGAGTACACTCTTAAACACTATAAGTAATTGTTACGAATGTGTTTTTTTTTTTTTTTTTTTTCAAAAGTGTAAGAAAGTAAACACAACACTAATTATTTTCACCGATTATGAAATATTTTCAATGTTGTCAAGTTCAGTGGGAGAATTGTGTTGTATGACTGATTTTGAGTCTATTAAAACATTCTCTAAGTCAGTGGGAGTTACAAGCTTTGTTGTCTTGGTAATAACCCATGTTATCTTTAGTATGTCCTAAGATAATTACTTTCGAATTGTTGACACTAATATCTTCAAAGATAGTTATGTACTGATTCTTGTTGATTAAGTGATTCTACATCTACTTGTAAAAAGCTAATATATGTGGCACAATCATATTTTGTATAGACGAACGTTAGACGTGATGTTTATCTTATATATGAGGTTGTTCCATGCACAAGTGGGAGAAATGAACATTGTGTGCAAGAAACAACTCATAAAGATATGATTCTCTTAAGATAAGAGATTAAACAATCTAATTAATATTTAGATCATGTGTCAATATGATTAAAAGACTACCTAAAAGTATATATATCATTCACTTTAAGAAACACTTGTTGTTTTGATTTAGTCATGTAAGAGCTTGGACTAAATTGTAAACTAAAGGGTAAAATATCCACATGTCGTAAGATCGGGCGTGGAATGTTTTGAAGTTTCTTAAAATGGACTAATTCCTGGAATGACATAAGATACATAAAGTAATCTTATACTACTAATGAAACCTAGTGGTGTTCATATAATAGTGTATGATTGAATTAACTTGAAAAGATGAATGAAACCTAGTGATGTTCATGATTTACTTTAGTTATACATGTTTATGATTTATTGAATAAAGTCACAAACATAAAGTCTTGGAAGACGTATAATATAAAGTAAGACGTTAATGTATTGTCTCTATTTCACTAAAGACATATACATGTAACGTATAATGGACTTATAACTTTTATGAAGTGACTTTAAAAGTATTTGAGTTATAAAGCATGCAAAATGGTTAGGAAATCTATTATACCATTAAGATGATTTAGTTGGTATATAGGTAAGCCTAAAGATATATATTTATCTTAAATATTGTTAAGATTGACTTACAATATTTCCCTAAATGAAATACATCATTGTTATGGTATGTTCATTAGGAGAATCAAAATTCTCAATATGATGGTGATGTTTGATTCAAAGATAACTATATCTTCCTTTATTCCAAAAGAAATCAAGGTTAGAAAGTTGAGTATGACTTGAGCTAAGAAGATTAATAAGATACCATTATATATGGAATGTGATGAATCACATTATATCTTAAATGGAGTTTGGATTTTGCTAAACTACTTATGAAGTGGATTGTTTAGAAATAAAGAGTATGGAACGGCCATTGTGTTTTGTAATGTCCCATATAGATAACGTTGGAGTGTTGATCTATTTGCTATGTATTTAAAGAGTAATTTTAAGTTACTAATAGCAAGTGGGAGTTTTGATCTTGAAAGATAAAATTACAAGATACATGATCTTCTAAAATACACTAGTAATCATCATGAGGTAGGCGTGTAAATGCTAAACCTTAAGATAAAGGAATTTATGTCATAGGTCCGTAAGGATATCTCGGATATGCGATTTATATGCTGAGAATTATGAGTTACAAATAATTGTTATGATTTATTACCAAATATTGTTTTGGGTAAACTACTCATACTATGATTGTTATAGATGTTGTCCAACAAGATAATCAAATTTCGGTTTTGGTTTATCTTAAATAGTTTGACTAGAAATTGAAGATAAGTTTCGTCAAAGGAAGAAAAACGCCAATTGTAGTAGTTTAATCTTTGTGTCGAAACTATATGGACAAAATTGTACACATATTTAATGTATGTATTGTGAATAGATTATTAGTCACATTTAAGTAATTAATTATGATTGAGTATTCTTTCCTAAATACATTAAATATATAAAGATTTTGATGGTCATATTTTAATTGACAAATTTGGATATGAATGAACTATTTCTTGAATGACCACTTGAGAAAGGACTTAAGTAATCGAAATGAGTTTATTAATTCAAAATATAAATCTTTGAAAAAGTACAAAATGCAATTATCCGTGAATGGATAAAAGCATGCATCTAGGAGATTATTCTTATGTTTAATTTGAAATCCAAGATTGGATTTAAATTTGAATAAGATGGTTTTTGAGTATTCCTAAAAGCTAGTGGGAGTATTATGGTTATTTTCTTAAATTATATGTGTCAAATAGACATGTAAGAAAGTGAGATTTCATTCAAATTAAATGTTGATTTGGTTTAGATTTGAGATGAAACTTTACTTTGAAGATTTAGAAAATAAGATATACATAACCTTTGGACAAATAAATTTATTTATTTATGCGGTGGAAATACAACGTAATATGCCATATAGTAAGTTTACATGGATATTTAGCACATGAAGAAATCTAAATCTGGTTTGAGAAATTTTCATGTGTGTCGTGTTGTATTTATATCATGCTTAAAATACATGATGATTTGAATATATTAATCTATCTAAAAAGTTATTAAATAACTTGTGTAATGAATATTCTGAAGGAATATGTTTGGAAATAGAATAACATCCTAAATCTTGGATCGGCTTCCATATTCTATAGATGAATAATTTGTCAATCGTTGTGCAAATTATCATAGCCAACAAACTTGAAGGTTTTGGTTGGAATCAAACATTACATAATAGATATTAATGGTAACGTATTTGTATCTTTTATGACAAGTTGTAAAACTTGAAAAGATATAATTGAGGTAACACTCAATATTAGTCATGGGATCTTTGGAGATGACATGTTGATTAAAGTTGCATTATACATTAAAGAATTAGAATACTTTGAACTTCAAATGTGTTTTGGAAGTTTAGGAAATTGGTGATCAAGGATGTTTCACAAATTTTGATACTATGTGGCAATATCAAATTGTTTGGATGCACACGTACAAAGAGTTCAATGAATTGAATTCTTGAAGAAAGTATTCTCAAAATTTCAATAGGTCAAGATTGGTTATTTTATGCTTTGCCAAACAAGTATGAATGTCATTACTAGAGGCATGATGCATGTACCAGTTTTATGCATTGATCTATTTTTAGTGTTTGGATAAAGGATGTGAGATATTATTGAATTGATGAAATAAAGATTGGATTTCGTTTATTTTTCTGTTATTTGATTTTGTATCCTATTTTACATGTTTTAATCCATGAGCATTATGATGTTTCTAAATGTCCGTTGTCGATAAATAATATGGGAATATTATTAAACTAAGACAATTCAAAATAGTGACAGAGTATACTTGAAAGTATATTGGTCAATTTTGGATGATATTTAACGGATCAAATATTGGACTTATCCCAACTATATGATTTTACTTTATGGATCTTTGTCATCAAGTAAATCATAAATAGTTATCCTTAGCCCTGAGATACCAGGAAACTGTCGTAGATCTAGTGCATTTCTGTAGAATAATCTAACGCTAAACGTAACTGGTAGCTATAAGGATTATTTCCGGAAGTGTTGCAAAGTTCATAAGTTTTGCTTGTAGTCAAAATGGGATTCGTTTCCTTCAAAATTTATTTTGAAGTATAATACAGCTGGGCCCCTCGGGGGAGTAGTAAGATATTTGTGCGGCCGCACCCAAATTTGTTTTGGTGATCTTGCTATATCCGTAAACGAGAAACAGAATGGTTAATGAAAGGAATGACTAGGATCCATATCCTTATTAACGTTGTATTTGAAATGAAAGGATAATAATAATAATGATTTAATCATTAAAAGGTTTTGTCCAAGAAACCTTACTCGAGTTGTACTAGTGACATTGCTAGTGTAACTAGACGCTAGTCAATGTGATCACGATATTAGAATTTTGTCCAAGTGGGAGCTGAAAGTTTATGGACTTAAAATTAATAGTCGTGAGATAGGATCGAACTCGAGATCACGGGATTGCACACATTACGTGAAGAGTTAATTTATTTATTAAATATATTTATTATATATTTATTAAATCAAACCGTAGCTAACGATTGTTAAGTAATTAAAAGTTAAGTATTAAACGACCGTTATAGAAGGTTAAAGAAGCTAAAAGAAGGAGTCGGAAAAGTTCCGGAAACCTCTTTTAGAGCATGTATATATCCGGCCTAAATAGGGAGACAAGATAAGGAGGAAAAGATTTTTTTGGCTTTATCTTGTTTAACCTTGGAAGAGAAGTTTTCCAAGGTGTATATAAACAAACCTAATGCCTCATTATTTTTCACTCCACATCTCTCTTTTCTCTTGCTTTAGTCGCCGGCCAAACACCCCTAATTAGGGTTCTTCTTTGATTTTCAATAAAGCTATTCTAGATCTAGTCCTAGCCCCTCTCTAGGGTTGTTGGGTAGATTTTCCATAGGCTTGGAAGCTCGGTTTGTTCGTGCTAGACTCACGGTTAACTCGCCGTATCACGTGTGTACAAGAACGTGATATAGTCTTACTTTAGACTATATTCTTGGTGGTGTTCGTGATAAACCCTAGTTGCCGTTTGCTCCGTCGTCTTGTGGATCTTGCTAGGATAAAGGTATGTAACCCTAATCTTGATTAATATAATTGTGTTAAATTAATGATCTTGTTAATCGCTTCCGCTATGCGCTCTTAGATCCATATTAGGGTTTTAAATAATTGTTATGAACTCTATAAACCAACAATATTGCCAACAAAAATTGCTTTCGCTACTTAACACTCGTTTATGGAATCGTCTATTACCAATCAATTGTTATTGAACTTAGGTAACATGTCATGAACTGAGTATGTAAATGTATCAATACAAGCAGGGGAACATATGTTTCTTGTTATCAACTCATACTTCACCAAACTTTCCTTTGTATTATTTATATCATTTGAGCAAAAAGCTAAAATTTCCTTATAAGGAAAAATCATATCTCTGGATCAAAATCCTTTCACGTGACTTTGAGTAAAACTTAATCCAAAAAAGTGATAACTTATTAGCACGATTCACCTCAAGTAAGTATTCGGTTTTGTTAACGGTAATATTTTCATATAATTCAAAACTATGCCGATTTCTGAGAGTTTTTTCGGTTTTAAATATACATGAATCAGCCTAATTTAGTGACAGGGCCTTGCAAGCTGCAACAGCCGATAGTATATAGTATTAAGTTTGGGATAAAAGGTTCTGTACCAACATTTATCGAAGATCTTTGTTATGCAAAAGTTTATACATACATTAGTTAAAGTTTATCATTGTAAAACTCTAATCTGTCTAGCTTTATACATTATATCCGCTTAATTGATCGTAAGCTATTTTAAAACGACGCCGAGTTACAATGATCATGTTGTACACCATCACAATGCACAGCCGACTTACATTGGTTGATCAATTTTAACGTATGGCTTAAACGACCAAGACTTGGATATACTGTCAAACACCAACAATATGAGTTCTTGAAAAGTTCCACATGGTTTGTTTCATCCAAGTCAATAGACTTGCTTTGTATGCACGATTCATGCCAACTTACTTAACTTAATCAGTTCTTTTCCGAGTTTAAGAAACTCGAGGGTTTCAACACATAAAGCCTAACAAAAATCATCGTATATTGGCTCAGAATTAAAACATCCAAACAATAAGAAGTCCTGCTTCACAATTATCCTGTTTTCTAAGTCATTAAAACTCAATCTTTAAAATTAGTATGGTTTTCATATGAATTATCCTGTTTTCTTGAATGCACCAAATACTTTCCAATATTCGATTGTTCAAGCATTTAATTTGGTATTGCAAATCAGCAAATAAATCAATCAAGTTATGGTGATCAAAGTTTTTCCTTTTAAGTGAAGATCATTTGTATATATATACATGTTGTTAGACTGATCATTAGTCATAACATAAACAAACCAAAGTTGTCTCTAAACAAGTTTTCGGATTCAAATACAATCATGAAATGTGCATCTTTGATGGTGTTGTTTTTTACTATCTTGCTGATGATGAATGGTAAGAATAAAGCATTAGGTATTCTTTCTTTTTTCTAACAATATTTGGGTTGCATTAAGAAAAGCATATGTTGTTTCAGGAAATCAACTATCGAGGGCTCGTACATTTGGTGCAGGTTCACCTGATGCACACGTCCCACCGGTCAATGTCATAAACAACTCGGAATTAAAATATCACAATGATGAAGATTGTTATTATAAATGTCCACCTCATAAAACATCGTTTTGTCAAAATGGGAAATGCTTCTGCTTCCTACCTCCCAATTCGAGAACTTTCTCATATTTCAACTGAAATCTGGGTGATCCAGATGCACACCTTTTTATTTCATTATAGGTCTAAACTACATTACCTCACTTGTAATGGTTACGAGTTGTGGAATATATTCAAGCAATAAGCTCATTTTATACGTTTAAACGTAATGAAGACCTTTTATCTTATATGTTATTCAACAATAGTTTTATGTATTTTAATACCATTTGAGTTTAATTATAAGATTTCAAGGGAGTGTTTGGTTTCTGATGTAAGGCAGGAGCAGATTTTAGGTGGCAGAATAGTTGACTCAAACCTCACTTGTGGGTTTTGGATCGTTTGAGTTTATAATGTTTAATATGGTTTGAGAGTGGGTCTAATCACAAGAGCTAGTCGGCCACCATAAATCCGCTGATTTTATGTTGCCTCGTCAAATCTGCTCCACCATCTTAAAACATAGTCGTCGGCCATAACTCCTAAACATTTTGGATCAAACTAACGTTGCGACCGACATTCTCTATGTTTTAAAATAATGCACAAGACACAAGCGAAATCACCTACATTTTCCGACGGGCGAGCTTCTAGAATAGGTTGCCAACACAATTCTCTAATTGGAGATTTGCTTCTTGTTGTTGTTTGGATTTGCTTTCGCTTGATGTCGGATATCTTCGAAAATATAAGTAACTATTGCTATAATGTTTTTATTTTTCAAATCCAAGCCGAGCTTTTATGATTTCAACGCTCAAATTGTCAAAGATTGTTAGTTGACAGCATTTTTTGGACGATTAGGGTTTATTATTATTACTTGTCTATAAATAGTAAATTTTATGAATAATACAACATAATCTAAACCAACTAATGGATACCGGTATGTGTTCGTTCGCAAAAGACATTTTATTGCTCGGGTTGCAGTTCCTGGTCTTGGTTTTTTATTTCTTTTGGTTCTGCATGAGACAGCCAAAGGTTTGCTTACTCGAGTGTTTGGCCAATCTTCAAATATACTCTCATCATCCGACTCCTCAATAAATTCCGGAACCCATCCCGGGACCTCTTTAGCTCGATTCCAGAATACTTTCCCATGGGAAGTAACTTTAAAAGTCTCAAACACATTGGATCTCAGTTTGGTGAAAATGCATAACCTTTTTGAATGATAACATGGGTTCTCTTGGTCATCAATATCCTAGAGAACGACCCATTTCTTTGCAACTTTATGAGAGGTATTATTAGTCCAGAATTTAAATGGAACCCCTTCGACTTCCACCCACATAATTCTACCATCGATGTAGAAATCTTTCGAAGCGTTTTTAATCTCCGAAAACCACGATGTAATCCCCAAGCTGTTTTTAAAAGTGTTAAATCTAAGGAACTAATCTGCTACCCATATTTAACCAAAGGGACTTGTTATGTCATGTTTTAAACTTTCAGTTATTGGTTGAGGACTTGCTATGGATGATGCTATGGAGTGCAGGGATTGAAGTTGTTTAGTGATGATACTTGCTGTTGGACCACGTGATGATAATTGTTGTTGGACCACTGGACTCAAGCCCGTGAAGCCCATTTCTCTGGTCCTATACTACAACGGCTCTTTAGCCTTTAGGGTTGCATATAGTTGTGAGAGCGTCTCTCATTATTATCATCGCCTCATTTTTATCTGTGTATTTTCACAAACACACAACTACTCTCTCTCTCTAGAATCTTGATCTCAGAAACTTGTTCAATCTTTTTATTTGTTGTTTGCTTGTAAAACTATTATCATGTAAATGTGAGTAGCATTGGTAGCTTATCCTTTTATTTATTCTATTTTGTGTTTGAATCCTTGATAATAAAAGTTGAAAGTTTTTTGAGGTGATTGATACATGTTTTTCTACATGGTATTAGAGACAGGTTCTTGAAAATCGATGAAAATTTTTTTAGGGTTTCAAAAATATTTGGGGTTTTTTTACAATACATACATTTTTTAGAAGATCCACTATTGAGATAGCTAGATCTGTTAATATTACTTATAGATTCATTGTTTTGATGCCTCAATTTTTACTTTGAAAATTTAGGGTTTCTGAGATCTGGATTCATATATTATTTGGTTACTTTTTTGAACAATTGGTGCTATTGTCTTTTGATTGAGGTGATTTTCCCTAATTTTCCTTGAGAAAAAAATTAGGGTTTCACTTTTTTTGAAAGTGTTCTTGATTGGTGGTGGTTTCTTAAGAGGGACTTGTGTTTCTGTTGCTGGTTCGTTGTTCTTTGGTCATTTTCCCTATTTTCCCTGGAAGGAAAATAAGGGTTTGTGACTTTGAGGTTCTGTTACCCCTAGACTAAGTGAATCTAGGTGTGACAGTTCGATTGAGCTTTTTTGGGAGCGTTGTAACACCTCTCTACTCTCTCTTTACTTGCTACTGCTTATTTGTGATTCTTGTTTTGTTTTGTTGTTGGGTTGGTAGTACTTTACTTTTTCTACCTACTTATTTGGATCATCACTCACTGCTTGCCCTTGACTTGCCACCCTTGAGTGGTTTGGAAGCCTGGGAACTTTGTTTTCAGTTTAGTGGGTTCCTTTTTTGACCTTTTGACCCTTCACCATGTCTGACCATGAGGAGTCTGCACATGGTGATGATGATACTCTAAGTGTGACTGATCCAGTTACACTTATTAGTAAGCTTGACCTAACTGACCCTTTGCATTTGCACCCTAATGATACTGATGTGTTGACTGTTGTCACTGTTAAACTAAAAGGGACTGAAAATTATCAAGTTTGGGCTAATGCTATGTTACTTGCTTTGGAAGGTAAAAACAAAATTGGTTTTATTGATGGATCTTGTAGAAGGTCCATAACTGATGAGATTTTGGGAAAACAATAGGATAGGGTAAATGTTGTTGTACTTGGGTGGATTTTAAACTCTATTTCTAAGGAATTGTTCCTTGGTTAAATTTCTTAAAAAAAGCCAAAACATGTTTGGAATGAGCTTAAAGAAACTTATCATGAAGTTGATGGTTCTGTGATTTTTAATCTTCATCATAAAATCAACACACTTAAGCAGAATGGGTCTAATTTGTCTGATTAATATCATAAACTTAATGCCTATTGGAAACAGTATGATTCTATGATTGAATTACCTAATTGTTTGTGCTCTACTGCTGGTGATTTTAAGAAACATAATCAATTGTTGAAACTTATGCAATTTTTATGGGTCTTGATGATTCATATATGACTATTTGAGTTCTATTCTCTCTAAGGAGACTCTGCCAGATGTCAAGGGTGCCTATGCAATTATCTCTAGTGAGGAGTCTTACAGAGTTGCATCTGGCACTCTTACTGGATCCTCCCAAAGGACTCAGACATCTACTTTTCTTTCTAATGGGCCTGCTAGAAACAATGTTCAAAGAACTCAGAATACTAATAATGGTAACTTCAGACCCACTTATGGCAATAATGGCAATTTTAGACCCAACTCAAGCACCACTGGATTTAGACCTAACACACCAAACAACAGTGCCTTTAGACCTTATGGTAATTCTAATGCTGAAGTTGTCTGTGAGAACTGTGGTTATAATGGTCATACTATTGATAGATGTTTTAAGATCATTGGATACCCTACTGACTTTAGGAAGAAAAAGGGGGGCATAACTTTAAGGGGAAGAATGTGTCTAACAATTCTGTGGGCACATCCTCTTCATCTGGATTTACTGATGAACAACTGACCACCTTGATCTCTCTCATAGACAATAAGGGTTCTTCTAGTAATTCTGGAAAGGGGATTCATGCCAATATGGCAGGTACTTACTTCAATAATAGCAAGATTTTTAATGAAAACTTTGGGAAATTTTTATGTTCTAACACTAACATCAAATCTAAACTTGGATACAATGGGAAGGTTGTTGATTCTGGGGCAAATCAACATATGACCAATAATGATACTGAATGGATAATGTGTTTGACATTTTCCACCTAAATATAAGAGCGGCTCATCCCAATGGGACTGAAGCCATCATTTCTAAAATGGGCAACCTTAAACTTTCAAATGCATTGGTTTTGTTTGATGTTCTTGTTATTCCAGATTATTGTGTTATTTTGATATCTGTTCATAAACTTGCTAAGGACAATAAGATTTTGGTTGTTTTTTATGAAAATGAATGTTTTTTTTGTGAATCAGGATTTGAATCTCAAAAATGTTTTAGGGATTGTTAGGCAATGTGGTGGTCTTTACTATTTAGATGTTGAAGGTACCAAGTTTGTGAATCATTCTAATGTGGTTACTTGTTCTTTGTCTAAACATGATTGGCACTTAAGATTGGGTCACCCTACTGACCCTGCTCTGAATGTTCTTAAAAATCACTTGACCATTGATAATTATGATCAAACTGACTTTTGTGAAATATGCCAATGGGTTAAACAAACTAGAGAACCATTTCCTTTAAATGAACATAAGGCTAAAATGCTTGGTGACATTGTTCATTTAGATTTGTGAGGTCTTTATAGGGTGACCAGTCACACTGGTCATAGATATTTCCTTACTATTGTGGATGATTACACAAGAGCTGTTTGGGTGTACTTAATAAAAAGTAAAGATAAAGTTGGTTCTTCCATTGAGAATTTTTACAATCTTTTACAAAATCAGTTCAAAAGTAACATCAAAATTTTCAGAACTGACAATGGAACTGAGTTTTTAAATCATAACTTCCAAAAGTTTTGTCATGAAAAGGGAATTCTACACCAAACCTCATGTGCTTACACCTCACAACAAAATAGGGTGGTTGAAAGGAAACATAAGCATCTTTTAAATGTTGCCAGATGCCTTATGTTTCAGGGGGAATACCATTGAGATTTTGGACTGCATGTATTCTAACTACTACTTATCTTATTAACAGATTACCATCTTCTGTGCTAAATGGTAGATCTCCTTATGAGATGATTTATAAGTCATCCCCTAGTCTCTCTCATATTAGGACTTTTGGGTGTCTTTGTTTTGCTACTATTTTAATTAGTCATGATAAATTCACCAGTAGGTATGAAAATGTGTTATGATGGGTTTTTCTAGTTCTCAAAAAGGTTATAAACTTTACAGTCTTGACAGGCATCAATTTTTTGTTTCTAGAGATGTTAAGTTTTTTGAATCTATATTTCCATTTAAGGATGTTGTTCTGAACAGGAAAACTAATAACAAAGAATTTGATGTTTTTCAAAGTGATAAAGTTTTGACCTTTTTTAACCTGGACAACCCTGAGCTTCCTAATGATGATGAGAGAGTAACAAATAAGCATAATGGTGACTTACAGTCACCAAGTGCTAGCAGCCCACCCATTAGTCTAGGTGACAATGGAAACACTGCCTTAGGCAGTGATACCATAGATGCCAGTCTAAATGGGATAAAGGATGCCACACTTGATGATAATGATATATCTGAAGGAACCTTAGATTTAAATCCAAGCCCTTCCTTCCATGGACAAAACATGGGAGATGACTTAGATAACACATCTAATACTCATGCTCAGGGAGACCAAAACTTGAGAAGGTCCTCTAGACCTTCTATTTTTCCTAAAAACTACAATGATTTTGTAGTTAACTCAAAAGTCAAATATGGAATTGAAAAGTTTGTTGGTTATTCCAAACTTAAAAGGGATGTCTTATCTTTTGTTACCCAATTGAATAGAAGTAGTGAGCCTAGGAATTTCTTTGAAGCCTCTCAAAGCCCACAATGGGTTGATGCTATGAACTTAGAATTTGCTGCCTTACTAGAGAATGATACTTGGGACTTACTTGAGTTACCTGCTGGTAGAACTGCTTTAAATTCTAAATGGGTTTGGAAACTTATGTTTAAATCCAGTGGTGAAATAGAAAGGTACAAAGCTAGACTTGTTGCTATGGGTTGTGGCCAAAAAGAGGGGATTGATTATGAAGAGACTTTTTTACCCTGTTGTGAAAATAGTGACTGTTAGATGCTTGATTAACTTAGCTGTTAACCAGTCCAAGCCTATTTATCAACTTGATATCAACAATGCTTTTTTGTATGGTGAGTTGGATGAAACTGTCTTCATGAAACCTCCTCAAGGTTTCTATACTGGAAATAAAAATCTAGTTTGCAGATTGAAGAATTCCATTTATGGACTCAAACAATCTCCAAGACAGTGGAATTCTAAACTTACTTCTGTTCTTGTGGAAAATGGATTTGTTCAAATCAAATCTGACTACTCTCTTTATACTAAGTCTGATGATAAATTGTTTATTGTTGTTCTTGTTTATGTGGATGACATCATTGTTACTGGTAATAATAAAATAGAAATTGAAAACTTTAAAATGTTTTTGAAAGGCAAATTCAAAATCAAAGACTTGGGAAACTTGCAATATTTTTTAGGAATTGAAGTTATCAATACTAATTCTAGAATCTGCTTGAATCAAAGAAAGTATGTTTTGGACCTCTTGTCTGAATATAGTATGCTTGCCTGCAAACCATGTAAGACCCCTCTTGCCTATAAGCTTTCCATTTCCAATTAAGCTTCAAAGATTGACCCTTTGCTTGATAACATTATTGACTACTAGAAACTTATGGGGAAACTTATTTACATAACCAATACTAGGCCTGACATTTCATATGTTGTACATTATTTAAGTCAATTTATGCACTCTCCTTTGAAGTCTCATCTTAAAATTGCCTTTAGAATTTTAATATACTTGAAGGGATATCTAGGCCTTGGTATTCATGTGGTCAAAATTCTGGTATGTCTCTCAAAGCCTATTCTGATGTAGATTGGGCTAAGTGTATTGTCACTAGGAGGTCTGTTACTGGTTATTGTGTTTTTGTGAATGGTAATTTAGTATCTTGGGAAAGTAAGAAGCAACATACTCTCTCTAAATCTTCTGTTGAAGCAGAGTATAGGGCTCTGGCTTCAGTCACTAGTGAGGTGATTTGGATCCTGAAAATTTTGGGTGATTTGAAATGTGATAACCTTTTGCCTGTGGATCTTCACTGTGATAGTAATTCAGCTATTAAAATAGCTGCCAACCCTGTTTTTCATGAGAGGACTAAACATATTGAACTTGACCTTCATTTTGTAAGAGAAAAGATTTTAAATGGTGTTGTTAAAACTGTCAAAGTGGACTTTGCAAATCAAATTGCAGATGTCCTGACTAAAGGGTTGGACATTGGTTTGCATCAAAAGTTTGTAAGAGAACTTGGAATGATAATATGTATGGGTTGTCAGATTAAGGGGGATGTTAAATCTAAGGACCTAATCTGCTACCCATATTTATCCAAAGGGACTTATTATGTCATGTTTTAAACTTTCAGTTATTGGTTGAGGACTTGCTATGGATGATGATATGGAGTGCAGGGATTGAAGTTGTTTAGTGATGATACTTGCTGTTGGACCACTGCACTCAAGCCCATGAAGCCCATTTCTTTGGCCCTATACTACAACGGCTCTTTAGCCTATAAAGTTGCATATAGTTGAGAGAGCGTCTCTCATTGTTATCATCGCCTCATTTTTATCTGTGTGTTTTCACAAACACACAACTACTCTCTCTCTAGAATCTTGATCTTAGAAACTTGTTTAATCTTTTCATTTGTTGTTTGCTTGTAAAACTATTATCATGTATATAATAGAGCTACACGTGAGTAGCACTGGTAGCTTATCCTTTTATTTATTCTGTTTTGTGTTTGAATCCTTGATAATAAAAGTTGAAAGTGTTTTGAGGTGATTTATACATGTTTTTCTACAAAAAGCATCTCTAGTAACACTATTAGGGAACTCCAACAAAATCCATATTCTCTAATGGTGATATCGCTAAATCCTTCACTTGTAAGTATGTTCTTAATGTTGACGAGCGAACAGAATTCTTTCACCCTTCCTACCAACAAAAGAGACAAATCCTTCCTATTGATACATTGTTCATCCAATACTAAAGCTGGAGTGGATTCCGACTCAAGTTCCTTTTCGCCTTCAATGCTTCTACAAAAATTATGTTGCTATTTGTATGCCCCTCAAACACACGATGGGCCTGTGAAGCATTACTACTGCTTTTTGATTTGTTCTCTTCATGGTTGTTGTTGGTATGCAAAGGAGAACGTTGAAACCTAGCTACATTAGCGTGAAGTTTGATACATTCCATCCATATAGTACATATGTTGTTAACCAAGCGGTCCACATTGAAAACATTAATGAAACGAACAAAGCCAAATCGTTTACCCCCTTTCGACTTCTTCACCGGAATGAAAGCATCCACGACGTGTCCGTATACTTTACATGTGTGAAATAAGTCTTTTGCAGAAAACGATACTGAAAAATTAGTGACAAAAATTGATGTTGATATCTTCGAGACATCATCTTCTTTCGAACGAAAACTACCCATCTTGCAAACTCTTAGGAAAAAAAAAGAAAAATGGACAAAACCCGAAAAACCTAGAAAAGCCCTAATCCAAAGATCAAAAAAAGCGCTTAAGTACCTCATCGATCCTCGGTAAAATCAAATTAGATGACAAAATAGCGAAGAATTAAGTACATAATGTATGTTGAATATTGAGCCAAACTGAATAGGTCCAAAGGATCTACCCGATATCCTCAACTACGTTGAAACAAAACATTCAGTGACACAATCCTTTGCATTAGTCCTCAATAATTCAATATTATAGAGTGAATGGAGATCCAACAAGAACGAATTACGATCACAGCAAGATTAGGGTTAATGGTGATTTAAGGGTTTGGATGAAACCCTAATATGGTATTAAGAACAAAAACCCTACAACTTATTCGCTTACAATAAGAAAACGATTAACCTATTCTACACACACCCCGTGCGTGCTGATTGATCACAAAGGAGCAGGGACGATTAAAATCGAGGCTTGAACCCTATCACAAACCAACTAACAACGATGTATGTGGAATACATGATGATTAATCCCGATCGTTATTCAACGAATGTAGGCTATAAGGATAATGAAACATACCCGATCTACGATCGCCCATAGTGAAGGTGTTTTTGAAATTTGTTTTATAATAAAATAAATATGTATTGTACTTGTTAATGTACATATATTACTTCATCTTCCCCGAGGCCCCAAATATTTTCACCCTTTCTCTCTTTTCTCACCATTTTTTTCTTTTCCTTTTAAATCTCCCTTGTTTTTTATAACTACTTCCCAACAAGTACACCGTGATTTTCATTTGTTTCCAAGTTCAATCTCATCTCAAGGTGGTTCCCACCGGTTTTCGAAGGTAGGTCTTGATAAAAACTTACATGTCTCTTACAATTGAGCTCGGTTTCTAAGATGCTTCCGAGAACCACCTACCATTAGTGTGGGTCCGCCTCTGCCTCTACTTAGATCTTAACAAAATGGAAATCAGGCTCGGACGAAAAGAAAGTATAACAGACTCAGACGGAAAGAAAGAAAGGGACATTCGCCTCAAACTCATGGGCATTGGACAGCGGCGGATCTAGCCGAGGAACTTAGGTGGTTCCTTAATTTGATCGAAAAAAATTTTAAATAGTCAACCAACCAACTTAGTAATTTTCTGAGTCGAGTAAGGTTCGTAGCGTAATATTGTTTGTTTAGTTGAGGTGACTAAAATTTTCCAGGTCGATCACATGCCAAACTAAGGTGGTTTTCTTTGCTTACTTGAGGTGACTAAAGTCACTGGTGGGCGAGACAGGTCGGGTCGGGTCCAATGAGTAATGAGTGACTCCTTTCGTCTCAAAATTAAAATCATTGTTTATGACAAAAAACACGTGGTTTAAAAAAATACATTTTTTTACAGATTTCTTTTTATTACTTTTAACATAAAAAATGTTATATTTCATATTTTTAAAAGTTATAATAATAAATTTAAGTAAAAATAACATGGTAACTTGATCAAAATTTTATATCTTTTGTTAATAGTGGATAATTAATTTGAGACATTCTAAAAAAACATGGCCTATAAATTTAAAACGACGGAAATATTGTGCAATATCCGAAAGCCTAAACCATGAATATGTGACGTATATCATCAACATTTTTAATATTGCTAAAAAATCAACAATTTTAATAAGACATATAAAACATCACTGTTCAGTATATAACCCTTTATTCATTAAGTAGTACTGTAGTTTGTAACAATCGTTCAAAATTATTGAACCAGGAATACTAAAGAAAATCTGAATTAGTAACTAAGGCTAGGGGTGGCACGTCAAAAACCCACCGCAACCTCAGCGCTACATCAGATTTTTCACAACTTACAAAAACTCACCTTATCATGGAATAAGGAACAAAAAACTCACTTCCACCTCACCCAACTTTATATAAAATATATCTCACTAAATAAAATAATACACTCACAGTTTATTAAAAAATATAAAAAAAGAAAAAGCTAGCACACACGCCGAGCGGTGAAAAGTGACAACTAATAGGTTTTTAAAGTGAAACTCACGCGTGGGTTATGGTGTGGGTTTTGGCCACATAGGACTCACGAGTGGGAAATTCTACCATTCCCCCGAGCCTAAAGTCAAAGTCATCTTAGTATGACACTTACAGTTTTACTTTTCAATATAATATACTTGTTACTATACATATATTACTTCATCTTCGCCAAAGCTCCAAATATTTTTCACCCTTTCTCTCTTTTCTTACCATTTGTTTCTTTTCTTTATCAATTTTCCTTCTTTTCGTTAACTACTTTCCAACAAGTACACCGTGATTTTCATCTCTTTCCAAGTTCAATCTCATCTCAAGGTGGTTCCCACCGGTTTTCTAAAGTAGGTCCCGTTAAAAAATTACATGTCTCTTACAAATGAGCTCGGTTTCTAAGGTGGTTCTCGGGAACCACCTACCATTGGCGTGAGTCTGCCTTTGGCATTGGATAACAGGCTCGGACTGAAACAAAGTAAGTTGACCTGTCTTCTATGTCTTTTTAAGTTTTGTTCATATTAAATGATTTCCATTCCGTTAAGATAATCATTTCAAGTGAGAGAAATAAATATCAATATCATTAAAACTCGATCTTTAAAATTAGTGCAAATCAACAAATAAATCAGTCAAGTTATGGTGATCAAACTTTTTCCTTTTAAGTGAAGATCATTTGTATATATATACATGTTGTTAGACTCATCGTTAGTCATAACATAAACAAACCAAAGTTGTCTCTAAACAAGTTTTCGTATACAATCATGAAAAGTGCATTGTTGATGGTGTTGTTTTTTACTATCTTGCTGATGAATGGTAAGAATAAAGCATTAGGTATTCTTTCTTTTTTCTAACAATGTTTGGTTACATTAAGAAAAGCATATCTTGTTTCAGGAAATCAACTATCGAGGGCTCGTACATTTGGTGCAGGTTCACTTGATGCACACGTCCGGCCGGTCAATGTCATAAACAACTCGGAATTAAAATGTCACAATGATGAAGATTGTTATGATATATGTCCACCTCGTAAACCATCGTTTTGTCAAAATGGGAAATGCTTCTGCTTCCTACCTCCCAATTCGAAAACTTTCTCATATTTTAACTGAAATATCGGTGATCCAGATGCACACCTTTTAATTTCATTATAGTGGTTACGAGTTGTGGAATATGTTCAAGCAATTTGGCTATAAGCTCATATGTATAGCTCATCTTATATGTCTAAACTACGTTACCTCACTTGTAACTGGAATCGCAAATAAGAGTTAAACCTAATGAAAACCTTTTATCTTATATTTGGTTTCTGATGTAACGGACGAATGGATTTTATTGCAAATAGGTACTGTACCTGAACGAAACTTAGGAATTTGTGAATATAATGGTCTTAACAAGTTATGGCATACATTAGTACTGTAGTATAACATAAATCTTAAGAAGTTCCATAATGCAAAAAGCTTTTTCATGACTTGTTGCAATGGATTTGCCACATGACCTTCACATCGTGTTTTATAAAATAAAAGCCTATTCAGCAAATTCACACCAATGCAAAATTAAGCGGAATGTTGGAATGGGTGGTGCGCCTTGCCGCCTTATCATGACCAGAAGTTCGAGGAGAATGACCCTTACTTTTCATAGCTCCTTTTGTTGTTACTTTCAAAACAGCAGCCTTCGGAAAAATTAGTTTTTTTATGGTCAACAACGTTACTTAAAATCTTTCTACTAGCTATGTATGTTAGTATATATATAGTGTTAAACGATGAGCTTTTTGTGTGTGGTGATGATGGCTGATCAACCTGCAAGCGTTCCGAATTCAGTAATAGGGCCTCAGTTTGTTGCACCATCTCAAGTTGAGCTTAAAGTCGAATCGCATGCACCAGGGAACCTTTTGATCACTGATATTGATCACAAGATTTTGTTCCGAGTAAAACCAGCCACCACAACCTTCCATCGCAAACGGCTATTACTCGACCCTGATGACAGACCTCTTTTACTAATTCAAGAGAAGGTGATATGAATTTTTTCATTTATTAATTAGACTGTCGGTTTTTTTGTTTCTTAATTCGAAGCTGACATACATGGACTATATATATATTACTTCCAGAACATGAGTTTACATCAACGATGCAATGTATTTAGGGGTGAAAGCGATGCGGATTCAGACCTGATATTTACGTCAAAGGAGAAACACATAACTGGGTGGCATAAGATGCAGGTAAATGTATTCTTGGCAAATAAAACTGGTAGCGAGGATAATTGCGATTTTAACATCAAGGGATGTTTTTCAAAGAAGAGAAATTGTACCGTTCATACGAAAGAATCTTCAACACCGATAGCCCAAGTATGTTACGTTATTTATATTTTTCCTACTTCCAAATATTTACTATGAAAACACTAATTATATGGCTGATTCTTATATGTAGATGCATAAATTTAAACCAAAAAAGAATGCCAAACATACCAAGGGAAAATACATGGTGACAGTTAATCCTAATGAGGATTGCGCATTTGTGGTCGCACTAATTGCGGTTCTCGATGGTATGCACAACGCTGATAAAAAGAAATCTAAGTCTCAAGGTGTTGGAGGAGCTGTTGACCTACATAATTTGGCCATGTCGTAACTTGAAGTATGGTTACACACATGGACTCATAGTTTGGTTGAACATCGTCTTTAATCTTTCTTATGATCTTATCATTGTTATATGTTTAATATCAAATCCGTGTATAGTTATTGTTGTTGATGGTATATGGAAAACTTTCATGGCAAACCATCAAAAACGTGTAAAGACAGTTGTAAGAAAAACAAAAAGTATTACTGAATGTGTTTTATGATCGACTAAACAAGTAAGGTCGTGTCTTTTAGAGACATCATTTCTACAAAATTAGAATTGCAGCACCGTAGAGGAGGGTGAATACGGTCTTTTCGCCTTATTCCAAGTTTATCAACTTCAAGTCTCAAAGAGTCTATGTGTTCAGTTGCTAAAGACACTTTATTGCTCCGGTTGCAGTTCCTGGTTTTGGGTTTTTATTCTATATGAGACAGCCAAAGGTTTGCTTACTTACATGTTTAGTAAATGTTTTTCTATTTTTAGAAAGGCAATTGTTCAAATCCGAAACGTATAGATCGACCATGTCATGCATAAACTTTGTGAATATAAAATGGTATTAGAAGTGATTCATTAGATAAATCAGTATACCACCCAACTTTTTACTATGGCTAAACAGCCAGAACTGACCACAAGACTCAGATGTCACAATAAACATTAAAAGTATCAAGAGACAGAAAAACTTCACATGCTTTGTTTTATCCAACGACGTTCATTTTATATTATGTGCACAGGTTCATACCAGCTTACTTAGATTGATCAATTCTTTTTCAAGATTTCCATTTGTTTCAAAACCGAAAACACACCCAAAATCATCACATATTTTGCGTTAGTCATTTCTTCTTCTTTGTAGCAAATTTCTTCTTCACCTGCTTGAACCCTAATCCGCTCTCATGCCAAAAAGAATGCAACTATAAAACTACACTGGTAAAATAGGACGGCGATACTTTTTATGATTCGCAAGTGAAAATTTGAGAGCGAACTACTCACCAAATTTATTAAGAACACAGTTCAACAAGTTATATGTAATTCAGAAAAGTGAGGTAGAACATGGAAATACACGAGCAGAATTACCTTTTTGTACTGAAGGAAACATAGACCCTGAAGGAAACATAAAATGGACTCAAGATAGACACAGCCTTAATTAGCCCTATATGTGTAGCTAAACACACAAACAATGTGTAAAATATAAAAAAAAATTGCATTATAATCCATTCAGAAAACATAAAATGGGCAGCTTCCTGACACCTATAGACCCAGATGTGGTAAAATGGGTAGCTTGGATAACGGGTCAAAACAAGTACTCTAATTTATAATGCAGGTCAGGTCGGATTGTGCAAGAAAGAATACAAGAGAGAATCCCAAATCAACCAATTGACGTAAATGGTCGAATTTCTATTTTTGGGTAGTAAAAGACTAAAAGAGAAAATCCCCGGTAAAATGGTTAAAATTTCCAACTCTACTTAGATCTTAACACAACGGAAATCAAGCTCGGACGGAAAGAAAGTATAACAGGCTCGGACGCGAAGAAAGAAATAAAAGGGTCATTCGCCTCAAACTGACGGGCATTGGATAACAGGCTCGGACGGAAAGAAAGTAAGTTGACCTGTCTTCTAGGTTTGTTATACTAGTCTTTTTAAGTTTTGCTCATATTAAATAATTTCCATTATGTTAAAATAGTCATTTCAAGTGACGAAAGAAATATTAATATCTTTTATATGTACCATGAATAAATTATAAATAAATGTGTTTAAATAATACTGTATATTCTAAGCCATTAAAACTCAATCTTCAAAATTTGTATAGTTTTCATGAGAATTATCCGGTTTCCTTGAATGCAGCAAATACTTTGCAATATTTCAATTGTATAAGCGTTTTATTTTGTATTGCAAATCAGCAAATAAATCAGTCAAGTTATGGCGATCAAAGTTTTTCCTTTTATATGAAGATCATGTGTATATATATATATATATATATATATATATATATATATATATATATATATATATATATATATATATATATATATATATATATATATATGTTGTCAGACTGATCATTAGTAAACAAACCAAAGTTGTCTGCAAACAAGTTTTCGTATACAATCATGAAAAGTGCATCGTTGATGGTGTTGTTTTTTACTATCTTGCTGATGAATGGTAAGAATAAAGCATTAGGTATTCTTTCTTTTTTCTAACAATGTTTGGGTTACATTAAGAAATGCATATCTTGTTTCAGGAAATCAACTATCGAGGGCTCGTACACTTGGTGCAGGTCCAGTTGATGCACATGTCCGACCGGTCAATGTCATAAACAACTCGGAATTAAAATGTCACAATGATGAAGATTGTTATGATATATGTCCACCTCGTAAAACATCGTTTTGTCAAAATGGGAAATGCTTCTGCTTCCTACCTCCCAATTCGAGAACTTTCTCATATTTCAACTGAAATATCGGTGATCCAGATGCACACCTTTTTATTTCATTATAGGTCTAAACTACGTTACCT
Source organism: Glebionis coronaria (assembly GCA_025667525.1). Lineage (NCBI taxonomy): Eukaryota > Viridiplantae > Streptophyta > Magnoliopsida > Asterales > Asteraceae > Glebionis > Glebionis coronaria. The sequence goes on along the minus strand of CM046876.1, from coordinate 94,575,661 downwards.
AACTTGTAATGGTTACGAGTTGTGGAATATATTCAAGCAATAAGCTCATAAGTATAGCTCATGTTATACGTTTAAACTTAATGAAGACCTTTTATCTTATATGTTATTCAACAATAGTTTTATGTATTTTAATACCATTTGAGTTTAATTATAAGATTTCAAGGGAGTGTTTGGTTTATGATGTAAGGCAGGAGCAGATTTTAGGTGGCAGAATAGTTGACTCAAACCTCACTTTTGGGTTTTGGATCGTTTGAGTTTATAAGTACCATGAACAATGTCAATCAAGCATAACCAACGGGGTTTATAATGTTTAATATGGTTTGAGAGTGGGTCTAATCACAAGAGCTAGTCGGCTACCATAAATCCGTTGATTTTATGTTGCCTCGTGAAATCTGCTCCACCATCTTAAAACATAGCCGTCGGCCATAACTCCTAAACATTTTGGAGCAAACTAACATTACCAGCGACATTCTCTATGTTTTAAAATAATGCACAAGACACAAGCGAAATCACCTACATTGTCCGACGGGCGCGCTTCTAGAATAGGTTGCCAACACAATTCTCTAATTGGAGATTTGCTTCTTGTTGTTGTTTGCGGATTTGCTTTCGCTTGATGTCGGATATCTTCGAAAATATAAGTAACTATTGCTATCCAAGCCGAGCTTTTATGATTTCAACGCTCAAATTGTCAAAGATTGTTAGTTGACAACATTTTTTGGATGATTAGGGTTTATTATTATTACTTGTCTATAAATAGTAAATTTTATGAATAATCTAAACCAACTAATGGATACCGGTATGTGTTCGTTCGCAAAAGACATTTTATTGCTCGGGTTGCAGTTCCTGGTCTTGGTTTTTTATTTCTTTTGGTTCTGCATGAGACAGCCAAAGGTTTGCTTACTCGAGTGTTTGGCCAATCTTCAAATATACTCTCATCATCCGACTCCTCAGTATATTCCGGAACCCATCCCGGGACCTCTTTAGCTCGATTCCAGAATACTTTCCCATGGGTAGTAACTTTAAAAGTCTCAAACACATTGGATCTAAGTTTGGTGAAAATGCATAACCTTTTTGAATGATAACATGTGTTCTCTTGGTCATCAATATCCTAGAGAACGACCCATTTCTTTGCAACTTTATGAAAGGTATTATTAGTCTATAATTTAAATGGAACCCCTTCGACTTCCACCCACATAATTCTACCATCGATGTAGAAATCTTTCGAAGCGTTTTTAATCTCCGAAAACCAAGATGTAATCCCCAAGCTGTTTTTAAAAGTGTTAAATCTAAGGACCTAATCTGCTACCCATATTTAACCAAAGGGACTTATTATGTCATGTTTTGAACTTTCAGTTATTGGTTGAGGATTTGCTATGGATGATGCTATGGAGTGGTACGGATTTAAGTTGTTTAGTGATGATACTTGTTGTTGGACCACTGGACTCAAGCCCATGAAGCCCATTTCTCTGGCCTATACTGTTGGAAATACGTTTTACGTATTAGGAAGGATCGGTCACTCCAACCTTAGTTCGTGTAATAGCTCGTAGTTTAGTCATTTGCATTTACTTAAACGAAGCCCAAAATCGAGCCCATGAAATGTATGGGCCGGCGGCCAAATGTAAGCCCAAGCCCATGACAAGGGCTTGGGTATATAAACCCTCTCCTTTGATGGAGAGGGTGTGGTTATTCATATTTTCACATAGTTCACTTTGGTTTCTCTCTCTAGAAGTGTGTTTAATCTACCATCTCTCTATCTCTTTCTCTCTCTAAAAACATAAGCATAGATTTACAAATCTACAAATGGTATCAGAGCTTGGGATGAAATATAGGTTTGTTTTTGTGTTGCGTATTGTTTTCTAAACAATTCGTATAGTATAAGTGTGTTTTGCCGAAATCTTCAAAATTTTTTGTGTTTGATCGTAGTTTAAAGTAGTGTAACATAGGAATTCGTGCTTAAGAGTGTTCTTGGTATCTTGGTTTTCATTAAAACATCAGTTTTCTTGGATCAAAAGTGCAAAAAAAAAAAAGGTTGTGTTCTTCATTCCGAAATTCTAGCAGGAACATCCATCGGAAAGTACAAGTTGTACGTGGGCTTCCATCGCAATAACCTTACCATCGGAAAGGGTTTAGTTCTACATTGCGATAGTTGGATTTTATTACTTATTCCGATCTGGTCATTCCGATCGTACTTTGCGATCTGGGATTCCGACGGGTATAAGGAAGTATTTTAAGTCGTTACTCTGCTTGAATTTTGTCAGCTACTTTGCGATCTAAACATTACGATCTGGCATTCCGATCTAGACATTCCGACAATCCAAAAATTATTCCATAAAAAATTTCGAAATCGAGTGTAATTTTGTCTTGGAATTTTTGGTTTATCGAGAACATATTTTGAGGGATTTTAACATTGTTTCTCGACTTCAACACAAAAACACTTAACCTTATTTCATTGTTCGATCAACTTTGTAAATCTTAACTTATTGAAATGGAGTATACATCTCTTACGGATAAGTCCATCCTCTCGGGTACGGATAATCGTCCACCAATGTTGGTGAAGACTATGTATGAGGAATGGGCTTCCCGAATGGAACTTTATATGTTGAACAAGGAGAATGGACATCTAATTTGGGCATCGATGCTCAATGGACCATTAGATTATGGTACTGTGACCGAAGGTACGACTACTCGTCCTCGCACAACGGGTGAGTTGACTGGAGATATGAAGATTCAAGATAAATGTGATAAGTATGCTACAAACATCATTCTCCAAGCCCTTCCTCCAGATGTCTACAAACTCGTCAGCAAACATAAAGTTGCCAAAGAGTTATGGGATAGAATTCGGGTTCTAATGCAAGGCACCTCGTTAACTAAACAAGAACGAGAGTGTAAGCTTTATGATACTTTTGATAAGTTTGCCTATGTGCCAGGGGAGACTCTCAATGATTACTATCTGAGATTTACCCTATTGCTGAATGAGCTCAATATCTATGGCATGACAATTCCTACCTTCCAATTTAACACCAAGTATTTGAACACTCTTCCTTCAGAATGGAAGAAATACGTGACGGATGTTAAATTGGCTAAGGACTTGCATAACACCAATGTGGATCAACTTCAAGCCTTTCTTCAACAACACGAATGCCATGTGATCGAGGCTCGGTTGTCTACACCTCAAGTTCATGATCCACTTGCAATGTATGCTTCTCAACAAAACATGGCTTATACTTATCAACAACCATCATACTTGCAGCAACCACCACCACACACCTATCAGCAACCATCTTATCAACCACCAGTGATGCCACAGCAAACATTTCAACAAGGTGTTCATCAACAATCTTTTCCGCAGCAACCATCATATCAGACATCACCTTCACAAGCCAACACTTCTCCAATGGGCTATACTCCTCAGCAAGGATATTTTCTAATAGAAGCACAACCAGCACAGGCTTTTTACTCTAATGAACTTCCACCAATCCAAGCACCGGTCTTTACTCCAAATGATACGCCAGCTGATGTTCTAAACCATCTCACAGCCTACTTGTCAAAACTTGTTACAACTAGAGGATTTCCACCAACAAACAATCAGCTCCGCACCTCATCAAATCCTCGACAACAAGCCACTGTTCAAGATGGTCAAGTGACGGTGCAACCAATTCAGGGAAGGCCAAATTCATATAGACCTCCTACAAGGACTGGGAACAATCAAGCTGTGAATTCTCAAGCTAGTGGAAATGGGAGTCCTATTGGTCCTAAGAAGGTTGTGACTTGCTACAATTGATGAGGACAAGGTCATATGGCTAGGGAATGCACTCAGCCGAAAAGGAGGAGGGATGATGCATGGTTTCGTGAGAAGATGTATTTGGTTGATGCTCAGTCTACAGGGAAGATTTTGGATTCAGAGGAGTTAGCATTCCTTGCAGGCCCAGGGGCAGCAGATACTGAAGGCATTGCAGTTGTTTCCACTTCTAATGCAGCTTATCAAGCGGATGATCTTGATGCATATGATTCAGATTGTGATGACATTCACTCTGCCCAAGCTGCTCTCGTTGCTAATCTCTCTCACTACGGTTCTGATGTCATCAGTGAGGTACCAACCACATCTAATAATATTGATGATAACCAACATCAAGTTGAGCATGAAAATGACAACCTCGAACAGCATTCGGGAACTAGTAACTCAAATGATGTGGTACCCAATCCTACACATTTGAGTGAACCTCAACCAAATGCTACGACGGGTATGGAATCTTATGCTCAACATGATTTGGTCATGGTACCTAAACATATTATTGATCAAATGCATATGGCCCTCAGACAATCCGTAGATACCAATTCCACCCTAACTGCTGAGCTTGCGTTGCATAAAGAAAAGGTCAAAGCTTTTGAAATGGTCCCTCAAGCGGAAAAAATAACATGTACTGAATTTGACCAATTTCGTTTTGAAAAGATTGAACACTTGAAAGAAATAGAATCATTAAAAGCTAATCTTTCCAATGAATTAAAAGCAAAAGAGTCGGTTGTCAATGATTTTCAGAAACTTAAAATGGATTTCGAAACTCTCGAGTCTAAAAAGTTTGAATCGGAAATTAATGCTACCAAACTTCTTAAATTCAAAGAACAACAGCTTTTAAAACAATACGCTTCCACAGAGAAGGTTCATCTTTTAACTAAATCATTTAAAGAATTCGAACTTAAGCGTCTTCAAGATTTACCACCTAATCCCGGTTATGCAAAACAAGCTCAGGAATATATTCCCGGTCTTTATGATATGACCATAATTGGCAAATCAAAAGAAGCACCTTTTGTTCGTAGTTCTCAGGAGACACAGTCACTTATGGAAGAAACTCATTCTAAAATGCTTTCAAAATTCCATACAATTGATTATGACAAGTTTAATAAAGATCAACTTTCTAAAAAGACAAGTATTCGCTTACAAAAGGAATTAGCTGAACTAACAGTTCTTGTGCCCCCAAGTTTGTCAAATGAAAACCTTCCTAGTACGTCTCCTACACTTGTCAAAACGGATTTAACAAAGTTAATTCCACCGGCAAGTAAAGTGTCAGATAGCTTAAATGTTGTGCACCAACACTTGGCCGATTTTGATAAGGTCATTTTGGAACGTATGACGGCTACGGCCATAACGGAAGGTGAATGGAACTTTGAGCACACTAGAGCTACGTTCCGAGACGAAATTGTTCCGTTTGTAAAGAATGTTAAAGCTTGTCTTAGTAAGATTGATCAAGATTTGTATTTGGAAATAGAAGAAGCTAAACGTGTTTTCAATGAAATGGATGATGCTTATGAAAACAGTTTACTTGAAATAGAACGGGTTTCACGCCAAAATGATCAGCTTCTGAAGCAAGTGATGTCTCATGATATAGTTTCCGTCTGTGAGAATAAATGTGTTGATAATGATTCTATTTTCCATAATATTGAATCTGTGGATAATGTGGTAGATAGTACTTGTCACGAATCTGACGCTGAATTTTTAAAGCTTCAAGATTCATATTCTTCGCTTTCAAAACGTTTTGATGAGGTTTAAACACATTGTATTTCGCTTGAATGCAAGCAACAATTTATTCAAGAAATCTTTGAAACGTCATTCGAAGGTGTTAATATCGATGATGCAAACTTTGAAAAGAATTTTCGATTGAATTTACAATCAAAACAGCGTCAGCCAAGTGACAAGGTTGCTAAGTCTTTGCCGATAGACATAGAGAAATCTAAGGAGCTTAACTGTGTGAACGTACTTGAGGCCGCTGAGAATTTTAAACTTGATCTAGATAATCGAGTTTCCAAGATTTTGTCCAAAGTTGATAACTTAAAACAGAAAAATACACGACTATTTGATTCAGTAAAGCGCGCATGTGCTCATACCACTGCACAGAATCAATCATTGATTGAACAATTGAATCGAAAGTCGGTGGAAATATCTGATTTGAGGGAACAAATTTGTGATAAGAATATGGTCTTGGTTGAGTTAAAGGAAACACTTCGTACTCTAAAAGGTAAGAATGTTGTGGATAACGCAGCCACTGTCTCAGCATCGTCCTCTAGTGCAATCAAAAGGAACCTAATAGCCGTCACACCACTTTACAAGGGCCCTAGGACGAAACCATCTCAAACTTTGGTCACTAAAGATAAGGCGGAATCAAAACCAGCTTCTAATATTCCCGTGTTGCCTTCTACAGGAGTAAGCACCACTACTAAGGCTCAAAGATCTAAGCTTAAAAGAAACAAAAAGAATGATAGGATCTTGCCCCCATCTAGTAGTCAAGTGAAGAAGAAAGTAGAAGCCCATCCTAGGAATATTATTTCTGTTTTGAATAAAAAGAATCATGTAGCTAAACCTAAAGGCTCTGCGGTTGTGCAGCGTTCTAAGCCTAGTGTGAATTCTAATTTGAAATGTTGGAATTGCAATGAATGTATGTTTTCTAGTCGTCATGATTCTTGCCTTGTTGACCATGTGAATGAGATGTATGCCCGGAAAAATGGATTAGAATGGAAACCGACTGGGAAAGTGTTAACCCAAGTTGGTTGGTTGTGGCGCCCCACTGGTAGAACTTTCACTATAGTAGGAAATACGTGCCCTTTGACTAGGATCACTCCCACTACAGCGAAGAAAGCGTGCCCTTTAACTAGGAGTACCAAGGCTACCAAAACACAAGCATGTCCTTTAACTAGGAACACCGTCACTACTGTAGGAACCAAGTGCCCTTTAAATAGGTCTACTCCCACTATAGTGCCCGCTAATACTCCAAAACCTCAGAAAATTGGAACAGTAAAACCTGTTAGTGCTAAAACTCACATTAGAAAACGCAAGAAATCTAAGGGTCTCAAAAATGTTAGCAATTCTGATAATTCTATATATGTATCTGCTAACACTACGGAACCAATAGTTTCCAATGCATTGTCTACTGTTGTTATTGAAAACAGGTGGTCCAAATTGTTCTCTGGTATTTGGACTCTGGTTGCTCCAAGCATATGACCGGAGATCGCTCTCAGCTCAGAAATTTCGTCAGCAAGTTTCTTGGTACGGTTAGATTTGGAAATGATCATATTGCAAAGATAATGGGTTATGGTGAATATCATATTGGGAATGTTATCATTTCAAGAGTGTATTACGTGGAAGGTCTTGGTCACAACTTATTTTCTGTGGGACAATTTTGTGATGCAAACCTAGAAGTTGCTTTTCGAGAGCATACCTGCTTCATTCGTAATTTGGAAGGGGTTGATTTATTGAAAGGTACTCGAGGGAATAATTTGTACACTTTGTCTCTACAAGACATGATGGCCGCTTCTCCCGTATGTCTTCTCTCCAAAGCATCGAAGACTAAGTCATGGTTATGGCATTGACGGTTATCTCATCTTAACTTTGACACTATTAATCACTTGGCGAAAAACGAACTTGTTTGTGGTCTTCCTAAACTATCATTTCACAAGGATCATTTGTGTTCCGCGTGTACAATGGGGAAAAGCACTAAGAAATCTTACAAACCCAAGACGGAAGACACCAACCAAGAGAAACTTTATCTTTTGCATATGGATCTTTGTGGGCCAATGCGTGTTGAAAGTATTAGCGGCAAAAAGTACATCCTCGTCATTGTCGATGATTACTCTCGGTTTACATGGGTGAAATTTCTTAAAGCAAAAAATGAGGCACCTAAATTCATCATCGGATTTCTCAAGATGATTCAAGTGCGTCTCAACACTACTGTCCGACGCATTTCGTACAGATAATGGAACCGAATTTGTGAATCAAATTTTGTGTGATTATTATGAAGAAGTTGGCATTTCTCATGAAACATCCGTTGCTCGCACTCCACAACAAAACGGTGTCGTTGAAAGGCGAAATCGCACACTTATGGAAGCTGCTCGAACGATGTTAATTTACGCAAAGGCTCCATTGTTCTTATGGGCAGAAGCAGTATCTACAGCAGTGTACACCCAAAACCGGTCACTAATTCGTAAACGACATGGTAAAACACCTTATGAGCTTCTCCATGGAAAAGTACCAGATTTATCATATCTTCATGTATTTGGTTCTCTTTGTTATCCAAATAATGATGGTGACAATTTGGGAAAACTTCAACCAAAGGCTGATATTGGTATTTTCATTGGTTATGCACCCGCAAAGAAGGCATACCGAATCTACAACCGTAACTCTCGCAAGATCCTCGAAACTATGAATGTTGATTTTGATGAGCTGACAGCAATAGCTTCTGAGCAAAGCAGCTCTGAACCCGCACTTCATGAAATGGGACCCAGTAACATTAGTTCTGGTCTTGTCCCAAACAACCCTACTTCATCATCATTTATACCACCTACCAGGAATGAATGGGATAAGTTGTTTCAACCGTTCTTTGATGAATTCTTTACTCCTCCAAGTATTGTTGCTCCAACAACGAATAATTCTCAACCAACACAAGTAACAACTACCCATGTCATGCCTATTGATGATGAAGAGGATGATGATGATCACGATTTGGAATTCGCTCAAATGCGTGAACTTCCATTCTTTGGTGTACCAATTCCCGCCTCTAATCAAGCCGGGTCGTCCACCTCAGAAGAAGCTCCTTCTACAGTTTACTCCAATCCACGGATTCGTGAACATGACAGCAAGTGGACAAAGGATCATCCTATAGATTCTATTATTGGTGACCCTAATCGTCCGGTATCCACACGAAGTCAGTTACAAGAAAGTGCATTGTTTTGTCACTTTGATGCTTTTCTTACTGAAGTTGAACCTAAGACATGGCAACAAGCGTTTACTCAATCCTGTTGGATAGAAGCTATGCAAGAAGAACTTAACGAATTCATACGTCTTGATGTTTGGGAACTTGTCCCATTCCTGGATCAAGTGCAGTTACTCACTTTGAAATGGGTTTACAAGGTGAAACTCGATGAGTTAGGCGGAATATTAAAGAACAAAGCTCGACTAGTAGCTCGTGGATACAAGCAATTATTGGGCATCGACTTTATGGAATCCTTTGCACCTGTTGCCCGTTTGGAAGCTATTTTGCTATTCCTCGCTTATGCAGCCCATATGAATATGATCGTCTATCAGATGGATGTGAAGACGGCATTTCTTAATGGTGAACTCAAGGAAGAGGTCTATGTTCAACAACCAGATGGTTTTGTGAATCCTAATTATCCTAATCATGTGTACAAGCTTAAGAAGGCTCTCTATGGGTTGAAGCAAGCTCCTCGCGCATGGTATGATCTTTTGTCACAATTCCTCATTACGCAAGGCATCGCTAAAGGCAAGGTGGATCCCACGTTGTTCATTCAGAAACGAGGTAAAGATATGATTATGGTACAAATATATGTTGATGATATTATATTTGCAGCCACGACCCAAACCTTATCCGACGAGTTTGGGACACTCATGTCTTCCAAGTTTAAGATGTCAATGATGGGCAAGGTATCATTCTTCTTAGGTCTTCAGATATCTCAGAGTCCCAGAGGCATCTTTATCAATCAATCCAAGTATGCCCTTGAATCGCTTAAGAAGTATAAGATGGAATCTTGCGACCCCGTAGATACTCCAATGGTGGAACGAACTAAGCTTGATGCAGATCCACATGGAGTTGCTGTTGATTCGACACTTTATCGTGGAATGATCGGTACTCTTCTGTATATCACAGCCAGTCGACCTGATCTTCAGTTTACTATATGTATGTGTGCCAGGTATCAAACTAGGCCTACTGAGTTACACTTAGCTACTGTTAAAAGGATCTTTCGATATCTTAAAGGAACCATTAATCGGGGACTTTGGTATTCGAAGGACTCTTCTATTGCACTAATGGCATATGCAGATGCGGATCATGCGGGTTGTCAAGATACAAGGCGTAGCACGAGTGGAACTCTGCAACTACTAGGAGATCGACTAATCAGTTGGGCATCGAAAAGGCAGAAAAGCGCTGCAATTTCAAGTACGGAAGCAGAATACATAGCTATGTCCGGTTGCTGTGCTCAAATTCTTTGGATGAGATCGCAATTAACCGACTATGGTCTAGGTTTCAACAAGATTCCGATGTACTGCGACAACAAAAGTGCAATTGCCTTATGTTGCAACAATGTTCAATTCTCCCGGTCGAAGCATATTGACATTCGCTACCACTTCATCAAGGAGCAAGTGGAAAATGGAGTAATCGAGCTTTACTTTGTCCGATCTGAGTATCAATTGGCGGATATTTTCACGAAGGCTTTAGATCACGCTCGAATTGAATTTTTGACCGATAAGCTAGGAATGAGAACTTTCTCGCCTGAGACTCTAAAGGAACTGGCAGATGAAGCGAAAGAATAGTGGTGGTAAAACTATTCTCCGTATCCTTGGTGATCATCTGTATATATTGTTTATATTTTTTATCTACAAAAGCAAAATACAAAAATATAAAACCATATAAAAACCATAAAAATTGAAAAATCTAGAAAAATCCAAAAATATTTTTACTTTATTTTTTCAAAGGCATGTCTTTTGGTACGATAATATTTACGGCTTTAGAAATGTTGATTAATATCGACACGGCGCCATAAATAGAGTTCGTACAAAAGTTGTAAATATTTCATAAAACATGCCCTAATGGCTTGTAGTTATTTCTGACTGCAACCCGGTTTTCATATTAAAGTCAAGTATTTCTTATGAAAGCTTTGGCTAACAACGGGAATTAATTTTCTCGGGCAAGGTTTACTTAAAAACCTTGTAAGGGATCAAGTTTACTTTATAACTTGGTCTAACACAAATATATGTACGCATCAGTGCATTTATTTGTTAAAACAAGAGAAGTCTTGTTTTTATGAAGCTATCATCTCTACAACCATGCTATCTACAATTAGTATCTACATCCTCGACAATGCGACTACTCAACCGACGACTACAGCTCTTTCAATAGAACACGGGTCAGCAATTGAGGGGGAGCAATTGTCAAGCATTCAGAATCTTCGATGCCGAAAGTGCCAAGTTCACACGTTGGTGTCAAGACAACAATACCAATCGTACACGTGGTGTCAAGAGATGACTTCAGATGTGACGAGGCGACCAACATATGCTGAAAAGAACCATTTGATCTTATCATATGATGTTCTCATCAATCAGGTCCACCCTTGTCAATTCTTTTTAATATGGTGAATATGTGATCATGTTTCAAATCGATATCATATCTCATACGTTTGATATCATGAAGATAAAATGGACTCACATTTTTCTTCCCAAAACCTTTGTTAAAAGTTCATTAAATCAATTGATATTAAAAATATCGATTGGGTTAATATTTTTAATATGGGGGAGAAAATGTGATTTAATATGGGATATTATCACAAATGGTTTGACTTAATGTGCTGGCTCATCCCGACATGTGCGAAATGTTTTCGAATATCGTGGCATATGTTAAGGGGGAGCAAAATGGATTTGCATATCAAAAATGGATTTCATGGTGATTTATACTTACCCAAAACCCATTTATTTCACGACGATGAAGATTGTGGTGACATAAGGATGGTAGGATAGGTTAAGTCCTATGATTCTTCCAGAACCGGAGGAATCTTCCCAAGGACATTCCATAGCTAGAAATAGTAGTCCTTAGGAAAGTTGGGGAAAGATTGTGAACGTAGCTGAATGCCGACCAAGTACTTAAGTTAGCACTGGAACAATCACAACAAGGTGCTAGTTATGACGTATTGGTAAGCATTGAAGGGGTTGAAGAATGAAAAAGAATTATAAAGATAAAGGGTGTAAAGAAAGAAGCCCTCCTTACAAATTTAGGCAGAAACCGGGTCAATACATATGCTATTAAGATCATTGTTTAATGATTCTTGATATTGAAGACAGACATCATGGACCCAGTGATGCAATGCACAACCCATCCCAGCTAACTCAGATATCTCTTAAAAGGTATTTGTTTTAATCACACGGAGACAACACGTTATCTATCGGTTTATTCACTCCGAATAAATTGGTATTGAAATGGTGGCACTCCTCTCCAGCCTCCGATCACTAAAATTCAAAGTGCACGATCGAGTCTAGAGCCATTTGAGATCATCAAATATCTCATTAGGACACACTTTCATATTTCCTTGCTTCTTCACACACTGTGAAAAGTAAGAAAGATTTTAAGAGTCCTACGCAAAATCTTCATGATCTTGCCTAAAAATCCGAGTAATACGAAAGTATTTACAATGAAGATGGAAATCCTTCTTGAGCGAACATCAAAAAGCTCATGGTAGGTGACTTGTGTGATTCTTTATGAATCAAACTTGTCATAACTGGAAAGCAACAGCTGTTTAATTCTTAACTAAATTTAAACACGTTCCAGGCCTCTACGCAATATCTTAGTGATCTTGCCAGAACACTCAGAGTGATACCTTAGTGTTCACAGTGATGAGTGGAAATCCTTCTAGTGTTAACCTCAAACAGCACTTGGTAGGTAACTTACAAGATTCTATACGAATCAAGCTAGTGACAACTGGAAAGCAACGATGGTGCGGTTCTTAATTGAATTTCACTTGTTCCAGGAACATGAATTGACGGCTTCAAATCATGCGGATATTATTATCCAAATGATTCACTCTTTATGTTCGCAGTCAGCTTTGGACGGTCGAATAAAGAGAACGGGTTTACCCGCGAAATCCTGTCAGGAAGTTACTTAACTGAAACTATCCATCACGGGTACGATATCTAATATCGTCCAACGGTCTTCACCGACCGGAGGTAAAATGCTACCGAATTAGAATGAAATGTTTAAAGCCATTTCGTTCGTGTCTACTTATGTTGCGGCATTAGAAGACGGTGGCGTTGCGGGATCCAAGAAGAAGTCGACCCCGCATGCTTATACTTTATGCACTTAATACCTCATCTAATTCAAGAAAGCCTAAAAGTTAAGTCTTCCGCTGTATTGAACTCTGAAGCTTTCAAGAATTACAAAAGGTATAAATATGTGGGACATGGTGTCACGAAGAGGCGAAGATTACAAGTGATGGATGCATGAGATCAAGGAAAGAGACTAATGCTCAAGATTGATATCAATGATCACATCAGCATGTTCACCAGAAAAGAAAAAGAAAAAGAAAGACGAAGACTACGAGCTCAAGACAAGCATAGTATGCTAGGTTTATTTTACTATTGTAACTTGGGTAACGCCCTTGTTTGGAGTGACCTCCCTTAGGGGGAGATTGTTGGAAATACATTTTACGTATTAGGAAGGATCGGTCACTCCAACCTTAGTTCGTGTAATAGCTCGTAGTTTAGTCATTTGCATTTACTTAAACGAAGCCTAAAACCGAGCCCATGAAATGTATGGGCCGGCGGCTAAATGTAAGCCCAAGCCCATGACAAGGGCTTGGGTATATAAACCCTCTCCTTTGATGGAGAGGGTGTGGTTATTCATATTTTCACATAGTTCACTTTGTTTCTCTCTCTAGAAGTGTGTTTAATCCACCATCTCTCTATCTCTTTCTCTCTCTAAAAACATAAGCATAGATTTACAAATCTACATATACTACAACGGCTCTTTAGCCTTTAGGGTTGCATATAGTTGAGAGAGCGTCTCTCTTTGTTATCATCGCCTCAATTTTATCTGTGTGTTTTCACAAACACACAACTACTCTCTCTCTAGAATCTTGATCTCAAAAACTTGTTTAATCTTTTCATTTGTTGTTTGCTTGTAAAACTATTATCATGTACACGTGAACGTGAGTAGCACTGGTAGCTTATCCTTTTATCTATTCTGTTTTGTGTTTGAATCCTTGATAATAAAAGTTGAAAGTGTTTTGAGGTGATTGATACATGTTTTTCTACATGGTATTAGAGACGGGTTCTTGAAAATCGATGAAATTTTTTTAGGGTTTCAAAAATATTTGGGTGTTTTTTACAATACATACTTTTATTGAGAAGATCTGCTATTGGATAGTTGGATCTATTAATATTACCTATAGATTCATTGTTTTGATGCCTCAATTTTTATTTTGAAAATTTAGTGTTTCTGAGATCTGGATTCACATATTATTTGGTTACTTTTTTGAACGATTGGTCCTATTGTCTTTCGATTGAGGTGATTTTCCCTAATTTTCCTTGAGAAAAAAATTAGGGTTCACTTTTTTTGAAAGTGTTCTTGATTGGTGGTGGTTTCTTAAGAGGGACTTGTGTTTCTTTTGTTGGTTCGTTGTTCTTTGGTCATTTTCCCTATTTTCCCTTGAAGGAAAATTAGGGTTTGTGACTTGGAGGTTCTGTTACCCCTAGACTAAGTAAATCTAGGTGTGACAGTTTGATTGAGCTTTTTTTAGGAGCGTTGTAACACCTCTCTACTCTCTCTTTACTTGCTACTGCTTATTTGTGATTCTTGTTTTGTTTTGTTGTTGGGTTGGTATTACTTTACTTTTTCTACTTACTTATTTGGATCCTCACTCACTGCTTGCCCTTGACTTGCCACCCTTGAGTAGTTTGGAAGCCTGGAAACTTTGTTTGCAGTTTAGTGGGTTCCTTTTTTGACCTTTTGACCCTTCACCATGTCTGACCATGAGGAGTCTGCACATGGTGATGATGATACTCTAAGTGTGACTTATCCAGTTACACTTATTAGTAAGCTTGACCTAAGTGACCCTTTGCATTTGCACCCTAATGATACTGTTGTGTTGACTGTTGTCACTGTTAAACTAAAAGGGACTGAAAATTATCAAGTTTGGGCTAATGCTATGTTACTTGCTTTGGAAGGTAAAAACAAAATGGTTTTATTGATGGATCTTGTAGAAGGTCCATAACTGATGAGATTTTGGGAAAACAATGGGATAGGGTGAATGTTGTTGTACTTGGGTGGATTTTAAACTCTATTTCTTAGGAATTGTTCCTTGGTCAAATTTTTTCTAAAAAGGCAAAACATGTTTGGAATGAGCTTAAAGAAACTTATCATAAAGTTGATGGTTCTGTGATTTTTAATCTTCATCATAAAATCAACACACTTAAGCAGAATGGGTCTAATTTGTCTGATTACTATCATAAACTTAATGCCTAGTGGAAACAGTATGATGCTATGATTGAATTACCTAATTGTTTGTGCTCTGTTGCTGGTGATTTTAAGAAACATAATTGTTGAAACTTATGAAATTTTTTATGGGTCTTGATGATTCATATATGACTATTAGGAGTTCTATTCTCTCTAGGGAGACTTTGCCAGATGTCGAGGGTGCCTATGCCATTATCTCTAGTGAGGAGTCTCACAGAGTTGCATTTGGCACTCTTACTGGATCCTCCCAAAGGACTCCGACATTTGCTATTCTTTCTAATGGGCCTGCTAGAAACAATGTTCAAAGAACTCAGAATACTAGTAATGGTAACTTCAGACCCACTTATGGCAATAATGGCAACAATGGCAATTTTAGACCCAACTCAAGCACCACTGGATTTAGACCTAACACACCAAACAATAGTGTCTTTAGACCTTATGGTCATTCTAATGTTGAATTTTTCTGTGAGAACTGTGGTTATAATGGTCATACTATTGATAGATGTTTTAAGATCATTGGATACCCTAATGACTTTGGGAAGAAAAAACGGGGGCAGAACTTTAAGGGGAAGAATGTGTCTAACAATTCTGTGGGCACATCCTCTTCATCAAGATTTACTGATGAAAAACTGACCACCTTGATCTCTCTCATAAAAGACAATAAGGGTACTTCTAGTGATTCTGGAAAGGGGATTCATGCCAATATGGCAGGTACTTACTTCAATAATAGCAAGATTTTTAATGAAAACTTTGGGAATTTTTTTTGTTCTAACACTAACATCAAATCTAAACTTGGATACAATGGGAAAGTTGTTGATTCTGGGGCAAATCAACATATGACCAATAATGATACTAAATTGGATAATGTGTTTGACATTTCCCACCTAAATATAAGAGCGGCTCATCCCAATGGGACTGAAGCCATAATTTCTAAAATTGGCAACCTTAAAATTTCAAATGAATTGGTTTTGTTTGATGTTCTTGTTATTCCAGATTATTGTGTTACTTTGATATCTGTTCATAAACTTGCTAAGGACAATAAGATTTTGGTTGTTTTTGATGAAAATGAATTTTTTTTGTGAATCAGGATTTGAATCTCTAAAATGTTTTAGGGATTGGTAGGCTATGTGGTGGTCTTTACTATTTAGATGTTGAAGGTACCAAGTTTGTGAATCATTCTAATGTGTTTACTTGTTCTTTGTCTAGACTTGATTGGCACTTAGATTGGGTCACCCTACTAACCCTGCTCTGAATGTTCTTAAAAATCACTTGAACATTGATAATTCGGATCAAACTAACTTTTGTGAAATATGTCAAAGGGCTAAACAAACTAGAGAACCATTTCCTTTAAGTGAACATAAGTCTAAAATTCTTGGTGACATTGTTCATTTAGATTTGTGGGGTCCTTATAGGGTGACCAGTCACACTGGTCATAGATATTTTCTTACTGTTGTGGATGATTACACAAGAGCTGTTTGGGTGTACTTAATAAAAAGTAAAGATGAAGTTGGTTCTTCTATTGAGATTTTTTACAATCTTTTACAAAATCAGTTCAAAAGTAACATCAAAATTTTCAGAAGTGACAATGGAACTGAGTTTTTAAATCATAACTTCCAAAAGTTTTGTCATGAAAAGGGAATTGTACACCAAACCTCATGTGCTTACACCCCACAACAAAATTGGGTGGTTGAAAGGAAACATAGGCATCTTTTAAATATTTCGAGATGCCTTATGTTTCAGGGGGAAATACCATTAAGATTTTGGACTGAATGTATTCTAACTGCTACTTATCTTATTAACAGATTACCCTCTTTTGTGCAAGATGGTAGATCTCCTTATGAGATGATTTATAAGTCATCCCCTAGTCTCTCTCATATTAGGACTTTTGGGTGTCTTTGTTTTGCTACTATTTTAAATAGTCATGATAAATTCACCGGTAGGTCTGAAAATGTGTTATGATGGGTTTTTCCAGTTCTTAAAAAGGTTATAAACTTTACACTCTTGACAGGCATCAATTTTTTGTTTCCAAAGATGTTAAGTTTTTTGAATCTATATTTCCATTTAAGGATGTTGTTCTGGACAAGAAAACTAATAACAAAGAATTTGATGTTTTTCAAAGTGATAAAGTTTTGACCTTTTCTAACTTGGATAACCCTGAGCTTCCTAATGATGATGAGAGAGTAACAAATAAGCATAATGGTGACTTACAGTCACCAAGTGCTAGCAGCCTACCCATTAGTCTAGGTGACAATGGAAACACTGCCTCAGGCAGTGATACCATAGATGCCAGTCTAAATGGGACAGAGTATGCCACACTTGATGATAATGATATATCTGAAGGAACCTTAGATTTAAATCCAAACCCTTCCTTCCATGGATAAACCATGGGAGAGGACTTGGATAACACATCTAATACTCATGCTCAGGGAGACCAAAACTTGAGAAGGTCCTCTAGACCTTCTGTTTTTCCTAAAAACTACAATGATTTTGTAGTTAACTCAAAAGTCAAATATGGAATTGAAAAGTTTGTTTATTATTCTAATCTTAAAGGGGATGTCTTATCTTTTGTTACCCAATTAAATAGAAGTAGTGACCCTAGGAATTTCTTTGAAGCCTCTCAAAGCCCACATTGGGTTGATGCTATGAACTTTGAATTTGTTGCCTTACTTGAGAATGATACTTGGGACTTAGTTGAGTTACCTGCTGATAGAACTGCTTTAAATTCTAAATGGGTTTGGAAACTTAAGTTTAAATCCAGTTGTGAAATAGAAAGGTACAAAGCTAGACTTGTTGTTATGGGTTGTGGCCAAAAAGAGGGGATTGATTATGAAGAGACTTTTTCCCCTGTTGTGAAAATGGTGACTGTTAGATGCTTGATTAACTTAGCTGTTAACCAATCCTGGCCTATTTATCCACTTGATATCAACAATGCTTTTTTGAATGGTGAGTTGGGTGAAACTGTCTTCATGAAACCTCCTCAAGGTTTCTATACTGGAAATAAAAATCTAGTTTGCAGATTGAAGAAGTCCATTTATGGACTCAAACAATCTCCAAGACAGTGGAATTCTAAACTTACTTCTGTTCTTGTGGAAAATGGATTTTTTCAAAGCAAATCTGACTACTCTCTTTACACTAAGTCTGATAATAAATTGTTTATTTATGTTCTTATTTATGTGGATGACATCATTGTTACTGGTAATAATAAAACAGAAATTGAAAACTTTAACTTGTTTTGAAAGGTAAATTCAAAATCAAAGACTTGGGAAACTTGCAATATTTTTTGGGAACTGAAGTTATCAATACTAATTCTGGAATCTGCTTGAATCAAAGAAGGTATGTTTTGGACCTCTTGTCTGAATATGGTATGCTTGCCTGTAAACCATGTAAGACCCCTCTTGCCTCTAAGCTTTCCATTTCCAATGAAGCTTCAGAGATTGACCCTTTGCTTGATAACATTGTTAACTACCAGAAACATTTGGGGAAACTTATTTACTTAACCAATACTAGGTCTGACATTTCATATATTGTACATTGTTTAAGTTAGTTTATGCACTCTCCTTTGAAGTCTCATCTTAAAATTGCCTTTAGAATTTTAAGATACTTGAAGGGATCTCCAGGCCTTGGTATTCATGTGGTCAAAAATTCTTGTATGTCTCTCAAAGCCTATTCTGTTGGAAATTCACTTTATGTGACGACATTTAAGAATTCTCATTAGTTATCATAGTCACACACGCATAGACTAGACTAGGAACAATGTATAGTTTAAGTGCGTTGTGTTGCTATATATACCCCTCCTAGGCTTCCAAGGAGGGGTGTTGATTGTTTTTTCATTTCTTGTTTAATACACATTTTCTATTTTCACACACAACCTCTCTTCTCTCTCTCTCAGCAATGGCTTCCACCTTCCACCACCCCCCTAGACCACCGGATTAGATAAAGCAAATCCACAAATGGCATCAGAGCCTCGGTTCAATCCTTGGATCGTGTTTATTGTTTTCGATTTGGTGGTCTAAAATTTTTTTTGTGTCTCATTCTATATATTTTTATGGTCCGATTTGTTAACTGTTTGCCACGATTGGTCATCATTTTTTGTCATAACCTTATAATCTGTGTCTTTGTTACTCAGTCCATATACTCAGCCCACGTATCTGATCTCTTGTCTCATATCAGTCTTTAGTCCATCAAAACAGTCATATCTGGGTTCACAACTGGTTTTAAGTCCCTGGTTTCACGTTTTTACATTTGGTTAAATGTCTACTGTTTCTGGTCTTATTTTTTATATGATATCATTTTTTCTGGGTTTCTCTTGTTTTTTATGATGATGTAGTTACCCAGAAAAATATTCAGATTCACATGATCCTGATAAATCGGAAAAGGTACGATAAGATTTCAGATTTACAGTCAGATCAGAATATTGCGATCGCAAAAACCAATGGTTTCTACATTGCGATCGAATATTCCGATGGAACACATTCGATGCATTCCGATGGAACACATTCCGACGGGGTGTAGAGGAATGATTCCGATGGACAGAATTACAGAAAACATAGCGATGGAAGTAACAGATTAGAAACATTGCGATGGACTCTTGTTTCATTGCGATGGCTTTAAGTTTTTAAAACATTGCGATGCATAACAGATTGAAAACTTTGCGATGGACTTTATTTAAAAGAAGTACTTTGCGACTGTTTTTATCAAAATGACATTTGACCAGTACCACACATCCAACCTTGTTTCTCCCCAACACCAACATCATCTATCCTAAACCCGTCGACACCTATCCCATCTACGACTCGAATCTGACTCAAAACAAGTAAAACAGAAAATTAATCTAGATCTCAGATTAATCAGTTTTCGTGTAACAACATGCAAACCATGATCTAATCAGATCCCTACACGAAAAAATTTATTTCATCATTGACCATATATGTAGGATTTAACATCCTTTTAATTTTCGACAACAAATTTAGATTAATAACAATCTGTTATTTTCTATATCTTTGTTTCGATTTGACTCAAACCAAAAACAACATGCAACCAATTACAAACCTACCCGAGACCAATTTTAATTGATCATGATGTATAATTGTCTTCCACCTTTCGTTGATATCATGATTCATCACAGAAACTTTGGTTGTAATACCTAGTTTAATCGATTGTGTGTGATCTTGATGGGTGGTTCGTAATTACGTTTGGAGATATAAGGATGAAGGATTATTCTGTTTTTTGGTTTAGATATCTTCTTATTCGATTAATTGATGTCAGTTTAGGATGGTGATTGTTTATTTTTTGTGGCTGGGGAGATAAACAAAGATTGGGGGACGGAGGTTTCTAGGTTGACTGGGAGGAGATGAATTTGGTGGGGCGGATTTTTCTAGGAGATGTGTGAGATTAGGGTTAATCTACCCTAATTATTTGGGGATAGGTTTATATACTCTAACCGGGTATTGCAAGGGTTTCGTGGACCGGGTCTCGCATCATAGATGGGTCAAGTGGTGGGCTGCTATTTCATTTGGACAAAAGATTGGATGGGCCGAGATATATTTTTTTGGCTAAAAATTTGTTACAACAAATTATTGTTTTATCATTTTATTTTCTTTGAAAATATTTTGATTAACGGTATTGAAAGTGACTAAAAGACGAGACAAAATGTGACGAGACAAGATGACGAGATAATGTGACAAAATTTATTTTGATGAGACCAAGAAAATTTTGGTGATTTTTTAGTGGCTACGAATTTGTTTGACCGGGTATTAATTATGGGAAGTTGAAGACGGATTTTTCAAAGGCGTGTATTTATTTTATCTTCAAAGATAACTTGCTCGTGCTTAATCCTAGAATGAAGACTTGTTTATCTAGTTTCCGGGTTCGGGGTGGATGGTTGATGACTCGGGTAACTATCACTTAAAGGGGTTACATTGTTGTACTTAGTGTCACGCGCTTAGTCGATGTGGATAATTTCAAGAGGTGTTGTGCTTATAGACTTCTTCAGTGATGCATTGGGTACTTAGAGATTTCTCCACCGTTCTTCGTTCAACAATAGTGCAAGATTAAGTCACAAGATCGAAGGATTCTTATTCAGTTTCACGTTTGATGTATCTGGTTCATTCTATCAGTGGTCACTTCAAATTGTTTTCAAGTGGGTTGGTAAAGATAGCCGTGGAGAGTTTATGAGAAGAGATTTTCGATCAACAACTGATTCTCACAAAATATATAATTCAGCTTATTTATTATTCTCACGAGTTTTCAGGTACATGTGCGTACGATTTATTGATGGTTCCGAATTTCGAAACCATCAAGGGGAAGAAGAAGACACATTGAACGCACAACGAGTACACGTGATGAACTTCATACCTTCTTTTGATTTGAAGACATTCTGGGATGACATTTGTCATAGCCGCAGAGAAAATCAGTGTTTTAACTCGTGGCGTTATCAATCTCTAAATGGTACACTACTGATTTGATGCTTAATTGTTTGGTTGTTGCAATTATTCATCATCATTATCCTATATGGAGAGATATGCATTCCCGGGACTTAATTGACTCTGGTGCATCTCCGGAAGAAGATATGTGCATTTTCGGGACTTAATTGACTCTGGTGTTACAATGTCAACTTCATGAATGGGATAAAGTGTCTACTTCAGTATTTGATCTTCATACTTGGTGAATTGATTTACTTTCTTCAACTATGTGGGGGAAGAAATGTCTTGATTCTTTCTAGTATGCATAACTTGAACTCTCAGGGGGAAGAAAAATTCAGAAGAATTATTCAAGCGTGAGAAGAGAAGTTGTTGATCTACTTGGTGTGCCCCAAACTCTCAATCCCTTTTAGCAACGTTATCATGTTATATGATGGGATTTGCTTGTTAAATTCCGCTATGCGCTTAATCATTCTAAGCTTTATTGAAAGCTTTGAAGTTACTTACGAGGATTGTCGGTTTAGGGGGAAGCTATTTAAAAGCTTCTACATCAAGTTTATGTGGCATGAATTAGGGGGAAGTTAATTCAGAAGCTTCTCCTTAACCAGAAGTATATGGATTACTTAGCTCGTGCCGTTACAGTATTTCTACTACAAGTTACTTTAAAGATGAGTCGTTTTGAAGTCAAAGCTCTCAGAAGACATCATCAGCATTGGACGCTTCATGGAAGCTTTGGTTCTTAATCATTATGTACTTGTTAGGAAAAATATTGTAAGGAATTCTACACGTCGTCCCATGAAGGAAGATTGTTGGAAATTCACTTTATGTGACGACATTTAAGAATTCCCATTAGTTATCATAGTCACACACGCATAGACTAGACTAGGAACAATGTATAGTTTAAGTGCGTTGTGTGGCTATATATACCCCTCCTAGGCTTCCAAGGAGGGGTGTTGATTGTTTTTTCATTTCTTGTTTAATACACATTTTCTATTTTCACACACAACCTCTCTTCTCTCTCTCTCAACAATGGCTTCCACCTTCCACCACCCACCTAGACCACCAAATTAGATAAAAGCAAATCCACATATTCTGATGCAGATTGGGCTAAGTGTATTGTTACTAGGAGGTCTGTTACTGGTTATTTTGTTTTTGTGAATGGTAATTTAGTATCTTGGGAAATTAAGAAGCAACATACTCTCTCTAAATCTTCTGTTGAAGCAGAGTATAGGGCTCTGGCTTCAGTCACTAGTGAGGTGATTTAGATCCTAAAAATTTTGGGTGATTTGAAATGTGATAACCTTTTGCATGTGGATCTTCACTGTGATAGTAATTCAGTTATTAAAATAGCTGCCAACCCTGTTTTTCATGAGAGGACTAAACACCTTGAACTTGACCTTCATTTTGTAAGAGAAAAGATTTTAAATGGTGTTGTTAAAACTATCAAAGTGGACTCTGCAAATCAAATTGCAGATGTCCTGACTAAAGGGTTGGACATTGGTTTGCATCAAAAGTGTGTATGAGAACTTGGAATGATAATATGTATGGGTTGTCAGATTAAGGGGGGATGTTCAATCTAAGGACCTAATATGCTACCCATATTTAACCAAAGGGACTTATTATGTCATGTTTTAAACTTTCAGTTATTGGTTGAGGACTTGCTATGGATGATGATATGGAGTGCAGGGATTGAAGTTGTTTAGTGATGATACTTGTTGTTGGACCACTGGACACAAGCCCATGAAGCCCATTTCTTTGGCCCTATACTACAACGTCTCTTTAGCCTTTAGGGTTGCATATAGTTGATAGAGCGTCTCTCATTGTTATCATCGCCTCATTTTTATCTGTGTGTTTTCACAAACACACAACTACTCTCTCTCTAGAATCTTGATCTCAGAAACTTGTTTAATCTTTTCATTTGTTGTTTGCTTGTAAAACTATTATCATGTACATAATAGAGCTACGCGTGAGTAGCACTCGTAGCTTATCCTTTTATTTATTTTGTTTTGTGTTTGAATCCTTGATAATAAAAGTTGAAAGTGTTTTGAGGTGATTGATACATGTTTTTCTACAAAAAGCATCTCTAGTAACTCTATTAGGGAACTCCAACAAAATCCATATTCTCTAATGGTGATATCGCTAAATCCTTCACTTGTAAGTATGTTCTTAATGTTGACGAGCGAAGAGAATTCTTTCACCCTTCCTACCAACAAAAGAGACAAATCCTTCATATTGATACATTCTTCATCCAATACTAAAGCT
This sequence comes from Glebionis coronaria, assembly GCA_025667525.1. Taxonomy (NCBI): domain Eukaryota; kingdom Viridiplantae; phylum Streptophyta; class Magnoliopsida; order Asterales; family Asteraceae; genus Glebionis; species Glebionis coronaria. Next base: position 94,551,981 of record CM046876.1, on the reverse strand, counting down.
GGAGTGGATTCCGACTCCAGTTCCTTTTCGCCTTTCAATGCTTCTAAACAAGTTATCGTATACAATCATGAAAAGTGCATCGTTGATGGTGTTGTTTTTTACTATCTTGTTGATGAATGCTAAGAATAAAGTATTAGGTATTCTTTCTTTTTTCTAACAATGTTTGGTTACATTAAGAAAAGCATATCTTGTTTCAGGAAATCAACTATCGAGGGCTCGTACATTTGGTGCAGGTTCACTTGATGCACACGTCCGGCCAATCAATGTCATAAACAACTCGGAATTAAAATGTCACAATGATGAAGATTGTTATGCTATGTGTCCACCTCGTAAAACATCGTTTTGTCAAAATGGGAAATGCTTCTGCTTCCTACCTCCCAATTAGAGAACTTTCTCATATTTCAACTGAAATATCGGTGATCCAGATGCACACCTTTTTATTTCATTATAGGTCTAAACTGTTGGAATTTATAAATACTAGTTAACCATTAACTACGAGTACGCAGCGGAATGGATCTAGTATAACATACATGATTAAGCACATAATAAAATCAATTTAAAACCAACCTTTAACTAATTGAATAAATCAATTAATACGTCTTGATCTTGATCTCGAACTTTAACGGTTAAATTACCGTCTCCATCGTTTGCTCACACGACACGTCAAACGAACATCACTATGATGCTAGTAGTAACTTCACTTCTCAAACAACAAGTGTATATATCTTGTAACTAGAAACCTTAGATCCAAAACCCTAATTGGGATTTCGTAAGGATTGGTTTATAGAACGTTACAAGATTGATTAACCCAAAATCACATAAACCCTAATTAGGGTTTATGCATGTCGAACCACCAAGGGGAAGAACTAAAACCTAAATCTAGTGATTTAGGGTTTAGTTAAAAAGCTTAAGACTTTATAAGAAAACCACCAAAAAGGATTGATCTTATAAAGGTTTAACCTTTATGTGATTTTAGGGTTAATGGGAAAATCGTATGGTTTTGGTGTGGTTTGTTGCGATCGGACGGAACAAGGGACAAAGGAGAGGGACAAAAATTATGAGCTAGGTGTTTGTGTATTTATACACATTCTCCACCTCCTCAAAATCTTTAAGGCCCAACCCAAGAAACCAATTAAGGAAAGGATTACCTTAATCAAATATTCTTGAATATTTACTTACCAAAACAATAACCAAAAAATCTTCTAGAACCCCCTACACATAAAATTCGGCCGATTTGCCTTAGGAGTTTCTAGAAGTCGTTTTCCTTCCAAATTTAAACAACGCACTCACGATAAATTAATTAAATCCCGTTAATTAATTTAACCACCGTTAATTAAATAATAAGTGAAGTTTTTATTAAACGTTTAATTATAAATAATAAAACGTAAATAAAAGTGTGTTCTCCGCATTGAGTGTGTGCCCCCGATAGGCTCACGTATTTCCGATGGCTAAACGATCGCATATCCCAACAGCTCCCACTTGTGAGAGTTTAGACATACAGCGTCCATAATAAAGTATCTAGCAACACTTCATTATAACCGGAAATGACTGAGGTATAGTTTCAAGAAGAATATCTCAAAAGTATTAATGGTATACGATTATGTGACTTGCTAATAATCATCCCTTTGTTACTAGTACCGTTTAAACTATGGATATGGATCCTAACTCATTCCATGAAGTTTAAATTATAGTTTCTCGTTATAGAAGTTAATTCAGACATACCAAACGTAAACAAGTATCATCTTGATTTACACTTTGGGTGCGGCCACACAATTATCTGATTAATTCTGGAGAGGGCCCAGTGGTACTTCACTGCACTATATCAAGTGGAGGAACAAATTCTATATTGACTACAAGTGTCTGTGGATGCTGCTTCACAACACTTCCAATTAAAGTCTTTATAACTAGGTCTGGCGAACTAGCGTTGGACATAGAATCAAGAAGTAATATTCACACATGCACAAACTTGTTTGCATCTCAAGTCTAAGGATGATGACTTAATCACCATTTTCGAAATCTTACTCATGACAAGGATCCAAAAGTAACGATTCGAAAGTTCGGGGTGTCCAATACGCATCCCTTATGAATAACATATGAGTTTTGTGGGAACCATCCATATATTCTAAGAATATAACCAACACTCACATTTGTCTTAATGTAGACAATATTCCCATATTGCTAACCGACAATGGACATATTTAGAATAATCAAATATTCAAGGATTTAAACATACAAACATAGGGCAACAATAATTATATGAATGAATAACAAATACCAAGTATCTTTATTTATCAGAAAATAATTATTGTCTTCCATCCCAATTATCCAAATACTAAAATAGATATGCATGAAACTAATTTAGCAACTTGACGTCAAATGTTTCCAACATTCTCAACTATTCTTTAACAAGAAAGCTAAATAGTTATCTAAGTAAAGTTTCCGAATACTTGTTTCAAATTTCTCAATTGTGAAAGATTTGGAAAACAAGATGAGTGTCTTTTCTTACATGCTCATACTATTTGCAAGTTTCATAGTAGGGGATATCGTCAATCCTTGTATAAGGTATTTAACATCAACGATATGCTAACAGTCATCTTTACAGTTTCTTAAAATGTAAAGTATTCTTATTCCTTAATGTGTAATGCAACAATGCCCATTGTGAGCTCATCTAGCTAGTAGATTTATCATAAATGATAACATCTCACTTTACTAGATCGATTATCCTCTAGCATCAGTGTACACATACATCACTATGCTTTATAATTCGTAAACATTTGTTTTAACAATAATCTAAATGCTCTCTATTAGATATTGTGTTTGTCATCTCACTTTGCTCTTGTACAAAAATGACAACAAGTCATATACACAATATAATATTTATACATAATGAATCCTTAGTTAAAAACATAAGGTTTCCATTCATGTTATAAATTATGTCAAGTGAAATATATCAATCAAGACTCGCTTTGAATGATGTATTGCATTGTGTTGGACTTAATTACCGCATATGCTTATATCAATAAACATTTATTCCAAAGTCATTTGTTTTATTCCATAAATTCTCAAATGAAGTTTCATTCCAAACTTAAGGATTACATCTAGCTTAAATGGAATGATGTCTTCAGTATGTTATACAACATATGAATTTTAAGGAAAAACATAGTGCTCCCACTCAATGTCAAGTGTACTCCAAACTATCTAAATTTAACCAAAATCATATTGCATTAAATTCTAGATTTAGTTTCTAGATGCATGATTTAATCCATACTTGGATTATCTATCTTGTATACTCAATAAAGATTTTATAGATTCATAAACCTTTTGATTATACACCATCCTCGCTAAAAGGTAATCATAAAGGGAAACTATAAAGTTTTAATTGACATATTCCATTTACATAGAAACATATATGACAATCAATTATCTTTATTTAATCAATGCGTGCATAGAATAATGATTTAATCATAGTCAATTGCTTGAGTATAATTAAAAGCTTCCTATTCTTAGCCATGCATTAATTATGTATACCATTTTGTCCTTGTGAGTCTTTCTTCAAAAGAAACTCCATCCAACATCATAGGTTTATAATTAGGAGAAAACATCAATCAAATTTAAAAGATTGATTTTCCCCTTTAAGGACTACATCTTATCATTCATTGTTCTATGATATTTATCAGATTCAAAATATGATAATACCCATTAGCAGTTAGTAGATTACAAAGATCTCCTAACTTATATTCCTCAACATTGATATTAAAATATCAATCAAGTGATGAGGTATATTTTCACATTTATGAATGAGAGTAACATTTACTTTGGTTTGACATTTCCATGCTTAACCAAAATATGACATCAACAAGTGGATTTTGAAGGTTGTGTATTTTGCTCTTGAATATCTTCAAGATTTGTTATAACTCCCACTTACTTTTATAAGTAGAGATCATTCTCTAAATACTAAGTATTTAAGCAACAATAAATTGTTCTTAATAGAGAGACTACAAAACACATTTTAAATTCTTAACTCAAGTTTGTTAATAGTAAGCTTCATAAGATATTAACAAATTAAAGAATTTGATAAAGACATATTGGGATTTCTCCCAAGAACCCTAATTAGGGTTTCTAGCATGAACCCTAATTCTTGTATCACTCTTTTAACCAATAACCTTAGGAAAGGTTTGTGTTACGTCAAGCTAGGAGGAACACTAACACTACAAACGTCAAGCACGGAAGTGTAGAAAAATCGAAAAAAACCCCAAGAGATTTTAAGATTAGATTGGTTTGAGTGGAACAACCGAAAGTCCCTAATAAATTAGGGGTTTTCAATTTGTGGGTTGTCTTGAATACCTTCTAGGTTTGAACTATATTGAGTGTATCAATGACACACGTAATTTTCTAACCTTGATAGATCATGGAGGTAGAATAATTAAAGCTATCATAAATCAAACTATATGAATATAGTTTGTTTAAACTCTTTAGACATACCATAACATTTTGGTATTCTATGAGTATTGGAATTGTGAGACTACATCAGAATTCCATAGATAACTTAATATTCTTTGGATTAAATACTTGTTAATTGGGTCATGCCAAATTACAATATCCGTATTTTAAATCCAGGTGCATGCTATAGTGTATATTTCTTGAACAATGTGAGAACCATGTGTTTACAAGAAGACATAGCAGTTCAAGAATTATATGTTCATGCGTTTACAAGAAAACATAACATATCAAGTATACATTATAAGTCTTTGAATAATTCAAAGATCTAATGTTTATGTGTTAACAAGAAGACATAACTATTTTACTACATACTTTACGTTATAAGTCGGTGAGTAATTCAAGGACTTTATAATTATGTGTTATCAAGGAAAAACATAATTATACTAACTAAAGTAATCATGAACGCAAACTCTTGAGTTCAATAGTAATTTCAAGTTAATTTTATACTTCAAAATTATGATTATATATATCTTAACCATAATTGTATTTACTAAACATGTAGTAAATTACCGAAGTAGCTTCCACTATATCATGACATTGAATGTAGTAGGACAACAAACATCTTGTATGTTCAAGTCCTAGTAGAATTATTAGCTTTCATACCTTTTGGGCAAATGAAACTAATAATATGTTGTTCCTTGCACACACTTTACAATTTCTCCCACTTGTGTAAGGCACAACATCATATCATGTAGACAAGCAATACAACATGTGGTTGATTGTGTAAACAATATGATAATGTCATTGATATTATAAGTAGATTTAGAACCATAACTTTAAATAAGGAATTGTGGATTATTATTTTATAGATAACGTTTCAGAAAGCGTCATCAGGAAGGCAGCATGTTATCTTATAGAATAAAATGCAACTTCCTTTAAGCAATGGTCGTTCATATTTGGAAGTGATAAATTATTTCAAAGCAAGTTCGAAATAATATGGATGACTAAGCAAGAAAATAAATCTTGTAGCTCCCACTGAAATTGACAATATTACATGGATATTATTTCAGTAATAAACTGCAACGCTCCCACTGGATTTGTCAACATAAGAGATGTCACATCACCAGTAAAACGTGAATAGCAATTTATTGACTTCCTTATCTTTGAAAAATGCCTACAAGTATACATTTACTTAGGTATTTGAACAAAGTATTATGAAATTCTACTTGTGTAGATGAGGGACTAGCCGTTCATGCTTTCAATTAACTTGACTATTTAGCATGCAATTCCTCCTTTATCGTCTACATAGCCGCAAGGGTATTTAGCACTTTAAGGAATAACAAGAGTCCAAGAAAGATACCTAGCGAAGTGCTAGTAAATTCTTTACTCTTTACGGTTTAAACTCATACATCGTGACAAGTGCAAGATGTCATTTATTTTGGTAGCTATAGCCATTAGGTACACAAAATATGTTATCTTTCAATGATTTCAGAACCGGATTAGGATAATGAAGTATTAAAAGTGAGTTTAAATGCAATCGATAACGATTCGATTATGGTCCTATCTTATTCTTGTCTACTAATGAGAAGAGATAGGAGTAAGTCTCGCTTTTCTTACCAGGAAAAGAGACTATGTTTGTTTCCTATAAGAAAACAACTTTAGTTTACGAATTATGTTGCAGTAACACATTTAATCGGAACTTTAGAAAGTTCAATTTAGTATTTTCGATAATTAAATTCTTAATAGAATTAACTACCCAATTAATTACTAATAAGACTAAGATCCTACTTGCACTCCCACTCAATATTAGAGGTCCGACCGTCTAATAGTAAGTAGGGCAAGAGGTAAGCGACGAGCGTTAATTGCATTACAAGTGCAACTCTTAGATTTATGAGACGATTCATGAAGTTTATTGTTGTAGAGTGTTTGGATGGGACGTTCTATCATCTCTTTCGAGTACCATTGAACATCTCAAAACAAACATGTTCTACACGTAATAAAGTCATGAGTATGTTTCATCTCATCTTATGCCTCGGGTTCCGAATCTGACCGGGAACTCGACTTAAGTCGTACCAATTTAAAGCATGCAATAATTGGCACAGGTCTGACCAGTGACAAAAAACGCCTCGGGTATGTAATTCGCCCTAGGTCTTACCAGATGACGAAAAACAACTACAAGTGCTTCTAAATTGGATGACATATACTTAAAATTCAAATAGGTATCATATAAGTTTTAGAAAACAAATGTCGAAAACGTGTAAAAGATGCGTGCAATCATCTTTTAGCACAAGTTAAGAAACGTTTTGTTAACTTTGATTTAGGGTTTTTACCGCGGGAAAAGATTAAAGAAGGATCAAACCCTATATCCTACTCTTCATGCGCCCGAGGGTGCAAGTGCTTGGGATAATTATCATATAGATTCCGAAACATGTACATGACACGGGAAAAGATTAAAGATCGTTCAAACCCTAGATAGCTTGACTAGAACACGTAGTGCAATAGCAAGTCCACCATTAGTAAAGCACAAAAAGTTGTTTTTATAAATCAATTAATTTTGCAAATCACGTCGTTGAGAAGATAGTTTATAAGACATCATTACGGTATGTAAGCCCAACTCGAGTGACAATATGATTTCGCAAAACAATTTGATTATAATAAAAACAAGTTTCATATATCTTATGTCCATATTAATATTTGTTCCAAAAACGATTTTTAACAAATAACACATAGCCGATTCGCAAGGAAAATATGTTGTATTAATATGACATACTTTTAAAGCCAGTTTCGATATAAGTAGAGATCCGTTTTTATGATTCCTAGAATCTTGAATTATTACGTTTTGCAATTCATAATGGAAAACAAATAACCACATAAAAACAGACCAGAAGGGGGTAGAAGCAGAAGACAGACTCTATATGAAAGCGATAAATCATATAAGATCCAAGTCTCGAATGAGTCTTCCCCAAATTGAGGACCAAAGACCCTCATCAAGTTTTCGAGCAAGGTACTTGATGACGTGCAAAGTATCACAAAAGTGAGATGCAAAAGTCTTTGACGGATAATAAAACACTTGTAATTATTAACCGGTTCAATTTATCCTACCCAATTTTAACCATTATCTAGATCAAGATTAAAACTTTATGACAAGTATGCATGTAGTTGTCATAAAAACATAAATAAAAGAGATATTAAAGCGAAGCAAGCGTGTTTTATTCTATGTGTAACCCATGAATGCCATACGAATTGACTCGTGATGCCACTGTTGGAATTTATAAATACTAGTTAACCATTAACTACGAGTACGCAGCGGAATGGATCTAGTATAACATACATGATTAAGCACATAATAAAACCAATTTAAAACCAACCTTTAACTAATTGAATAAATCAATTAATACGTCTTGATCTTGATCTCGAACTTTAACGGTTAAATTACCGTCTCCATCGTTTGCTCACACGACACGTCAAACGAACATCACTACGATGCTAGTAGTAACTTCACTTCTCAAACAACAAGTGTATATATCTTGTAACTAGAAACCCTAGATCCAAAACCCTAATTGGGATTTCGTAAGGATTGGTTTATCAGAATGTTACAAGATTGATTAACCCAAAATCACATAAACCCTAATTAGGGTTTATGCATGTCGAACCACCAAGGGGAAGAACTAAAACCTAAATCTGGTGATTTAGGGTTTAGTTAAAAAGCTTAAGACTTTATAAGAAAACCACCAAAAAGGATTGATATTATAAAGGTTTAACCTTTATGTGATTTTAGGGTTAATGGGAAAATCGTATGGTTTTGGTGTGGTTTGTTGCGATCGGACGGAACAAGGGACAAGGGAGAGGGACAAAAATTATGAGCTAGGTGTTTGTGTATTTATACACATTCTCCACCTCCTCAAAATCTTTAAGGCCCAACCCAAGAAACCAATTAAGGAAAGGATTACCTTAATCAAATATTCTTGAATATTTACTTACCAAAACAATAACCAAAAAATCTTCTAGAACCCCCTACACATAAAATTCGGCCGATTGGCCTTAGGAGTTTCTAGAAGTCGTTTTCCTTCCAAATTTAAATAACGCACTCACGATAAATTAATTAAATCCCGTTAATTAATTTAACCACCGTTAATTAAATAATAAGTGAAGTTTTTATTAAACGTTTAATTATAAATAATAAAACGTAAATAAAAGTGTGTTCTCCGCATTGAGTGTGTGCCCCCGATAGGCTCACGTATTTCCGATGGCTAAACGATCGCATATCCCAACATAAACTACGTTACCTCACTTGTAATGGTTACGAGTTGTGGAATATATTCAAGCAATAAACTCATAAGTATAGCTCATTTTATACGTTTAAACGTAATGAAGACCTTGTATCTCATATGGGAGTATTCAACAATAGTTCCCATTAGGAATTACATCAAAGTTTTGTCACTTTTTGCCTAAAGGTAGATTATTTATATTTGTGAATTTGTCTAGAGGCAATCAGACCGAAACATGAGTACCGGTATGTGTTCGTTTGCAAAAGACACTTTATTGCTCAGGTTGCAGTTCCTGGTCTTGGTGTTTTGCATGAGCCTTCCAAAGGTTTTGCTTACTCGAGTGTTTGGCCAATCTCGATAAATGCGTTGAGGTCGGCAAATAGAAAGATCGCAAACAGGGGCGGAGCCAGAGTATAAAAGCATTGGGTGCACAAAAATTTTAATACTGGTATTTATATAACACCTAATTTTTTACCGGGTTCATTTTGATAAAATCGTGATTTTTAGCGAATATATACAATAGGCGACAAAATTCCATCGGAGTCCCGTGCATCCCGGGAACCCCCTAGCTCCGCCCCTGATCGCAAATGACCTTGACAGAGAATGCCATTATGCATAATGTGTAACGATTTGGCCTGGTATGATTAAAATCAATCCTTGATGACATCACAGACGAAATTTTGTGAGGACCGGGAGGGGGTTCTGCCCCCCAAAAATTTTCAAACACAAGTACATTTTTATCCCTATACTATATTGTGTTAGGCATTATTAGTACAAATGTTAATAGGACATGTGAATTGGCCGCCTAAAACAAACTTACATACGACCAAATATTAGAATCATCAAGAACCAATCACTTTGTCATATACTTGGGTGACATTTCACGCAAAGACTATCGAAAGTGCATTAATAGAGTGGCCTTGTGTTACATAGGAGCCCGTACATTTTCCAGGTAGACAATATTCTGAGTGCCTAATGGGTGAGCCTGTACGTTTCCCAGGTACACTACTCTGATTGGCTATTGGGTCAGTCTAGAGCTTCCATGTACTGTACTCTGAACAAAACTTACAACGATATTGGTAAAAGATGCTAAAGGATGCTATAGCGACATTTTTTATGATTTTCAAGTGAAAATTTGAGAGCAAACTACTCACAAGATTTGTTAAGAACACATTTTAACAAGTTATTTCTCATTCACAATAGTGAAGTAGAACACGAAAATACACGAGCAGAATTACCTTTCTGTACTGCATGCATGCAACTCGCCCGGTCAGCTCTTGACCCCTTCTACCAACATATAGACCTGAAGGAAACATAAAATGGACTCAAAATACACACAGTGTTAATCAGCCCTATATGTGTAGCTAAACACACACAAACAAGGTGTAAAATCTAAAGAAAACTATTGTGTATGCAGTATAATCCATTCAGAAAACATAAAATAGACAGCTTCCTGCCACCTATAGACCTCAGAGGTGGTAAAATGGGTAGTTTGGATAACGGGTCAAAACAAGTACTGTAATTTATAATGCAGGTCAGGTCGGATTGTCTAGCAAGTATAAAGAAGTGTTCTCCCTAGTTCTTATATGTACTTGAAAGACAATTTCGGCAACTTTCGATCTGTATACTATGATGGCCCAGTTACTTTAGTCAAACTTTCTGTTATTTGCCCATTGGCCATTTGGTTTTTTGATAGAGATAAATACAACCAAATCGACCCATTGACACATTTTTGGGTAAAAGACATAAAAGAGACAATCCCGGTAAAATGGTCAAAATTTTCACCTCTACTTAGTTAACAAAATGGAAATCAAGCTCGGACGGAAAGAAAGTATAACCGGCTCGGACGCAAAGAAAGAAATAAAAGGGTCATTCGCCTCAAACTCATGGGCATCGGATAACAGGCTCGGACGGAACGAAAGTAAGTTGACCTGTCTTCTAGGTTTGTGTTATAGACCGATTATAGATGGCCAATCTCCTAAGAAATAAAATACGAGAAGAGATGGATAAGGCCCTTAGAGCGGGCAAAACTCCAAGAACTAACAGAGAAACTAGACTCTAATTTTCATTCATTTATATTATAAAGACTAGCTTAAAGACCCGTCTAACGTCGGGTTTATTTTAAAAAGAAATTTTAAGAAGTAATAAATATATGAAACAAATAATCTTACGTTAAATGTTCCAAATACATGAAATAAATAATTAAAAAACTTATCTTTTAGTTAAATAAAGAGAAAAAGAAAGAAAGAAACAATATTCATAAACTTCCATGTATAACCAATAGATAAGAACAGCGAGGAAAAGAATAACAAATTGAAAAGCAAATGAAAAATTGAATAAAATTTACAAATGCTCAAATTCAACGATTCAAATTCTAAATAAGCAATTGACATGTCACTGATCATAGATATCTACTGAAATTATTGCTGAAACCATTTAAAGTTGGGAAACCAATCATGTAATTATCTAGTTATTTAAGGCTAAACAATAACTTTGATGCTAGCTGCAACATTCTCAAACAACTCAAATTAACGTGAATCTATCACATGGAAACAATATCTCAAGCACGACATATTGTTAACACTTGGACATCTATTGTAATATTTCATGCAGCCACTAAACTCTTTATGATTGTTTGCTTTAGGGACACCGATTGCTGGGAAAAAGGATCTCACATGCTGCAAACTGATGTCAATACTGTAATAGGTGGACTTTCATTTAATTCGCCTTGAAGTTTACTGCATTAATGCATTAATGATGTTTTAGATTTTTATAGTAAGAGAATTGTGTATTTGTATGTGACCCGAATGGTTTTACTATCCAAAATGAAATTGTGGATCACAACTGCAAGAGTCATGTTTTTGTTGGTGAAGATATTTTATAGTAATACAGAAGTAAACTTCAAGAAATAGAGTGCATTGCTACTGAACATTTTTTATAGTAAGAGAATATGACATTAATAACTCATAATACAATGTCTTTCGAAGCTAAAAGGAACGCACAACTTCTCTATTCACAATCTAAAACATCATTAATGCATTAAAACCAACCTGCCATGTCTACAAAAGGATAGAACAGATAAGAAACATCAATTTGTTGTGAATTTTTGCTTGACCCATTACCTCACGTGCTCATTTGACCACCTCTAGTGATCACTTATGTAGAACAGTATATTAGACCTTACGGGTTTCTCCTTGTCCTATTGACTATTGTTCTGAGGGTATTCAATTTAAATCTCTAAGAGTCGATGATATAACTCATGTAATGACCAGCTTTTATCGAACCGTGAGCAATGCATGTACTTGTTGGAGCTACATACAGAACACTTTGAATTACATAATCAAAATCACTTGAATAAAACAAAAATCCAACCTTGATGGGAGTTTAGAAGCACCGGGTTATAAGACATTAGAAAAAAGTCACTTGTTCTTTAACTTGGCCTATTTGATGAATAATTCAGAGAGCAATCACATCTAACCTTCTATTCGCACGAATGGACAAAGGTCTAACCCTTTTAGGTCATTACCTCTCTTTTATTCACCAACATTAAAGCTATAAGGCTGGAACAATAACATAGAATTGTCACCTCAATAACAGAGCATCTAGAGCACAGTTCTGATTTGATTTTTTTGAATAAGTTAAATGTTGTTTGTTCTTACTGTTGACAGAAAAGCAAGCCGATCCACAAAAGTATGCAATCATATAGACAATCAAATGAAGTAAATGTATAGGTAAACAATCATAGTGTTTGGATTTTTACGCCGAAACTAAGTATCTTATTATTTTGGCTTACAGATGGCGATAAGATATCTCAACCATAGCTAAGCATGTATTTTTTTTTTGCTGGACATGTCTTTGTGTTAGGATTTCTTATCTGCATATTAATAAGCGAATACGCATAGTGTTATGCATTAATTACCTACTAAAACATTAGATAAGAAGATAAACACTTATGGTGTTTGGAGTTTTTATTTTATTGCTTATTTGGGATAAAGATAAGTAGTAGTATCAAGTGTTTGGCAAAATTAAGCTTGTTAGTTAGTTGAGATGCGGAACATAATACAAAGAGTAAATAAGAGACGATATGCTTATACGTAGAATCTGTAACAACAAAACTTGAGATCTTTTTTAACAACTCCGTACCTTTTTTTCATTCACGATGATCAGATCAGATAGTTGTAGAAGATGGAAAAGGTCGTCTCATCTCATATCCAATTTAAAAGTTGTCTGCCGCTATTTGAACCCTATAAAAGCACACTTTAAATCATGAGCTCTCAATTGTGACAAATTTTAGCGCTTAAATAATTTTTGATTTCCAGCCAAAGATTTTAATCAGATTTTAATAATTACAGTAGAACAGACAAAGAAATGCTATAAGTTCAAAACATTGTAGCAAAGTTGCCTGAATTTGCTTTGGTTTATACAAAATTGAACAATAAAAAAGGATCAAACACTTCGAAGGCTTCACTTTTTGACACATTTTTTTTTTCAATAAATGGTTTTTATATTTATATGATGAGATTATGAGTTAAGAACCTATATCAAGTTTGAGAAGCTCATAAGCTCATTTTGAATGCCACTTGAGCCTGTTAAATTAGGTATTTGAGAAGCTCATAAACTTATTTTGAAAGCCACTTGAACTTGTTAAATTAGGTAAGCGATTAGCTCAAGTGAATAAGCTCATAAGAAATGAGCTTACCAAATTTCTAATAAGTTGATAAGCCAAGAAGAATGAGGCCTTGCAAAAGAAGGTGCGAGTGTCCAAAATTCCACATCAATTTAGCATATATTGCTTTCTTTTGATCGCTACCGCCCCCAAAAAAAACTCCTTCGCCAAGCTACCCTAGTTATGAAATTATATCAGCCTACATGGAACATGAAAAAGAAACATCAGATGTATATCAAAAGTCGCGGTTAAGATTCAATTTATTAGTTAAATACTAACAAAAGTCGTGGTTAAGACTCAATTTATTAGTTAATGACATAGACAAATAGCAATACACAACAACACTTTGAAAGCATATTGAATATAGTAGTTTGTAAGCATATTAAAGGTTAAAGCCTTGAGCTAATCAACAGAAACCCATTGAAATTTGAATTCAGTGAACTACTAAATTCCCTCACTAAAGTTTTTATATAAAAGCTAAAAAGAGAGCGATTATTTACCTCAACAATAGATGGGACATCAGATTCTCCGGAAGAGCATATATTTGTATCAAGAATATTTGTTGGTGCTTTAGATAAAGCAGGAATGGAAAGTGAATGCTCAATTGCGAGCATCAAATTCAACTCTCTTAGCTCCCGACAACCCATCTTTAATCACTAAGCACTCCTACCATTGTCTTTAACATGTTTTGCCTTACCACTCATATCAGTTGCAATCAAGTGAATCACCAATCAGCCCCACCATAACCGTTACAATTACAAAGGCTAATGGATCGATATTATAGATGAACATAGGCAATTATAGTAATGGGTATAAATAGGTAATTTATAGTAAAGGATAACACAGATTGGGCTGTTTTTATTTCTCTATAGTAGCTCTTATGTGTGTATGCAAACTAAGCCGAAAATGATTAAAATACCGAAACAATGCTCAAATGATAAAATTACTAAATAATGCTTAAATTATTACCTCCCACGTTTCCGTTTCTCTTAAACATCCCATGGAACATCTTCTATGCAGCCTTCAAATAAACATCATAAAAAGTGAATCATAAGTATCAAAATGTAAATCAAGCATAGGTAAAAAAGTAACTAAAACCAACTTTATTAAACAAATTCGATTTAATCATACAAAATCATAACAAAAAAGAAGTCAGTAACATAAAATTTCGAAACTGGGAACAATGATTCAAAGAAATGAGACTTATCATTGAAATGAACTACAATTTGAGATGGACTTCTAACCTGCAAGAAGCCAAGAAAATTATAAGCAAATATAAATCACTTTTAGTGTGATTACAATGTTTATAGCTATGACAACAAAAAAAGACATGTGAAACTGATGTTACAATTAGAGCAAAGTAGGAATCTTCAAGAAGCCACAAAACTATCAAAAATCATAACCCATTTAGTAAGAACAAATTAAATATCAACACACCCTAATCAAAGAAACATGTAATTCAATAAAAAATTTCATATGCATAAAAAAGATTACCATATATTGCGAAGCATGATCCTGGAAGGCGCGTCTTAGATCGCCTCTACCTGTTAACCATAACAAATGAATCGAACATAATTAAAGATAACATATTAAAACTGGATGGAAACAAAATACATACAAAATCATATTGTGGAATATCAATATTACACCTGCAAAATAAAACGAAAAAGTGGTATGCTATATCAACAAATAATTTTTTTTAAGAATGAAAGAGAATTACATGGAAGATATTACCAAAGTCAATTTTGTTTCAAAATCGATTTGGATCTGTGATATGGTTTTGAATTTATGTTTTGGTTGTTCATACTTTGCTTTGGATGCAATTTTGATTTTGAATATGTGTTTCTATTTAGCATAAATTGTAGAATTAAATATTGCGTACAGAAGAAGTTATAGAATACAAAAAAAGATTTTAAATAGGAAATGTTTTTATGGCAATTTTAATGCTCAAGCATAAAATGTTTGTACTTAAAAGTTATTTTAGGTAATGTTTTTAATTTTTCAAGCTTAAAGAATTTGTAAATTATTTTGGTTTATTAGTTAAAATAGATATAACTACTAACTTACCACTAACCTAACAAATAGGAATTGTATAACATGATTAGAGAACGTGTATCTATAACTAGCCTAAAATAACTAACACATGATGACCTATAATGCAATACTAATAAACTAGTAGATTCTTGACTACTACATGCATGCAAACATTATGCAGACTTCGTCTCATGTCTTCACGTGGGCATGGAACTCGAACTTGATAATATGGAAACGAACGTATCAGTTTGTTATACTAGTCTTTATCATATTAAATGATTTCCATTAACATAATATAGTCATTTCAAGTGACGAAAGAAATATTAATATCTTTTATATGTAGCAATATTTTAAGTCATTAAAACTCAATCTTTAAAATTAGTATAGTTTTCATGAGAATTACTTATCCAGTTTCCTTGAATGAAACAAATACTTTGCAATATTTCAATTGTTTAAGCGTTTCATTTTGTATTGCAAATCAACAAATAAATCAGTCAAGTTATGGTGATCAAAGTTTTTCCTTTACTCTTTTAAGTAAAGATCATTTGTATATATATACATGTTGTTAGACTGATCATTAGTCATAACATAAACACACCAAAGTTGTCTCTAAACAAGTTTTCGTATACAATCATGAAAAGTGCATCGTTGATGGTGTTGTTTTTGAGTATCTTGCTGATGAATGGTAAGAATAAAGCATTACGTATTGTTTCTTTTTTCTAACAATGTTTGGTTACATTAAGAACAGCATATCTTGTTTCAGGAAATCAACTATCGAGGGCTCGTACATTTGGTGCAGGTTCACTTGATGCACACGTCCGGCCGGTCAATGTCATAAACAACTCGGAATTAAAATGTCACAATGATGAAGATTGTTATTATAAATGTCCACCTCATAAAACATCGTTTTGTCAAAAGGAGAAATGCTTCTGCTACGTACCTCCCAATTCAAGAACTTTCTCATATTTCAACTGAAATGTAGTTGATCCAAATGCACACACCTTTTTATTTCATTATACGTCTAAACTACGTTACCTCACTTGTAATGGTTACGAGTTGTGGAATATATTCAAGCAATAAGCTCATACGTATAGCTCATTTTATACGTTTAAACGTAATGAAGACCTTTTATCTTATATGTTATTCAACAATAGTTTTATATATTTTAATACCATTTGAGTTTAATTATAAGATTTCAAGGGAGTGTTTGGTTTCTGATGTAACGCAGGAGCGGATTTTAGGTGGCAGAATAGTTGACTCAAACCTCACTTGTGGGTTTTGGATCATTTGAGTTTATAATTACCATGAACAATCAAGCATAACCAACGGGGTTTATAATGTTTAATATGGTATGAGAGTAGGTCTAATCACAAGACCTAGTCGGTGCCACAAACCCGTTGCTTTTATGTTGTCCCGTTAAATCTGCTCCACCATCTCAAAACATAGCTGTTAGGCTATCATGAGCCGCTACTGTCCTTAAGAAAATAATTGTCGATCAAAACTAAAGTTGCTTACTGTTTTGGCCATAACTCCTAAACAGTTTGGAGCAAACCAACGTTCCCAGCGACATTCTCTATGTTTTAAAATTATGCACAAAACACAAGCAAAATCACCTACTCTGGCCGCTGGACGCGCTTCTCGAATCTGTTGCCAACACAATTCTCTAACAGGGTCGTCTCATGCATTTTGGTGGCATGTGCTATGAATAAAATGTGTCCCCTCTAGTAATAATTTGACTTATGAAAAAAGTATTAATACAATGAACAATCTTATTAAATAGCCATGTCCATGTTTTGACATCGTGTATTTTTTGCTTACGAACAAAAGGTATCATCGTATAATGTTGAAGTGTTAAAGTTTGTATTTCATTTGTTGGTGTGTTCCATATTATTGTTATTGATGATGGCACCAGGTGATTAATATTCTCAATTTGATATAGTATCTTAGAACAAACCTTACATTTTAAACCATTGATCTGCTAATGAATAAAAAGAATGAAGAAATTTTAAACAGTCAAAAAAATATTTGCCAAAAGTCACTAGATATACTAATGAATACATAAATTTAGAAATGAAAACTGAAAAGGATAAGAGGCCCTGTGCACTTGCACTTGTGGCACACCCTTTCCGCCCTGTTCTCTAATTTGTTTTTGTTGATTTTTCTTGTTGTTTGGAGATTTGCTTCTTGTTGTTGTTTGCAGATTTGCTTTCGCATGATTTCGGATATCTTCAAATAGGTAACTATCGCTATAATGTTTTTTCTCTTCAAATCCAATCCGAGCTTTTATGATTTCAACGCTCAGATTTTCAAAGATTGTTATTAACAGAAGCATTTTTTGGACGATTAGGGTTTATTATTAGTACTAGTCTATATATGGTTCTGCATGAGCCTACCAAAGGTTTTGCTTACTCGAGTGTTGGCCAATCTCGATAAATGCGTTGAGGTCGGCAAATAGAAAGATCGCAAATGACCTTGACAGAGAATGTCATTATTCATAATGTGTAACGATTAATTGGCCTCTTAGAGAGTTGGGAGCGGTTGGCACCAAAAAGTGGTGTCAAAGCCGTCACGTAGGATTTTTGAGCTTTGGCACCACAAACCCTTTGGCACCACATTTATGGGGAATGGTTGGCACGAGAAAAAGTGGTGCCAAAGAGGTATAATGGGCCCACAAATACCCACTTTTATTACTAAGAAAAAGGTAAAACTCTTTGGCGCCGGCTGGTGGAGTTGGCGCAAGCCAGGGAGTGGTGCGCCAATGACAAGGTGGCGCCAAAGGCTACCAGCCCAGCCACCAGCTTACCGTTCCCCCACTCTTATAATTAAAATCAATCCTTGATGACATCAGGGACGGAACTTTGTGAGGACCGGGAGGGGTTCTGCCCCACAAAAATTTTCAAACACACGTACATTTTTATCTCTAAACCATGTTGTTTTGAGCATTATTAGTATTGGCCGCCTAAAACAAAGACATTATAATTTGGTCCTTCCAACGATACATGTTAAGTTCTGTCCCAGATGACATACAATGGATTGTCTTACATACGACCAAATATTAGAATCATCAAGAACCAATCACTTTGTCATATACTTGGGTGACATTTCACGCAAAGACTATCGAAAGTGCATTAATAGAGTGGCCTTGTGTTACATAGGAGCCTGTACATTTTCCAGGTAGACACTATTCTGAGTGCCTAATGGGTGAGCCTGTACGTTTCCCAGGTAGACACTACTCTGATTGGCTATTGGGCCAGTTTAGAGCTTCCATGTACTGTACTCTCAACGAAACTTATAGATCGACCAGGTTGTCATGTATCAACTTTGTGAATATAATGGTCTTAAAAAGTTTTGGCATACATTAATAGTAGTAACTGACATAAACATACAATTAAGAAGATCCATAATGCAAAAAGCTTTTTCATGACTTCTTGCAATCATTCACATCATGTTTTATAAAATAAAAGCCTATTCAGCAAATTCACTTCAATGCAAAAGCTTTTGTGTAAAAACTAAACCTGGCATTCAAGAAAGATGAAACTGCAAAATTACGCAGAATATGGTTATTGATAATTTTGGAATTGGATGGTACGTAATGCAAGCAATGATTCAACCAATAAGTGATAAACCGGTAAAACTGGAAAACTAATTCATTAGATAAATCAGTATAACAACAAAATGACCAACTTGCATTGTTTGATCAATGTTTTTACTATGGCTGAACTGACCACGAGACTCGGATGTCATGATAAGCATCAAAAGTCTTGAGAGACTGAAAAACTTCACATGGTTTGTTTTATCCAACGATGTTGATTTGCTTTGTGTGCACGAGGTAATGCCAGCTTACTTAGATTGATCAATTCTTTTTCGAGTTCCAGCAACTCGATGGATTTCCTGTTGTTTCAAAACTGAAAACACAACCAATATCATCACATATTTGTGCGTTAGTCATTTCTTCTTCTTTGTAGCAAATTTCTTCTTTGCCTATTTGAACCCTAATCCACTCTCCTGCCAAAAGGAATACAGCTTTACAACGACATTGGTAAAAGATGCTAAAAGATGCTAGCGATATTTATGATTTGCAAGTGAAAATTGGAGAGCGAACTACTCACAAGGAATACATTGTAACACATTTTAAGAAGTTATTTCTAATTCGCAAAAGTGAAGTAGAACACGAAAATACATGAGCAGAATTACCTTTTTGTACTGCAATGTATGCAACTCGCCCGGTCAGCTCTTGACCCCTTTTACCAACATAGACCTGAAGGAAACATAAAATGGACTCAAAATACACACAATGTTAATCAGCCCTGTATGTGTAGCTAAACACACACACACAAGGTGTAAAGTCTAAAGAAAATTATGTGTGCATTATAATCCATTTAGAAAACATAATATGGGCAGCTTCCTGCCACCTATAGACCCAGATGTGGTAAAATGGGTAGCTTTGATAACGCGTCAAAACAAGTACTGTAATTTATAATGTGAGTCAGGTCGGATTGTGCAAGAAAAAAACAATTTCGGCAACTTTTGATCTGTATGCCCCAGTTGCTTTAGTTAAACTTTCTGTTATTTACACATTGACCATTTGGTTTGATAGACATAAAATACAACCAAATCAACCCATTGATACGTAAATGGTCGAAATTTCTATTTTTGGGTAAAAGACTAAAAGAGACAATCCCCAGAATTTCCACCTCTAGCTTAGACCTTAACAAAATGGTAATGCGGCTCGGATGGAAAGAAAGAAAGGGTCATTCGCCTCAAACTCATGGGCATTTGATAACAGGCTCGGACGGAAAGAAAGTTAGTTGATCTGTCTTCAGGTTTGTTATACTAGTCTTTTTAAGTTTTGTTCATATTAAATGATTTCCATTTTGTTAAGATTGTGAGGAAAGAAATATTAATATCTTTATATTCTAAGTCATTAAAACTCAATCTTTAAAATTAGTATAGTTTTCATGAGAATTATCCAGTTTCCTTGCATGCAACAAATACTTAGCAATATTTCAATTGTTTAAGCGTTTCATTTTGTATTGCAAATCAACAAGTAAATCAGTCAAGTTATGGTGATCAAAGTTATCCTTTTTAAGTGAAGATCATTTGTGTATATATACATGTTGTTAGACTCGATAATTAGTCATAACATAAACAAACCAAAGTTGTCTCTAAACAAGTTTTCGGATACAATCATGAAAAGTGCATCGTTGATGGTGTTGTTTTTGACTATCTTGCTGATGAACGGTAAGAATGAAGCATTAGGTATTCTTTCTTTTTTCTAACAATGTTTGGGTTACATTAAGAAACGCATATCTTGTTTCAGGAAATCAACTATCGAGGGCTCGTACATTTGGTGCACGTTCAGTTGATGCACACGTCCGGCCGGTCAATGTCATAAACAACTCGGAATTAAAATGTCACAATGATGAAGATTGTTATTATAAATGTCCACTTCATAAAACATCGTTTTGTCAAAAGGGGAAATGCTTCTGCTACGTACCTCCCAATTCGAGAACTTTCTCATATTTCAACTGAAATATAGGCGATCCAGATGCTGAGATGCACACCTTTTTATCTCATTATATGTTTAATCTACGTTACCTCACTTGTAATGGTTACGAGTTGTGGAATATATTCAAGCAATAAGCTCATAAGTATAGCTCATTTTATACGTTTAAACGTAATGAAGACCTTTTATCTTATATGGGAGTATTCAACAATAGTTCCCATTAGGAATTACATCAAAGTTTTGTCACTTTTTGCCTAAAGGTAGATTATTTATATTTGTGAATTTGTCTAGAGGCAACCAGACCGAAACATGAGTACCGGTATGTGTTCGTTTGCAAAAGACACTTTATTGCTCGGGTTGCAGTTCCTGGTCTTGGTGTTTTGCATGAGCCTTCCAAAGGTTTTGCTTACTCTAGTGTTTGGCCAATCTCGATAAATGCGTTGAGATCGGCAAATAGAAAGATCGCAAACATGGGCGGAGCCAGAGTATAAAAGCATCGGGTGCACAAAAATTTTAATACGGGTATTTATATAACACCTAATTTTTTACCGGGTTCATTTTGACAAAATAGAGATTTTTAGCAAATATATACAATAGGCGACAAAATTCCATCGGGGACCCGTGCATCCCGGGAACCCCCCTAGCTCCGCCCCTGATCGCAAATGACCTTGACAGAGAATGCCATTATGCATAATGTGTAACGATTTGGCCTGGTATGATTAAAATCAATCCTTGATGACATCATAGACGGAATTTTGTGAGGACCGGGAGGGGGTTCTGCCCCCCAAAAATTTTCAAACACAAGTACATTTTTATCCCTATACTATATTGTGTTAGGCATTATTAGTAAAAATGTTAATAGGACATGTGAATTGGCCGCCTAAAACAAACTTACATACCGCCAAATACCGAAAGTGCATTAATAGAGTGGCCTTGTGTTACATAGGAGCCCATACATTTTCCAGGTAGACAATATTCTGACTGCCTAATGGGTGAGCCTGTACGTTTCCCAGCTACACTACTCTGATTGACTGTTGGGTCAGTCTAGAGCTTCCATGTACTGTACTCTGAACGAAACTTATAGATCGACCAGATTGTCATGTATCAACTTTGTGAATATAATGGTCTTAAAAAGTTACGGCATACATTACTAGTAGTAATTGGCATAAACATACAATTAAGAGATCCATAATGCAAAAAGCTTTTTCATGACTTCTTGCATTCGATTTGCCACATGACCTTAACATCATGTTTTATAAAATAAAAGCCTATTCAGCAAATTCACTCCAATGCAAAAGCTTTTGTGTAAAAACTAAACATGTGGCGCTCAAGAAATATGAAACTGCAAAATTAAGCATAATATGGTTTTTGATAATTTTGGAATTGGGTGGGTACGTAATGCAAGCAATGATTCAACCAAGAAGTGATAAATCGGTAAAACTGGAAAATTACTTCACTAGATTAATCAGTATAACAAAAAAATGACCACAACACTCATGTCATGATAAGCGTCAAAAGTCTTGAGAGACGGAAAAACTTCACATGGTTTGTTTTATCCAACGATGTAGATTTGCTTTGTGTGCCCGAAGTCATGCCAGCTTAGATTTCCGGTTGTTTCAAACTGAAAACACACCCAAAATCATCACATATTGTGCGTTAGTCTTTTCTTCTTCTTTGTGGCAAATTTCTTCTTTGCTTGTTTGAACCTTAATCCACTCTCCTGCCAAAAGGAATACAGCTTTACAACGATATTGGTAAAAGATGCTAAAGGATGCTATAGCGACATTTTTTATGATTTTCAAGTGAAAATTTGAGAGCAAACTACTCACAAGATTTGTTAAGAACACATTTTAACAAGTTATTTCTAATTCGCAAAAGTGAAGTAGAACACGAAAATACACGAGCAGAATTACCTTTCTGTACTGCATGTATGCAACTCGCCCGGTCAGCTCTTGACCCCTTCTACCAACATATAGACCTGAAGGAAACATAAAATGGACTCAAAATACACACAGTGTTAATCAGCCCTATATGTGTAGCTAAACACACACAAACAAGGTGTAAAATCTAAAGAAAACTATTGTGTATGCAGTATAATCCATTCAGAAAACATAAAATAGACAGCTTCCTGCCACCTATAGACCTCAGAGGTGGTAAAATGGGTAGTTTGGATAACGGGTCAAAACAAGTACTGTAATTTATAATGCAGGTCAGGTCGGATTGTCTAGCAAGTATAAAGAAGTGTTCTCCCTAGTTCTTATATGTACTTGAAAGACAATTTCGGCAACTTTCGATCTGTATACTTTGATGGCCCAGTTACTTTAGTCAAACTTTCTGTTATTTGCCCATTGGCCATTTGGTTTTTTGATAGAGATAAATACAACCAAATCGACCCATTGACACATTTTTGGGTAAAAGACATAAAAGAGACAATCCCGGTAAAACGGTCAAAATTTTCACCTCTACTTAGTTAACAAAATGGAAATCAAGCTCGGACGGAAAGAAAGTATAACCGGCTCGGATGCA
The DNA here is from genome assembly GCA_025667525.1 of Glebionis coronaria. Lineage (NCBI taxonomy): Eukaryota > Viridiplantae > Streptophyta > Magnoliopsida > Asterales > Asteraceae > Glebionis > Glebionis coronaria. The sequence continues at coordinate 94,528,541 of CM046876.1, read as the reverse complement.
AAGAAAGAGATAAAAGGGTCATTCGCCTCAAACTCATGAGCATTGGATAACAGGCTCGACGGAAAGAAAGTAAGTTGACCTGTCTTCTAGGTTTGTGTTATAGACCGATTATAGATGGTCAATCTCTTAAGAAATAAAATACGAGAAGAGATGGATAAGGCCCTTGAGCGGGCAAAACTCCAAGAACTAAGAGAGAAACTAGACTCTAATTTTCATTCATTTTCTTCATCATATCCCCTATTGATGCATACTATTACAATTTATATTATAAAGATATAACTACTAACTTACCACTAACCTAAGAAATAGGAATTGCATAACATGATTAGAGAACGTGTATCTATAACTAGCCTAAAATAACTAACACATGATGACCTATAATGCAATACTAATAAACTAGTAGATTCTTGACTACTACATGCATGCAAACATTATGCAGACTTCGTCTCATGTCTTCACGTGGGCATGAAACTCGAACTTGATAATATGGAAACGAACGTATCAGTTTGTTATACTAGTCTTTATAAGTTTTACTCATATTAAATGATTTCCATTAACATAATATAGTCATTTCAAGTGACGAAAGAAATATTAATATCTTTTATATGTAGCAATATTTTAAGTCATTAAAACTCAATCTTTAAAATTAGTATAGTTTTCATGAGAATTACTTATCCAGTTTCCTTGAATGAAACAAATACTTTTCAATATTTCAATTGTTTAAGCGTTTCATTTTGTATTGCAAATCAACAAATAAATCAGTCAAGTTATGGTGATCAAAGTTTTTCCTTTTAAGTAAAGATCATTTGTATATATATACATGTTGTTAGACTGATCATTAGTCATAACATAAACACACCAAAGTTGTCTCTAAACAAGTTTTCGTATACAATCATGAAAAGTGCATCGTTGATGGTGTTGTTTTTGAGTATCTTGCTGATGAATGGTAAGAATAAAGCATTACGTATTGTTTCTTTTTTCTAACAATGTTTGGTTACATTAAGAACAGCATATCTTGTTTCAGGAAATCAACTATCGAGGGCTCGTACATTTGGTGCAGGTTCACTTGATGCACACGTCCGGCCGGTCAATGTCATAAACAACTCGGAATTAAAATGTCACAATGATGAAGATTGTTATTATAAATGTCCACCTCATAAAACATCGTTTTGTCAAAGGGGGAAATGCTTCTGCTACGTAACTCCCAATTCGAGAACTTTCTCATATTTCAACTGAAATGTAGTTGATCCAAATGCACACACCTTTTTATTTCATTATAAACTACGTTACCTCACTTGTAATGGTTACGAGTTGTGGAATATATTCAAGCAATAAGCTCATACGTATAGCTCATTTTATACGTTTAAACGTAATGAAGACCTTTTATCTTATATGTTATTCAAGAATAGTTTTATGTATTTTAATTCCATTTGAGTTTAATTATAAGATTTCAAGGGAGTGTTTCGTTTCTGATGTAACGCAGGAGCGGATTTTAGGTGGCAGAATAGTTGACTCAACCCTCACTTGTGGGTTTTGGATTGTTTGAGTTTATAATTACATGAACAATCAAGCATAACCAACGGGGTTTATAATGTTTAATATGATTTGACAGTGGATCTAATCACAAGAGCTAGTTGGCCACCATAAATCCGTTGATTTTATGTTGCCTCGTCAAATCTGCTCCACCATCTCAAAACATAGCCGTCGGCCATAACTCCTAAACAGTTTGGAGCAAATTAACATTGCCAGCGACATTCTCTATGTTTTAAAATAATGCACAAAACACAAGCGAAATCACCTACATTGTCCGACAGGCGCGCTTCTGCAATCGGTTGCCAACAAAATTCTCTAATTGGAGATTTGCTTCTTGTTGTTTGCAGATTTGCTTTCGGTCGGATATCTTAAAAAATATGAGTAGTTATTGCTATAATATTTTTACTTTTCAAATCCAAGCCGAGCTTTTATGATTAACGCTCAAATTGTCAAATATTGTTAGTTGACAGATCGAGCATTTTTTGGACGATTAGGGTTTATTATTATTACTTGTCTATAAATAGTAAATTTTATGAATAATACAACATAATCTAAACGAACTAATGGATACCGGTATGTGTTCTTTCGCAAAAGACATTTTATTGCTCGGGTTGCAGTTCCTGGTCTTGGTTTTTTATTTCTTTTGGTTCTGCATGAGACAGTCAAAGGTTTGCTTACTCGAGTGTTTGGCCAATCTTGAGAAATGCGTTGAGGTTGGCAAACAGAAAGATCATAAATGACCTTTACAGAGAATGTCTCTTTGCATACTGCGTCGTATAATTAAAATCAATCCGTGAGGACATACAATGGCTTATGTTACATACGACCAAATATTAGAATCATCAAGAACCAATCACTTTGTCATATACTTGGGTGACATTTCACGCAAAGACTATTGTGCATTAAGAGTGGCCTTGTGTTACATAGGAGCCTGTACATTTTCCAGGTAGACACTATTCTGAGTGCCTAATGGGTGAGCCTAGACACTACTCTACTTGGAAAACGTACAGGCTGTCATGTATCAACTTTGTGAATATAATGGTCTTAAAAAGTTATGGCATACATTACTAGTAATCGACATTACTAGTAATCGACATTAGCGTACAATTAATAAGATCCATAATGCAAAAAGCTTTTTCATGACTTCTTGCAATCGATTTGCCACATGACCTTCACATCATGTTTTATAAAATAAAAGCCTATTCAGCAAATTCACTTCAATGCAAAAGCTTTTGTGTAAAAACTAAACCTGGCATTCAAGAAAAATGAAACTGCAAAATAACGTTGAACATAGTTATTGATAATTTTGGAATTGGGTTGGCTGGTACGTAATGCAAGCAATAATTCAACCAAGAAGTGATAAACCGGTAAAACTGGAAAACTAATTCATTAGATAAATCAGTATAACAACAAAATGACCAACTTGCATTGTTTGATCAATTTTTTTACTATGGCTGAACTGACCACAAGACTCGGATGTCATGATAAGCATCAAAAGTCTTGAGAGACGGAAAAACTTCACATGGTTTGTTTTATCCAACGATGTTGATTTGCTTTTTGTGCACGAGGTCATGCCAGCTTACTTAGATTGATCAATTCTTTTTCGAGTTCCAGCAACTCGATAGATTTTCGGTTGTTTCAAAACTGAAAACACACCCAAAATCATCACATATAGTGCGTTAAGTTATTTCTTCTTCTTTGAAGCAAATTTCTTCTTTACCTGTTTGAACCCTAATCCACTCTCCTGCGAAAAGGAATACAGCTTTACAACGACATTGGTAAAAGATGCTAGCGTATTTTTTATGATTCGCAAGTGAAAATTTTAGAGCGAACTACTCACAAGATTTATTAAGAACACATTTTAACAAGTTATTTCTAATTCGCAAAAGTGAAGTAGAGCACGAAAATACACGAGCAGAGTTACCTTTTTGTACTGCATGTATGCACCTCGCCCGGTCAGCTCTTGACCCCTTCTACCAACATAGACCTGAAGGAAACATAAAATGGACTCAAAATACACAGAATGTTAATCAGCCCTATATGTGTAGCTAAACACGCACAAACAAGATGTAAAATCTTAAGAAAACAATTGTGTATGCAGTATAACCCATTCAGAAAACATAAAATGGACAGCTTCCTGCCACCTATAGACCTCAGAGGTGGTAAAATGGGTAGTTTGGATAACGGGTCAAAACAAGTACTGTAATTTATAATGCAGGTCAGGTCGGATTGTCTAGCAAGTATAAAGAAGTGTTCTCCCTAATTCTTATATGTACTTGAAATACAATTTCGGCAACTTTCGATCTGTATACTATGGCCCAGTTGCTTTAGTCAAACTTTCTGTTATTTGCCCATTGGCCATTTGGTTTGATAGAGATAAAATACAACCAAATCGACCCATTGATACGGAAATGGTCGAAATTTCCACCTCTACTTAGATCTATTTTAGTAAGCACTTGAAATGACTATTTTAACAAAATGGAAATCATTTAATATGGTGAACAGAACTCAAAATGACTAGTATAACAAACCTAGAAGACGGGTAAACTTACTTTCTTTCCATCCGAGCCTGTTATCCAATGCCCAGAAGTTTGAGGCGAATGACCCTTTCTTTTCGTAGCTCCTTTTGTTGTCACTTTCGAAACAGCAGCCTTCGGATTCACCCAACCTTCTGAAGTATCTTCATTCTTTAATTTTCCTGAATTCTTCCTAGTATTAAATTTTCTTGAAGCTTGTTTTAAGCTTTCCCCACAACTAAATTGCCCCCTAGAAACCACAACAAGTGTGTCACAAAACACTCTAAAAACTATAAGAAAACAATAAGCCAGAAGCGAAAATAAACGTGAGACCAAATTACATGTAATCGATATTTGATGTCCTTTGCTGCTCAAGGTCACTACTTGACATATCATTCAAAGGTGAAAAATTAGGTAGGCGAATTCGGACAAGCTCCTGGATCCTTCTATCGTCATGGAAAAAGTAACGATGTGCATAAGAAAGAGACTTATTAATATCTATGGAGCTCGCAGAGACTGCTTCCCCAGCATTTGAAACATTTTCTTTCAGTCTATCCGGTTGGAACGTGGAGCTAGTACACTCAGCACTGTCTCGTGTATGAAGATTTTCATCTGATATCAGCAAACAGCTATTAAAACCACAAAAATAACAAAAAAATAGATAAAGCATTTTTTGCAATTAACAGTTTATTCTTTCATTAGGACATATGCAATTCACCTCTGAATGTTGGTTGCTTAACATTTATTCATCTATACCAATCTTCTAAGTAACTTGTTAACTCGTAATAACATTAATCTCTTAACATATCAACAAAAACGTCCATGTTAACCACTCAAGGATGGCCTAATGGCAAAAGGGCTTGTGACTATCACTCTAAGATGAGTGAGGTCTCAAGTTTAATTCCTGCAAGGTGCAAGCAACCATGAAGTGGTCATGCCAACTTCCTGAAAAGGGAGGGCTTTACCTAGTCTGAATTTGTGTGGCTGTGGGTGGGCCAAAAGGTCGTAAACCATGATTACCTAAAACTAAAAGGTGAGAGGCTTCAAATTCAATTGCACACCTGAAGTGGTCACGCTGGCCTCCTCAAATACCCGGTTAGAGTCCGTGTAGTGGTGTTAGATTAACTTCCATGTTTTACAAACTACTACGGCTAACGAACTAACTAACTAACTGGTAGTGCTAGTTTCGCCAAGCATAGTCGTAAGATAGGTTTACCAGTAAAAACAACATAACTATTAATACCTACAAGTCGATAACTAATACATACAAACAAGAAGCATTTCTTAATAAATTAAGGGGGTGTTTGGTTTGGCTTATATATCGTAAGCTCATTTCGGCTTATATAACATAAGCCCCAATTTTGTGGCTTATTTGGTGACTTATGGACTTATATAAGTTTATTATATCCCTAAGTCTCAAAATAAGCCATATTTCGGCTTATATTTCATAAACCTCGATCTTTTAAGCTTATTGGAGACTTATGGGCTTATATAAGATTATTAAACTTTTGTAAATCTTATATAAGCCCATAAGTCTCCAAATAAGCCACAAATTGAGGCTTATGTTATATAAGCCAAAAATGAGCTTACGTTATATAAGCTAAAACAAACAGCCCCTAATAATAATCACCTGTGGGCAACTCCAGGGTAGCATTGGCCTGAACATAAGACGATGACGTGGCATTGTGGGTGACCCGAGGACGGATACGGTTCGGGTCCGGATGATATTCAGGATCCGAATCATCAACAATTAGGTTATGAAAATCGTCTTCAGAATCGAAGTCAAAGCCTAAAGAAAATGAAGGGGGTTCAAAATCACCCATTTGTTTAATTCATATGCAAAAGGGTTTCACTTTCGAAATGACCAAGAGGGGACTAGGGGGCTTTTGATGAAGATTAACCAAAACCAAAAATTTGAAAAATAAACTGAAGGATCATTCTTTTTCGAAATTTGCAAAAGTAAAAATAAATAAGGGGTAAAAATTCTATTATATATTTCATAAGTGAAAATAATAAAATTTCAATGATAAATAATGAAATATAACCGGTGGTATTGTACTAATTATGTTTATAAAATGATTTAAATTTATTTAAATACTAAACTGAGGGGCAGTTTGGTTTGGGGTTTTCCTTGGGTTTAGGCTCGGATAATTTCAAATCAAATGTTTGGTACAAAATTTTGAATATATCCATACAAGATTTTAACCTACAAAATCACTTTTTGTAAACCTCACCTAAGGTGGTTGGTTTTCGTTGCTTTACTGACACATGCATGTTATATAATAATAATAAATAATCTAAATCACGTATTTTTTGATATTTAATCAATAAGTTATTATTTTATATTATTTTTATTTTATTTAAATTTTAAAATGGCAATATAAAATAATATAGTTTAACTTTTTTTCTCTTACATAATTTAATAAATCTTACATCAAATTCAAATCTTACTTAATCCTAAACCCCCAACTTTATAAATTCACATCTAAAATAAAACATGACTTCAAACCAAACGGACCCGATATAAGGAGATTTATCCTTAGGGTTAATATACAAGGAGGTTATTAAAGTTTAGTTAAAATAAAGATTTTTTTACTAAATTTTTACACTTAGGTTACTAATGTATACGGGTGTGATTTATTTGTTACTAAACGTTCAGAAAAACTATCCCATATTACTCAGTGGAAGGGTTACCGGTTAAGCAACTGGTTAATCTTTGGCCAAAGTAACGATTTTGTTACTAAAACGTTCAGAAAAACTAGCCCCATTTCTATTTTTTGGCATTTTAGTAACAAAATCGTTACTTTGGCCAAACTTTAGTAACTTGCATGTATATTAACCCTTTACGTTTTGATCAGGTTTTTTTTCCGTTTTCGTTCGTACTTTTACGTTTTCGTCAGTAATTTTAAGTTTTCGTGAGTAAATTTACTTTTTCGTCAGTAATTTTACTATTTCGTCGGTAAATTTACGTTTTCGTCAATAAACTTTCGTTATGGTCAGTAGACTTACGTTTCCGTCGATAAATTTACATTTTCGTCAGTAAATTTACGTTTTCGTCAATAATTTTACATTTTCATCAGTATTTTATGTTTTCGTCAGTATTTTAAGTTTTCGTCAGTAATTTAACTTTTTAGTCCGTAAACTTACATTTTCATCAGTATTTTATGTTTTTGTCAGTATTTTATGTTTTTGTCAGTAATTTTACTATTTCGTCGGTAAACTTACGTTTTCATCAATAAACTTTCGTTTTGGTCAGTAGACTTACGTTTTCGTCGATAAAATTACATTTTCGTCAGTAAATTTACGTTTTCGTCAGTAATTTTACATTTTCGTCAGTAAACTTACGTTTTCATCAGTATTTTATGTTTTCGTCAGTATTTTTAAGTTTTCGTCAGTAATTTTACGTTTTAGTCAGTAAACTTACATTTTCATCAGTATTTTATGTTTTCGTCAGTATTTTTAAGTTTTCGTTAGTAATTTTACTATTTCGTCGGTAAATTTACGTTTTCGTCAATAAACTTTCGTTTTGGTCAGTAGACTTACATTTTCGTCGATAAACTTACATTTTCGTCAGTAAATTTACGTTTTCGTCAGTAATTTTACATTTTCGTCAGTAAACTTACGTTTTCATTAGTATTTTATGTTTTCGTCAGTATATTTTTAAATTTTCGTCAGTAGTTTTACGTTTTAGTCAGTAAACTTACATTTTCATCAGTATTTAATGTTTTCGTCAGTATTTTTAAGTTTTCGTCAGTAATTTTACGTTTTAATCAGTAAAATTACGTTTTCATCAGTATTTTACGTTTTCGTCAGTAATTTTACGTTTTCTCAGTACTTTTACGTATTCGTGAGTAAATTTACGTTTTCGTCAGTAATTTTACTATTTCGTCAGTAAATTTACGTTTTCGTCAATAAACTTACGTTTTCATCAGTAAACTTACTTTTTCGTCAGTAATTTTACGTTTTCGTCAGTAAACGTACATTTTCATCAATATTTTACGTTTTCGTCAATACTTTTACGTTTTCGGGAATAAATTTACGTTTTTGTCAGTAAATTTATTATTCGTCAGTAAATTTACGTTTTCGTCAGTAAACTTATGTTTTCATCAGTTAACTTACGTTTCTCCAGTAAATTTCGTTTCCGTCAGTAATTTTACTTTTTGTCGGTAAACTTACGTTTTCATCAGTATTTTCTGTTTTCTTCAGTATTTTTACTATTACTGACGAAAACGTAAAAATACAGATGAAAATATTCATTTACTGACGAAAACGTAAGTTCACTGACGAAAACGTAAATTTACAGACGGAAGCGTAAAAATACTGAAGAAAACGTAAAAATACTGATAAAAAAGTAAATTTACTGACGAAAACGTATATTTACTGAGGAAAACGTAAATTTATTGACGAAAATGAAAATTTACTAACGAAAACATAATTTTACTGACGAAAACGTAAACTTACTGACGAAAACGTAAATTACTGACGAAAACGTAAGTTTACTGACGAAAACGTAAGTTTACTGACGAAAACGTAAATTTACTGACGAAAACGTAAGTTCGAGTCCACATAGACATGCAACTTATAATTACGGATAAAAACATTATGGGTAACTTGAAGTTCAGGTAAACAATACATTAGTAACCCAAGTGTAAGGTTTTAAACTTTAGTAACAACATCGTTACTTTAGCCAAACTTTAGTAACCTGCGTGTATATTGACCCTTTATCCTTACCTTCTATCTCCCTACCATATCTAATGGCTGAGATTAAATCTTCATTTTACATTACAAGGGTATTTTCGTCATTTCACCCGCCCACTACATTAATCTTTTCCTCATTTCTTTCTCATACAACACACGGACACACACACACCGTTCTATCACTTCTCTCTCTACCCCTGATCTAGTTTCTCTCTCCATAAATTGAAGCGTATAATCACGAATCAATTAATTAGATCAATTAATTAACATGAATTTATATCAGATTTGTATTCTCATAATCTATTCTTTTTTTAGCTTATTTGATTGTGAATAAGCTTATTAATTTATTATCATTAGCTTATTTTGAACAAAATATTATAATTGATTGTTCTTATTTTGATCGAATTATTCTTATTGATTGTTCTTATTTTGATCTAGTTGTTTTAATTAGCTTTTAATTAGGTGAATTATGTAAATAATCTTATTTGTTTGAATAAGATTTTGAATTAGATCAGAGTTATGAATAAGCTTGTGATTTAGATTGGAGTGATGAGAGTTATGAATAAGCTAGCTTATTAGCTTATTTTGGCGAATCATACGGTATTTTATGTAAGTTGAATTAAGTATGTTGATGTAAGCTGAAATAAGCTTGATATATCATATATGATAACTGGTGATATATCATATATGATATATCATCAATTATCATATATGATATATCAAACAAAGCACAAGAAAATATAAGTTGAATTAAGTTTGTTGATGTAAGCTGAAATAAGCTTGATATATCATATATGATAACTGATGATATATCATATATGATATATCATCAGTTATCATATATATAACCATCATATATGATATATCAAACAGACCACAAAAAAATGTAAGTTGAATTAAGTTTGTTGATGTAAGCTAAAATAAGCTTAATATATCATATATGATAACTGATGATATATCATATATGATAGTTATATCATATATGATATATCATCAGTTATCATATATGATATAACTATCATGTATGATGTATCAAATAAAGCACAAGAAAAAACAGATTTGTATGAGTATTTTTCATAAAATTTGTATAAACTCTTGAAACCTGTCTTCTATCATTTATATATATGAGTAATTCATTTTGGTGTTAAAATTTTGCATAATATGTTCTTTTTTCTTTTATAAATGCAGTTAGACAGAGATGGTGTGATTGCCCGATTTAGAGCAAAGCAGAGAGGGATGTTGATTATAACAAGAGGATGTGCACGGATATGTTTTAAGGATCAAGACGGAGTAGGCGTTATTCATGAATTCATCATTTGATAACCTGTTTTAAGAATAGTTTATTGTTGAGAAAAAAGAGTAGTTTCAATAATAATGTTGTTTGCATCATCTGATTTTGTATAAATGGTTATCATAGATGATGTGAGAGGTATTTCATATATGATTTTACATTAGGTTACATTCTATTTGAATTATCATATCTGATTGTGTTCAAAAGTACATTTTATTATGTTATGAACAAGTGTTTAATTATAAATTGTGCGTACTCTTTGTTGTAATCATGAATTCATCAGATTCTTTGTTTAATATATTCAAATTTTTGTTGAGTATCATATATGATAATGCATTATCATATATGATAGTGCATTATGTTGATCCCTTTGAATGGATATATATTCTGTTAAGAATTTGTACAATAGTTTGTAATCAAACTAGAGCACTTGAGAACTCTTACTCAACCAAATAAGTTATGTGGAATCTAACTTATAAAGCAAAGAAGAATAGAATTACTTTTAACTATTTGATTCTCTATTAATCGACTTTCAATGAGGTACAATAAACTCGTCATACCTATGTTCCTTTTATAGAGTAAGGAACCCTAGAAACCTTAGAATATTCTATAATGATAAGTATATCACACACGATATCTTATCAATATTCTAAACTATTAAGTATATCACATAATATATACTCTAACTATAACTATGACGTATCTTTTCTAAAGATATATATTCGTCCTAATCAATATAGCAGTACTTACAATATAACTAACAGTACTTGCTATGTACGGTACTTGCCAACACTAACAGTACTTGTACTTGTACTAACGGTACTTGGTACTTTACAAATAATTCCCAACAATCCTCCCTAAACAAGAATGATAACTTGTTTTCTTCTTGTTTCTCTTTGTACTGAATGTATTAAAATACATGTCTGCAGTCTTCTCTTCAAACTTGGATTAACCTTGGTCATCTTGTATTTGTATCCAACTGAATGTAGCCAAACCCTTTATGCAGATCTTCTTCTGATAAGATAATCTTCAAGTCTCATGAATATCATCTTTGTCTTCAAATTATGATCTTCTTGTGTCTTGTAAACATTCATTTTATAGCAATTTTGTTTGTCATTTCATATGTCTTATTCCCCTTTTTGTCATCATCAAATAGGAGTCTTCTGCATATAAAGCACCTATGAATCAACAATTCTGCTTGTGTCTTCTTCCCTAAAATAAAACAGTTAACAACAAAGCCCATCTGTATTGGCATCATGATTTTTAGCAAATCATCAGCTATCAACGGATTTGATTTATTCTTTACGAGTTAGCTACACACTATGGAATAGCCAATACTTTATTCATAAAGAATAAGGTGTACTAATAACCCTACAATTTTTGGTAAAATGTCAACCATCAACGGATTTGATAATTTCTTTACCTAGTACCGTTTGCCCTAGGACTAGCCAACTCTTTGTCTCGAAATATGGTGAGTTAGAACCATATAGTTTTTAGCAAACTACCATCTATCAAAGAATTTGAGAAGTCTTTACCACAAACCGTTTGCTTATGGACTAGCCAGTTCTTATGTGTGTTAGACATTGTAAACTAAGAACCATTTGTGAAGTGTGACTGAAAGTCAAACACTTAAGGCTCTTTCTCATCTTCTTCTTCTTGCTCCAAATCCTTGATTTGTTGTTTAACCATTCTGATCAACTCAATAGCACCATTAGATTCTTTTGAAACTTCTAATTGTTGTTCTAACATCCTTTCTAACAATCTTCTTCCAAAAGCGTATCTTTTCTCTTGAAGCATGTAATAGGTTACATCATCTACATCCAAAGTGTGTATGTCACATGGTCTATAATATCTCCAATAAGTAGGTACCTGATTCTCTAAGTCCTTCAATATTTGATGATCACAATTGTGTGGCTCATACATGAACTTCAATTCATTTCTCAACATTGATGTTTCTTCTTGACCTTCACTTCCTCCTTGAACAAATCTGTTAAGGTCTTGAATGTCTTGTATGTCAAGGATATGTACAATATCTTCTAGTAACCTGAACATCCTGAATGTTCCATGTGTTCTAGTTATTCCATGAATTTCTAATCCTTGTTTCATAACACCTGTCCATCTTATGATGTCTGAATTCTTTCCAAAGATTTATGTGTCAATACATTGATCTTCAAATTTGACTATCTTCAAGTGCTTTCTACAACTTTCATCATCATCACTATCTTGATTTGTAGACTTTACCTTTTTCTTGGCTTCTTGTTTTTTCTTGGTTGATCTCTTCCTTTTAATACCTTTGGAGGTTCCTTCAAACTCAATTGATCCCTCCTCCAAATCAGTATGTACCATTCCTTCAAGTACTATTGACTATGTATGTACCATTTTTACATTTTCAATCTCTTTTTCAATACTATGAGTTGCATTTCCCTCACCATACCTTGATTAGTCTTTGCTTCTTTTGAAACTTCTGTCACCCTTTTCTTCTTTCTAGCATATGTAGTCTTGATAGGTGTAGATGCTTCTTTCTGTCCAGTAGTACTTGCATCAAGTCTGGGGGTACTTCCAAATTGTCTTTGTTGTTGGAGATACTTCTTGACATCTTCAATGTCCTTTTTATCCTTTTCAGATCTAATCTCAACAAAATTTAATTTGCTCCTCTTTTGTTGTTCATACAAAGCCTTTACTTCATCAAAGGTCTTTCTGACTAATTGAGCATGGGTGAAATGCTTAACTTTCTTGAGGTAAGACATAATCTGATTCCTGATTTGCATAGTAGTTGGAGGCTTAACTCTTTCTCTTCTTCTCTTTTCTTCAAAGAATCTTTGTTGCTCCCTTACCAAATCATTAATCAACTTATCTTTTTCTTCTTCATCATAATCATCCCTTTCTTCAGCTACTAAGGACTCTGCAAGAAGTTCACTTGCCTTTAGTTCAGCGTAAATCCTATCATATTCTGCTATGTTCCATTCTTGTTGCACTCTTTGGGATTCAATCAATTGTTGCTTTGCTGCAAGTTCTTCTTGTAACTCCTCATCACGCAATTGTGCTTGTAGTCTGAGAGTTACCTCTTCATCATGCTCCAATTGATGAAATATGTTCATGACTTTGCTTATGTCATCATCTGAATCACTTTCATCTTCAGATTCAGATTGTAGTTTCTTTTTTCCCTTATCCTTTAGATTTATCTTGGTAATTTCTTTAATAATCTTGAAGATCTTCTTTCTTCATCTTCATTGGATTGCTGTTGAATGATAATACCTTTTGTACTAGGCTGTGAAGCTTGAATTTTCTTACCTTTATCTTTTACTTTGATGGAAAGATTTTCTTGTTGTGTCTTTATCTCTTCTTCTGCTTTCCTTGCTTTCTCAACTGAGCTCTTTTCCCTGAGATCAAGCAGTACTTGTGCTAAAGTCTCATCTTCTCCAAAATATGGAGTTTGACTTTCTTTAGAAGAAGGTAGTGAAGCTTTTTCACCAGCAGTACTTGCAATTGGCTGAGCAGTACTTGGTGTTTCAACAGTATTTACTTTACCAGTTATAGACACACTTGTTTCTTGTATCACCAAAGTATCTCCGGATACTTGTTCTCCTTTGGAAGTTGTCTTCTCAATCTCTAACTCCTCAGTCTTGTCTGATTCAACATTCATTCTTGATCTTGACAGTACTTGGAAAGACTGTTTCTCATGAAACCAAAATTGTCTTTGTGGTGGAGTTGAAGACACAGGAAATTAAACAGTTATTTCCTCTAGCTTCTCATAAAAACTACTCCAATTTACTTGTAGTTATGGTGATGGAGGTTGTGGCTGAGTTACCAACATTTCTTCATCTTGTGGTTCCTTATAAGCAGTTTTTGGTTCCTCATGTTGAAGCTCCATATTTGTATGCTCCAAACTTGCATTATCCACATTATTCTGTATGCCATCAACATCTTCAAAATTTTCAATGCCATCGCCAGCTTCAAAATTGATGTCATTGCCAGAGATCCTTGTATGAATATCAGAAGAAGGTCCTTGTTCTTCATAATTCCTCTCCTGTTTGGTTGCATTCAGTTGCTTCTTCTTGAAGGTTCTGAACCTTTTCTTCTTAAGAGCAGCTCTCTGATTTACCTTGTGTTGCCTCATCCAATGAGTGACTTTATTCCTTAGCTTTGTTAAGTTGGCTTCCAATTCAGTAATTCTCTTATCCTGAGCAAGCTTCTCTTTTTTCAAAACCTGTACCTGTTTGGACAAGCTTGTGCACAAAGCAGTTAAATTTGCAACATCTACCACATCTATTGTTGTTGCCTGTGGAGAACTACTAGCAGCAATTGAAGCAGCAGGTATGTGGATCATCTCATCAGAATGTGGTTGATTACCATCATGATGAGAAGAAGATTGGGGGCTCTAGTGAGAAGGAGTTTGCTGAGAAGCACTAGCTGAGTTAGGTTCCTCACCTTCTTGATTGGATAGTTGGGCTAACATATTTGCAAATAATGGTGTAACAGTTCCTGTAAAAGCACTTCTTGGTTTGGTCAAGAAAGAGAAAGTTCTCTTTGTAAAAGTAGGAACATCCCATGTATTTGTCAATTCTAGTAGGTTAGGGATTTGGTCATTAACTAAAGCTTGAATGAATCTTGGATACATTAAAAACTTTTTAATTCCTTCCAAATTCCTAGTCATGCCTTCAAAGATTAATCATAAAAAATTAAAGACTCTGTTATTTGCTAGACAAATACCAGCTGATGCAAAAATAGCTGGGATTTGATCAAAAGATGTACTCTTTGAGCTTAAACAGTAAATAATGGCATGAAAAAGTAATTTCCATTGTGGTGAAAATAGACCTCTAAAGAAAGTGAGACTTTTCCTACACCCTGATAACCCATGGCTGCAATGCCATCATGTATCTATGTGTTAGTCAACATACTAATTCCATTAGCATCATCAAGTCTTAAACTATCCCTTAACAGTACCTCAGTCACATAAATATTTCTATTATTAACCCTAGCCCTTATGCAAGGTTGATCATGACGAGTACCTAAAACAGCATTATTCCAAAATTGTGTAACAAGAGGAATAGAGACAACATGACTGACAGTAAGCGCAATACGTACATGATTGAGAAAGAAAGCCAAGTATCTCATGAAAACCAATAGAATCATCATTCTGAGTAAGATTAGCAACCTGGTTGTGCTTAGAGATCACTTGTAGAGCAGCCATTAGTATTTTTGATGATCGAAGATTAGAAAGAAGGTTGTAGAATCAAGAGATAAGAATAAAAGATTAGGTGAATCAATTGTGTAATTGGAGTTAGTATTTATGTAAATAACAAACTCAAGCGTGAAGAAACCGCCAAATTTACAAAAGAGACCCTCAACGGTACAACGGTTATGTAGCGGTACATGGAACATACACGATACTTGAAATAAGCCTAGTGGTACTTGGTTCCAAAACGGTACCTCAAAACTTTCACCGGTTCATGCATTCCACTATCATTGTAACATCTCTAATCTTAATCTACTAACTTGTAAGCACATCAAAAACACAAAAATATAATAATAATTAGCATAAAAATTATATAGTTGTTACCTCCCCTTAACATATGTAGCAGTTATTGGTTGAGCACACCAATATGTGTTACCAAGAACTCAAATCTCTTTGCATCAAATGAGTTGGTTAATTGTTGGGAATCTAAACTTGTTAGATTCCCTGATCATAGATTTAAACATAATTAGGCTGTTAGATAGTCCTTTGCTTGTGCCTAGGAGGCAGGCAAGTTTCGCAAGACTCACAGAGATCCAAGTCTCTATGAGCAACCTCAGGGGAGTCCATGTCAGAGACATTGTCAAAGAAGTCAAAGATTACTTGAAGACATACTCATTGGCTGTGATGGATAACAGCCAAGATGTATCAGGGACTCTGAGAGGTTGAGGGTTAACAGGGGTGGCAATACCCTGTTAACACTCAGCACACTTTGGACATGCCATTTGTGTGTTCGAGACTATGAAGAAAAAGGAAACTGTTTTGACAACTGTTTCCTTAAAGCATAATGGAAGACTACCAAGAATAGAAGGACATCATGTGACTGATGTGGGAACTTGGAAAAGCTTGTGTAGTCACCATCAAGTACTATTTAGGTCAATCTCGTAACACTATAAATAGGATGTGTATCCATGCATTAATGTTCAACACTTTGAGATATTCATAACATTATTGCATATAACTTAGTGAATCAAACAGCTACGACTGTATTCATAAGTTAGGGTTTATAGTTGTTCAAAGTGTGCACAACACATTGTCATCAAACGGTGTTATCCATAACACTTGTAATTCTTTATTATACAATAATAAGATTACGTTTGAAAAGTAATACCTTGTGTTGATTAAGTTAAGATTAGGGTTTCTTGCATTGATTAGGGAATTTCAATTGGTATCAGAGTGGTGTTTGATATTAAAACCTTCAAGAAACATCGTTCTCAGTTTTATAATCAAGATCCACCATGACAGAAACTTCTAACCCACCACAATCACCTTCCACAAACCCATCTTCACCAAGACTCAACCCTCCTGCCAATGACGATGATCTACCCCAACTTCTTGACTCAAGAGGTGGATCACACGTCACAAGTGTACCAGTCTTTGATGAAGAAGATTTTGCCAGTTGGAAGAGTCAATTTCTTGTGTATCTCGATGGGCTTGAACCTTTTCTTCTAGAAATTTTAGAAAATGGTCCTTATATTCCCATGGCGCTTACATCCACTGAAGAAAATCCTCTTCCCAAACCTCTCAAACAATGGACTCCAGCTGATAGAAAATTGGCAAACCAAGATAAACGTCTCAAAAGCATCATAATATCCTGTCTTCCCAAGCATATCATGAAGTCTGTCATTCAGTGTCCCACAGCTAAACAAATGTGGACAGACCTCATCCTTGGCCATGAAGGACCCTCTTAAACAAGAGAGACAAAGATTCAGGCACTCAGACTTCAGTTCAATGCCTTCAAGTCACTTGAAGGTGAAAAGGTTCAGCAAACCTATACTAGGCTGAAGATTCTTCTCAATGACCTAGCAATGAATGATGTCACTATTGGTCAAGCTGAGATCAATGCCACATTTGTCAACAGTCTTCCAAGAAAGTGGTTGAGTATGAATCAGACTCAGAGAGCTAACAACTCAATCAAAAATGATACCCTTGCTCAGCTTTATGGAAAGTACAATTATGAAGAAGGGCTGATTGATACTATTTACAAGTCAGAGACTGAAATTGTAGTCCAAGGAGCATCTTATAAAGCCTTAATCTCTGCAACACATCCTCATGACATCGATTCTGATGTTGAAGAAGACACCCGCAGCAGCCAAGAGTTCTTGACAGACCTTAATGCAGAGTTTCATGAAAGAGCCTTGCTAGCCAACCAAAGAAGATTCTTCAAAAGATCAGGAAGAATAGGATCATCTAGTAAACCAACTGACAGGTCAAAAGAAACTTGCTTTGCCTGTGGAAAGCTTGGACATTTCCAAAAAGACTGTCCTTCCACCAAGACATCCTCACCCTCTTATCCATCATCTTTATCCAAACCTTACAAGTTCAAACATCATAACAACTCATCTCACCAATCTAATTCATCAAACACTGAGAAGAAGGATTACAAAAACAAGTACAAGGCACTTAAAGCTGAGATAGAACAAATGAACTTGAAGCTTGAAGCTCTGTCCAAGAAGAAGGGTGGTGATAAAAAGACAGAGAAAGGGTTGGTTGCTGAAGCTTATGATTGGAATGATGAGCCTCTGACTTCAGATGAAGAAGATACCACCAGAGTCAGGGCTTTCATGGCGATAGCTGAGGATGAACCAACTGTTGGAAAAGGTGATGCAAGATCAGGACAATGGGTTGACATCACAATGAAAAAGGTACACAAGCTTTTATCCATGTCTGATAGTGATGAACGCAAGCATGTCCTTGATTACACCATTGTTGATTTACACTTTGTTGAGGAACAAAGAAATAACCTACTTGATAAGTTTCACTATGTTAAATCTGAACTGCTAAATACTAAATCTGAATGTGAAACTCTCAGGCGGGTTAATTTGGAGAAAATATCCCTGCAAAATGAAGTAGCTAGATTAACCTTGAAAAACATTGCTTTAAATGATCAAGTCTCTGAATTAAACAAGGTTATTGAAAAATGGTTGTGTGCTAGGTTCACTATAGATCAATTGCTTAATGATGAAGTGCCTGCCGACTTAAAAAGGGATATATCTGCTAAGAAAAACAAGCTGAGAATTCTCACCAAACCCAAAGACATTGTCTTTAAATCTATAGAGACTATTCATATGTCAGATACCACTTTGACTAATGACCCTGTCTCTGAAGATGTGGCTGAGCTACCACCCTTGCCCAAACTCTCTGGAGTTGAACCCAGCAGTTCTTCTAGATATGCTAAGGGTGAACTTAGGACAGATATTGAGAATCTTCCAGCTAAAGTTTTTCATGTGCCTGCTAAACAAACTGGTAAACAAGTAGCTTTTAAGCCTGTTGCTACTAAAGCTGTGAATAAGGTTGACCCTACCACTGAAGATCGCCTGTTGTCTCTTATGAAAGAAGTAGAACTCTTGAAACAACACATTAAGCCTTCCGCTGAATGCTCTACTTCATATGAACCTAAGTCAGTCCTAGGTGAACCCAAAGGGGAAAGGTTAATCAAACCTTATTGCAATGTATGTAAAAACTCTCACCATATGACTTTAGATCATGACAGACACATGGCAGCTAAAAGAGCTCAGACACCCTCTAGGGATAGACCACAGAGTTCCAAAAGACAACAGGGAAATTACAAACCTTATCCTCCCTGTAAATTTTGTGGGTTCACAGACCATCACTCAGACGAGTGTGGTGACTTCCCTGGGTGTGATATCTGTGGAAGTTATAACCATGAAACAGTGAACTGTCCCTCTCAACGTCAAAAGTTCTTCAGGAACACAAGAGTTGCTAATAAGCAATTCAGGGAACCCACTGGAAAGTGGGTTCACCATAGGAACTAACCTGTTTCTATGTATCTGTGCAGAAATATCTCAAGGAATCGGTATGGTATCTAGATAGTGGCTGTTCTAGACACATGACAGGGATTCAACAATACCTGCACAGATACTCAAAGGAGCCTGGTCCTAAAGTGGTGTTTGGAGATAACTCTTCAAGTGACACAGAAGGATATGGCTCAGTGAATTGCAATGGGATTACATTACCAGGGTTGCATATGTGAATGGTCTTAAACACAATCTTATTAGCATCAGCCAATTGTGTGATGCTGACTATAAGGTTTTGTTTACTAAGACTCAGGGAACCATATTCAACAAAAACAATGATGTTGTGCTTATTGCACCTAGAAGAAGAGATGTTTATGTCATCAACATGGCTGTGTGCTCTAAAGACAGCTCAAATTGTTTTCTTGCTAAAGCCTCTGAAAGTGTCAATTGGCTGCGGCACAAAAGACTGTCTCGTCTCAACTTCAAGAACATCAACAAGATAGCCACTCAAAACCTGGTTGCTGGTCTACCTTCAGTAATGTTTTCTAAAGACAAGACTTGTTCTGCCTGTGTCAAAGGAAAGCATCACAGGTCTTCATTCAAGACTAGGCAATCTAGGGCTGAGCAAATGAACCCGAAAACCAAACCGAACCGATAAACCGAACCGAACCGAGCCGAGCCGAACCAAACCGAGCAAATTCGGTTCGGTTTTCGGTTTTGTATATTTGTGTCGGTTTTGCTCGGTTCGGTTCGGTTTCGGGTTAAAAACATGAAAAATACGCTTAAAATACATATTCGGTTCGGTTTTACTCGGTTCGGTTCGGTTTCGGTTCGGTTTCGGTTTTACTCAATATAATTCGGTTCGGTTTTCGGTCGGATATTTTTTCAAAATCGGTTTTCGGTTCGGTTCGGTTTTATTCGGTTCGGTTCGGTTTTGAACCGATGCTCAGCCCTAAGGCAATCATTCTCTATTGACAAGTGCTTACATCTCCTTCACATGGATTTGTTTGGGCCTGTCAAACCTCAGACCATTAATCACAACAAATACACCTTGGTCATAGTTGATGAATTTTCAAGATACACATAGGTGTTCTTCCTCAGAAGGAAAAGTGATGCAGCTGAAACCATCATGTCCTTCATCAGACAGGTTGAAAATATGAATGATGTTAGAGTCAAAGCTTTAAGAAGTGATAATGGTACTGAATTCAAGAATCATCAACTTGAATCTTTTTGTAATGAAAAAGGGATTTCACAGAACTTCTCTTCAGCTGGCACCCCTGAACAAAATTGTGTGGCTGAAAGAAGAAACAGGACTTTGATTGAAGCAGCAAGAACTATGTTGAATGGTGCAGCCTTACCAAAGCAATTTTGGGGAGAAGCTGTTCACACTGCCTGCTACACTCAAAACAGATCAATTATTGTCAAAAGACATGGTAAAACTTCCTATGAAGTTTTCAGAAAAAGATCTCCAGATGTCAGCTATTTTCATGTGTTTGGATGTCCTGTGTTCATTTATAACTACAGGGATAAACTTGGAAAGTTTGATGAAAAAGCTGATGATGGTTTCTTCTTGGGATACTCTCCAACAGCCAAAGCCTTCAGAGTATTCAACATCAGAAGACAAGAAGTAGAAGAAACCTTCCATGTTAGATTCAATGAAGATGATGAAGTCATACAGAGAACAGGAACAGAGGGTGATGAAATTGATTTTAATGAAAATGTATCTTTCCCAAGTGATGAGTTCATAGAACCAAGACCTACCAGTCATCATCACTCCAACACTCTCACTCCTTATGTCCCTGCCTTTGACCCTCTGTCTACTCACAACATAGAAGTTCCTACCTCTCAGGAACTTGATGAAGAAGAACCACAAACCTCTGGTAGTCCTTCTCCTTCTAATACTATTGATGACTCACCAATTCTTCAAATCCCTGAAGACTCTCCTGCTGATAATGAAGTTGTACCTCTAGCTGAAGAAGACTCTGACACTGAAGTAGTCTTTGAAGAAAGCCCTCCTAGTCAGCAGGATGAAACTCAAATTGTACCAACTGTGCCCACAAGTGTTCCTGTCCTTGAGTCCCTAGCTCCTCAAAATAAGTGGTCTAGAGATCAACACATTCTTCTTGTCAACATTATTGGGGAACCTAATGCAGGGGTCACTACTAGACAGCGAATCCAAGACTCAGAGTCAGCCTCAGCCAATGAATGTCTCTTTGCTGAATTTCTCTCACAAATTGAACCTAAAAGAGTAGCTGAGGCTCTGGTTGGAGAAGGATGGGTAGCTGCTATGCAAGAAGAAATCAATCAGTTCAAAAGGAACAAAGTATGGACACTAGTGCCAGCTCCACCTGGAAAGAATATCACAGGCACTAGATGGATCTATAGAAGTAAGATGGATGAAATTGGGAACATCATCAGAAACAAGGCCAGACTTGTAGCACAGGGGTTTTCTCAGACTGAAGGAATTGATTATGATGAAACCTTTGCTCCTGTTGCAAGACTTGAAGCCATCAGAATCTTCCTTGCTTATGCTGCCTATATGAACATCACTGTGTATCAGGTGGATGTAAAGAGTGCATTCCTCAATGGTGATTTGGCTGAGGAAGTGTATGTTGCTCAACCTGAAGGATTTGAGAACAACGAGTTTCCCAACCATGTGTACAGACTACACAAAGCCATGTATGGGCTGAAACAAGCTCCAAGAGCATGGTATGAAACTCTTTCTAATTTCTTAACTGAAAATAAATTTGTCAGGGGTTCTATTGATAAAACACTCTTTACCTTCAAGGATAAGAGTGATTTCATCATTGTGCAGATTTATGTGGATGATATCATCTTTGGGTCAACGAATGTCAATCTTAGTAAATGTTTTGCTAAATTAGTGACCAAGAAATATGAGATGAGTATGATGGGTGAATTAACTTACTTTTTGGGCTTTCAAATTAAACAATGTCCTAAAAGAATTTCAATTTGTCAAGAAA
Source organism: Glebionis coronaria (assembly GCA_025667525.1). Classification (NCBI taxonomy): domain Eukaryota; kingdom Viridiplantae; phylum Streptophyta; class Magnoliopsida; order Asterales; family Asteraceae; genus Glebionis; species Glebionis coronaria. The sequence continues at coordinate 94,506,531 of CM046876.1, read as the reverse complement.
AGTATGTTAAGGATTTACTTAAAAAATATGACTTAGCTGATTGTGCATCAGTGAAATGCCCCATGCTTCCACCCAACAACTTGGGCCCTGATGAGTCAGGGGTCTCTGTTAATGAGACTTTGTATAGAGGCATGATTGGGTCACTCATGTATTTAACAGCTAGTCGTCCAGATATCCAATTCTCCACATGTCTCTGTGCAAGGTACCAAGCTAACCCAAAAGAATCCCATCTAGTGGTTGTTAAGAGAATTTTCAGGTATCTCAAAGGAACACCATCCCTAGGCCTATGGTATCCAAAGGAATCAGGCTTTGATCTCTAATAAGTGTGAAAACACTTATCCTTTTACCACTTATTTCTAATAATAACAAGACCAAAACGTGTGATTTATGTCGTAAAAGTCGGAATTATGCGTGGTTTGTGTTTTTATTGTGTTTTAGGACCAAAATATGAAAAAGGAAGAAAACACGGGCTTTCACGGGCTTTTATTGAAGAAAACGGGAAAAGACGAAGTCAAAAGATCAAGAGTGCAAAAAGAACGGAAGTCCAAGACCTATTCTGAAGATTTATCGAAGAAAAAGTCAAAAGACGGAAGTTTAACGAAGTCGAAGAACTTAAGTCTAATAGAAGAAGAAAATTAAAAGACAAATCCCGAGACGACAAAGACGAAGAATTAAAGTCGAGTCGAGAAAACGTGAAGAAAGCAAGAAAGAAGATGCAACACATGCACTCCTTCCACCTTCCCTATAAATACCCTCCTAATAGTCATTAGAAGGGTAGTTAGATTTTTAGTTAATTTTCACTTTTTAGTTTTCTCTAGTTTTAGAGAGAGAAAGTCTTAAACTTTCTCTCACTTGTTCATCTCTTTCTTTTAATCTTTCAAGATTAACTCTTTGTATTGCTTATTTTATTAATCAAGTTCCATTTTAAGCTTTTATCTCTTAATCTCATTCTACTTTTCTTTGATTTAAGATTGATTTTGGTGCGTATATCATAAGATCCGTGTTGTTCTAGTTGATTTCGTGCTTAAAAGTTAATCTTTTGATCATCTTATAAGATTTCATTTGATCAAGCTTTAAGACTTTTGTGCTTATTGGCTTATTTTCATGATTGTCTTATTTTTCTTGTTAAAAAGCTCTATTTAAAAGTTTATGTTTTTATAGTTTGATCTAAAAAGTTGCTTAATTTCGAGTTGAATAAGTTGAGATAAGTGCTTATTTGATTCGGTTAAGTATTCGGATTGATAAGTTTTGGATTTTAGCTTATTGAACTTAGCTTATTTCCTTGCTTTCCAAAATCCCACAATTTTCGGAAAGGGTGGTAAAGCCCCTTTCCGATTGAGTTTTTCCGACCGGGGGTACCATCTAACCGATTTCCACCATTTTAGGAAAGGGTTTAAAACCCCTTTCCGATTGGTCTTGATTTTCCGACAGCACCACACTCCACATTCCGATTGGTCCAATCGGATTAGGGTTTGGCCTTTCCAATTGCTCCATTGCTTGTTATTCCGATCAAGGCCTCATTGTGCTTTCCGATTGGCTATCTTGATTTAGCTTTCCGATTGGGTGCACTTGTAGATTCCGACGGTGATTGTCCTGCTTACATTCCGATTGTAATCCCTTTAATATTCCGATCACGACCAAGCCACCATATTCAGATTTACCGATCGGAATACATTCTGATCGGGATTCTTTTTGGGACTATTCCGATTGTTTGTACTTGCTCGATATTCCAATCTTAATTTCTTTTAGTACTTATATTTAGAAATTTTCCAAGTGTTAGTTTTATTAAGTGAGTTAGTACTTTTCCATTATCACCTTTAAGTTTCCATGCATTCATTTTACTTTTCATTTCAATATTAATCTTTTAACTTCCCTTTTACTCATCGACACTTTAATTACTAGCTATTAGTTAAAAACAAATCAACCGAACCTTTGATTCACCAAAAGACGATTGAGTCGCACTTAAGACCGGTTTTCAATTCGAAAAGATTCGGTTTAACGAACTTTCATACTAGGCCTCAAAAGCCAAGTATTAAATGGCGCCGCTGCCGGCTCTTTTCGTTAAGATAAACGGTTTCTAGTGAGAGACGCATTGAATTTTGGGATCCGTTCTTTGAACGTTATTTTCATTGCTATAAAAATTTCCAAAAATCCATAAAAAATATAAAACTTTTCAAAAATACAAAAACATTTAAAAAATCATTAAAAGTAATTCTTTTCCAAAGGTTTTGCACCAAAAAGATTATATAGATATTCTTTGTGTATATTTTTCTTCTGCAGGTGTATGCGTACTAGATCTTCCAACTATTCTGAGCCCGAGACTCTTGAAGATTTAGATATGGCTGGCGTTAATAACAACAATAATCACCCACCTCAAAACAATTTGAATAACAACAACAACAACAACAATGTCCTTCTACCTGATTTACGAACCATGGAGGAATTGTGTCAACCCACCATGAACGGACGCGGAGGCCCGATTGCGCCAATGCACGTTACATCTCAGGAGTTTTCGTTGAAGCATCACATGATACAACAAGTGCAAACGAACCCATTTCGTGGAATTCCGGATGATGATGCCAACAAACACCTCGACAAATTCATAACCATGACCCAAAGCATGAAGTGCTCCGATGTTTCTATGGATGACCTTCGCCTCCAACTTTTTCCACACTCGCTTTCTCACCATGCCGAAAAATGGTTTGACCGTCTTCCTAAGAATTCTATTCATACGTGGAACGACATTACTCAACGCTTTTTATCGCGCTACTTTCCCCGATCCATGGTCACTAGCCTTCGTAACCAAATCAGTGGATTTATGCAAGAGAATGATGAATCGCTTTTCGATGCTTGGGAACGTTACAATGATTTGATCGACCGCTGTCCTAATCACAATATGCTCCTCGTCACTCTCATTGACACCTTCTACAATGGTCTCACCTTTCGTGATCGTGACACGATCAATGCCGCCGCCGGTGGTACTTTTATGAAAAGGAGACCGGAGGAGTGTCGAGAGTTGATTGAAAACATGACTACTCACCACAAGAATTGGGATTCTTCCGCATCCTCAAGATCTAATCAGAGAGTCAATGTTTCATCTACTTCTTCCACCACCAACTCGTCTGTTTTGGAACGTGCTATTCTTGATATTAACAAAAGTCTCCAAATTTTGACTTCTAACCAAACTCAACAAGCTAAAGCCGTTGCTCTTTCTTGTGACACATGTGGTGGTCCTCATTCCTACAATGAGTGTCCTTCTACTCACGGAAATTATTCTGAAGACGTTAACGCAGCATACGGTACTTATCCCACGGGAGGCTATCAAGCTCGCCCTCAAGGAGACCGTAACTTGCTAAGTTACCGCTCCAACAATTATCTTGCTCCTCCCGGTTTCCCTCCTGCAAACCAAAACCAACAACAAAGCTACAATCAATCCCAACCTCGTGCAACCAATCAGTATCAATCCCAAAGAAACCCATACCCAACTCAAGGAAATTCTCAACCTTACCAGGCTCCACCTCTCAATCAACCGATGGCAGTGAATCCAGATGTCGAGACATTTATGAAGACCAATCGGGAGTTGGTGACGAATCTTCAGAGTCAAGTCCGCAACTTGAAGGGAGAAATGGCAAAACAAGGGAACGATATTCGAGCCGAGTTAAGGAATGATATGGCCAAACACAGTGATGCAATTAATGCTAACATGCAAAACTCTTTTAACAATCAAGCTCTTCACCTTCGTGATATGATTGGTTCGCTCATCCAAGGTAATCAACCCTCTTCTTCGGGTACTCTTCCGAGTAATACCGTTGCTAATCCAAGAGGGGAGATGAAAGCAATCACCACTCGAAGTGGAAAAGGTTATATGGAACCCGAGCTTCCTACACCTCCAACCGTGATTGTGAACAAGGAAAAAGAGCAACTTTCCCCACCTCCTTCACCCTCTATCCCCATTTCCCCACCACCCGTGGTTGTGAGTGATCCTATTCCCTTAAAGCCTTCTTCTTCATCCAATATACCTTATCCCTCAAGGTTGAGGAAAGAGAAGCAAAAGAGCAAGGATGATATTCAAGTTTCAAACTTTCTTAAAATGTTTAAACAACTGAATTTTAACATCTCCTTTGCCGAGGCTCTCGCTCACATGCCCAAATACGCTAAGATGTTTAAAGATCTTTTAAGTGATAAAGAAAAGCTTCTTGACATTGCTCAGACTCAACTTAGTGAGAACTGCTCCGCAATGCTCTTAAGGAAATTGCCCACCAAACTTGGTGATCCGGGTCGCTTCTTGATTCCTTGCAACTTCCCGGGAGTAGAGAATTGCATGGCCCTAGCCGATCTAGGTGCCAGTATAAACTTAATGCCTTTAAGTGTTTGGAAGCAATTATCTCTCCCCGAGCTAGTCCCCACCAAAATGACTTTGGAATTAGCCAACCGTACGGTTGCTTATCCAGTGGGGATAGCCGAAGATGTCTTTGTTGGCGTCGACAAATTCACCTTCCCGGCGGATTTTGTTGTCGTTGACTACGAGATGGATCCCCGTGTTCCATTAATCGTTGGACGTCCATTTCTGAGGACCGGTCGCACTCTTATTGATGTAGCCGCAGGCGAAATCATCATGAGAGTTGGTGACGATAAAATTGTCTTCAACATGGGTAAGATTTCTCAGCAACCTTATTCGTATGAGAGTGTTAATGCTATTGATGTTCTCGATGAGGCTTGTGAAGAACATTTTCATGATGCTTGCAAAAGTACTCTTTCTTCTCTACCCAATGTTGAGACCTTTGCCTCAATTGCCCCAGCATTGACTCCTTTCGGAGAAAGTGATTTGGATGACTTCGAAGCTAGCTTGGGTCCTCTCGATATTAAGTATGATAATTTGTCCACAAATTGGGATGAAGACATTAGTACTATTGAGAGACTTCTCAATGAGGACCCATTCTCCCCTCCTGCTCCTAAAGAGGTGACTAATGATGATCCATCCTTAGTTTCACCATCTATTGAGGATCCTCCTACTCTCGAGCTTAAGGACCTACCTCCTCATCTTGAGTACGTTTTTCTGGAAGACGACGAGAAGCTACCGGTCATCATCGCAAAGGATCTGAAAGAAGACGAAAAAGCCCGACTTGTCGCTGTGTTGAAGAAGCATAAAAGAGCTATCGCTTGGAAAATCTCCGACATCCGCGGAATTGATCCTCATTTCTGCACACATAAAATTCTCATGGAGGACGACTATAAGCCCACAATTCAAAACCAACGAAGGGTGAATCCTAAAATCCATGAAGTCATCAAAAAAGAGGTTATCAAACTTCTTGATGCGGGTATGATTTACCCTATTTCGGATTCACCATGGGTTAGTCCAGTCCATTGTGTGCCTAAGAACGGCGGAATCACCGTTGTGCCCAATGCAAACAACGAGTTAATTCCTACCCGTCTCGTTACTGGGTGGAGAGTTTGTATAGACTACCGTAAACTCAATGATGCCACGAGAAAGGATCATTTCCCTCTACCTTTTATGGACCAAATGCTTGAACGTTTAGCGGGTAATGAATATTACTGCTTTCTTGATGGTTTCTCGGGTTATTTTCAAATACCCATCGATCCCCAAGATCAAGAGAAGACAACATTCACTTGTCCCTACGGCACATTTGCTTACAAAAGGATGCCTTTTGGCTTATGCAATGCCCCCGGGACTTTCCAAAGGTGCATGTTGGCTATCTTCCATGACATGGTTGAGCAAACCATGGAAGTCTTCATGGATGATTTCTCGGTCTTCGGGGATTCCTTCTCTGCTTGCCTTGCCAATTTGGAACGTATGCTTAAGCGGTGCGAAGACACTCGCCTTGTTCTAAATTGGGAAAAATGCCATTTTATGGTAAAAGAAGGCATTGTGCTAGGACACAAAATCTCTAAAGCCGGTCTTGAAGTTGACCGTGCTAAAGTAGATGTCATAGCCAAATTACCTCCACCTTCAACCGTGAAGGGTGTGAGAAGCTTTCTGGGTCATGCGGGCTTCTATCGTAGATTCATTCAAGATTTCTCTAAAATCGCTCGCCCGATGACCCACCTCTTGGAAAAAGATACTCCTTTTATCTTTTCTAAAGAGTGTCTCGAAGCCTTCAATCTTCTCAAGGATAAGCTAACTAAGGCACCGGTCTTGGTCACCCCTAATTGGGAGCTGCCTTTTGAATTGATGTGCGATGCTAGCGATTTTGCTATTGGTGCGGTTCTGGGCCAAAGAGTGAATAAACACTTCCAACCAATCCATTATGCTAGCAAAACAATGACAGGGGCTCAATTGCATTATACGACAACCGAAAAAGAGCTTTTAGCTGTTGTCTATGCTTTTGAAAAATTCCGCCCCTATCTTGTTTTATCCACCACCATCGTATACACGGACCATTCCGCGTTGAAGTACTTGATGACAAAGAACGATTCTAAGCCAAGACTTCTTCGCTGGGTTTTGCTCCTTCAAGAATTCAACATTGAAATTCGTGACAAGAAGGGAGCCGAAAACCTGGCCGCGGATCATCTGAGCAGACTTGAGGATCCATATCAGGGGGATCATCCGAACAAGGAGATCAATGACTCTTTCCCCCTGGAGACCTTAATGTCTATAAATCTCAATCTTGATGGCACCCCGTGGTTTGCAGACATTGCAAACTACTTAGCGGGTGGTATTCTCATCCAAGGGTTAACATCCCAACAAAAGAAGAAGTTCTTGAATGATGTTAAGACTTACTTTTGGGATGACCCTTATCTATTCAAACAGTGTGCTGATCTGATTATTCGTCGATGTGTTGACGGACCGGCAGCTTTTGACATCCTCCAAGCTTGGCACAAAGGACCCACCGGTGGTCACTTTGGTCCCAACTACACCGCTAAGAAAGTGTTTGATTCCGGATTCTACTGGCCCACCATTTATCGTGACGCTCACGAAATGGTTAAGCATTGTGATGCTTGCCAACGTCAAGGCAAGATCACACATAAGGATGAGATGCCTCAAACTTTCATACAGGAATGTGAAATCTTTGATGTATGGGGCATCGACTTTATAGGGCCATTTCCATCATCCAAAGGGAACAAGTACATCCTCGTCGCTGTCGACTACGTCTCTAAATGGGTTGAAGCTAAAGCTCTTCCTACGAATGATGCGAGGGTCGTTGTGAACTTTTTGAAGCAGCTTTTCGCTCGATTTGGCGTTCCTCGTGCTATCATCAGTGACCGCGGGACTCATTTTTGCAACGATCAATTTGCAAGAGTCATGGCAAAGTATGGTGTCAATCACCGTCTTTCCACCGCCTATCATCCCCAAACCAATGGGCAAGCCGAAATTTCCAATCGTGGCTTGAAGAGAATTTTGGAGCGTACTGTGGGAGAGCATCGTGCCGCGTGGGCCGATAAGTTAGATGATGCTCTGTGGGCTTTCCGTACTGCTTACAAGACCCCGATCGGTTGTACACCTTATCGTCTTGTGTACGGGAAAGCCTGCCACCTACCCATCGAGCTGGAACATAAGGCGCATTGGGCCTTGAAGTGGGCTAACTTCGACATCATCAAAGCCGGTGATCATCGCAAAGTTCAACTCAACGAGCTAAATGAACTAAGGAATGAAGCTTATGAGAACTCGCTGATCTACAAGGAGAAGACGAAGATGATCCACGATGCTAAAATCAAGAACCGAGAGTTCCACGTTGGTGATCAAGTATTACTCTTTAACTCTCGGTTGAAGATCTTCTCTGGCAAGTTGAAGAGCCGCTGGACTGGTCCATTCACCGTCGCCAAAGTCTTTCCGTATGGAACCATTGAGCTTTCTCAGCCAAATGGGCCCAATTTCAAGGTGAATGGCCAGCGTTTGAAGCTGTACTTTGGTGAGGACATCTCTCAAGAGATGATTCCATCCCTCACCACGTTCCCCATGAACTAAAATTGGGTCGAGTCAGGCTCATGACTCGGTGAACAAAAACAAGCGCTTCTCGGGAGGCAACCCGTGTTCTATCCTTTACTGCTTTTATAATAAGTGTAGGGGGAGCCCCGCATATGTTTGTTATCTTGTTTCTTGTGATGTGCAGGGATTAAAGCTTCAGAGAGCATCTTGATAACTTTTGACGAACCGTGATACCGTGTTTTCAATCTTCCCAGTTCTATCCTAAACTCTTGTGATTCAATATTTCATATTTTATATGTTCACATTGAATTCACTTTAGTTGTCCTTTCCTTAGCAAGATTTAAACAAAGTGCACAATGTCCTAAGTGTAGGGGAGTTTTCTCCCACATGCTCAAACATTGAGGACAATGTTTATCTCAAGTGTAGGGGGGACTTCTATCGAAGTAAGTGGTCTTTTCCATGAATTTGCCCTCATTTTAATCGAAAAAATTGATTTTTCGACATTTTTCAAAATTTTTAATTTATTTTGGCCTAGTTGTATAGTCGTATTTTCCTTTATCATGTTAGCTTCTTTCCATTTCTAGAATAAATTTTCAATAAAGTGGTTTTAGATTTTTCTTAGTCGTGAACATTTTGACTCAACCCGAGTTTACTTGCCTAAGTTTACTCTAGCTAGTATCCTTAACGTGTTTAAGTCAAGTTTTGCTAGGCTTTTATATAGGGAGCTATAAAACGCGAAAGTCTTAACTCTCACCGGTTAAGAACAAGAACTTTTCGCAAGTTCCTATAATTGATCCTAGAGAGTCGTTTATCAAGGGAACTTTAAAATGCGATTTCTAAACTTGAAAAAGTCCAAGAATTTGCAAGATCCTATAGATGACTCGAAAACCCAAAACTTTGATTTAATAGGCTAAGCATCCACGAGTCTCATTCCTTGAGGTTTTAAACTGTGGAGAACGAGAGATGATAGAGTCAATTATAAGTTCGGTATTCTTTCGTGAATTTATGTGAGTTAATTATGAGCCTATTCTCCCTCCGCTTGCTAAATAATTTATCTGCTAATAAGTAAGGTTGTACGGTTTAAAAGGTTACTTAGCTTCTAGCCCCAGATCATTTAAAAGTTGCTCGGTAATGACGAGAGTTCATAGCCAAGGCATAACTTATGAAGCGGGGCGCGAAGATTGGTGAGTCCGAAAAGGCCCTAACAAGGCATGAGGGCTACATTTTGTTGCTAAAGATCCAAAAGTTATGTGAAGAATCATTTATCGAAAATCAATATGAAGGATCAAGACACACGACGAAAAGCAAGAACTCCCCAAAAGTCATGGAGAAGTCTATCCGAAAAGACCCTAACAAGGTATGAGGATAAATAGATCCAAGTCCTAAAAGGAGGCGGATCGTTGTATATCAAAGTCCAAAATAAAGATTGGAGAAAAATGAAGAAGTCGTGGTTCAAAGATGAAGAATCTCTCAAAAACTTCAAGTGAAGAAATTCCTATTATGAAGAGAAGACCATAATTTCAAGAACGTCTCTCGAAGATTCAAAGTATGAAGTCGCTGCCAAATATCGGCCCGAGAAAGGTCTCAAATCGCGAACCAAGTTATGCCAAGATATGAACTTTTTGATATCCCGAGAAGCAGTTTTAAAAGATTTGGTCCTTTAGCTAACTATTGATTAAATCGTTCACCTTATTTTCGGAATAAATAACTATCGAAATAAGTCAAACAATGCATCCTCGTGATCATTCAAGACAAAAATAAAATATAAGAGATACACCTAGGAATAAGGGAGTCTAAGTGAATAATTGGCCCACATGAGTTCGTGATAGTTTGCTAACTTATAATAACAATGATCTCGTTTTTAAGCTTGGTATGGGGAACGTGAAACTTGAGGATGATAAATGTTCATGGCCGCCAAAACCCAATGTAAGTTTTTAATTTCTTTACTTATTTCTATCTTTTATGTTTAGTATTTAATAAAGGCCAAGGTGGGTTATTTATGATGAAAAATGTAAACCGTGCTTTAAAATTAATGCATTGCATGAGGACATTGCAATGGTCAAGTGTAGGGGATTTAATAAGTGTGAAAACACTTATCCTTTTACCACTTATTTCTAATAATAACAAGACCAAAACGTGTGATTTATGTCGTAAAAGTCGGAATTATGCGTGGTTTGTGTTTTTATTGTGTTTTAGGACCAAAATATGAAAAAGGAAGAAAACACGGGCTTTCACGGGCTTTTATTGAAGAAAACGGGAAAAGACGAAGTCAAAAGATCAAGAGTGCAAAAAGAACGGAAGTCCAAGACCTATTCTGAAGATTTATCAAAGAAAAAGTCAAAAGACGGAAGTTTAACGAAGTCGAAGAACTTAAGTCTAATAGAAGAAGAAAATTAAAAGACAAATCCCGAGACGACAAAGACGAAGAATTAAAGTCGAGTCGAGAAAACGTGAAGAAAGCAAGAAAGAAGATGCAACACATGCACTCCTTCCACCTTCCCTATAAATACCCTCCTAATAGTCATTAGAAGGGTAGTTAGATTTTTAGTTAATTTTCACTTTTTAGTTTTCTCTAGTTTTAGAGAGAGAAAGTCTTAAACTTTCTCTCACTTGTTCATCTCTTTCTTTTAATCTTTCAAGATTAACTCTTTGTATTGCTTATTTTATTAATCAAGTTCCATTTTAAGCTTTTATCTCTTAATCTCATTCTACTTTTCTTTGATTTAAGATTGATTTTGGTGCGTATATCATAAGATCCGTGTTGTTCTAGTTGATTTCGTGCTTAAAAGTTAATCTTTTGATCATCTTATAAGATTTCATTTGATCAAGCTTTAAGACTTTTGTGCTTATTGGCTTATTTTCATGATTATCTTATTTTTCTTGTTAAAAAGCTCTATTTAAAAGTTTATGTTTTTATAGTTTGATCTAAAAAGTTGCTTAATTTCGAGTTGAATAAGTTGAGATAAGTGCTTATTTGATTCGGTTAAGTATTCGGATTGATAAGTTTTGGATTTTAGCTTATTGAACTTAGCTTATTTCCTTGCTTTCCAAAATCCCACAATTTTCGGAAAGGGTGGTAAAGCCCCTTTCCGATTGAGTTTTTCCGACCGGGGGTACCATCTAACCGATTTCCACCATTTTAGGAAAGGGTTTAAAACCCCTTTCCGATTGGTCTTGATTTTCCGACAGCACCACACTCCACATTCCGATTGGTCCAATCGGATTAGGGTTTGGCCTTTCCGATTGCTCCATTGCTTGTTATTCCGATCAAGGCCTCATTGTGCTTTCCGATTGGCTATCTTGATTTAGCTTTCCGATTGGGTGCACTTGTAGATTCCGACGGTGATTGTCCTGCTTACATTCCGATTGTAATCCCTTTAATATTCCGATCACGACCAAGCCACCATATTCAGATTTACCGATCGGAATACATTCCGATCGGGATTCTTTTTGGGACTATTCTGATTGTTTGTACTTGCTCGATATTCCAATCTTAATTTCTTTTAGTACTTATTTTTAGAAATTTTCCAAGTGTTAGTTTTATTAAGTGAGTTAGTACTTTTCCATTATCACCTTTAAGTTTCCATGCATTCATTTTACTTGTCATTTCAATATTAATCTTTTAACTTCCCTTTTACTCATCGACACTTTAATTACTAGCTATTAGTTAAAAACAAATCAACTGAACCTTTGATTCACCAAAAGACGATTGAGTCGCACTTAAGACCGGTTTTCAATTCGAAAAGATTCGGTTTAACGAACTTTCATACTAGGCCTCAAAAGCCAAGTATTAATCTCAAGGCCTATTTAGATTCAGATTATGCTGGATGCTGTATTGACAGGAAAAGCACTTCAGGCGGCTGTCAAATCCTAGGAGGAAAATTGGTTGGATGGAGTGCTAAGAAGCAAAACTCTGTGGCTATGTCTTCAGCTGAAGCAGAATATGTCGCTGTAGCCAGCAGTTGTGCTCAGGTGCTCTGGATGAAAAGTCAATTGGCTGACTATGAAATTTTGTATGACAAAGTGCCAATCTTTTGTGACAACACCAGCGCCATTGCCATATCCAACAACCCTGTTCTTCACTCTCGTACCAAACACATTGATATCAGGTATCATTTTATCAGGGATCATATAATTAAGGGAGATATTGAGCTGCACTTTGTTCCCACAGAGCTACAACTAGCTGATATCTTTACAAAGCCTTTGGCTGAACCTTCGTTCAACAGGCTAGTTGCTGAGCTAGGGATGCTCAATATCACAAAGCCTGTGGCTTGATATTAAATGTGTTCATTAAATGATTGATTCTATATTAAATGTTTTTCACATGAAACTAGGTAGTTACTTTCCAAGTAAATGCAAAAAACATTCTCAAATATTTAATCATTTATTTTTCGAATAACGAGGAGACAAACAAGTTTTGAAAGGTCAAGGGGACCCACTTGAGCAGTCATTTTCGCACCATGCATTTAATGCGGTTGAATAACTGTTCACTTAGTTTGAATATATATATTGTCTCTTTTCTCTTCTCACCCTCCACCATTCTCATTTCTCAATTTTATTTCTCTCTCTAAGTACTTCTCTCTCTTAACCCATCCTCCATTTTCTTTCTCCTTCGACCTCGAATCCATGGCGTTTTCAGTTCCCAAAGCAGCAAATGTTAACTTCGAGATCAACGAAAGCATCCTCGCCTCCAACAATGCCATTGGATGGATAAAGGCTCCAAATAGCACATACTCAGATCTGGTTAACTTCATGCAGAATTGTGACCTAAGTGTAGCCTTCACCAAATCCCCATCCACCTTTTACCAAGAATACCTTAGGGAATTCTGGTACTCTGCTGAGGTGGTTGATGACACCATAACTTTTAGCCTTTCATGCAATGAACACCCTTTCGCCTTCTCCCTTAAAGATTTCTCGAGTGTGGCCGGATTGAAACATGGAGATGAATGCCTGAAGGTCGTTGATAAAAAGGCTGTCAAAGAAGCCCTGGCCACACTCAAACCCTGCCATGATGTAAACTCTACCCTTACACCAGCTGAGGTCCTCTCCAAATCTCCCCTGAAGATTAAGTATTTCACCCCCATGTGGCGTGTCCTCTTCACCCACATTGTTAAATCCCTGGGAGGAATGCAGGGATCCCAAGATCAGATGTCCTTCAACCATCAGGCTATTGCATATGGACTGATCTGGGGAGCTGATGTTGATGTTGGAAGCATTCTCTTCTCCAACCTTGTAGAACAGCTGAAGGGAAGAAATCAAGTCAGGGAAAAGAATATCTGCTATGTGCGCTTCCTGTCTCTGATCTTTGAAAGTCTGTTGGGAGACAACTACCACAACACTGCGTTGACTGCTCTGAAGCCCTACCGCATCACAGGTGCCATCTACAAAGAAATAGGAGCTGAAGATGTCCCTGTCACCTCTCATATGATGAATGTGGCCAACAAACTACCAACAGCTGAGAAGCCCTTGCTCCCTTCTTTTGAGAAGGTGAATACTTCTAGTGTGTCTGGCAAGTCTATGTCTTTGACCTCTGGGCAGCACACTACCAAGTCCAAGGCTTCTTCTGGCCAACAGCCTAAGAAGAAGAAAATCCCCTCTTCTTCCCACACCAAAGCTGTTTCTAAGGCCAAGGGAAAGAAGACTGACACCTCCTCTGTTCCAGATACTCATGTGGAATCAGATACATCTGCTGACAAACAACAGGAGTCTAGTGTCTTAAAGTCAGCTGAGACGACAGGAATCCAGCCTAATCAAGCTGATATCTCACAGGTAATCAGTGTACATTTTTAGAGGTTCACAAGCAGCCACTCTCATTTGTCTGTAGGAGAGAGTGGTGAAGTTAGGGTAATCCTCGACCCATAGAAGTCTGTCAAGCACTTAGAACTCTTTAAGACTTCTGTACACCCTGTCGTAGCACCAGGGAATGACTCATTTGTGTTTATAAAGCACCCCGATGACCCTGAACCCTCTAGACAGTATTCAGGCTAACAACAACCTGAATACACTTATGTCTCAACCTTGATCCGTTGTACTTCACACAGCCTCTTGGTTCCCTCCTTAAAAGAGTCCCAAAGGATTTATCCTTTTCAGGGGGAGCTGAATCATCACCCTCAGCTTTCCTAGGGGCAGCGAATGGCGATCCATAAACAACATATGTTTCACAATCAAAAGAGTCCCAAAGGTTTTAACCTTTTGGGGGGCTTAATAGTCACACTCAGCTTTCCTAGGGGCAGCGAATGGCGATCATTAACAATATTTTTTTTTCACACTTAAAAGAATCCCAAGGATTTATCCTTTGGAGTGGCTGAGTAATCACCCTCAGCCTCTCTGGGACAGCGAAATGGCGACCATTCCCCTTATCTTTTTCCCTGTTACTAATTAAAACAATTTGCAGGCTAAAATTGTACAGCCAGTCACTGAATCCCAGGTACAAAAAGAGAAGGAGGCTGATACAATCACTCAAGACAAACCCAATGATGAAGAGCCTCTGTTAAATACTGATAAAGAAATGCTAACATTGGAGGATGACGTCTCTGATCTCGAGTCGATGCCTGAAGATGAAATCCCTGAAGGGATGTTTGAGGAGGAGGATGAAGAAGATGAGGAAGATCAGTTATCTGTCTCCCCTCCTAAAGAAATAGCTGTGTCCACACCAGCTGGCGACAAGACTCCTCCTCCCACGGATGCTGTTGTTACTCCGAACTCTGCTACCTCAACAACAACAGTTTTCCAACGCCCAGCCTATGATCCAACAGCGGAGTTTCTCTTGTTTGATCATCCTGCCCAGACTAACTTTGATCTCTTACCAAGGGGGGATGATTATGCTCAGCAAAGCCTCAACATCAAGAATCTTCAGCCTGTTCATCATCAGTCAGACATTGAACGTTTATCAAGAAAGCTGGATGTGATCAAGTCGGAAATGCACAACTTCACTGTTACATTCCCTGGAATCATACAAAAGGCTGTGGCTGAGGCGGTTACTGAGCCAATCAAGGATGGTGCCAGGAAAGGTGTAGCCCAGGGACTCAGTCACCTTTCCACAAGAATGAAGGATGTCATTGACTCAGAGGTCCCTGCCATGTTTCATGAACATGAGCTAAACATGCACAGGCAATTTGATGCTGTTCGCAACAGGCAGTACCGTCATGCAAACTTTATTGTCAGTCGCGTTCAGGCCAATACTAATGCAAATAACCTCCTGCTGAAGATTGCCAGGGCTTCAAGGAAAAGGCAACGTGCTATGGCTGACTCTGTTGAACAAATTGCAAGGCATTTTCAGGCACGTTCATCCAAACGTCTGCGTAGCCAGGATGAACGTGAGGGGGAGAAAGATACAACACTCAACCTTGCATCTGCTAAACAAGGCTCATCATCAACTAACACCACCATTACACCTGTTCCTCTCCAAGTCATCACACCTGTTATAATACCTGATGATGAGGATAATACTCAGGGGGAGCAACAAACTCAAGATGGAGCTGACTCATCAAAGTCCCTGGTTTTGGTTAACACCAGCGAGCCTGGGGATGATGATGAACCAGCTGCCAAGAAGCTAAAATTCACTGTTAGCTCCCTTCCCAAAGCAATTCAAACTCAGGCTCAAACAGCGTTTATCAGAAGAGCTGATGTTTTGAAAAACATAAGTGTGGAGTCCTCTGTCTCGAAGAAAGGAAAGGAGATAGTTTTGGTTGACACAGACACCAAACTCAAGAAGATAGTTGCGATGCTTGAGACAGGAGGATCCACCATAGACCTTTCCCAATTCTCAACCTTTACACCTTCCAATGAGATTCCTTTAACCCCTGAAGAAATAGAGAAACAGGCTGAGGAATTTAAAAGATTAAATGAACTCAAGACAGCCAAAGATTTGAATGAAGCTACTCTGAGGAAGATGACACCACCTGAAAGAGAAAAGCAAAAACAAAGGTTGAGGGAAATGGAAGCAAAACGCGCTGAGGCACTAAAGAAAGTCAAAGCTGACTATGATGCCTGCGTTAACAACAGATATGCCCCTGACAAGATAACCAAGTTCAAATATACCATTCATAAATCCACAAACACCCCACGGATGATCTTATGGAGGGATAACCAACCAGGAAATATGAATGTGTTTGACAACTTCAGGCTAAAGACACTTGTGTTATCAGAATGGTTCGAACTTGAAGCCTTAGCTGCCAAAAGAAATGGACAAGCTAATTTTCTTCTGCTGAAAACTATTAAGGCCAAGTTTACCTGGATCAAAGAAACAGCTGCCAAACTCAAGATTGATCCCCCACCACAGCTTTTTGAACAAGAACCCCCAAAGACTGGCAACAAAAGAAGAAGAACTTCTCAACTTATTAACGAAACTTTTGTTACTGATGATGTTCAAGTGGATGGCATGCACAGGGAGATCCTTCCTAATGGTATTGTTGGCCCAATTGATGGTCAGACATACACAGAGCCTGAAATGGCATTCATGAACAGGGCTTGCCAGTATGCATTTCAAAGAGAAGATGAGTTGTGCTTAGCTTGAACAATTCAGCTACTTTGTCACAAGAAGTCACTCAAGATCAACACAGAGTATTCCAAGAAGTTTGCAAAGACTTTGCAGGATGAACTAGATAACAAATTGGACATGGCTGAAGCTGAAGAAAGGATTAAAATGATGACTATTGAAGATGTTTACAGCCTATTTTTACCTTCACTGTTTATTTTACTTATGTAATACACTTGTAATTTTTCTTTAAGTATTAATAAAATCATGAGGTATGTTTGTTTAGATCTGTTATGAGTAAAAAGAAGTTGTTAACTCACTTACCTTAACTTAGTTAGATCTAGCAATATTTATGTTTAAATAGGGGGAGATTGTTGGGAATCTAAACTTGTTAGATTCCCTGATCATAGATTTAAACATAACTAGGCTGTTAGATAGTCCCTTGCCTGTGCCTAGGAGGCAGGCAAGTTTCGCAAGACTCACAGAGATCCAAGTCTCTGTGAGCAACCTCAGAGGAGTCCATGTCAGAGACATTGTCAAGGAAGTCAAATATTACTTGAAGACATACTCATTGGTTGTGATGGATAACAGCCAAGATGTATCAGGGACTCTGAGAGGTTGAGGGTTAACAGGGGTGGCAATACCCTGTTAACACTCAGCATACTTTGGACATGCCATTTGTGTGTTCGAGACTATGAAGAAAAAGGAAACTTTTTTGACAACTGTTTCCTTAAAGCATAATGGAAGACTACCAAGAATAGAAGGACATCATGTGACTGATGTGAGAACTTGGAAAAGCTTGTGTAGTCACCATCAAGTACTATTTAGGTCAATCTCGTAACACTATAAATAGGATGTGTATCCATGCATTAATGTTCAACACTTTGAGATATTCATAACATTATTGCATATAACTTAATGAATCAAACAGCTACGACTATATTCATAAGTTAGGGTTTATAGTTGTTCAAAGTGTGCACAACACATTGTCATCAAATGGTGTTATCCATAACACTTGTAATTCTTTATTATACAATAATAAGATTACGTTTGAAAAGTAATACCTTGTGTTGATTAAGTTAAGATTAGGGTTTCTTGCATTGATTAGGGACTTTCATTAATAAATTAGCTACATTATTATCTGTATGAATCTTCAAGACCTGAATAAGCTTTTTTTTCATAAGCATCTCTTATAAAGTGATGTCTTATCTCAATGTGCTTGGTCTTGGAGTGAAAGACTGGATTCTTGACAATGCAAATAGTACTTTCATTATCAATGTAGATCTTGGTGTTCATGAAGTTGAAACCATAGTCTAACAACTGATTTTGAATCCAAAAGTACTTGTCCACATCAATGAGAAGCAGCTACATATTCAGCTTCAGTTGTAGAAGTAACAACAATGGTTTTCTTCTTACATTGCCATGATATGAGTCTTCTGCCTAGGAATTGACAACCTCCTCTTGTGGATTTTCTATCATGATTAGCTCCAGCGTAATCACTATCTGAGTACGTTTCCAAATCAAATGTTGAATCTCTAGGATACCATAATCCTAAATTAGTTCTACTTTTAAGATACTTAAAAATCCTTTTCACAACATGTAGATGTGACACCTTTGGATTAACTTGAAACCTTGAACAGGCACACACATCAAACATAATATCTGGTCTTGAAGTAGTAAGATACATCAATGAACCAATCATTGATCTATATAGGTGAATATCAACATTTTCACCATGTTCATCTTTTGACAAAGATTTCTTAGCTTCAAAAGATGTGCTTGTACTCCTAGTATCCATACATGAAAATTTCTTTAAGACTTCAGCAACATATTTATCTTGGCTGATAAATATTCCATCCTTCCTCTGTTTGACTTGTAGTCTTAAAAAGAAGGTAAGTTCTCCCATAGAACTCATCTGAAATCTTCCTTTCATTAAAGCTTCAAACTCTTTACACCATGATTTCTTGGTTGAACCAAAAATAATGTCATCAACATAAACTTGAACTAGGATGATATCCTTAGCATTCTTTTTGATGAAGAGAGTTTTGTCAATGGTCCCTCTCCTATATCTATGTTCCAAAATAAAATTGTCAAAAGTTGCATACCAAGCCCTTGGAGCTTGATGTAGACCATAAAGAGCTTTAATGACTTTGTAGACTCTGTTGGGGAATTTAGGATCTACAAAATCTGGAGGTTGTGAAACATATACCTCCTCAGAAATATTACCATAAAGAAAGGCACTTTTCACATCCATCTGATAGACTATAAAACCCATATATGATGCAAAAGCCAAAAATAACCTAATGGCTTCTATTCTTGCCACTGGTGCAAAAACCTCATCATAGTCTATCCCTTCTTCTTGTCTATAGCCTTGAGCAACAAGCCTTGCCTTGTTCCTCACAACAATACCTATTTCATCCTTTTTATTCCTGAAAACCCACCTAGTACCAATAACTCTTTTTCCAGAGGGAAGATCCACAAGAATCCAAACCTTTTGTAGTTCAAATTGCATTAGTTCTTCTTGCATGGCATCTACCCAACTTTCTTTATCGAGAGCTTGAGAAATGTTCTTAGGCTCTACTTGTGATAAGAAACAAGCAAACAAACAATGTTGAGTATCCTAATGATTAGTTCTCTGATGTTGTTTGACATATCTCACAAGTGCATGAGTTTCAGTATTAGCTTGAAGTTGTCTTCTGGTTTGCACAACAGTCTTTGGGTCTCCAATAATTTAAGTTGGAGGATGATTGTTGTTGACTTTATGAGTGGGAATAGAACTGACTTGTATTACAGTTTCCAAATTATTGAAATCAGTTACTGCACCCTGCTCATCATAGGAAGCTTTGGATAAGATCCCTTTATTTGGACTAGTATAAGCATCTTCAATATCCATTGCTTGTAAAACATCTTCTAATGAATCAACAGACTTTGCAGAATTTGGCTTAGCAGTACTTGCAGATGAAGTACCGCTAGGTTGAATATGTACTGCTGAGTATTGTGATTCCAAAGATTCTTCTCCTGAATGCTTATTAGAAGTTGTAGCATTCTTCTCTTGATCTTGAAGCCTCTGAAGCTCTTGTGAGGCTTGATCATCATTAGATGGCATTGGTTGCTTCTGTTGGGGGCTGGCAACCATAGGATAAATAGTAGGCATCTGGGTACATAAATACGAACATCATCATCTTGAGAATCTGATGAAGAAGGTCCTTCTTGAGTACCTAACTTTGTTGTACCAGTCTCTTTACCTGCATTGTTAGTTTGACAATCTTTTTGCATAGAATAGTAATCCATGGAGTTAGTTAGATAATCCAAATCAAACATCCAAGCATAACCTATTCTTGGGACATTGGGCTTATTTTATAAGAAATTAACATGGGCATTTTCTTCAACTTTTCTAGATGCCAAGTTATAAACTCTATATGCTTTACTCTACAAAGAATATCCTACTAGATATCCTGGATCAGATTTTCCATCAAACTTCTCCAATTAATCAAGAGTATTCAAAATAGACACATGACACCCAAAAGTTTTCAAATGACTTATGGTTGGCTTAACACCAGTCAAAAGTTCATAAGGTGTTTTGTTTTGAGGCTTGGTCACTAAGACTCTGTTTAACACATAACATGCAGTATTGATTGCTTCTGCCCAAAAGGTATTTGGCAAAAAAGAATCAGCTAGCAAAGTCCTAGCATCCTCAATTAGTGTCCTATTTTTCCTTTCAGCTACTCCATTTTGTTATAGGGTCCTAAGATTGCTAAATTGTCTCTTGATTCCTTTAGACCTACAGAATTCATCAAATTCAGCATTCTTAAATTTTGTCCCATTATCTGTCCTAATGATCAAGACTTGTTCAATGAACTGTTTTTCAACTAAAGTGATAAAGTCTTTGAGTAATTCATTGGTTTCATTCTTATGTGCTAAAAAGAAAACCCAACTGAATCTACTAAAATCATCAGTTATAACTATGCAAAATGTCTTATGGCTAATACTCCTAACAGAAACTGGACCAAACAAATCCATATGCAAGAGTTGAAAAGGTTTAGTCACAGAATTGACAGTCTTGGTATTACAAGAGGCTCTATGTTGTTTAACTTTTTGACAAGCAATACATGTGAAATCATTTTGAAAAGATTTGTTAGGTAACCCTCTAACCAAATTTCCATGAACCAATCTATTAAGGTTCTTGAAATTCACATTACCTAACTTCCTATGCCATAAATTAGACTCGTCATTAGAAGCTTTAGCCAACAAACATTTAATGCCACCTGCTGGAGTAATAGTTTGAAGATTGAAGGTGTACATATTTTCTTGCCTGGGTACCTTAAGCAGTACTTGAGATTCCATTGGCATCTCAAATTCTTTGGAAAGCACCAAGTAGTCAATATCTATAAAGAGCACTTTGTTCTTTTTATCACACATTTGTGATACATAAAAGAGATTGAACTCATTCAATTCTTTTACAAAGAACACATCTTGAAATTCCAACTTTCCTGTATTGATTTTTCCTTTTCCAGTGATCCTGCCTTTACTACCACCAAAGACTACTGGTCCACCTCTGAATTCTTCAAATTCAAGGAAATCTATGTTCCCTGTCATGTGCCTTGATCATCCACTATCTATAATACCTTTATCTTTCAATTCATCAATTAGATGCCCTTGCACATACACAAAACTCATTAGTTTTTAACAGGGACCCAAGCCACATTGGCTTGAATCTCGTAGGACCTACATACTTATGAGTTTGATAAGTAGTTTTTCCCATAAGACTACACACACTGTTATATTTCATGGTTCCATTTATATAGTCAAAAACATAAGATGCTTCATTATTTCTAAACCTTTTTTACTTAACTACCATAGTAGTAGTACTTGGTTGAACACATGACTTTTGTCCTTTAGGGACCCACATTTGCACTGGTTTGTTATGAGACTTACTTCTAGGTGTTTTGACACTCTCAAATAAACTTCTAGAAGATTTGTAGGACACTGGTTTGATAGACTTTTGACCAGCAGTATTTGCTTTTGGTCTAGCAGTACTTGTAGTTCTAGGCTTGCTGGTACTTGGCTTGCTAGACTTTAAAGGTACTAGACCTTGTTTCATAAGTACTGTTCTGGGAACAAAGTCATTGGTATTGAGAGGGTGATTGACCTTATTAATCTTATGAGGCTTATTTACCCTCTGAGTATGATCAAACTTAGGTTTGCCATCTCTAGGTCCCATTTGTCTTTTTACCTGTGCATCTTTCTCATTACCTTTCTTTGTGACCTTTTGTGCAGCCTTCTGTTTTGCAATTTTATCTTCATGTAAAGTGCAATCTTTGATAAAGTGATTTAGACTACCACAAACATAACATCCTTTTCTTCTCAAAGAAGACCCAAAAGGTTGTTCTGACTTAGTGTTCTTAAAACCTAGTCCACCCCTCTTGGTATTACCATTATGTTTTGCGTTATTATCCATTGCCTTACTAGGAGTTTTTACCTACTTAGGAGCAGAACTAGTTGTAGACACATGTCCTTCAGGCACAAAGGTGCTCATAAAAGGTGGATAAATAATGTTTTTGGTCACAACAGGTTTATCTTGAGACAAGGTACTAGAGTTCAACTCTGAATCATTTGACTTAATATCAATAGCAGCTTTTGACTCATCTAACTCTATACCTATATCATTGTTAGGGAGCATGAAAATTCCTGATAAAGGTGGAGGAACTGCCTTCATTCCTTCAGCATACCTATCATTTTCAGGAGTATCAACTAACTCGTTAGAACTATCAAAAATTCTCTTTGATAAGTCCTTATCAGTTAGGGTTATTCCAGGTTGGTCCTCTATTATAACCTAGGCCTATTTTATCATAATACCCCATTTGTGAATTAATCAACTTTTCCATACCTTTTAAGGATTTTTGCCATTGATTAATCACTTCCTTTTCATTAAAAAGACTAGCTTTTAAAACTTCATTTTCTCTTATTTTCATAAGTTGTTTTTCAAAAACTTTAATTGTCACATCTTTTTCTCTCATTTGAAGAGTTGAAATTCTAATTTTCTCTTCATAGTTTTGTTGGCCCTTTTTATACAAAACTATATTTGCTTCTAACTTAGCAACACCTTTTTTAAAAGCATTTGCTTCTATAGTACATGTGTTTACTTTTTGATTCCGTTCATCAAGTTCAACTTTTAGACTATTAAACTTAAGAACACAATCTTTAGAACAAGGATGTACCTTAGTATCTTCATGAGAGAGAGCCATCAAAACAAGCTCTTCTTCTTCTCCCTCTTCAGCCCAGTTAACCACTCCATCTACAGTTACCAATGCATTAGTTCCTTTGGGACTTCTGCTATCTCCTTTTGAAAATCTTTCAAAGACTCTTGGACTGGTTCTATAGTTGTTCTTGGACTTTTAACTTCTTCTATCAGCCTTATCCTTATTGCATTCCCTTGTAAAGTATCCATTCCTTCCACAGTTATAGCATTCAAGTTTGGATTTGTCATATCCTAATGGTTCATTAGGATCAACACTCATCTTCCTTCCAGTCTTTTTGTAGAACCTATTGGATCTTACAAAGATCATAGCAGCTTGCCATTTGAGATCCATCTCTTCAACATCAGCATCATCCATTTGGAATAAGTCATTGAGGGTTAACCTTGGTCTGTTGTCTTGTCCAGCAAAGAATGAGAAGGCATCATTGTCACTAAACAGTGATGTGGATCTTCCTTGTGAATTCTGAGATGTTAATGGACTGCATTCAGTACCTTAAGAATAAGTACTGCTTGTTAGTCCTCCAGCGGTATTTTGGAAGTAAGTACCACTGCTTGATAGCAGTATTTTGGAAGTAAGTACCACTGCTTGATCCTCCAGCGGTATTTTGAGAGTAAAGACCGATGTTTCCTTCTGACACAAAAGCTAAGTTAGACTTTGTTGTTGTTGTTGCTTTGGTTACTTCAATACCTTTAACATCTAGCTCATAAACTCTAAGATTGTTCTAGAGATGATCAAAAGGAGTTGTATCCAGATCATCCCTTGTGATGAAGTGCATAGCCATTGCTTTCCATTCTTGTGGAACACTACTTAAGAATTTTAGATTGGCTTCTTCATTAGGAATTACTAGTCCATAACCACTATGGATTCCTTCTATATTGGAAATTGATAAGTTATCAAATTCTTGTTTCAAAACAATCTTCTTCATCTTTTTAGATTTGTCATTGCCTCCAAATCTAAGTTTGATGGCATCCCACATAGCCTTTGCATCGTTGTAGTGATGAAAGCTAGGTTGAATGTCTTCTGAAAGTGCCATAGCCAAAGCAGTTATGGCCTTTCTTTCGCTGATCTCTGCTTGTACCTGTTCAGCAGTGATAGCAGGTAAAGCATAACATGTACTATCAAGTAACCAATGCAACTTCTTAGGAGTATTTCCATTCTTGATAACCTGCCACAAAGTGTGATCTGTGTGGTTCAAGTAATGTTTCATCTGCATTGCCCATGTCTTATAGTTATCACTTTTGAGAATAGGGAGTTTAACAGCAAAGAGAGTATGGGAAGAAGGTGTAGTTGTATGAGTAACTACAACATCTATGGCTTGTGCACCTTGTGGAGGTGCAGGATACACAACTTGAGGTTGTCCCTGTGGTATGGGATTAGGATTTGAAATTTCTTCCAAGTGAGAGTCATCACCGGCTTGAGACATTGATTTTGGTGTGAGTGGGGATTTTGGTTTGTGTTCTTCTTATTCAGAGTTTCCCAACAAGCTCTGATACCACTTGTTGATCCCTTTGAATGGATCCATATTCTGTTAAGAATTTGTACAATAGTTTGTAATCAAACTAGAGCACTTGAGAACTCTTACTCAACCAAATAAGTTATGCGGAATCTAACTTATAAAGCAAAAAAGAACATAATTACTTTTAACTATTCGATTCTCTATTAATTGACTTTCAATGAGGTACAATAAACTCATCATACCTATGTTCCTTTTATAGAGTAAGGAACCCTAGAAACCTTAGAATATTCTATATGATAAGTATATCACACACGATATCTTATCAATATTCTAAACTATTAAGTATATCACATAACATATACTCTAACTATAACTATGAAATATCTTTTCTAATAATATATTCGTCCTAATCAATATAGCAGTACTTACAATATAACTAACAGTACTTGCTATGTACCGTGTTAACACTAACGGTACTTGCCAACAATAACAGTACTTGTACTTATATTAACGATACTTGGTAATTTACAAATAATTCCCAACACATTATCATATATGGCTTAATTTATCAAAACCATCATGACATAATACCAAGGAAGTTAAACCATATGAACAAGACGTTGTACCAGATATCAATGGATTACAAAATCATCCATATACGTCAAACTCCATTAGGAGATTACAAGGAAAAAACAAACAATACATTTTTAACGTAAAATAAAAATTCATGAGCTTCTTCATTAAGCTTCTTGGCCTTTTGGATGCTTGTAATGTTCAACATGTCTTGTAAACAGCCTTCTCTACACAAATAAGAAGATTTTAATTCAATTTTCAAGCGCATAATCATATATGGTGTATTTTATCATATATGATATTTTAGCTTATATCATATATGATATTTTAGCTTATATCATATATGATAAAATATATCATATATGATATTTCACTAACACGTCATACGAAATTTGTGTAACGAGATTAAGCCATAAAACATTATAATTCATGAAAATAAGCTAATAAGTTAGCTTAAAATTCATCATAATAAAGATGATGATAATTTATAAGCTTATTCACATTAATCATTTAATAAGTTACCTTATCATTCGACATGTTAAACTCACGTAATTTCTCAAATAAGCTATAAGATAATAAGATGAATTACAAGCTTATTCACATCGAATAAGATAAAGAAATATGAATAAAAACATATCGAATGAACTTTACCTTATTTACGAAGGAGATGATGGATCTACGATGGTGATGATCGATGGATTTGATGTTTGTGGTGATATTAAGATCTGAAGATGTGTACGTGTGTGTTTTTGTGTGAGTTTTAGAGAGAAGAAGAAAAGAAAACATCGATCTAAAGATCTGGTATGTGCAAGTGGGAGGGGTAAAATGACAAAAATACCCCTCCGCCCTTTTTAATTAAAAAATAAGGATTAATATGAGCCTTTGATGAAGATTAGATGGAAGGTGGGGATTGGTCCCCTTGTATCCAAGGGATAAAAGGTATCCAATATAACACTTCTCTTATAAAATAATAATAATAATATTTTATTGATATTTTATTTTGTTTATCATTAGTGATAATCAGTTTTGTTATATTTATAAATTTAGTTTTTTTGTTGTTTTTTATAACTTGTATATATTTTGGCAAAAATAGTTCTTTGGTATTTTTTTTAATCTTAACTAATAAATAGTTAAGGCTTAACAATGATACAAATTAAGAGGTTGTTTGTTTTTTCTAAAAATCTTTGATTGATGTCTAATCTCTTATTCGGTCAGATGATGGTTACTTTGAGGTGTTTGTTTTATTTAAGGTTTTAGATATGGAACCTCGCAAAAAGCCTCTGATTTTTATAGAGATTATAGATATCGTATTAGCTCTGAAAGGGACAATTAAAAAAAAAGAAAAAATATCACAGCCACCTTTCATACTTCAGTCCTTATCCTTCATATTTGTCTTGATTTTCATTAATAATATACTAAAGTAAGTCAACGTATGTTACTAGATATTCTTTTCGTTGTGTTTTTATTATTGTTTAATTTCATTTTATGAATTTTATGTTTTATAAAGAACAATATATAAGTTTATTTAATGTATAATGAGTTAGGAATTCGAGTTTGAACCGGTGACGATCGATTACGGTTAGTTTTACCATGAAAGTGTTGTTTTTTTTATTCAAATATTTCGTAAAAAGTGTTAGTTGTTTGACTCATACTCCTAAAGGCACTTTAGTAATTTTGTTATGTAAGGGCAGTTTGATAATTTTGCTTCACTGGTTTCTTTAGCATCAGGAAATGTATATGTCGGTTTGTAATATATATATATATATATATATATATATATATATATATATATATATATATATATATATATATATATATATATATATATATATATATATATATATATATATATATATATATATATATATATATATATATATATATATATGTACTCTTTGTTTCTATGTAACACACTTTTGAATAATAAATAGCAGCAACTTTGTTACTCCCAAACACCGCTTCTGATGATTTGATCATGTTGTTGCTTTTGTTGATGTTTTATCTTTGTTTGCTGAACTTTTGCTACTGGATTTGCACTTGGTAATCAGCCTAGATCCTAACAAATTGGCATCAGAGCTGGTTGGTTGATCAGTTTGGAGCAATCTTTTGTTTTGGGTTATTGCATCATTTGAATTTGTTAGGATGCATCCATTTTGGTGGCTTGCTAATTCGATTACAAAGATATCCCGGTTTATGATTTTGGGATTTTCTTTTGTTCAATCATTTGTTGCTCTTGTTTGTTAGTTTGAAGGGGTTATTGATGTGGGAATTGGGATAATCACTTTGTAAGAATCTATATTTTGTTGGAGGTTTTTTTTGTTACATCGGAACTTTAGTAAAACTCCTATTAGAAAACCCTTTTGAATAATCATGTCCTATCAACCATCATCATCAGTTAGTGTTGTTGAGAGGTTCAATGGCAAAAGCAATTTCAGTTTGTGGCGAGTTAATGTTCGAGCCTTATTGAAACAACAAGGTATTTGGGTACCTCTAGCCGGACTCAAACCGGCTGATATGACTGAGGGTAAATACAATACACTAGATGAAAAGGCCCATTCTACTATTTTGTTATCTTTATTGGATGAGGTTCTTTATGAGGTTG
The DNA here is from genome assembly GCA_025667525.1 of Glebionis coronaria. Lineage (NCBI taxonomy): Eukaryota > Viridiplantae > Streptophyta > Magnoliopsida > Asterales > Asteraceae > Glebionis > Glebionis coronaria. The sequence continues at coordinate 94,479,282 of CM046876.1, read as the reverse complement.
CGGATGAGGAAACGGCTGTCGGTGTGTGGAAGAAGCTAGAAAAGCTTTATATGACCAAGTCGTTGACGAATAAATTGTTATTGAAGCAGCGTTTGTTTTCACTTAGAATCAAAAAGGGGTCAGCTTTAAAAGATCATCTTTATGTGTAAAACTCAATCTTGATGGATTTGAAAAATGTTGACGTCAAGATTGATGATGAAGATGTTGCTCTTATTCTACTTGTTTCGTTACCTCCCTTATACGAGAATTTGTGAATTCCTTTGTTGTTGGTAAAGAAAATATTACATTGAAAGATGTTCGATCCAGTTTGCATTCCCGAGAACTTCGTCACCAAGCATCGGGAACTTTGGAATCTCAACCCATTGGCTTAACAGTTACGGGGCATCAGGATAGAGGTAGACACCGAACACAAAGAGGCAAAGGAAAAGTTAGATATAAAGATAGATCGAAGTCGAGACCTCGAGGGTCAAATCCTTGAGATACTAGTCATTATTGCCATGAGGAAGGCCATTGGAAGTTCAATTGCCCGAAACTAAAGGAGAAAGGCCAGGTTGTCGAGGTTGCTAAAGATGACTCGGGTTCGAAACCTGATGTGGTATTGTCGATTGTTGGATATAAAGGTACACCATTTGCTTGGATCATTACATCTACTTGTTTTTTTCATATGAGTCCCAATCGAGATTGGTTTGTGACATATGAAGAGTTTGATGACGGGCATGTCTTTTTGGGAAATGATTCACCATGCAAAGTTTTTGGCATCAAAACAATTCAAAATCTGATGCATGATGGAGTTTTTAGAACATTCACTGATGTTCGTCATGTTCCATATCTTAAGAAAAAATTTATCTCGCTAGGTGTGTTCGACTCGAAAGGTTTCAAATACACTAGTTAGAATGGTGTACTTCGTGTTTCGAAAGGAGCTTTGGTGGTTATGAAGGCAACTAAAGGTACTTCTTCTCTTTACACTTTACAAGGTGAAACTATCACAAGTTCTGCTTCCGTCTCAGAAAAGTAACTCGGGTTTGACGAGGTTATGGCATATTCATCTTGGTCACATTAGTGAGAAAAGCATGGTCATATTGAGTAAGCGGTGACTACTTGACAACCACAAGGTTGCTAACTAGGAGTTTTGTGAGCACTATGTTATGGGAAAACAAAAGCGAGTGAGTTTCTCGAAAGCAATTCATCAAACAAAAGGTACTCTCGATTATCTTCATGCTGATTGTTGGGGACCTTATCGAGTACCTTCTCTCGGTGGTTCTTAGTATTTTCTCCCAATCATTGACGATTTCTCAAGAATGACGTGGGTGTTTATGATGAAGCACAAGAGTCAGACGTTTGAGAAATTTAAGAATTGCAAGATTTTGATTGAAAACCAAACTAGAAGGAAGATTAAGCGTTCTGGAAAGGGGAGGAAGTTTCTAAACAGGTGGAGCACGTTGTTCCGGAAGACATGGACCACGTTGTTACTTCACCAAATGATCCACCTAATTCGACGCACATGGAACGCGAACAAGATATGTCTATAACCCATGATAGACCTCGTAGGGATGAAAAAGCTCCTACTCATTTTGGTTTTGAGGACTATGTCGCATACGCATTGCAAGTAGCGGAAGAGATTGAGTCCTTTGAACCGGCTACTTATTGAGAAGTTATTACTTCTAAATAATCTGATATGTAGAGTGCGTCTATGGTTGAAGAGATGGAATCTCTTCATAAGAACAATACATGGGAATTGGTGAAACTTCCTAAAGGAAGAAAAGTTGTTGATAGCAAGTGGGTTTTCAAAAAATAAAATAGGCTTACCAAGCTCAAATATTCGATTCAATGCACGTTTGGTGGCGAAGGGATATAGCCAAAAGGAGGGAATCGACTACAATGAGATTTTCAGTCATACATCTATTCGTGTGTTACTATCCTAGTAGCACATCACGATTTAGAGTTGGAACAATTGGATGTAAAGACGGCATTTTTTCACGGTGACCTTGAGGAAGAAATTTATATGAGCCAACCCAAGGGCTTCGTTATTCAAGAAAAAGAAGATTATGTTTGTAAGCTCCGAAAATCTCTATATGGTTTGAAACATTTGCCTAGACAGTGGTATAAGAAATTTGATAGCTTTATGGTAAAGCATGGTTTTAGTATAAGTGCTTATGATTGTTGTGTCTATCATAAAAAGGCAACGTCAGGATCATTTATCTACTTGCTCTTGTATGTTGATATGCTCAAAGCGGCTAAAGATATGAAGGAGGTTGAGAAGTTGAAGACTCTTCTCAACACAGAATTTGACATGAAAGATTTGGGAGCAGCTCGAAAGATTTTGGGCATGGAAATAATTCGAGACCGAAAACATGGTAAGATTTTCTTATCACAAAACGATTACATCGAGAAGATCATTTCTCGTTTTGGCATGAGTTCGGAAAAATAGGAAAATACTCATTCCTCGGCCAATTTTCGTCTATCTACTGCTTATGCACCTCAAAGTGAAGCAGAGATGGAATGTATGTCCCGAATACCCTATGCTAGTGTTGTTGGAAGTTTGATGTATGCTATGGTTTGCACTAGGCCGGATATAGCTTACGAGATGAGTGTTGTGTCACGATATATGGCTCATCCTGGAAAAGAGCATTGGAATGCGGTGAAACACATTTTTCGTTATTTGAAAGGGACATCTGATGTTGGCCTCATTTACGGTGGTGAACGTGAATATTTGGTTGTCGGATACTTAGATTCGGATTATGTTGCTGATCTTGATGCTAGAAGATCCTCGACTGGTTATGTATTCACTATTGGGAATTCGGTTGTAGGTTGGAAAGCTACATTACAACCATCAGTTGCTTTATCTACTACCGAAGTCGAGTACATGGCATTAACTGAAGCAGCAAAAGAAGGAATTTGGTTGAAAGGTTTGATTAAAGATCTTGGTTTCCCGCAAGATCAAGTGACCGTGTTTTGAGATAGCATGAGTGCTATTTGTTTGGCTAAAGACCAAGTACACCATGACCAGACTAAACACATAGATGTTCATTTTCACTTTATTCGTTCTGAAAGAAGAATCAAAGTGAAGAAGATTGGCAACAAAGACAATCCTGGTGATGTGTTCACTAAACCGGTTCCTTTGAGCAAGTTTTGCCACTGTTTGGATTTGCTCAATATCGATAACTGAAAATATGGTGTTACTTAGGAGTCGAAGTTAAGGTAGAGATTGTTAGTTGTTTGACTCATACTCCTAAGGGCAATCTAGTAATTTTGTTATGTAAGGGTTGTTTGGTAATTTTGTTTCAATGGTTTTTTTGGCATCAGAAATTGTGTATGTGGTCTGTAATATATATGTGTACTATTTTGTTTCTATGTAACACACTTTTGAATAATAAATAGCAGCATCTTTGTTACTTCCACACACCTTTTCTGATGATTTGATCTTGTTGCTTTTGCTGATGTTTTATCTTTGTTTGGTGAACATTTGCTACTAAATTTGCACTTAGTAATCAGCCTAGATTCTAACAAAACAAACCGTCTAAAATAATTTAAAATCAAATATTTAAACCATTTTTATATTCAGAAGTAATATTCAGATTTAAACATTAAACCTCTTAAAAAACAAACATTTGAACCACTTTTTATATTCAGAAATGATATTCAGATCTAAAAATCAAACCTCTTAAAATAAACAAACAGCACCTTAACTTTGGTTCTTAAAAGCTCAGTTTTAAATTATTTTTTTAAATCAAACCCAAACCAAAAGTTCTGTTTGAAAATAGGTATTATTTTTTTTACTTTTTTTATTTTTGGTTTTTTATTTCAGGGCATCTTTTTCTAGAAGTTTGAGGTTATTTTAGTAAATAATCACTACATGAATTTGGAAACTGATTTTTTATTTTGAGCATCATGAATTTAGAAACTGACATCATAAAATCGACAAAAACGTAAACAAATTAACGCAAACATAAAAAAATGCAAACTGAAAAGTCTAAACTTCAATAGTATCCGTATAAAGGTTTAAAGATCCATAACAAGAAGTCAACAACCCACTATGTTCAGTCAAATATAACATGGTCACCACAAACATATCAAATTCGAATACTTGGCAACATGCCATTCTTTCAATATCTTCTCAATCCACTATATGCTTAACCCCAACCGACCATTGGGTGTGTATACTTGTGACGGGCTCCGTAAGTGAGACATCAGAAGATATTTGTGTCAAGTTCAAACATATATGTGTCCTTTAACCCAGCTTGAGTGACGCAAATGACTTGGCGAGTTCAATTGCATCATCCACACACGTTATCTTGGGTCCCTGAAAAGAAAAACGTCGTATCATAATGAGCTACAGAGTATAGAAAGGTTTAAGGTGGTCTTTTTTGCTCGACTACTAGCTTCACATGTTCTACTATTTCTTTTACATATGAGTCAATTTGTAACCTGTAATCTTTAAATTACTATGATGTACAAAGCTAAGATCAGTTCCGGTTGTTTAAGAGCAGTTCCGGTTGTTTAAGAGCAGTCCCGGTCGTTTTCACCGACTGCTTCTAAACTTTTTAAACTCCATTTAAAATTTTGTTCCAATGTAAACCTTTTAAAAAAGTTTTCCAGGTAACCAACCTGCCCATCTCAAATACAATGTAACAAGGATAATCAAAATCACCATACCTGGCCTTGCGCAAGACCGCCTTTCCCACCACCACCTTTGCCTTCTAACGGAATTAATGCTTCCTTCAGCCACTCTACAACCTTCAGTTTGATTTGCTCAGGCACACCCGCACAAACATACGCCTTCTTGGATTGTTCATCAGTGCTAAAAACCATCACGGGCAAACCCTGCAAACCCGCCAATACAAGTTCAGAAAATAAGGGAATAAAGGAAATAACATAACTGGTCCATGTAGTTTTTATAAAACTACAGAAATGATCCTCCAACAATACTACTTTCACTTTTGGCCCCACAAGTGTGTACACGCCTTTCTTCCCGATTTAATTGTTCAAGTACCTTAAAAAACTAAATTTAGGGTGTATACAAGAATTACAAACTTTGATTAACGAAAGGCCAAGTTTACCCTTAGAATGCATTTAAGATTGGGATTGAATTGAAAAACTCTCGATAAGATTAAGATATGAACTTGAATCAAAAAAAGTGGTCACGTTTTTCAGAACTAACATAGTTGTGTGAACAATAAATTTGCCACAGGGACAAACTAAATTAGTATGATTGTTTGCGAGTAACATTTACGTAGCTAGTATTGTCGAGTATTTTAATTTTGAGCTAACCACAGGAACATTTATGCAGATTCTAAAATACAAATAGAAAGATGAAAATTCTTTAACAACCTGTTCTTCTTTGACTTTAACAGCTGCCTCGCGAATAGCAGCAGTATCAGATCCTACATCAACACGGGAAATGCAGAAAGTCTTTCCCTCAGCAATGGCAGCTTCTGCTGCTGCAGTGACGGATGCAACAGCATTCCGGATGTTTTCTTCAGCAATCCTCTTTTTGTTGCTTATTACTCGAGTCTATATACATACAATACAGACTCGTCATCGTTTATGATCATTATTTAGTGACAAAATGTGTGAAAAAACGTATATTCACCGTGAAGGGTATTTTATATTTTACCTGAAGAGTGCCAAGTTCTTCCTTAAGATCGAACTTCTTTGCTGTTGGAATGGCTGCAGACTCTACTTGACCATTTAAAGAGGTGACTTTCTGAAATATAAAGTTCAGTGCAAGTCAAATATCATTAAAATAAAATATACATTTGATATCAATTGATTTCATTTATAATACAGCTTCAGTGTTTTAAATTACAGTTTGAGCAACTTTCAACCTGTACTCTTACAACTTAATAACAATTTCTTGGTTTGACCTGTTAATGATTTAACATAACCCCAATTCGGCGCGTTCAAAAGTGCTTGAGCCAAACCTCTATATAAACATGAATACAAAATGCATAATGGTAAACACTAACAAACTAGCCAACCTGCTCAAGAAGGTTTCCTTCCAAAGTTTTTGCATGAGCAACTTCTTGTTCAAGTTCAGCTGCTTTTTTAAAAGCCTCGAAAGCATATTCTGTTGTTACTGCTGTAACTCTTCGGACCCCCTTGGCAATTCCCTCCTCGGACAGAAGTGCAAATGCCCTAGCCTCTCGTGTATTGGATATATGAGTCCCTGGATAAATTCATTAAATTCAACTTAAAAACAGATGAAAGGAAAGAACTATACAAGTTACAATATTGAAAACGTAAATACCTCCACAGAGCTCTGCAGATATGGATGCCCATTCTTTATTTTCAGGATCGGCCAATAGTTCATCCACTTTTCGACCAATTGAGACAATTCTAACTGGATCAGGATACACCTGTGCCCAAAAAATAACGTTATGATCAGTTTGATGCTCAGAATTCAAACAGAGATGGCCATTCCAACCCATTTGCCAAAACAGTTCAATTGAGTTGTAACTTATTGAATGCATTAGTTATAATATTTATAGGACTATCTAGGCACGAAACATTTTGAAGATGTGTTCCAATGCTTATAATATCCTATAAGGTTTTGTTAAACATAATCTATTTAATCAGTTTGTTAAGAGAAACTTAATAATTTCAGAATCAATATAGATAAAGAGTATTTACATAACATTTTAGACGTTGACAAAAAAGGTTTTGACGTGTGGACCTGACTACCCTGGTTTGACTGTCAAAAATATTTTAGTCTTATGCATCACATAAAAGCCAGCATGAGAATTAAGAACACCTACTTCACCAAAAACAGCACGCAATCCATTCACTCGTTTTGCATCAGCAAGGCTAGCCTCCTTTGCAGAAACCTCTAATTCAGCTTTTATTTGTTCATTTACAATGGATTCAATTCTGCGAATGTCCTTTGTCGTTACAGGCTTCCCTGTAAAACAAAATATATTAATACGTTCACTGTGAAGAACTGAATAATTACTAACAAAGTAATTAAGTTACCATGGGAAAAGTCAAATCTTAATTTTTCTGGGAGAACAATGGATCCTTTTTGGTCGATGTGGTCCCCAAGTACTTCCTGAAAATAGAAAGTGATAGATTAGATTACAAGAATATTCAATTATGGCGGAGATACGATATAGAAATTGACATTTTTGGATTACCCTGAGAGCAAAATTTAACATGTGTGTACAGGTATGGTTGGGAGCGATGCGTTGACGCCTTCCATAATCAACCTACACGGGATTTACAAAAAAGGTTATACATAAAATTTAAAACCAGAAGTGTTAGATTTTTTACATATGTCAGATACTTACCTGGCAGCTTACTTCATCGCCAACATGGAACTTTGTAGATTCTCCAGTAATTTGACCAAGATGAATCACAAAACCACCGTAAACTTGAACATTAGAAACCTCGAATAATCCAGAGGGGCCTTCAAGTAGTCCAGTATCAAATATCTGGATTCACAGTGAAGCTTTGTCAGACTTTAAAGCATGTGCTTCAGAGCCAAAAACTGTTTATACTTCATGAGCTTGTAAACTTCGTATTAAGATAATGAGTATTCGACGAATTTAAGCACATCATCAGTTACTCTTTTAATTTCATCTATTAGCAAATGTTCCCAGACAAGATGCTATGAACACAGCGTTTGTGAACATTTTAAGTGGAAGTGTTTGAGTGCATAGTTCATCATCTGTTTCAGACAATTTACTTTAATGTAACAATAGTATTTGACGGGCCCAGCACTAACCTGACCACCTTGCTCAGCATAGAAACTTGTGCTCTCAAGAATTATACCCACATCAACACCAGCCTCAGCATGTTCCACATACTCACTACCCGTGTAAATGCCTTTTATCACACTTTTGTGGTCCTGAAATTGCTCAAGAAAATCAGGAATTTACTGCATAAATCATCAACACGACTTCAAAATATTTTGAATTTGGCAATAGAAAGAAACACATATGGTGAACGCAGACACATTGCACAATAAACTTACCAATAACTACCAAAAAACAAACTTGGTTGCAAGTATGCAAAATACATGAGTAAAAAATCCCACATACATACCTCAAACAACTTAAATTTGAAACTATCATTCGTTGTAGCCACCCCTCTCTTATGTAGTGTTGAGGTCGCATCTGCATCCATCACAATCGAAACAGCAGATTGCTGTCACAATAATATGTCAGTGAAGAACTAATAGAAAACTGGCTACCCTTTTAAGTAAGACAACTATTTGTCTAGGAGTTATCTATTTATGGACATGAACCAGAGATAAATAAAGCTACACAGTTACCTTATTCTGAGCATTCCTTGATCTTTCTCTAGCTTCACTCATAGCGAGATTAAAACCCTCGACATCAACCACTAAATGTATTTCTTCTGCCATTACCTGCAAAAAGAACAACAGATTAAAATACAATAAAATTTGTTGAAAAAAGAATTGCCAAAAGAACCCTCTAGATACCTGAGTTAAATCCAATGGAAATCCAAAAGTATCCCACAACACAAATGCATCCTGAACCAAGAGATTGTTCAAAAAAAAAATCAGGGCTTTGTAAACCATAGATGGAAACAGAAGAAACACATGTTATAAAGAAACTATATATTATAAATTCAAAGAGATTGATCAGTTGGAGAATCATATGATATAAAGATCAACAAACAATTATTGAACAATAAATTATGAAAACTTCAAAAGAGCAGATGTAAATAAAAGAAAGCTTGCCTGTCCACTAATAATTTTTCCCTGATTATCTTGAGCTATCCTTTTAAACTTCTCAATTCCCTACAAAAAAAAGCACTTTAGCGTTCATCCTTTGTATAAATTTACCATCAACTTCTTTCAACTCTCTTTCTTGAGATCAATAGATACTTTTATAGGAACAATTGGTTCAAATTAGGATAGATTCATGGCAAAGATTTAATCAGTTAAAAGAGAAACACAGATTAAGCTTAAATATATTCAGAACTTCTATCATTTTTTTCTCACTTCTGCCATGTGTATATAAAGATAAGGCAGCATGAATAAAGGTCAATCTTACATGAACTAACGTCCTCCCAAAACTTGCTTCCTCTTCAGCTATAATCTCTCTAATGCGTGTCTCATGTTGCTTTAGCTCAGGAAAGACATGGCTCATGACATCGACCACAACTTTTACCAATCTGATTCCATCATAACAAAAAGTTACCAAATAAGTATAAACCCACACAATAATATTTATTACAAGAATTGAGAATCCCGTAGTAAATTATAATATGATTATGGAGAAAACATATATGCTACAATGTAAGGTGTATTATTTAATTGAAGCAATAATCGCATACATACCCGTTAAAAAATCCTGGCTTCGCGTTTAAAACTTGTCTTCCATAACGTACTGCGCGTCGAAGAATGCGCCGTAAAACATATTCACGCCCTTCATTGCCTATAAAACAAAATATTACAATTATATGTCGCAAATGATCGTGCTAGTTAATAACACAAATATACGTTCTAGATACTGTCGGTGTCAGATAGTAAAATGAAACAGAAATCATATCAACCTGGACAAGAGCCATCGGCTATGGCAAATGAAAGAGTTCGGATGTGATCAGCAACAACTCTGTATGCCATGTCAACGCCATCCTTGTCATCTGGCCCCACTTTGCCTGTATACGCTCTGGCCTTAGTTGCCTGCCAAAAATGGAGTTAAAGTAATGCATATTGAAACTGAGTCATGTAAAAGATTGAAGTGAGAGAGAACATATGTGTTATTATATTACCTCTTGAATAGCATCAAAAATAGGTAGAAAGACATCAGTATCATAGTTGCTCAACTTGTTCTGAAGAATAGATGTCAATCTTTCGAAACCCATTCCAGTATCTACGTGCTTGGCAGGGAGAGGTTTCAAAGAACCATCAGCTTCCCTGTTAAACTGCGGAATCATAATAAATAAATGCACAATCACCCATCAGAGTTACCCCGAGCAAAAGATAAAAACTATGCATGTTTACATGTCAAAACTCAAGTTATTTACCTGAATGAACACGTTATTCCAGATTTCAATCAATGTAGGGTCATCGTTGTTAACCAAATGTGCACCATCGCGACCACCAATTCTATCAAAGTGAATTTCGGTACATGGTCCGCATGGCCCAGTATCACCCATCTCCCAAAAGTTGTCCTGCCACACAATTTAACAATTGAGTCAACAAAATTAAATAACTGTTCTTGGGTCCAGAGTACTGATGTGTTCAAAAAACAGATGATCAGAAAACAGTTTAAAAATAGAAAGAACTTAGAAGAAAGCGTACTTTACAACCAAAAGGCAAAACTCGTGCAGGTGGGAGGTATTGAAGCCATAGATCTCTAGCTTCATTATCAGCGGGAAGACCCAATTTCTCATCACCACCGAAGTAAGTAGCATATATTCGATCAGATGGCAGCTTATAAACCTGTACATCAACAAGCAAGAACCAAATTAACATACTGAAGAATACTCAAAGAGCAACAACAATTGCAAAACAAGATTAATGTTAATGTCCTTACACTTGTGAGAAGCTCCCATGCCCATCCAATAGCTTCCTTCTTAAAATAATCACCAAATGACCAGTTACCGAGCATTTCAAAGAACGTGTGATGATAAGTATCTTTGCCAACATCATCAAGATCATTATGCTTTCCGCCTGCTCGGATACACTTCTGGGTGTTGCAAGCGCGAGTCAATTTGCTCAAAGAAGTATTTGGATCAGCAGTACCCAAGAAGATGGGCTTATACTGATTCATACCTGTGAATTACAAAATAACTCAAATTTAATGTCACGCCCATCACTCAATAAGTACACATTATTCAATCATTAACAATCAAAATTATCAGCTTCGAATAAATAAGATAATGAGTTCCCATACAAGAGCTAATTATCTGACTATAGTCCTTCAAGTCAAAATACTTTCAGAACACATCCAATGATTAAAAAACCGCGTAAAACCATCCCTATCAATTGCATGACCATTCTTAATAGCTTAACAGCATCATAACCAATATACTCTAGTCATGATTCGAATTTAGAGGTCAAAATTGTCTCAATTTCACCTAATAAACGTCTAAACCATTGGTATAACCATTTCTTGTAAGCTAGACCGTATCATAACCAATATACTCCTAGAGACGCAATTCGGCTTTAGAGTCCAAAACCGTCACTCTTTCACCTAATAAACACTAAACCATTGGTATAACCATTTCTTGACAGCTTTAAGAGCGTAATTAGCAATATACGCTTAGAGTCAAGAGAGGTCAAACATGTTGCTATTTCACCTGAAAATGCCCCAACCATTCATATAACCATATTCTTTAAAAAGCATAACAACATTAATTCAACTACAGAAGTCAAATTTGTTTCCTACGAATCTAACATTAATTCATTCTATATCCTTATAGTTACTACAAACTTTAGGCTATTTTTTGTAAAACCTAAAAGTAGTTGTTTGTTATGGTTGATATACAAATAAGTAACTAAAATTTGATAAAAAATTCACTTAGGCAACAAAACTTATGAAACATGACATTTTGAGGTTACTGAACCAATAAAAACGTAGACATGTAAAAGCAGTGACATTTATGTTACTTAACTTATCAAAAAATATGTGTTCAAGTTAATTGAATTAACACTGAAATTATAGAAATGGATGCTTCCTATAAGATCAGCAACTTAGATGACAATTTTAAAATTTAGGTGAACTATATTTCAAACATTAGTTACTTGTTTTACATTAACCCTTGTTTGTTATGGATATAAAGGCATTTGGTAAGTAAAAGGCAAGGTTGCAGAAATCGTAAATCGCTAGCCAGGCGGTCAATCACCGGTGTAGGTGATTGATTAATCAGATTGGCATTTCTAGCAAAATTGAGTATTTCCGGTAACTCTGACAAGTTTAAGATATTTCCAAGAATATTTTTCTTAAAAGCCAACTTGTAATAAATATAAACAATTACTATAAGTGATCAAAACAAATTTACAGTGAGTATTAGGTATTTTCGGCAAGATTTGTAGGTTTACAGCAAGTTTGTACACCGTTGATGGCAAGGTTGATGGCCTTGTAGCGCCTAGGAGGCAATATATCGGTTTGCAACAGTGACTAGGGGGGTGTTTGGTTTGGCTTATATAATGTAAGCCCATTTCGGCTTATATAACATAAGCTCCTATTTTGTGGCCTATTTGGAGGTTTATGGGCTTATATAAGTTTATTATATCATGATAAACTTATATAAGCCCCTAAGTCTCAAAATAAGCCACAAAATTAGAGCTTACATTATATAAGCCGCAAATAAGCCATATTTCAGCTTATATTTCATAAACACTAATCTTTTAAGCTTATTGGTGACTTATGAGCTTATATAAGTTTATTATCTCATAACAAACTTAGATAAGCCCATAAGTCTCCAAATAAACCACCAAATGAGGCTTATGCTATAGAAGCCAAAATAGGCTTACGTTATATAAGCTAAAACAAAACAGCCCCTAAAAGTAATCCAAGCTAAACGCGCATTATATTGTTAACTCTCCTAAATGCTTGCACAGCCGTAGTAAGTACCAAGCGTAACATATGTATACATACACTTAATTAAATCAATGAGTACCTAAAATCAAACGAATAAAAGATCATAAATAACAAAAATAATAGTGCGAAAAACGGACCGGCATTAGCGAACAAAAGAGTAGGATCATTAACAGGAACAACGGGACTAGATTTCCAGTAAACATGATTCCGTTCCTCGAAAAACTTAATAAAAGTATCTCTAACTTTATTAGCAGGCCACTCGATCTCCTCCACTTGCGACCCCATACTTCTTTTCACACAATCAACGGCAGCAGAAAAAAACCTAAATTTGCTTAAACTAAAACTATTGCGACGAATTGATGATGATATGTGACGATTTAACGATGAAGCTAAATTACGAGTCAACAGAGCCTTCATCCATCAGTGATTTAACGGCGTTATTAGGGTTTTATGTATAGGATGATGGATGGATAACTAAACAAGGTAGGCCACTAGCTTTATATTCGTTCAAACGCTGTCGTTTTGTAATTGGGCTGTAAGATGCGTCGGCCCAATAAAATGCTTTGGTTTCTAGCTTTCTTAACTCGTTCGTGCTTTCATAGGTTTGATTTGATAAAAATTTTATAGGTTTGAGTTTGAGTTTGATTTTATAGGTGTAATTAGGGGTGTCAGTAGGGTCGGGTTGATCCGAACCGAACCCGATAAGACTAAACGTGTCGGGTGTAATCGGGTTAAAAATCTTTACGGGTTGTTTTTAGACCCGACTGATAAGGTTAGCGGGTTGGGTTAGGGTTGAATTTATTTTTTTAGCGGGTTAACGGGTCAACCCGATAAGACCCGAAAATCAATATTATATTTTTTTATTAAGTAAAGTTTTTATTAAATTACTATGCTATTTAATGAATCTGTTGGTTTAATAGAGAAATGTTAGTATGTATTACTCCATATTTGTTACAGTGCATATTTCATGAATATGTTGGTTTAGTAGAGAAATGATGGTATCTATATTCGGTACAATCAAGATAATATTATATTGTCAAGATAGACTATTACAGTATGTAGTAAAGTAATAGACCTTACTATTACATGTTAATACTTAATCATACTAGGCGATTACCCGCGCATAGCTGCGAAATTAGGCGACGGCAGATAATTAACGATATGATATTTCGAGGTTGGACTAAAATGCAATGAAAAGTCTCCTAACATACGAGAATTCAAGTTTAGATAAAATATCAAATAACCATGTATCACTCTACTAATATAAAAATGCATTTAGTAAAACTTAAAATGAAACATTACATCAATTTTTAATTATGAGATAAAATTCTAACCATAGCCCTTTTTGGTTGCATAATTTTTTTTTGCTATATCACATTTGAGGTGTAGACTCTTTCACCAAACTCTTTTACTGGTTCCAATAAAACCTTATTAGTTGAACCATATATCCCTCTAGACAAAGTAATATAAAGCTGACTATGCGAAAAAATATTATCGGGCAAATAGACACCAACATTTGAAATTATTTTTCTCTTAAGTTTATTGATAGTTGAACAACAGCAAAAAAAAGAGCGATTGTTTTCATATTCGGATCAAGTAAAAGGCAATGCATTCAATGAGTCGAGATATTTTTTTTATCTTCATTTTCATTAGGTCTTCGGATTCTCGAAGAACAAGGTGAAATTCGATACTGGTTACATCCATGTCAACCAACAAGGGCACTACGAATAAAGGGAGATGACAAATTATTAGAAAATATTCTCGGGCAAAGAGACACCGATAATTTTGTTTGTGTGCGAGTTTTCTTGATAATTATGGTAATATAACCAAGCAAACGCACATAGGGTCAACAACTTATAGTTTATGACTATCTCGATGCGGCGATAATTGCTAATGTTTATTTTTTTGTGAATTATGTTATAAAGGTCAATCACAACAATTGAAATATTTGAAACTACAACCTAAGTTCTGATATATTGTACAAGTAGAGCAAATATTAAATAACAAGTATTTTGATACCCGCGCTTCGTGGCATGATTCTTTGTATGTTGAGGTAGAAGAAATCATAAATACAATAAGAGAAACCAAATACAACAAACTTACTTTAGGTTTGCACCCATTCTTTTACCCATCTAATAAACTTATGCTCAAAGACTAAAAGAACTCTACTTCTGTCAAGATCCTATGTAAGTAGACAATAGTTGTTAGGATGAGAAGTAAATGCAGCCTATAATAAAATATAATAACAAACATTAATAATTGGAACCAATAAAATAGTTGAATATATTGCTTTTTACTTTTTTAGAAAGAAAGAAAAGCCAAGAGTGGTCTAAAACATGACATTTTAATTAGTATTCATCATTATATCAAGATGAATATGTATATAGTCTTAACAATTAGGTTTGAACAGACCTCACATCAAGGTAGTCAACAAACTATAACATATCGAGTTGAATGGGTAAATGAGAGCATATGCTTTTACACCTAAGAGCGTTCATTAACACCAATCTTAAGCTTGTTAATCCTAATCTAAACATGTATTACACAGTTATAACTATATGAATAAGTCGATAATCAACCCTTGATACCCGAATCAAGAACTTGAAGTTGCTAGCTCACCACTCGCTCTCCTTGATCTATTGTCGCCTGCAGTGTATATAATTTCAAAAAGATGGAAACTTGACAAGATTTACAATTATTATGGTGCGTATAATGCTTTAAATCAGCCTATGACATTGGTTACAGAACAATTACATTGCAACTCTATAGCGTTGGTTACAGAACACTTGCGTTGCAACCAGGGGCGGATGCATGTATTGGGTATGGGGTGGCGTCGCCCCCCATAGCTCGACCAAAAAAACGAGATTACATTGTAATTTTTTGACATTTTTGTGAATGCCCCCCATTAAAAACGCAAATTGCTCCCCACTCACGTATTGAATTTTGACATTTAACACACTAAAAACGTGAAATCTTTCATTTTTAAGTTAAAATACTCGATTTTTTATTCGGATTTTAATTTTTTTACCTTGTTATTGGCAAAAAAAAAAAATTTGCCCCCCACTACCCAATATCCTGCGTTCGCCAACTGGTTGCAACTACTACTGTTGTGAGTTGTGACCTACATATTTGGTTGTACTACTGACAGAACTTGCCAAATCTCTATAGTTACAGTTGGTTTGTATAATGGCATAAACTCTTTTATGTGTTTTGCTTTTGTTGCACGTTTTTTTGATCTGGGGGGCTTTTCAGAGTGGTGGCAATGGCAGCATTTGTATGCCTTTCAAAGACGTTTATTTCATCAACAGCTTCTTCTATGGGCACACATGTCCGCTCTCTTTTGAAAATAGGCCACAATAAATATGACAGAGTACTATGATACTTATTTTTTCCACCCATGGTTGATGTTCTTTTCAGGGCACATCGTGAGAGAAAACTTACCTTGGCAATGAATGTAATGCTTTGAAGCGGATAGTGTTTTCCTTACTCACCTTCTTGCTCCTTAGGACCTGTAAAATTTTCTTGAAACTATCAGTGCCATTGAAGTAGGATAACCAAAAGGGTATAATTTCCCACTAAATTTACCTTTTTAGCAAAGATCGTTAAATCCTAACCTTGGATACACGAAGCTTATGCTTTCTTCACCATTAAGGTACTCGTGCAAAATTAATGTGTGATACTATAAGATATGCGCAACTCAAAAGATGATGAAACCATTAAGAATGATGAAAAAATGTATGACCATACCTCCCTATAAATCAGATGCCTAAAAACGTGTTGGTAACCTCACCTCTTAAGCGGTGATAGCCAAACCACCCCTTAAAGCCATAGTCATACACAACTGATACAATTTGAAAGAACATATATGTAAGATGAAATATTTCACTGCAATGTATGTCTCTGACAGATTTTGACACTTCTTGGTTGAGTCAGCAAGAGTTAGGACCTCTAGGTTATATGTATGCTATACGGCTACTATACCATATTGGAGTTGCTAATATTGTTTATGCATTATAAACATCATATCCTCATAAACACATTTTCTATGTATGTATACATGTTTCACGTGGAAGTTCTTATAATCCTATTGATAGTTTTGTCAAGATTACATTATTTTCTACCCGTAAACATAAATGGAGGATAAGACAATGCGACTACAAACAAAATTTAATGCATCTAATCTCATTATGATTTCTTACAGGAAGCCTAAAATCTCATTGACCAAACACTTAGTTTTTAATAGTTATGGTCTCGGTACCATTGTTAAATACATTCAAATGTGCATCAGCACCCACTACGAGTTCACCCTAGATGTGATGACTGTCTTTCCCAATACAAAATAAGG
The DNA here is from genome assembly GCA_025667525.1 of Glebionis coronaria. Classification (NCBI taxonomy): domain Eukaryota; kingdom Viridiplantae; phylum Streptophyta; class Magnoliopsida; order Asterales; family Asteraceae; genus Glebionis; species Glebionis coronaria. The sequence continues at coordinate 94,462,422 of CM046876.1, read as the reverse complement.
AAGGCTTGTTTTTGAGTACTTATTTTAAAGCCAAAATAGGAGCACCAGAAAAGCAATTTCAAACACCCCTTAAATAAACACATCGCAATAGGAATAAATTCAGCTAATGATAAAAAAATTTACTTTTTGGAAGATTAATATCAACATCTTTAATCTTTTCCCTTTTCTTCTGTCTTCGAAGGCGCATCCCAATCTGGCATGTCTTTGGATAGTCCTATACCGCTACCTCCACTTGTAGCACCGACAACTGATTTTCTGACATGAATAAAAAAAATAACCAATCAAATCATCAAATATATTCCCCAAAAATGTAAGCATCAAAACGCCCAAGAAGAAAAAAGAATGATCTGTTACCTCAATTCGATTGCAACCCAATAAAATTGCATCAAAAACTGCAAAAAAAAAACACAAACATCAATCAACAAAAGAAGTCCATAAACCAAAATCGACATAAAATAAGAAGAAAATAAAAACCTGAGTTGCATCGACAACCACAAACTGAGACCACCACATCCAGCAACGTCCAACCACCAGCCAATATTCGTTTACAAACAAAAGTTAACAAAAAAACCACAAACGCATTGAAGCCACCTAGCACACTAAAATCGCCTAGTCCACCGAAACAATGGCAATAGTTTGGTAGACGGCAATAAAAGTGGCAGCGGCCATGGGTCTGTGGTAAGAGAGAGGTATTTTGGTTAGGTTAATGGTGAATGTAAGCTCTTATTAGTTAGGGAGGTCCTGGAGGATGGCGGCTAGGTTAATGGTGGATGTGGAATGGATTTAGGAGTGTGTGTATTAGGTTAATGAGGCAGATGAAACGTATTTTATAAATTTTCTATAGGTAACTTACGTTTTGTTTTTGAGCATTAAATTTTTCAACATTTCCATAATTGTTGGTGTTTTCAACATTCAAGGTTTTGGGGTATTTACTTTATAAGTAGTAGAGATTGCTAGCATTTTTTCGGATATGATATTTCAAAGGCTTGTAAGGTTAAATACCTTAAGCTATGAGTTAACTAGATTGCTAAACTCAAATGCTCATCAAACCCTAACCCGACTCACCCGACTCGACATAACCCGACACGTTTACCACCCGAACCTGACAACCCGATTTTTTATCGGGTCGGGTTGCGGATGAGTTTTGATAAATCAAAACCCGACTCAACCCGACCCGACAAGACCCGATAACCCTATAACCTGACCCGATAACATCCCTAGGTGCAATTGAGTCAAGTTCAACTTGAGTTTGTATAGAAATATTTTATTTTATTAAAAAACTTATAAAATCTATTATATCTAAATTATAGGTCCTTATCTTTCAAATGTAGGAGTACATTTAATGTCAGTACAATTGGGCTAAGCTATGTTAAGTATGGTACAAGTGGAGAATGCTCAAATACATACATACGGGTTAAACAAGCTTTTGGTGTACATACAGGTTAAAACAAGTTCTAGGCGGGTTGTGCATCCACTGTTGAGAATGCTGAACATCTTAGGGGTTTTACAAGTATTAATTGTCTGGAATGTTAAACATCTAGCAGTTACAAAGATTATAATTGAAAGTTTCCATTAATGTTTGTGTGTATAAATGTATGGCGGCAGTGTTTGTATTCCTCACATCGTAACTGAATCTAATCAAGTAGCAGCTATGTCTTGCAATTCTTCCTAGTCTACCATGTCTGCTTATTCGCCCAAGGAATCCCAAAAGAAGCCAGACAGCAAAACTGTTTGCAGTTCAGGCAAGAATGCTGAATCTTCAACCAAAAAATTGAAGTCAGAAACTAAGGTTGCTGACATGTCTGCTGCTAATTCTTCCAAGCATTCGCCAAAAAAGCCTGAAGCTAAGGTTGTATGCAGCACATCTAAGGCTACTGAAACATCAAATGCTTATAGAACCGTGAAATCAAATACCAATACCCTGCAAACAGCAAAGCCTTTGTTCTTGAGCCAACTGGATATGAATATCACAAGTTTTATTATTGTCATGATTGGGAGGATATGGGATGTGAATGCTCCAAATGGTCATTATTTGTCTACTGATTTTGTAGCGTCTGATAGCAAGGTAACATTAACATAAAAATGTATTTTTTTAAAATTATTTTTAGGGATGTCGTTGTGATGGTTAACGTTTATTTTTACAGGGAAAGCTCATTCATTGTAGTGCCAAGGCGAATGTTGCGCACAATTTTATGCGGGTAAAAGAAGGAGGTATATATTCAATAAAGAACTTTGTTTGTTTTGATCAAATTCTGAAAGATGATACCTTCATGTTGGAATTTGATGGCGCGACTATGGTGCGAAAGGTTTTTGTGCCACATGAAGGCTTTGTTAGATATCCAGTTCGAATAATTCCTTTGGACCGCGTTGAGGTTACAGACAATAAGTTTATGTTTGGTCAGTTCTTTTCCCCTTTCCCTACAATAATAATAAATATGATGTTAGTTGGTAATCAAGGTTAGTTATCCGCTTATGGATGTGTGATTTGAAGATGCAGATGTTGTTGGGTATGTTACAAATGTTGGGAGAACTACTGTTAAAAAGACACGATCTAAAGCTCTGGATTTTTTCCTGAATAGTCCAAGGTTCTTTCGCTTTTATTTGCCTTTCCTATATTTACATTTGGCAAATTTATTTGTCGATTTAGGAAAATTTAGTTTACACTATCTTTTCATGGAACAATGGGGAGTCTCTTAGGATTACATTATGGGGTGCCCTTGGTGAGGTTATAATAGAAAAGAAAGCCAAACATCTTGGCGACTGCCCAATTGTTCTAACTTCGCTATCAGCTAAGATTTGGCAGAGTAGGTGCCCTTTGTACGCATATAAAGTATTTATATTTGAGACTCTAATTATAAACATTGACTTACCTTTCATATAAGTTGTGCTTATCCAGTAGCTCCTCAGAGCTGAAAAAAAACAATGGGTAAGTATGCATTAATATATAAATTATGGCATATAGGAACTGTTAGCCTCAAAATATTGAGTCAAACAAGAATGCTCGGTCATAGGTTATTATTGTAACATTAGTTAGAACGTTGTAATAGGTAATTAATTAGTCGTGGTTATAAGATTAATTGGTCTAGTGTGACATATTATGTCTTTTTGGACAAGTCTATAAATATTGATAGGACTTAATTAAGGTTATAAGATTACATTAAGGCAATGTAAAAGTACCCTAATGAACAAGGTACAATATTTTAATGCATGGCTTGTAAATTAGGTCAAAATGGGTATTTTCACCCTTTACACATGTTTACTCAGAATAACTTAATAAAACAAATGTAGAGACTTCATGAAAACATTGAGGACAATGTAGGATGTATAAATTGAGTTTACATCAGTAGTTAGTTTAAGGATAATCACATTTACAAAGATTAAACCCTAGATCATTAGAAAACCATAATCTACATAAGTATACTTCCTATTTTCACATCAAACCTTTGTTAAACTTCAAACCAAGGACCCAAATCTCTTAAATAGATTTTCTAAACCCTAATTAAGCCTTAATAATTCACTAATAACTTTCCCAAGTCCTTAATCACCGAAAACATAAACCATAAGTTACAAGCCTTAGTTTTAGACCCGATTTTATGTTTTCCCCCCAAAAACCAATTTCAAACCATTCCTTCCCATTCCAACATTGAAAATAAGATATTTTATGTGTTGTAAGATATTTTCCATGTAATTTCAAGTAGGTGCATCACCTACTTGAAGCTACACATCATCAAACATATCCATATATTGCCGTAACTTAGTATTAGCCACATACATAGATATTTTTTATTCTAGAATTCATGACTCATTCCTAGACTTTCATAGATATTTCCTAGGCTTCCTTAGTCACTAATCCCTGGTTCTTAAACGTTTCAAGGCATTCCTTGGAGGCTAAGGCTTGTAACTAGTATAAATAGGGACATATGAACTTCATTTGAAACTTGCACCCGTTTCCTTTGTATATCCTACCCATTCTACATTTCCACTTCTATTTATGTACTAGGACATGTCCCAAGACCAGAAACTAGGTCTAGAAGCTAGCCATTGAAGCTCTTGAAGCTTTGATATTAAGTTGTGATCATAAGAAGCCATTAAGAGCCATTTTGTAGCATCCTAGGTAATTTCTATGTTAGCTATGCTTTGATCTTGTTATAATAATTTCTTAGAGTTTTTATAATGCCAAAATTATCTTACAAAGATAATCTAAAAGAAACTAAGTCATTTCATCATTTTAAATGAAAGTTATAAGTTAAAGATGTCTTAAAACCCTAGTTTTGTAATTTACATAAAGTAATAAGCAAAAACCCATTTCTTAGCTATAATCCTGGATAAATGTTTTTATTATCATTATTAACATGCTTTGTAACTTTGTTTTGAAATCCTAGATCATTTGGTCCATTTTTGAGCTTGTTATATGATTTTTACAAGTTTAGGGACTAAAATTGTCATTTTTGAAACTATTTAACATTTTCAGCCAAAAGTGTCATTTTATGAAAGTTAAATCCATAAGAATAAATGTTGGAAATTTTGAGGTCCTAAGGTTAAATATTGAGGGTTTAAAATGCAAATACTAAAACTATACACTTAAGGGGTTAAAAGTGTAATTATACCAAAGTGTAACCAAAAGGACTAATTTTTCCAATTTTGAAACCAAAGAATATTAATTATAAATATGAGGAAGTAATGAAAGTATCATGTTAGTAAGGATCTTTGTACAAAGATATTCCATCTCGATATTACGTTCTGACTGAGTGGTTGGGTTTACGATTTAAAGTGCCCTCGCTCCTCAAATGTTTATAGAATGGCTTCTGAGTATGATCGCTCGAACAATGGTGCTAGAAGTACAACCAAATAATAATGAAAGAATATATAACCAACAGTTAACAACATTGAACTAAAAATCAAAGACTTGATACTATACACAATGTATTAATCCAAGTTGTGTGAGATCAAGTCGTTGTTTATGCGACCAATCTGTGGTTTTTATGATCAAATTGTTTATCTGTGAATGGAATATATCTGATTATAGCTCGGATTCTATCGACATAAGGTGAGTTCATAGACTCACTTTTAAATGCTTTATAAATGATTTAAAAACCCATGAGGGGGATATATACTAAAACTTGAATACAAGTGCTTTTAAAATTGAATGGTATGATTTGTTGGGAATAAAATGTTGCCAATACACTTGGACGCTGACAAGAGTAATATGGACGTTGTTAAGAAGAAATCAAGCGTTGACAGGACAAGCGTTGACAGGAAGAAGTCAACGTTGATAGGAAGAAGTCGAGCACTGATAGAAGACTTTGTCTACACTTATTATGTTTCTAGTTCGTTTCTAGTAAAGATATGATCAACAATGTATTTTTTATGTTTATATTTACCAAGAATAGCTGATACGTAGACTCTTGTGCAAGGCTCCTTAATCTATAAAAGGAGTTTAACATCCCCAAATTTACACGCAGCGGAATACATGTTTGAGTGCTAAACAATGATACAACAACACATAATTTATAAAGAACGACTCGAAAAGAGACGTTTTAGATTTATCGTTCCCAAAACATTTGTCAGAGTAGCGTAGTCCCAAGGCATCGTAACCGAAGTACAACCAAAACAAAAGATTTAAATTGTTTTGAACAAAAGGAACGATAAACATTCAAAGAGTTTATATACAAAGTAGTGCACAACATTCATTCCCGTGGCTTCCAAGCTTCACCCTTCCTGATTACCTGAAATACATGTGAGAAAATCATCAGCAAAAATGCCGAGTGAATCTATAGGTTTATATAATCATTTTGAACACAAGCAAAGATTATAAGTTTGTGGCATGCTTAAAGGAAACAAGCATCTAATAATTTGCATCAACAATAATAACTGTATTTAGCATAAATTGCAATAAGCTCATGGAACCGAGCCCTTAGACACTCACATATCAGTCTAATAAGACGAGAGATTTATTAATTGTCGGTTACCTCCAGATTATTGGTACATTGCCGTATACCTGACTTCTCAATACAATATGCTCAAACAGTGTGGAGGTCGGGCCTAAGCTCCTATGACAAGTCCACAAAAACTGAACCGGGGCGGCTTCCCCCATAGATCTATTAATTGTACTAGCGGTTAACCCATCATAGGTTAATTAACGGTCCATAATTGAGGCTTTAACAAAGGCAATCACTTAATGCAATTTAAAGGCAACCACGGGTCCATTCATAAAGGGACAAGCATACCATAAAAATCTTGTGTTCTAAGTTTACAAAACTTGTATTCCCCCTCGCGGGTTTTAAAATATTTGAATGAGCTCAAACGAGGCTATAGACTCACCTTAGTACTTATAGTAGTTGAAGACAATCGCCGACGATAGTAGATGCCCGATAATCACGATAACTGCAACCTAGCAAATAAGGTGCGTACTTAAATAATAGACTCGAGAAATAAATGATACTTAATAAAATCAAACTCGAACTCATAAAACCACAATACACTCGAGAGTAAACGATATAAATAACTTCATTATACTTTACTACTTATTTACTTCACCATTTTAGACTTTTAACAAAATCCGCCGGTACATACTACATGTACTAGCTTATTTACCCCTTTTTAAACTTGTCAACCGTTTATGAAACGACTCGATAAACTAACTTACTATATATAGAAAGTCCTCCTACAAGTTTATCAAATGAAATTACTTTTAAAGTCCTTTACTCGACTCATTTTCAAACCACAAAAATCCGGATAGATTTGCGTTAATTTTTCATACGACCGTTTTAACTTATTTAAACGACTCCGTTTAAAAAACCGACACTCGGGTTTTAAAGTAAACTCAACCTAATAAATAAATACCTCATTTTCAGTGGGTTACACATTTTAAAACATCCATTTAGAGTCCCCGAGATTCGACCCAAATATCGACAACAAGTATATGTAGTGTCGATACTCGTCTCCCGGTACACGATTATTCAAAACAACATAACTTTGCGCTCGTTTTGAGCTAGAAGCTCTACCTTATATCAAATCGAAGCTAAGGAAATTATCTACAACCCTAGGCTTATAAGTTTAGTCATTTTCAAAACATAAAAAATTCGGATTTCTCAGTTTACCTACTGCTATAAAATGGGTACCAAAATCTTGTACAAAATCAACTTTTTGACCACAACCAACCATAGAAATGGTCATTCCTATACTCTAACATCATCATACATCCACCATAACATCAAAATAAAAATAAAAATAAAAATATTTGGATCAAAATATAATTTTTAACAAGATTTCTAGCAAGAACCACCATGGATCATGCTAAAAACACCATGCATAACCATGGCTTCCACCTACCAACATCAAGAAAATAAAAAGTGCTTGCATGTGTAAAATTTTTATACCTATGTGATCCTTGATCAAAAATAGAGATGGGTCTATGCTTGGTTTAGCTAGATTCAACCTCAAACTCAAGATAATTTGAAAAAATGTATGGATTTGGTGTGTGGGTTGAGTTTCGGCAAAATAGAGAAGAAAGGAGAGAGAGAAAAAAAATTTGAAAGTGAAAAAGTGTGTGTGTGTGTGTGTGTGTTTAATTTATTTAATTTTAGTTAGTGGGGTGAGGACCAAAGTGCAATTTGGGCATAAGTTTGGTTAAAAATGCAAATAATTAGCAAAAATGTGGGAAATAATTACTAGTCAATTTTGAAAATATTTACGGGACTCGGGTTTCGTAAAAATACTAAAAAGTTTAAACGCACACGAAAAATAATGATATAACGACTCGATACGTAATTAAAACGATATCGTCGAAAATATTAAATATCGAAATGATCGATAATGAAATATAAAATTATGGGCATCCGTCGGTATCACGATCACTAGTAGTCCTCGTTGCTCGTCAAAATATAAAAATAAAATATTTAATATCGATTTCAACTTAAACCGTTAAACGTAATAATATTTAAGATTATAAAATACTTCAAAAATATTTGAAAAGTAAGAATTAAATAATGACCTTATTTTGCGGGTTTTACATCCTCACCACCTTAGGAGAGCACCGTCCCGGGGCTTACTTCTCCTTAGGTCCGTCTACGAATAAATGTGGATACTTGCTCTTGAAGTAGTCCTCACGCTCCCAAGTGTATTCGGGTCCACGTCGGGAATTCCATCGCACTTTCACTATCGGGATCCGACTTTGCTTAAGCCGTTTCACCTCTCGATCCATAATCTCCACCGGTTCTTCAATAAAATGCAGCTTGTCGTCCAGTTGAATCTCCTCAAGTGGAATTATCAAATTCTCGTCCGCCAAACACCTCTTAAGATTAGAAACTTGAAAAGTATTGTGAATAGCACTTAACTTCTCTGGCAATTCCAACTTATATGCCACAGGACCAACTCGATCAATAATCTTGAATGGACCAATATAACGTGGACTAAGATTTCCTCGCTTGCCAAATCGAATTACTCCTTTCCAAGGTGATACTTTCAACATAACCATATCGCCAATATCAAACTCCAATGGTTTTCTCCTCTTATCCGCATAACTCTTGTGCCTACTACGAGCTGTTAATAAATGATTCTTGATTTACACGATCTTCTCAGTTGTTTCTCTGATCAATTCAGGACCCGTCAACTGACTTTCTCCAACTTCACACCAACCAACTGGTGATCTACACTTTCGCCCGTAAAGTGCTTCAAAAGGCGCAGCCTTAATACTTGCATGATAATTGTTGTTGTATGAGAACTCCACCAAAGGTAAGTGTCGATCCCAACTACCTGCAAAGTCTATTACACACGCTCGTAACATATCCTCCAAGGTCTGAATAGTCCTCTCACTTTGTCCGTCCGTTTCCGGATGATACGCAGTGCTCATATCCAACTGAGTCCCCAAAGCTCGCTGAAGCGATCTTCAAAACTCAGATGTGAACCGACTATCTCGATCAGAAATAATTGACAAAGGAACTCCATTTCTACAAACAACTTCCTTCAAATACAACCGAGTAAGTTTGTCTAAGTCATCAGTTTTCTTTATTGGCAAGAAATGAGCCGACTTAGTCAACCGATCAACAATCACCCAAATCGTATCATAACCACTAGAAGTCCTCGGAAGTCCCGAAACAAAGTCCATAGTGATCTTCTCCCATTTCCATTCTGGAATTTTCAGGTTGTTGCAGTAAACCCGAAGGTCTCTTGTGCTCAAACTTCACCTTAGCACACGTCAAGCATTTACTAACATAAGTAGCAATGTTAGCCTTCATATTCGGCCACCAGTAACATTTCTTCAAGTCTTGGTACATTTTATCCGATCCTGGGTGAATCGAATATTTAGACTTATGAGATTCGTGCATAACTAGATCTCTCAGTCCTCCATACACCGGTAACCACACACGATTCTCGAAATACCGAATTCCGTCATCACGAATTTCGAATATAGGTGTCATCCTTCTACCCAAGTCTTCATCTCTCACATTCTCTTCCTTCATCGCCATAGTTTGAGCTTTAAGTATTCGATTAGATAAATCAGAATAAGTTTTCATAGCTAAAGCTCTAACCCTTTTGGTTATTTCCCTGTCCTTTCTACTAAGTGCATCGGCAACTACATTCGCCTTGCCGGGATGGTAGCAAATTTGAATGTCATAATCACTCAACGATTCTACCCATCTTCTCTGCCTCATATTGAGCTCCTTCTGATCTAGAATATGTTGCAGGCTTTTATGATCGGTATATACCACACTCTTTGTACCGTAGAGATAGTGTCTCCAAAGTCTAAGAGCAAAGACAACAGCTCCTAATTCCAAATCATGTGTAGTATAATTCTCCTCATGCTTCCTCAATTGACGAGATGCATACGCGATCACTTTCTCCCTTTGCATCAACACAGCACCAAAACCCTTACGTGATGCGTCACAATATACCACAAAGTCTTCAGCTCCGTCAGGCAAAGCCAAAACTGGTGCAGAACACAGCTTCCGCTTCAAAGTTTGGAATGCTTCTTCTTCTTCTGAACCCCACTCATACTTCTTGTTTTTCTTGGTAAGTCTAGTAAGAGGTTTAGAAATCAAAGAGAATCCTTCTATGAATCGCCGGTAGTATCCAGCTAATCCCAGGAATTGTCTAACTTCAGTCGGGGTCGTAGGCCTATCCCAATCTCTAATAGCTTCAATTTTGGAAGGATCAACATGAACACCGCTACTATCGATCACGTGCCCAAGGAATTGGACTGAATCCAACCAAAAATCACACTTGGAGAATTTTGCATACAACTTCTCCTTCTTCAACAACTCCAAAATAATCTTCAGATGACCTTCATGCTCCTCCCGACTTTTGGAATAAATCAGGATATCGTCGATAAATACAATCACAAACTTGTCGAGGTATGGTTTACACACACGATTCATTAAGTCCATAAATACCGCAGGTGCGTTAGTTAACCCAAACGACATCACTTGAAATTCAAAGTGTCCATAACGCGTCCGAAAAGCTGTAATAGGTATGTCCTCCTCTTTAACACGAAGTTGATGATAACCCGACCTCAAGTCGATCTTCGAGTACACACACGAACCTTGAAGTTGATCGAACAAATCATCGATCCTAGGAAGTGGATAATGATTTTTAATAGTTAACTTATTCAACTCTCGGTAGTCTATGCACATTCTGAACGATCCATCATTCTTCTTCACGAACAATACTGGAGCTCCCCAAGGTCACGAACTTGGTCTAATGAACCCCTTCTCCATTAACTACTTCAACTGATCTGCCAACTCCTTCAACTCAGACGGTGCCAAACGATAAGGTGCACGCGCCACCGGTGCAGCTCCCGGCACTAGATCAATCTTGAATTCGACTTCTCGCTGAGGCGGAAGCCCTGGCAAGTCATCAGGAAATACTTCAGAAAAATCACAAATAACCGGAACATCCTCCACACGCCTAGCCGGTAGTTCCTTCTCCAATACTTGAGCCAAGAACAGGTGACAACCTCTTTCTACATATTTCCTCGCCTTGATACAAGATATCACCGTCAGACGAGATCTATCGACATCACCTTTAACTACTAACACCTTACCCTTAACCGGTATGCGAACAACTTTCTCCCCACATACAATTACCGCATCATGAGCAAACAACCAATCCATACCAACGATCACATCAAACGAACCCAACTTTATCGGCATCAAATCAATTTCAAACAAATGATTTGCTAATTTCAAAGGACACTTCTTAAATATAGTGGTAGTACTAACTAATTGTCCATCAGCTAACTCGACCTCATATCTAGTATTTAGGCTTGTTGGCTCAACATCAATTAAACGACTAAAGGAAGTGCTTATAAAGCTCCTATCAGATCCTGAGTCAAACAACACACTAGCATAATGATGGTTGAGTAAGAACGTACCCGTCACCACATTTGGACCTTGTGCCTGATCAGCATCCTTAACAACATAAACTGCCCCAGCAGCTTCACCTGCTTTCTTGTTCTTCAACTTCGGGCATTTGGGACGAACATGATCACGTTCTCCACATTTAAAGCAAGTCTTGATCGGAATAGCATTTGCTCCAGTGGCAGGGATCCATGGCTTGCACTTCTCCGCAGCATGCCCAACCTTTCCACACTTAGTGCACCTTGGTGGACAATTACCAAAGTGACAAGCACCACAACTCTTACATCTCTGGGCTGGTCCCCCATAGTCAGCATTACCATTCTTGTTAGTCGCAGCTCTAGCCCCATCATTTCTCTTCTGATTATACTGCCTATGGCGGTTACCACCTTGATTACCACTCTGCGAATTCTCCCATTTCCTTTTATTACCTTCAGCAGCTCTCTCAGCTCTATCTTGAACTTTCTGCCCCATGAGTGTATGAGCGATTCTTACAGTCTCCACAAAGTTCTTGGGTCGAGATGAAGTTGTCTCACCTTTAATTTACCCAGGCAGCCCTTTGATGTATTGATCCATCTTTTTCTTCTCAGTGGCAAAAGCATCTGGACACAACAAAACCAATTCATTGAATCGACTAGTGTATGCAGCAATGTTGTTATCTTTCAGCTTCAGGTGCCTCAACTCATCCTCCAAAGCAGATAAATCTTCTTCTGGACAGAACTCCTCTTTCAACAACCTTTTAATTTCATCCCAAGGTTTCCTATTTGCAGCTTCTAAACCAACTGTAGCAACTTGAGTCTTCCACCAGCTTAAAGCTCGATCCTTGAAAGTAGCAACTGCGAACTTAACCTTGTTCCTTTCTGAGCAATCACTGATCTCAAATGTTGTTTCTGTTTTCTCAATCCACCTGAATAATTCCAGTGCTCCACCAGTTCCTTGAAATACAGTAGGTCCACACTTCATGTATCCAGCAAAAGTACATTCTTTAACCGCATCAGCAGCCGGAGCAACCTCATCTGTAGGATTCTCAGCTGCACCTGCTCCCCCAGCAGCTGCTTCAGGTCCAGCAGGTTCACCTTTACCTCCAGCACCCGCACCTCCAGAGCCACCTGTTCCTTCGGTGTTAACACACGCAGCTCTATCCGCAGCTAATGCTTTCGCTACCTCTTCAGCAACTAGCCTTGCAATGGCATCATTTGTCATTCTCCTAGGTGCCATGATTCTGTCACATCACAAAGAGAAAATAAAATGAATGAGTTAATTGTATTCATGGTATAGTCATATCATGTACAAAATCAATCATCCAATGCATACACATTATCAATACAAGGATTCACAATCATTATAAGGATCAAAGGAAACTATTATCATCGATCAACAAGGAATGATCTTAAAGACAAATAGAGTACAACGACACAAAATAATAAACACTAGTCACATGGGGATCCACATGGCTTAGTTGACTGTGTCTCGCTTGCAGTAGTAAAACCTGCTTCCTCCTCATCGAAGACGTAATTTGACGGTGGTAAATTTCACAAAATAGGTATAAGGTCATAATAAAATGAAATAGAATAATTTCCAAAAATTTAAATAAATGTAGAGAATCCTTCAAAATAATTACAGGAAAAATTCCAAAAATTTATTTAAGTAAATCATTAATAAATGATAACTCTTATCGAAAAGTTTAACGATATTAATATATATATCGATAAAGGATTATAGTATTTATTTATAAATACTTAGTAATAAGGCATACATAATAATGTATACTAAAGTTGTAATCCCAGAAGTAGCTTGGACCTGAAGTCACGCGAAATCATGTGCACCGACTCTTTGAAAAATAAAACCGACAGTTATAGTTTAGGTTTTTAGAAAAAGACCTAGTTCTCTATAACTCATGGCTCTGGTACCAATCTTTAACACCCCTAAATTTACACGCAGCGGAATACATCTTTGGGTGCTAAACAATGATACAACAACACATAATTTATAAAGAACGACTCGAAAAGAGACGTTTTAGATTTATCGTTCCCAAAACATTTGTCAGAGTAGCGTAGTCCCAAGGCATCGTAACCGAAGTACAACCAAAACAAAAGATTTAAATTGTTTTGAACAAAAGGAACGACAAACATTCAAAGAGTTTATATATAAAGTAGTGCACGACATTCATTCCCGTGGCTTCCAAGCTTCACCCTTCTTGATTACCTGAAATACATGTGAGAAAATCATCAGCAAAAATGCCGAGTGAATCTATAGGTTTATATAATCATTTTGAACACAAGCAAAGATTATAAGTTTGTGGCATGCTTAAAGGCAACAAGCATCTAATAATTTGCATCAACAATAATAATTGTATTTAGCATAAATTGCAATAAGCTCATGGAACCGAGCCCTTAGACACTCCCATATCAGTCTAATAAGACGAGAGATTTATTATTTGTCGGTTACCTCCAGATTATTGGTACATTGTCGTATACCTGACTTCTCAATACAATATGCTCAAACAGTGTGGAGGTCGGGCCTAAGCTTCTATGACAAGTCCACAAAAACTGAACCGGGGCGGCTTCCCCCATAGATCTATTAATTGTACTAGCGGTTAACCCATCATAGGTTAATTAACGGTCCATAATTGAGGCTTTAACAAAGGCAATCACTTAATGCAATTTAAAGGCAACCACGGGTCCATTCATAAAAGGGACAAGCATACCATAAAATTCTTGTGTTCTAAGTTTACAAAACATGTATTCCCCCTCGCGGGTTTTAAAATATTTGAATGAGCTCAAACGAGGCTATAGACTCACCTTAGTACTTATAGTAGTTGAAGACAATCGCCGACGATAGTAGATGCCCGATAATCACGATAACCGCAACCTAGCAAATAAGGTGCGTACTTAAATAATAGACTCGAGAAATAAATGATACTTAATAAAATCAAACTCGAACTCATAAAACCACAATACACTCGAGAGTAAACGATATAAATAACTTCATTATACTTTACTACTCATTTACTTTACCATTTTAGACTTTTAACAAAATCCGCCGGTACATACTACATGTACTAGCTTATTTACCCCTTTTTAAACTTGTCAACCGTTTATGAAACGACTCGATAAACTAACTTACTATATATAGAAAGTCCTCCTACAAGTTTATCAAATGAAATTACTTTTAAAGTCCTTTACTCGACTCATTTTCAAACCACAAAAATCCAGACAGATTTGCGTTAATTTTTCATACGACCGTTTTAACTTATTTAAACGACTCCGTTTACAAAACCGACACTCGGGTTTTAAAGTAAACTCAACCTAATAAATAAATACCTCATTTTCAGTGGGTTACACATTTTAAAACATCCATTTAGAGTCCCCGAGATTCGAGCCAAATATCGACAACAACTATATGTAGTGTCGATACTCGTCTCCCGGTACACGATTATTCAAAACATCATAACTTCGCGCTCTTTTTGAGCTAGAAGCTCTACCTTATATCAAATCGAAGATAAGGAAATTATCTACAACCCTAGGCTATAAGTTTAGTCATTTTCAAAAAATAAAAATTCGGATTTCTCAGTTTACCTACTGCTATAAAATGGGTACCAAAATCTTGTACAAAATCAACTTTTTGACCACAACCAACCATAGAAATGGTCATTCCTATACTCTAACATCATCATACATCCACCATAACATCAAAATCAAAATAAAAATAAAAATATTTGGATCAAAATATAATTTTTAACAAGATTTCTAGCAAGAACCACCATGGATCATGCTAAAAACACCATACATAACCATGGCTTCCACCTACCAACATCAAGAAAATAATAAGTGCTTGCATGTGTAAAATGTTTATACCTATATGATCCTTGATCAAAATAGAGATGGGTCTATGCTTGGTTTAGCTAGATTCAACCTCAAACTCAAGATAATTTGAAAAAATGTATGGATTTGGTGTGTGGGTTGAGTTTCGACAAAATGGAGAAGAAAGGAGAGAGAGAGAAAAATTTTGGAAGTGAAAAAGTGTGTGTGTGTGTGTGTGTTTAATTTATTTAATTTTAGTTAGTGGGGTGAGGACCAAAGTGCAATTTGGGCATAAGTTTGGTTAAAAATACAAATAATTAGCAAAAAGGTGGGAAATAATTACTAGTCAATTTTGAAAATATTTACGGGACTCGGGTTTCGTAAAAATACTAAAAAGTTTAAACGCACACGAAAAATAATGATATAACGACTCGATACGTAATTAAAACGATATCGTCGAAAATATTAAATATCGAAACGATCGATAATGAAATATAAAATTATGGGCATCCGTCGGTATCGCGATCACTAGTAGTCCTCGTTGCTCGTCAAAATATAAAAATAAAATATTTAATATCGATTTCAACTTAAACCGTTAAACGTAATAATATTTAAGATTATAAAATACTTCAAAAATATTTGAAAAGTAAGAATTGAATAATGACCTTATTTTGCGGGTTTTACAAGGAGGCCTTTTGGTTTTATGTTTGATATACGTTTTACGCTTTCATTGTACACAAGTTTGATTTATCAATCAAAGTGAAAGTTTGGTTTACATTGTTTGTGTGTTCTTGTTTGAGTATTAATTCCACATAATACTTAAATTGTTTTATACACAACAAAGTTTCTCTACGTGTTTAACTTGATTTAATCTCGTTTACACAAGCTAAATCGATCTAAGTTTGGGATCAACAAGTGGTATCAGAGCTTGTTGAGAAACTTTGATCTAAAGAACACAAAAACCCTAAATCGCCAAAAACCCTAATTTTCAAGAAACCCTAAAAACAACATGTCTACTCCAGAGTTAACCTCATCCTCCTCCTCAACCCCCAACATCAAGATTCCCATGCTAGACCTAGACAATTTTGAGCTGTGGAAGTTTAACTTTGAACAGTATCTTTAAATCCATGACTACGCCCTATGGGAAATTATTAAATATGGAAACACATTCAATAAAGCTCAAAAGATTGCAGCTGCCATCTTGACAAGAACAAATGTTCAAGGCTCTACTGAAGAGGATCGAAAAGAAAAACCTGAAGATGGTAGAGCTGTCTTAGATGAGGACATAGCAAAGAGAAGGAATGACATGAAAACCCTAAGCATTCTCAAACTCTCTTTGGGACAAGCCAATCAGCACAAATATAGAAGCTATGAGTCTGAAAAAGATCTTTGGGCAGCCCTTGAAGTTGCTTATGGTGGTAATGCTGATAATGTGCAAGAGAAAAAGAAGCAACTCTTGCATGAGTATGTTGTTTTTAAAGCTTAACCCAATGAAAAGCTAAGTGGAGTGAGAAGCAGACTGCTTGACATTATAAGCAAGCTGTCCTTTATGGGAACAGTGCTTGGTGATGTTGATATTATCACCACTTTTCTTAAAAGTCTTGGTGATGCATGGAAGATTGAAGCAAGATCTATCATTGCTAATAATACTCACAAAAGTTCTACTTTTGATGATGTTTACAATAAACTGATGCTGGTAGAGAATGAAACTCTTTTGGATCATAGAAGCAAGTCTACCAATGGAAACATGGCCTTCTTCTCACATAGTGAAGGTTAATTTTATCAAAAGGAGTCATACATGCACCCCGTTACTAGATCAACTTGTGTCAACGCTGGATCAAGCTTTGTCAACGCCTCACATTCAGACGCTGACACATACAAGGTTGACTCTCCAAGAGTTAAGCCTGCGGGTATTGATCTAGATACTGTTTGTACATACATTTTTTCATTGCCCAATGGTTTAGTGATTACATATGAGGACCTTGAGAAAATTAGTGATGAGCATTTGGAGGAGATGGACATAAAGTGGAATATGGCACTTGCAAGTATAAGAGCAAATAGATGGAATCGAAGATTCAAGAAGAAGATGACTTTTAATGCTAAGGACACTACTGGATTTGACAAATCCAAGGTTGAGTGATATAATTGTCATCGAATGGGACACTTTATGAGAGAATGCAGATCTCCAAGAAGATCTGATGTTGGAAAACCCTCAAGCCAAATCATCAAGGCTTAGGATTCCAAAGCTATGGTTGCCATGCAAGACATTGACGGTGTTGGCTAGGATTGGAGTTATTTTGCCAAGGATGAGGAAGAGAACAAAGCTTTGGTTGCAGAAAAGGAAGAAGAAGAGCATTTTCACTATGCTCTCATGGCACACTCCTCATCTTCATCAGACAATGAGGTATATGATGATGCATTTTGTAGTAAGGGTTGTCGTCTAAACACTAAAAAACATAACAAAGAAGTTTTAAAAGTGACAACAGATGTGGTTAATGAAAGATGCAAGTTATCTAACTATCAACTTGCTCTTACTCAAACTGAAAAGACTGTAGCTGAGTATAAGAAAATGGAGTTTGACCTAAAAGATCAAATCAATATTTTAACTCATGATTTAAATGCTAGTATTGAGATTAGAAACATCATGGAGAGAGCCAATAGTGCTTTACAGGCTAAGTTAGATGAGGCTATCAAAAATAAAGATAATGTAGATCTTAAAATTCAGAGATTTGATAAAGCCTCACAAACCCTAGAAAAATGTGTTAGTGAACAAAGGGATTCTAGGGATATGACTGGGATTGGGATGAAAGAGTATGCTGGTGTTCCACCACCTGTTGGGAACTTCTATGGTGTCCTTAGAGAGGACTTGTCTTGGACTGGTATACCAGAACTCCAAGAAGAGGAATTTATTCCTCCACCAAGAGTTCTTACCCCAGTAGAGGAATACAAGCAGATGTTGACTGATTTGGACCAATGGAAGAAAGCCAACCCTACCTTGTTTGTTAAGGGTCACATGCTTAGTGACAGCCCAAATGAGTCTACACCCATAAAAGTGACAAACCCAACCACTGGCAAGACTGTTGACCTTGGCTTAAACGTTGAAAGAAAATCTAGTATTAAATATGCAGAAATGTATAGAAAACTTAGGTCACCAAAAAGCCAAATTAGTGATAATGGGGCAAGTTTATTTTCTTCTAGACCTATAGTTATGTCTAAGAAAGCCTGTTATACTTGTGGAAGTTTTTCACATTTAGCTTATATGTGTGTCAATGCTTCAAAGGTCAACGCTGATAAAAAGTCAAACACTATCAAACCCAAACCTTTTGTTCAGCAAAGTCCACAAGTTGTTAGACCAACCCTATTCTTTACTAAAGGGTCTAATACGCATGGACAAAGACCTTTTCAGAAGACCAATACATTGTCTAACAGACAATGGGTTCCTGTAGCAAACCCTAGGTTCAACACTGATAAGGGTAATTTTAGCATTGAAAAGACCAAATTAAACACTGACAGGAACATTGCCAGACCAAATAATGGAAAATATTTGCAACCAAAGGTAAAAGGGTCTAAAGCTTCTTCTAGCTTGACATGGAGACCTAAGCAAGACCAAAACCCTAATTCAGATGGGATTTCTATGACCTGTAACAGATTTCATTATATTTCAAAGGTCATAACAAAACCAATTGGGGTTAACTGGGTGTTTAATCCAAAAAGGGATGAACAAGGGGTTGTCATAAGGACTAAGTCTCTTCTTGTTGAACAACCAAATGAATTCAACTCTGCTCAGGCTTGGGTTCCCAAAGAAAACTAATTTGTTTTCTTTATGTGCAGGGCATTCAAAAGCAGGTTAATGATTATGGCTATTGGGATAGTGGATGCTCTAGGCACATGACGGGGAAGGAAGATTATCTGACAAATTTTATCCCCATCAAAGATGGTGACAAAGTGTACTTTGGAGGTGGATATGGAACTATCACTGGCAAAGGCACTCTTCTCACCAACAATTTGCGTTTTGAAAACGTGTTTCTGGTAAAAGAACTTGACTATAATCTGTTTAGCGTATCACAGGTCTTTGATAACAAAAATAAAGTTTTGTTCACTGATATTGAATGCTTGGTGTTGAGCAAATATTTTAAAATACCAGATGAGAAATTCATTGATTATAGAACACCTAGGCATAAAGGACATTTATAATGTGAATCTTAATGGAATTAGGATGAATAATAATCTGTCATGTCTATATGCTAAGGCTTTAGTTGATGAGAGTAATCTTTGGCACAGAAGATTAGGGCACATTAATTTTAAAAATATAAATAGACTTGTGAGACATGGTTTAGTTGATCGTTTTCCTAAAATGGCTTTCCACAATGACCACTCTTGTGTTGCATGCCTTAAAGGCAAACATCACAAGGTCTCATTTAAGTCTAAACCAATGCACTCTAGTTCTAAACCACTTCACTTGCTGCATATGGACTTGTTTGGTCCAACTAATATAGAAAGCTTAAACGGTAAATCCTATTGTTTTGTCATCAATGATGATTTTTCTAGATTTACTTGGACTTTATTTTTAGCTTTGAAAAGTGACACTGCTGATACTTTGATTAACTTTATTACCCAAATTGAAAAGAAGTCTGGTAATAAGGTTAAAATGCTTAGAAGTGATAATGGTGGTGAGTTTAGAAATAAATTGTTAGATGACTTTTGTGCCAAGAAAGGGATTACTAGACAGTTTAGTGTAGCTAGAACCCCACAACAAAATGGGGTAGCTGAGAGAAAGAATAGAACCCTCATAGAAGCACTCAGGACTATGTTGGTTGATGCTCACTTTCCCATTACTTTTTGGGCTGAGGCTGTGAATACAGCTTGCTATGTTCAGAATAGGGCATTAGTCAACAAGATTCATAACAAAACACCTTATGATTTTCTTTGGGGGATGAAACCTAATATTGGTTTTCTTAGACCTTTTGGATGTCATGTAGTTGTGTTGGATACTAGTGATGCCTTAGGTAAATTTAGTGCTAAAGGTGATGAAGGCTACTTCATGGGTTATTCAGTGCAGAGTAGAGGATATAGGGTTTACCTTAAGAAAGAAAAACGTATACTTGAAAAGGTACATGTTAGGTTTTTAGAAAGTAAACCTAGTGATCCTGAAAGTGGTCCAAATTGGTTATATGACTTGGAACCTCTATCTACGACATTGAATTATATGCCTGTTACTAATCCAAACATTGTGAAGATGACTTCAAATGTTGTGGAAGAACCAGTTGTTGATGTTTAAGGTAAACAGGTTGATGAGGAGGTTGGATCACAAGCAAACAAATCAGCACCCATACTTGAGTATGTTACCATTTCCATATGGACAGATGCATTTGATGCTGCAACTGCTACTGGAAAGGAAAAAGGTGGTCCCCAAGTATCACCAGTTGAAAACATGCATGATCTTTCAGGCGTTGACAAAGGAAATTCTGGCGCTGACAAGACAAATTCAGGCGTTGATGGCTCAAACTTTGACAACTTTGGTTCAGGCGTTGACAGATCTTTTGACCATCTTTTCTCTTCCAATAATTTTTAACAAGGTGAACCTTCAAACAGAAATAGAGAGGTTCATTTAGATGGTGATGGAAGAGAGTCTTAAGAGGATATTGGTAACATGGAAGATGAGATTGAGGATAGTAAACTTATAGAAGGAGGAGTGCTTACTTCTACAATCAAAAATCATCCTCCTTCTATAATTATTGGTGATGTCATGACTCCTGTGCAAACTAGAAGGTCTCATCAAAATCAAAGAGGATTTATTGCCAATATTCACAAGAAGGTTGATACCCCTCTTGTTCAAGCATGTTTGTTTGCCTGTTTTCTGTCACAACAGGAACCCAAGAAGATTTTTATTCTCTAAAAGAACCAAGTTGGGTGGAAGCAATGCAGGATGAGCTTCACCAATTTGCTATCCAAGATGTTTGGGAGTTGGTTGATTGTCCCATACATGTTAGACCTATTGGGAAAAGATGGGTTCTTAGAAACAAAAAGGATGAGAGAGGCATTATGGTAAAAAACAAGGCACGTTTAGTGGCTCAAGGATATACACAAGAGGAAGGGATATATTATGAGGAAGTCTTTGCACATGTTGCAAGGATTGAGGCTATAAGGATTTTTCTAGCCTATGCGTCCTGCATGGGATTTACAGTCTATCAAATGGATGTGAAGAGTGCTTTTCTTTATGGCACAATTGCAGAGGAGGTTTATGTTATGAAGCCTCCTGGTTTTGAAGATTCAGAACATCCAGACAAGGTGTATAGAGTGAAGAAAGCTATGTATGGACTTCATCAAGCCCCAAGAGCATGGTATGGCACATTGTCCACTTATCTGGTGGAAAATAGATTCAAAAGGGGCACCATAGACCAGACCTTATTCACAAAGAAGACTGGTAAGGATTTCTTACTTGTTCAGGTTTATGTGGATGATATCATCTTTGGCTCTTCAAGTCCAAAGATGAGTGAATACTTTTCCAAGCTTAAGACAGACAAGTTCAAGATGAGTGCAATGGGGGAGATGAACTTCTTTCTAGGGTTACAAGTATAGCAGAAAGAAGATGGTATCTTCAACTCTCAAGATAAATATGTAGTAGAAATCTTGAAGAAGTTTGGATTTTCTCCAAATGAGAAACGGGCTAGCACACCCATGGATAGGGAACACCCTTGGGGAAAAGTTGGAGATGGAAAAGAAGTGGATGTCAGGCATTATAGGTCAATGATTGGTTCATTGATGTATCTCACAGCTTCAAGACCTGACATTATGTTTGTTGTGTGCATGTTTTGCACGCCATCAAGTGACTCCCAAAGAATGTCATCTTCATGCTGTCAAGAGGATCTTTAGATACCTAAGGTGTTATCCAGACCTGGGACTATGGTATCCAAAAGATTGACCATTGGAGCTTATTGCATATTAAGACAGTGATTATGGTGGTGACAAATTTGATAGAAAATCCACAACTGGTGGATGCCTGTTTCTTGGGAGTAGATTGATATCTTGGCAATGCAAGAAACAAAAAGTGGTGGCCAGTTCTACAACTGAAGCAGAGTATGTTGCAGCAGCTGCTTGTTGTGGACAAGTCTTATGGATTCGGAACCAGCTGTTGGATAATGGGTATAATTTCATGCATACCATTATTTTTGTAGACAATAACAATACTTTATGCATTATTAAAAATCCTGTACATCACTCTAAAACAAAACACATAGAAATTAGACATCATTTTTTATAAGAGATTGTTTTGAAAAAGGTTTAATACAACTAGATAGGGTTGACACATAAGAAAATGTGTCTGATTTATTAACTAAACTTTTTGATACTTGAAGATTTCAATACTTGGTAACAAGTATTAGAATGATCAATCTCACTTAATATGTGTTTTGGGATCTTATTGTAAAAGTATGTACAGGATATGCATTTGTTATTGGTCTTTATGTGAAATTAGATTTTCCACTTTATTTGTTTAACGCTGACAAATGTTATCTTAATGCTGATAAGTGTTATCGTGACGTTGTCAGCAACATGTTAGTTTTGTGGTTTTTGATCTAATTATGCAGGCGTTGTTAGCATTGTACCATTGGATACATAGTTGCTTATGGATTCTTGGAGCATGTTTTAATTTATGGATGATGGTTGGAATATTTATATTCCTATCTTGACATAAATTTTTTTTTACATGCATATTATTTGGCAACTTATGTATCATAGTTTAAGGGGGGGTTTAGGAACCTTTTAGGACTTTTTGGGTATTCTTATAGTACTCTTATCACAATTCTAGATTGTGTCTACTGGTGAGTATGAATTAGTTTACTAACTCATGAGGCACTGTAGCATGCAAAGTTGATATACTATGCACGCTGCCAAGACTTTTTGGCCTAGAATTGGTTGTGGTCTGTTGGGAGACTTGGTTATGATTTATATTGGGCTTACCTGGGAGTTACAAGGGATTTTATAAGATAACTTCACTGTTAAGGACTTTGGTTAGCAAGGGACACTAGAGGACTGTTATGTCTATCTTGCATAAGCAAGTGCGCATGATTGGACAGTGCTTGCCACCCTATAGTAATTTTCAGTTTATAGGTTATCTTCACTAGGATAAATCACTATGTTAAGGTCCTTTTTCATTTTTATTCTTTTTATTTTTGGACGTTGACAGATTTATTTCCAAACGTTGTTATGACCAATTTAGACGTTGACATGGCTTTTTTCCAACGTTGACAAGAATATAGCCGTTGGGCGTTGATGGGTTATTTTTTACCGTTGACACTCATTGGGTCCTACCTAGTTGTTATTTTTGATGAAAATTGGGGCCGTAATTTTGGGAGTTGATAACTTTTAATTAATGCAAAATATAACTTATTTTCTTTTCAATATTTTTGTCATTATATTTTGAAAATACTTGCCTCATTTTTGACCAATCACATGTGCCTATCTCTCCTATAAATTTGGCTCCTTCTTTTTAAACAGTGTATTTGCTTATTCTTATCTAACAAATTTTCTCCTATAATTAATCTTTCATATCACAACAGCTTTCTACATCAATGGCGCCTAAGTTTAAACCATGTGACTTGGTATTGGGATTCAGGAGTCAGCATAACATGGTTGCCAATTTGAAGGCTGATGATGCTTTGTTTCCTCAATACACTCAGATGGTGGCGTATTTGAATGCATCTCAACTTAGGTATGCACTTTCTCATGCTCCTCTCATCCCTATCACACATATTAAACAGTTTTGGAACACTATCAGTTCCTCAACGCATAATAATGTGACTACATTAACTACTATTATCCATGGGCGTTCATGGGTGGTTACTGAAGCCTTGGTTCGCCAGGCTTTGCATCTTAATGATGCAGATGGTATAACCACTCTTCCCATTGGTGAGATAGAACAGGTACTCCAAGCTTTGGGTTATCCTTTCCCTGAAGAGGGAACTTTAAACAAATATAATAAACAAGAATTTCCCCCAGCTTGGAAGTACTTAATACATGTCATCCTTCAATGTTTAAATCCCAAATGTACTGTACATAATGAAATTAAAAGATCTATTACTAGTGCAATTGTGTGTATTACTAATGGGCAAAAGTATAACTTTTCTAAACTGATTTTTGATGGCATGTGTAAAAACAAGGGTAATAAGATGACTCTAGCTTACCCAAGATTTTTACAAATGATTTTTGATGAGCAAAGGTATTGCACCAGGGATCATGATGATTTTTATGTGATCCCTGTGCAAAAGAAAGCTATTTTTAGTAAGATGAATTCACCCCCTCACAGAGATTTACCCCTTACCCAAGCCATGCTTGCTGTTATTGCAGCAGCACAACCTCAACCTGACCCACAAACACAGCTTGACCCATTGCTTGAACCATCACCTTCACCTCAACAGATGGAACTTGACCAAGATTCCTTCAACGCTGACACGTTAAATGTTGGCGTTGACACTTCAAATCCAGACGTTGACGTCTTTTTACAACAGACCCAAACACCCCTTAACCTTCAAACTACTACCCAATCCACATCATCTTCTTCACCCCCAGACTATAGGATGGAAAAATGCCAAAGGACCATTGGATTGTTCTGCTCTGGTGGTCCTAGCCATGTTGCTGAGAGAATCACCACCACAAGTGTGGTTGGTGTCATGGGTGAGGCTAGGACTATTGGTGCTAGCTTAGATGCAGGCCAAGCCAGTCCTAACATCATTAAGACCTCATCCATGCCCCATGAATCTATTTGGGAGGTCAAATACCCATTCTAGAGGAGGGCAGATTGGAACCATATACAATGTTGGAATTGACGGCTGTCTGCATTAGCTTACAAAAGCAAAATGCAAACCTGGTACATACTGTCAGTACACAAGGCCTGAACTCAAGCAATTGAGGGAGAGGATTATTCTTTTAGAAGATGCTAACAATAGGCGTGGTATGGAGGATTCTTCCAAAGGGGATGATGAGTAGGTACATGTGAGTGACAAAGGCTCACATGATGGAGAATCTTTGGGTGTGGCTGAAGCTCTTACAGATTTGAAGAAGCAACCAGGTTTTGATGTCTCTTTAGTTACTCCTACAAATTTGAACTTATCCTTTACAGCAATGATGGAGCAGTTCACAAGAAGCGCTGACAAGTGTAAGGTGGGCGTTGACAAGCAGATTTTGGACGCTGACAAGTCAAGCGCTGACAAGAGTAAGTTAGGCGTTGACACACAGGTTTTGAACGTTGACATACCTGTAGATATGGTTGATGTATTCCAGTCATCAGCTATCATCAAGGAAGTGTCTTCACAGGTAGCATTATCATCTTTACCCATCATTGAAACATTAGATAGGGGTAAAGGAATTATGATAGAAACAGTGGTTCCCAAGGATGCAGCTCAAGTAGAGTTTGATTCAAAGTTGGATGCACAACTTATGGAACAAGAGAAGAAGAAGGTTGTTGAGTCACCATTTGTGGTTACTTCTAAGGAACAAGAAGGAAGTAATGACAAAAGTTCAGATTCAAGTGTTATGATAATTGAAGAACAAGAAAGACTTGAATATGGTGATGAGTTGGCAAAGGAGAAACTTGCAGAGTTGAAGTTGAAGGTAGATTATGAGATGGCAGAAGTTGCCCAGATGTACTTTGCATGGGAGAATAAGGTTATGGAGAATCCA
This sequence comes from Glebionis coronaria, assembly GCA_025667525.1. Taxonomy (NCBI): domain Eukaryota; kingdom Viridiplantae; phylum Streptophyta; class Magnoliopsida; order Asterales; family Asteraceae; genus Glebionis; species Glebionis coronaria. Next base: position 94,436,588 of record CM046876.1, on the reverse strand, counting down.
GACATGACAATTTCAGATCAAATTTGGGGTTTGGAGATTCTGCTAAGAGTTCAAAGAGATTGCAAGGTAATTCTAAAGTATAAGGCTAGCAAAGTTTTCTCACAGTTGAAGAGAGATAGAAGGGAGCTTTATTATATGTTGCTTAGATGTCATCAAGGAGGATGGACTTTTTAGAAGTTACAGGGTTTGTCCTATGAAGAATTGGAGTATAAGGCTTATCCTATTTGGGCAAGAGTGCAAGAAATGAACACTATCAGACTTCTTTCAGATGAAAGGAAAGAAGAACTTGCAGAAGAGATGGAGATTCAAAAGGCCATGATTGTACCAAGGCTATTAAAGAAGGGAGTTCCACTTGAGTTTCCTTCAGATTTGAATAAAGTGAATCCCAGTGAAGCTATTATTAGAAAGAGTATTAAGCTCTCACCCATGGAAGCTTCAGATATGGTAAAAGTGTTACCTCATGATTCTGGAAACCCTATCATTAGTTATGAAGAAGATGCAAGTGGGTTTTGGATGATTGGCAGATATGGGAAAGAGGTACACACTTTTACTACTCTTATGTCTTTGTTTGCATGTATGGATAGGGAAGAATTGGCAGACCTTTGGAGGTTACTGCTGGCCAAGTATGAGACTGAAGCACCTACTTCAGTAAATGGAATAAAGCTTTGGTCAACATTCAGAAGGATGTGTGCACCAGAAGAAGAAAATCCAGTTTGGAAGGATCTTGAGGATGATATCAGTGGACTTCAATGGCGTCTATATTCAGCAGCTGGTGTGTATCATTTGAGCTCAACAAAGTTTTTTGAATATCTTCTTGTGGATGCTGAGTATCCCATGTCTAAAGAAGTTTTAGAAAAGATGAAGACAACACAGCTAGAGATTGACTACTCAAGTGATGTGGCCAAAGATTTGATTAGATATGTTTATTACCAATTTGATAAGATTTGTAAGAATCCTCCTAGTTCTTAGTTTTTATTCAGAAACTTGATTACTAGAGTAGATATCAAGTTTTGGGGAGGATTGTTGGGAATAAAATGTAGCCAATACACTTGGACGCTGACAAGAGTAATCTGGACGTTAATAAGAAGAAATCAAGCGTTGACAAGACAAGCGTTGACAGGAAGAAGTCAAGCGTTGATAGGAAGAAGTCAAGCACTGATAGAAGACTTAGTCTACACGTATTATGTTTCTAGTTTGTTTCTAGTAAAGATATGATCAACAATGTATTTTTTATGTTTATCTTTACCAAGAATAGCTGATACGTAGACTCTTGTGCAAGGCTCCTTAATCTATAAAAGGATACCTTTAGGTTTTATGTTTGATATACGTTTTACACTTTCATTGTACACAAGTTTGATTTATCAATCAAAGTGAAAGTTTGGTTTACATTGTTTGTGTGTTCTTGTTTGAGTATTAATTCCGCATAATACTTAAATTGTATTATACACAACAAAGTTTCTCTACGTGTTTAACTTGATTTAATCTCGTTTACACAAGCTAAATCGATCTAAGTTTGGGATCAACATGATTATTGACACTTTGTTTACTACTGCCATTAAGTCTCTTTTTAATCGTGAACCGCTAATCATTTCTTGAACATGAGCGCTAATATTGTAAATAGTACTCTTTGGGGATTGACATCCCCTATCTGGGCAAGTCGAGCTTGCTAGCAGTTGAAGGTTCCTACCTAGGCTAAACAGATACACTTTATTTTGCTTAACTTAGGAATTTGGCAAACAACCTGCATAAGGGATATTTGTTGGTTTTGTATATGTCAAGTAGCGGTGCATGGGCATAGTGTAGTATGATGACTATTTTATGTGGGTGTATAACAACGTAGCCCTGGAGGATATACTTGTATTCAAAACTGTTATTACAAACCTATGAATTCACTCAACCTTTGTGTTGACTTTAAGCATATATATCAGATAAATGGTTACTGATAGCATAGAGTAGCACAAGGATGGCATAGGCACAAGACTAAAATTATTTTAGATTTTGGGAACCTCATATTGTAAAACTCTGATTTTTCAATGAAATATAAAGAAAGTTGATTTCATCACTCTTTTGAGTTGTTTTCTATTATTATGACTTGTGTTCTATGAAATAATACCCCGAATCAATGTTCCGTTGCATAAAGGTAAAATGGGAATGTTACATAATAAGTGTGAAAACACTTATCCTTTTACCACTTATTTCCAATAATAACAAGACCAAGATGTGTATTTTATGCCGTAAAAGTCGGAATTATGTGTGGTTTGTGTTTTTATTGTGTTTTAGGACCAAAAGATGCAAAAGAAAAAAAACATGGGCTATCACGGGCTTTTATCGAAGAAAAAGACTAAAGACGAAGTCAAAAGATTGAGAATGCAAAAAGAACGGAAGTCCAAGGCCTATTCTGAAGATTTATCGAAGATAAAGTGTAAAGACGGAAGTTTAATGAAGTGGAAGAACTCAAGTCTAATTATAGAAGAAAATTATAAGACAAGTTCAATTTATATCGACTAATCCCGAGACGGTGTCGAGAAAGACAAAGAAACTAAGTCGAGTCGAGACGAGAAGAAAGAAATAAGATAGCTTAAGCATGTAATCTCCCCACCTCCTATAAATACCCTCCTAATATGTCATTAGCAGGGTGGTTAGGTGGTTAATTTTTAGTTGTAGTTTTAATTTTAGTTTTTCTAGTTTTTCTTAAGTTTTCTTCTCTCTAGTTTTCCAAGTTTATCAACTTTAATCTTGTAATCATTTTATATTAATCCTAAATCAATCAAGCTTATTTCCTTAATTCTCATTCTACCTTTCTTAATCTTTTACTTAATCTTGATAATCATGTAGTTTTATCTTAATCTTGTTAATGATTTGATTGTTTAGCTTATTTGGTTGTGCTTATTAAATTGGTGATCTTAAAGGCTTTTATATAAAAGTGCTTATTTTTCTTAATCTTTATGCTTAATAGTTTTTAGAAATAAGTTGTTTTAAATAAGTTTAAGTTTTAATTAAAAGTGCATTTTGATTTCAAGCTTATTTAGTGTTTTAAAAGTTTTTAAATTTTGGCTTATTAGTTTTTCTTAAAAATCTTTTTGGTTAAAGTTTTGGTAAGTGCTTATTTTAGATTTGCTTATTGGTTTAAGTTTGATATACTCCGGGTTCTCATAACCCCTTTATTCCGAATATTGTCACAAACCCTCTTATTCAGGATAAGCTACACTCCCATTATTCCGGATAAGAGGTCGAATAGAGGATCGCGGATAAGGGTCCGTTTTTTATTCCGGATAGCCACAAGAAACAATTATTCCGGATAGTTAGCTAGAGATTTATTCCAAATAGAGCTTCAAAACCTAGTATTCCGGATAGTGGAGTATTCCAGATAGAAGTTAGATTATATATTCCGAATAAGGAGCTTAACAGTTATTCCGAATAGTAGCTTCTTCATATTTATTCCGGATAAGTGATATTCCGGATAACTATCCAGAATATATTCAGGATAAGCCGCACCTCCATTTTTATTCCGGATAAGCCACCATTGGTTTATTCCGGATTAGCAGCATAAAGTTATTCCGGATAGTGGTCATCTGAATATTCCGGATAAGCATTCGGAATTTATTCCGGATAAGGTTCATCATAGAAGGATTCCGGATAAGCCACGAGATAGTTTTTTTTTTCCGGATAAGGGCTCGAATATTATTCCGGATAAAGGGTCATTTGCTCATTCCGGATAGCGGGTCGAATATTATTCAGGATAAGCTCTCAGTATTTTATTTCGGATAAGGCACAGGTGGATATTCCTGATAAGGGTTCGTTCTTCCAGTTTTTGAATTTTTACTTTTCCCGCCTTTTCTTACTTAGAAATATTTTAACTTGTCTTGTTTTAATTCACTCTTTAAAGTTTACATTTTTATAAGTTTTAATCATTTACTTTTCAATTTTTAAAGTCTTCATTTTTAGTTTTAAATTTTCAAGCTTCCATTTTCATTTATTTACTCAACGACATTTTCATTTTTAGTTTAAAATAGATAACCAAACTTTTTTATTTTCCACCAAGAACAATTGAGTCGCACTTTCTACCAGTAATCAATTCGAAAAGATCGGTTTAACGAACTTTTATACGAGCTTAAAAACCTTGTATTAAATGGCGCCGCTGCCGGCTCTTTTCGTTAAGATTAACGGTTTTAAGTGAGAGACGCGTTGGATTTTGGGATCCGTTCATCTTTGAACGTTATTTTCCTTGCTTTAAAATTTTCAAAAATCCATAAAAATTAAAAAAATTTTTAAAAAATACAAAAAAATAGAAAAACATAAAAAACCAAAAATATTTCTTGTATATTTTGCCTTTCCTTTTGTAGGTGTGTATGCGTACTCGTGCTCGTAAGAAGAAAGTAGCTGAAGCCGAAGTCATTACTCAACCTATTATCACCATGGACAATCAACCAATGATCGAGCTTTTGCAATCGCACGTAGAGGGCAACACCGATGCTATTGTCATACCCGAGATTGGAGCCAAAAACTTCGATCTTAAATCCGGCTTCATTCAAATGGTCTCTGCTCAACCCTTCTTGGGGCGTTCAATTGATGATCCTCATGACCATATTAAACGGTTCTTCAGCTCACTAATACGGTTAAGTATAATGGGGTTTCACAAGAGGTAATTCGCTTGAAACTTTTTCCTTTCTTCTTAGAGGGACAAGCCCGGCATTGGCTTGATAAGGAACCGCCACAAAGTATTCTTACGTGGACGGATTTAGAGACCAAATTCATCAACTACTTTTTCCCACCCTCACGTACTACCGCTTTGCGGAATGAAATCATTACTTTTGAACAAAAGTACGGTGAGACATTTAGTGAATCTTGGGACCGTTTTAAGGAACTTTTAAGAAAGTGTCCACAACATGGTTTAAAAAAAGTACATCAAATCAATACTTTTTACAATGGTTTAAGCATGAATGACCAAGATTCACTAAATAGTGCCTCGGGGGGTAACATTTTGGTTAAGTCTTCTAATGCCGCTTGGGATATTATTGAGAACAAGTCTAGAGTGCAAACCAAGAGTGTTCGGACCAATGTGGTTAGTGCTAGCACTAATGAGAGCGACAAGAGAATTGACAAGCTTACTTCGCTTGTTGAATCACTTGCTCTCCAAGCCGCCAACAATACCAAAGCTATCACTGCCCAAGCTAGTGCTTTTACTCAATCATGTGAAATATGCGGCGGATCTCACTCATACACCGATTGTCCTTCGACTCATGATAATCCGGAAAATGTGTATGCCGCCAACGGTACCTATTCTACAGGCGGCTATCAAGCACGTCCTCAAGGTGACCGCAATTTGCTCAGCTATCGCTCAAACAACTTTCTTTCACCACCCGGTTTTCCCCCACAAAACCCAAACAACCTTAATCGCAACAATCAAAACCAACCACGTGCTCCAAATCAATATCAAAACCAAAGAAACCCATATCCACCTCCAAGAAACAACCAAGTTTACCAACAACCCGCTTATCAACCACCTGCCTACCATGCTCCTCCTCCCAACCAACCCACCACATTACACCAAGACGTTGAAACTTACATGAGGACTAATGATGCGATGGTGCAAAATCATCAGCGGGAAATGCTCAACTTGAAAGCAGATACGGTGAAACAAGGAAACGATCTTCGAGCCGATATGAGAAACGCTTTGGCAAGTCAAACGAATGACTTAAGGAACATGATGGCTAGTTTCTTCCCATGTAATCAAGCCTCTGGATTGGGTTCTCTTCCGAGTAACACCGTTGCTAATCCAAGAGGGGAGATGAAAGCAATCACCACTCGCAGTGGAAAAGGTCTAAAGGAACCCGAGCTTCCTACACCTACACCGGTGATTGTGACAAAGGAAAACGAGTCTCCTTCTCCAATTCCTCCACCTTCTATTTCTCCAATACCTCCAACTTCTACTTCTCCAATTCCACCACCTTCTACTTCCACCCCTCCACCACCTAAGGATGTGAGTGAGAATTCCATTCCAAATCCTTCATCTCAACCCAATATACCTTATCCTTCGAGGTTGAGGAAAGAGAAATTTAAGAACAAGGATGATATTCAGGTTTCTAACTTTCTTAAAATGTTTAAACAACTGAATTTCAATATCTCCTTTGCTGAGGCTCTCGCTCACATGCCGAAATACGCTAAAATGTTTAAAGATCTTCTCAGTGATAAGGAGAAACTCCTAGATATTGCTCAAACCCAACTTAATAAGAATTGCTCCACAGTGCTCTTAAGGAAATTACCAACCAAACTTGGTGATCCGGGTCGTTTCTTGATTCCTTGCAACTTCCCTGGGGTAGAGAATTGTATGGCCCTAGCCGATCTAGGTGCTAGTATCAACTTAATGCCTCTAAGCGTTTGGAAGCAATTGTCTCTACTCGAGCTAGTCCCCACACGAATGACTTTGGAATTAGCTAACCGTACGGTTGCTTCTCCAGTGGGGATAGCCCAAGACGTCTTCGTTGGTGTTGACAAATTCACCTTTCCGGCGGATTTTGTTGTCGTTGACTACGAGATGGAGCCCCGTGTTCCATTAATCGTTGGACGTCCATTCCTGAGGACCGGTCGCACTCTCATTGATGTAGCCGCGGGCGAATTAATCATGAGAGTTGGTGACGATAAAATCGTCTTTAACATGGGAAAACTTTCTAAGCAACCTTCTAAAAACGAGAGTGTTAATTTCATTGACGTTCTTGATGAGGCTTGTGAAGAACATTTCAAAGACGCTTGTAAAAGTGGTTCTTCTTCTTTTCCCATTGTTGAAACCGTTGCCTCTATTGCTCCATCACTAACTCTATTTGGAGAAAGTGATTTCATCTTGAAAGAATTTGAAGCAACTTTGGGAGATGTGGACTTGCAATATGACGATTCTCCCTCCAATTGGGATGAAGACATTCGTACCATTGAGAAACTTCTCAATGATGACCATATTTCTCCACCATCTCCTAAGGATATCTCTATCGATGAGCCGAATTTGACTACGCCTTCCATCGAAAATCCTCCGGATTTAGAGCTTAAGGACCTACCATCTCATCTCGAGTACGTTTTCCTTGAAGACAACAAGAAGTCACCCGTCATCATCGCTAAGGACTTGAAAGAAGAAGAAAAATCCCGACTTATCGCCGTGCTAAAGAATCACAAGAAAGCGATTGTTTGGAAAATCTCTGATATTCGTGGAATTGATCCTCACTTTTGCACACATAAAATTCTCATGGAGGACGACTTTAAACCCACTATTCAAAGCCAAAGAAGGGTGAATCCTAAGATACATGACGTAATCAAAAAAGAGGTTATCAAACTTCTTGATGCGGGAATGATCTATCCTATCTCGGATTCACCATTGGTTAGTCCCATCCATTGTGTGCCTAAGAAAGGCGGAATCACCGTTGTGCCTAATGAAACAACGAGTTGATTGCTACTCGTCTCGATACAGGGTGGAGAGTTTGTATAGACTATCGTAAACTCAATGATGCTACGAGAAAGGATCATTTTCCCTTCCCTTTCATGGACCAAATGCTTGAACGTCTAGCGGGTAATGACTATTACTGCTTTTTAGACGGTTTCTCCGGGTATTTTCAAATTCCCATCGATCCCAAAGACCAAGAGAAAACCACATTCACTTGTCCTTACGGAACATTTGCTTATAAAAGAATGCCTTTCGGCTTATGCAATGCTCTTGGGACTTTCAAAGGTGTATGATGGCTATCTTCCATGACATGGTTGAAGAAACTATGGAAGTCTTCATGGATGATTTCTCGGTTTATGGTGATTCTTTCTCTCATTGCCTTGCCAATTTGGAACGCATGCTTAAGCGGTGTGAAGACACTCGCCTTGTTCTAAATTGGGAAAAATGCCATTTCATGGTAAAAGAAGGCATTGTGCTTGGACATAAAATCTCTAAAGCCGGTCTTGAAGTTGACCGTGCTAAAGTGGATGTCATAGCCAAATTACCTCCACCTTCAACCGTGAAGGGTGTGAGAAGTTTCCTTGGTCATGCGGGCTTCTATCGTCGATTCATCCAAGATTTTTCTAAAATCGCTCGCCTGATGACCCACCTCTTGGAAAAAGATACTCCTTTCATCTTTTCCAAAGAGTGTCTTGAATACTTCAATCTTCTTAAGGATAAGCTAACTAAGGCACCGGTCTTGGTTACCCCTAATTGGGAGCTACCTTTTGAGTTGATGTGTGATGCTAGCGACTTTGCTATTGGAGCGATTTTGGGCCAAAGAGTGAACAAACACTTCCAACCAATCCATTACGCTAGCTAGACAATGACGGGGGCTCAATTGCATTATACCACTACCGAAAAAGAGCTTTTAGCTGTAGTGTATGCTTTTGAGAAATTCCGCCCCTATCTTGTCCTCTCTACCACCATCGTGTACACTGAGCACTCCGCGTTGAAGTACTTGTTGACTAAGCAAGATTCTAAGCCAAGACTTCTTCGTTGGGTTTTGCTCCTTCAAGAATTCAACATTGAAATTCGTGACAAGAAGGGAGCTGAAAACCTAGCCGAGGATCATCTAAGTAGACTTGAGGATCCTTATCAAGGGGATCATCCGAATCAAGAGATCAATGACTCTTTTCCCCTTGAGGCCTTAATGTCTATCAACTCCAATCTTGATGACACCCCGTGGTTTGCGGACATTGCAAATTACTTAGCGGGTGGAATTCTCAAGGAAGGGTTAACGTCCCAACAAAAGAAAAAGTTCTTTAAAGATATTGAACGTTATATCTGGGACGACCCTTACCTCTTCAAACAATGTGCGGATCTTGTCATTCGTCGATGTGTTGATGGGCCGGCAGCGGTATACATCCTTGACGCTTGCCATAAAGGACTCATTGGTGGTCACTTTGGTCCTAATTACACCGCGAAGAAAGTATTCGACTCTGGATTTTATTGGCCCACCATTTATCATGACGCTCACGACATGGTTAAACATTGTGATGCTTGCCAAAGACAAGGAAAGATCACACATAAAGATGAGATTCCTCAAAATTTCATACAAGAATGTGAAATCTTTGATGTATGGGGCATCGACTTTATGGGGCCATTTCCATCATCTAAAGGGAACAAGTACATCCTCGTAGCCGTTGACTACGTTTCTAAATGGGTTGAAGCTAAGGCTCTCCCTACGAACGATGCGAGGGTGGTTGTGAACTTTTTGAAGCAACTTTTTGCTCGATTCGGTGTTCCTCGTGCTATAATCAGTGACCGCGGGACTCATTTTTGCAATGATCAATTCGCAAGAGTCATGGCTAAGTACGGTGTCAATCACCGTCTTTCTACCGCTTATCATCCCCAAACTAATGGGCAAGCCGAGATATCTAACCGTGGATTGAAGCGGATTCTAGAGCGTACTGTGGGAGAGCATCGTGCCTCGTGGGCCGATAAGTTAGATGATGCTTTGTGGGCTTTTCGTACCGCCAATAAGACGTCGATCGGTTGTACACCTTATCGTCTTCTGTACGGGAAGGCATGTGATGAGACTGCTTTTATACATGGTCTCATCGTCCAAATCGGCCTTAAATTGCATAAAATATCATAAAAAGACCAAATATATGCTCGTGTTTGTTACTTGTGTATTTTTAGGTACGGATATTGAGGAATTGGCAAAAGATCACAAGAATCAATCAAAAACGAACACGGGAAACGAAGTCGCACAATGAACCGGGCCCAAGTTTGGATTTTGCAAAAAAAAGACCCTTGAAGAATTGAAGATTGGCAAAAATGGCCCCTCATCTTTGAAGAACTTGTCATATTTGACCCTCCAATTATCAAATATACAAGTATGATCCTTGAAGTTTGAAGATAATGCAAGATATGCCCTTGGAAATTAATCAAAAATGCAAAAGTTAGCAAAGTGGACAAAAAGGACTTGATTTGCAATTGTTTTGGACTGTGGATGAAAATTACTTAACGTTTTGGACTAACCTTGCAATGACTTAACTGGTTACTACGTTAAGTAAAGGACGGGTAATGCAAACCCAAAACATTAGCCCAATATCACCCTTGGCCCAACACTTCTTAAACCGGTTTAATTTTTAATCTCGGTCAATTAGTCAACAAATCCCACTCACCCCTTTTCCCACCTAAACAATATTTTTAAAATTTGTTTTACCCAATTAAGATTAAACCTGCTTAATTAACCCAAGAACCCTAAACCCCCCCAGTTTCAATTGAACCCAAAACAAAGGGTTTGACCCTAAATCGCTCCAGATCATTAATTAAGCTAACCCTCATCCAAACCCACCTCTCACCAACTCGCCACGTGTCCTGTGGTCCTCACAAAGGCACTCCCCTGCTACCTCGTTTTCAACCAAAACCCCACCCCCGACAATTTAAACGTTTTGGATGATACTACTTGGCCTCCAAGATTGATCCTACGTCCACAATCACCTCCACAGCTGGCAAATCACATGGGGTTGCTTTTTTGACCAAGACTTGAGATTCTTCAAAGGGCAAAGTAGGGCTTTTGGCCATTAGGGTTTTATGCATTGTAATATTTAATTCCTGTTCTAGAATAGTGCATTAGGGTCTATAAAAAGAGTTGAGCCTGTTCACTCTTTTCTTGTTCCAGCTTTTAGCAAAAATCTCTTGTAATTCCTTTTTTAAAGAAATAAAGTTTGGTGTTTGATAAAATCAATTATAATTCCTTTTATATTTTTAAAAAGTTTGTGTATTGAGTTATATGCTAAAGCTGAGTTCCACTTATAATTTGAAAAAGATTTTGTTGATGTTCAAAAGTTTTTAAATTTCATAAATCATAAATCTTTGAAGTGAAAGTGGAAAAGAAAAATTGATTTGTGATTTTAGAAAGTTTTTGAAACGTGGTGTTAAGTTTGAAAGACTTTGGAAGGATTTTAAGAAAGAAGAAAAAGTAGAAACAGAATATTGGACAAGTACATTTGTGTTCTCCTTTTGTGTTTTTTTTTCTTAAAACAGGTTCAAAGATTGGAGTTGATTGTTGTTTCTGCATATGCCCGGGCATATGGGAGGAGGATTTTTCATCCTCAAGGGCTTTGGATGTAAAGCCCTTAGGTAAAACCCTTTTACCTTTTTGAGAATTTCAGAAAGTACAAGTTTGAGTGAATTGATTGATTTAGTGTTATTTTTGTGTTAAGTTGTTGGATTTATGTTCTTGTAAGTTGGTATGAATGCTAGATGATAATTGAACCAGTTTGAATAGGATTTGTAGTGCTTTGGTTTGTTAAACTTTGGTTTCAAAAAAATAAAAGGGTGTTTGGCTATGTGATTTAGCAGGGTATTAGCCTTTGATTGAGCCTGAAAAACGTGTTAGAGTATTTGGTATTAGTTGAGATAGAATTGTTGCTAGTTGTAGTTTACTTTGGGTCAAGATTTGAGCAAGTTTGTATGCTAATAGTGAAACAAGAAGTCAATCTGCTTATGCCATAATCTGCCTGTTTTTGTTGATTTCTTTTGTGCTTGATCTTTGAAATCTGGTTAAGTGCTAGAGTGTTTAGAGTTTGATTCTGTTTGTGCATCATTGTGTGAGGTTGTGTGTTAGATTTGAGAGAATAAAAGTCACTAGGGTGCTTTTGCTAGCTTAAAATACACCATCAGACCTGCACATAATCACAGAAACTTGAAAAACGTGTTTTGGGTGCTTTGGATGTGAACTTTGTGTGCTAATTGATAGCTCTTTCTGTGTATCATGACTCCTTGTGCTTAAATAAGCACAAGGGTGCCTTTGTACCAAGATAATCACCACCAAAACACAACACCAAGCCCTCTTGGTGTCTTCTCACCATCTGTGAAGAAATTAGAAAGCAAAACTTGTGTTCAAGTAACCAGGCCACGTTTTTGATTTAATTTGTTGAAATCTTTGGTTAAAAAAGGAATTTGGAGTTGTGTTACAAGGATTAAAGGATAACAATGTTGGGTGAAAAGCAAAAATAAAAAAAATAATAACAAAAAGCAAAAAGGGGTTGCTAAGACTCGAACCCTGGTTACCACACTCACACACACCACACCTTACCGCCGTGCCCTAGGGTCTTTGACTGCTAGGGTGTGGTTTCATTTTCCATTTAACCACGTTTTGCTTTCTTTGCTAAATCAAAAGCCGTAGCTTATTCACAAGTTTCCAGCTTATTTGCTTTTCGTTTTTGGCTTATTTTAATTTTCCTAGGACCATTGTAGACTTAGGGATTTTCCTAGCTATTTTCATAATTTTCACTTTAGTAGATTATTTTTTATCATTTAATTAATACCCGTATTTTAAAAATTCAATAAAAAATAGAAAAAAGATTTTAAATTTTTAGGAAAAATAATTTTTAGGTTTTAAAATATTATTTTGAGGTTTACATCTAGTTTAGGTTTTAAAAACTTTAATTTTTAATTTTATTTGATTTTAGGTTTTTTATTAAACTTTAAAAATTAATATAAAATTAATTAAAAGGTTTCAGGAACTTTGGTTTACATTTTCTTCTTAGTTAGATTATTTAAGATTTTTGAGAATTTTTTAGAATTTATTTGAGGACTTTTAATTTTTTAGAATATTTTAATATTATTTTATTCATTAAAATAAAAAGTTTTATTTTTATTCCTTTTTCATTTTTCCTAGATTCTAGACATTAAAATAGGACCTTTGTCACTTTCCAAATAATTTCTAGGCTTTTCAATTAATTTTTAGAATTAATTTAAGATTTAATAGATTTTAATAGTTTTTAGGAGTTTAAAAATAGTTTAAATTGGTTTTAAAATTTTTAAAAATAGTTTTTAGCTTAATTAGGTCATTTTTGAGGTTTACAAACTATTAAATCTTGTTTAGGGCTTTTTAATATTTAAAAGTGATTTTTAGGGCTTTAATTAGCATTAAAAAGTCATTATTAAATTAATTAAAAGGGTTTGGCAAGTTTGGATTTTTTGTAAACTCTTAGAATATTATTTGGGAGTTTTTAGTGATTTTTAGGAATTTTTTAGATTAAAATTTTAAATTTTGTGTTTTTTTTACGTTTTACGTCGTAACTTTCCAATAGTGTTTTTGCCTTATTTTTCTAATTTTTTCGTCTTCGTCATTTTCTCTTCTTTTCTTCTCATTAATAATCAAAAACATAATCAATCATTCATTACACAACACACGTGCCTCCTCGTGAACGAACTTGAACCTAATTGGTCATTAGTGCTTGGTTTTCCTAAACCGACGCTTAATACTTACCGCTTTTTGTGTTGCTTTGTTTTTCCTAAAATAAAGTATATACAAAATACAACTATCATTTTGGCGCCGCTGCCGGGGAGGCGTGTTGTGTTTTGATTGACCATTGTTGTTTTCTATATTAGCCATATAGTATTTGTATTAATAGCACTCTATTAATACATATTATCGTTTTTCGGTTTTTGTGTGAATATTATTACTATATTGTATACGTAGAACAATAAATACACAAGTACTCCAAATACGTGAGCAATCACAACCTTGATTCGGGATTTCATCACTCGATCATTGTATTCGAATCTCAAACCAAAGAAAAAAGGCAAAAATAGATAAATACTTTCGTGAAGCTTAATCTTGATAATACAAACTATAAGGTGGGTATAAGGCGGTTGTATTTCACAACCTAAAGGAAAAAGGCTCTTAAGTGCTTCGCGCCGCCTCGTTTCCTCCGCTTGCTTGTGCGTATTTGATTTTGAGAGTGAATCGAGGGTTTTGCCGCCCAAAGTATTATTACATATCATATATAATTTCTTGGTTTCTATTTGATTAAACCCTCTTGAACGATTTGGTGTTCCACCATCGTTCTAAAGTCATCGAAGGCGTTCACTCCACGTGATCGTTTTCATTCCTTGAGGCCTTTTTAATCAAGAGATTTGATTGAGGAGGAGATTTGTGGACTTGTTGTCTACTTAATACATTCACCAATTTCCAAAAAGTTGATACAATCAAAAACCACAAAAAAATTAAAAAACAAAAAATACCAAAAAGAATCTTCTTTGCTCGTCTCCACGTTGTACGTGACGTTTATGCTCACTCGTAATCAAGCAAAACGTGCACGTAAACGCAAGAACAAAACTCCCACTCCAACTCATTCTAGTGAGGAGTCTCCTATTGACGAACCCATTGTACGAGAGGCACCTACCATGGCGAATCGAACTATGATGGAGTTACTTCAAGCACCCACCGAGGGTTATGGAGAAGCTATTGTGATTCCCGCAATCCTTGCGGAGAATTTTGAGGTTAAAACGGGTTTGTTGTCGATGATCCAAAACAACAAATTCCGTGGTGATGAGAAGGACAATCCCCACAACCATATCCGCCAATTTAATCGTCTTACCGCCACGTGCAAATTCAAGGATGTCTCGAATGACTCGATTAAGATGATGTTATTTCCGTATTCCTTAGCGGGCCCCGCTAAAATTTGGTTAGAGAAAGAGCCACCCAATTCTATATTGACGTGGAAGGATCTCGTTTCGAAGTTCGTGAACCAATTTTTTCCGCCCTCTAAGACTACGCATTTGAAAAATGAGATTTCTAAATTTTCACAAGAATCAAATGAAAGTTTTTCTACGGCTTGGAATAGGTTTAAGGAGATGTTACATGAATGTCCTCATCATGGTTTTTCCGATTTGCACCAAATCGACACGTTTTACAATGGACTTAACGATCATGAAAGAGATTATTTAAATGCCGCCGCGGGTGGTAATTTTTTGTGTAAAACGGTTGAAGAAGCTTTGGTCATAATCGAGAATAGGTCTAAGGTTTATAGCCCTCGTCACACACCGAGTGTTGCCAAAAGGGGCTCATCATCGTCTCAAAGTATCAATGCATTACATGATGAAGCAAATGAAGAAAACCGATTTTTCGATAGATTTGCAAACCTTATGTCCCATTGGAAGGCTCAAGAAGCTTCCAACACCGCTTCGGTTAAAGCGGTTTCTAAAAGTTGTTTGTCGTGTGGGGGAGCTCATGATCTTTCCGAGTGCATTACCGCGGATGGTAACACTTCGAATGCTTTTGTAGCCACGGGAACTTATAACCAAATAGGTCAAGGTTCTCGTTCAAATCAAGCTCAACCCAATCAAAATGCTAATAATTATCGCAACAACAACAATCAAGGTGGAAATTACCAAGGAAATCAAAGGAACTATAACAAAGGTAATTACCAAAGTGGAAATGGGCAAATTTCAAACCAAAACCAAAACCGTGATTTTCAAAACAATGCCCAAGGTTTTCAAAACGATCACACCAAAAATCTTCAAGGAGAATTTTTGAATTATGCTAAGGCTAATGATGCTAAGTTTGACAATATGCAACGTGAAATGGTTAGCTTAAGATCCGAATTGAAAAACGAGCTTAAAAACGAACTTGCTAATGAACTTAAAACTCATGCTAATAAAATGGAAGGAAATGTCACACGACTCCAACAAAATCAACAAAAAATGGAGCAAGGACAACATGAGATTAAGCAAGAATTGTTGAAAGCGGATGCTAGGCAATCTAAGTTTGAAGACCGTATGGCTAAAATGTTTGAAGCTATCATGTGTAAGCCCTCTTCTTCGGGTGGTCTTCCTAGTGATACCATCGTAAACCCGAAAGGAGAATTGAAGGTTATTGCCACTCGTAGTGGTAAAACTTTCAAAGAACCCATTTCTCGTCCAAGTACTTCTATGGAGAAGGAAAAAGAGAAAGAACCCGAGGTCGTGGTTGAAAAGGAGCACATTACAAGCCCACGAAGTACCGCTCAAACCACACCTACGGTTGAACCAATACCCATCATGGAACCCGAGATTCCAAGGCCGATGCCTATGCCTAAATTGCCCCAACCCACACCACCTTTACCCTACCCATCAAAACGAAACAAGGAAAAGGCACAAGAACGAAATAATTATCAATTTGAACTCTTTATGAAAATGTTTCGTGACTTGCATTTTAATATAAGTTTTGCCGACGCCTTAGTCATGATGCCTTGATTTGCCGCGAACTTCAAAAGTATGTTGAATAACAAAGAAAAATTGCAAAAATCGTCTAGTTGTTCATCGGTTTTTCTAAGCCGCATACCTCAAAAGGTCGGTGATCCTGGAAAGTTTTTAATCCCATGTGCTATCCAAGACATGGAAGAATGCTACGCCTTGGCCGATCTTGGCGCTAGTATTAATTTGATGCCTCTCGAGATTTTTAAGTCGCTCAATCTTCCAAATCTTACTCCTTCAAGAATGTCAATCGAAATGGCCGATCATTCTACGATTCTAGCTTGTGGAGTTGCCGAGGACGTCTTTGTGAAAGTTGGGAAATTCTATTATCCCGTGGACTTCATTGTTGTTGATATTCCCATCGATCCTAAAGTTCCTTTAATTTTAGGTCGATCTTTTTTGGATACCTCGAGAGCACTTATCGATGTGCATGCAAGAAAAATCACTCTTCGTTTCAATGAGGAAGAACTCGTCATTAATGCAACCCAAAACTCCACTCTTTCTCATGTTTATTCGATCACATCTTTGTACAATGTCAATCCTATCAAAAGCATTTGTCAAAAGATTTCTAATAGAGTTTTAGGAGTTGTTGAGAAAAATGAAGTTCCGTCCCCTCCGCCGATGGAGGTTAAGAGTGTTAAGCCTATAATTCCAATCTCGAGTGATTCTTCGGATGATGAATACATTGATCCCGATGGGGAGGTTTTCTTTGTTGACAAAAGATTTGAAAACTTGCCACCACCTAAACCAAAACGCTTTCAAAATGTGAGAATTTTTAGTGTGACTAACATTGTTTTAGATACACCAAATATTTTTGACATAATTAAATCGGGTTTTCACGAGGAGAGTGTTAAAGATGAAAAAGGAAAAGATTTTGAATCTAATTTAAAAGATTTTTCTACAATTCTAACTCCGTCATCACCGCGTGTCTTGAGTACTACAAGCTCGTCTCCTCCTTTTGACGATGCTTTGTGTGGACCTAGTGTGGGGGAAGCCCCTTATGTTCCCTCCCCTTTCTCCACCGAGGACGAGATATTTGATCCTGGAATAGCTTTTATAGGGAAATCTCGGTCTTCCACCGATGCAATAAATGGAAAATCTTTTCATTTGATTGGTGCGAGTCTACCTCGAGTAGCTCAATGTTATGACTTACCCATTGTCCCACCCTTCTATTTCTTCTCTCCTATTTTCTTCTATCCCATTGGGATTTGTGTTGGAGTTGTGTTGTCTCGTCTTTCATCCGAAAACGAGGACGCTATCTTTGACCCCGGTATACGTTTATCGGATTTTTAAAAGTACTCCACGTACTTTTGGGCCTTGTTTATCATGTAAGCCCCACCAAAAATTGACCACACCATGATTATCCCTAAATGATCACATTTATGGGGATTCGAGTCGAGCTTTTGACTCGGTTATCAAAAACAAGGTGCCTCGTGGGGGAGACCCATGCTTATCCATGTACATATTATTGCTTTCTAATTAGTTTAATGTGAGGGGATTTGTGCCCTTCCAACCTTTGTTCCGTGGTTGTTTGTGAATTGTGTCTTTTAGATCATCATCTTCACGATTGGAGCCTCTCGTGTTCGTTTCATAGGAGCACTTGATCGTTTGCTTTGAAGACAATTCCCAATATCCATCATGATATATCCTTTTATGTTCTAACCTTAGGTTTTTAGCACACTTCATAAACGGCTTTAAACTTATTGGTTACACCCTTTCCATGCTAGATTAGGCATTCGACTACGTCTCTAGTATGGGGGTGTTTGCACCCCTAGACTCGAAACATTGAGGACAATGTTTAACTTTAGTATGGGGGGGGGGTGAATAGATACTTGCCTTGCCAAACCTTCACGCTTTCCAAAGTTTATCGTTTTGTTATCGTTTTCTTGCAAAATAAGGCTAAAAATGGCCAAATTTTAAAATTTTTCTCATGTTTCATAAGTGTTTGAAGACACGAATGTAGATTTTCCGATGGCGAGAATAAGAGTAATTTTTGACTCGACCGTGCGTGATGAGCACTTAGCTTTGATTCCTTAACTTACATTAGGCTAAGTCTCTTAAATGAGGACGAGAAATGATAGAGTTAATTATAAGTTACTATGCTAAACGTAGAGTACTCGTATTCTTTCAAAAACTCATGTGTTCTCGTTGTTTGCTTATTCTCCCTTCGCTTGTAAATATTTTTGCTTAATAAATATTGATTTAGCGGTTTAGTTTTGATTGTTGGGTTTCTAGTCTTTTCTAGTAGCTTCCGTGTAATTAAATTGGGAAGACATTAAGGTATCGCCAGCGTCACGGTTTTGAAGTATTGGCAACCCGAATAATCGAAAGCTTCACCCAATAATAAGATTTCAAGTGCTCACCTAAATCTAGCAAACAATTTGAAGCCCCATAAGGCCTAAAATCTATGCAAAATTGAAAGTGAATCAAGCCTTAATCTTCGAAGCTTTAAAGATCCAAAATTCGCTTTTGCGTGAGGATATACGTCTTTGGCTAATAAAACCACCGATGAGGCGGATAATAAAAGGCAAGGCAAGACCGAAGTCATAATAAAAGCTTCATGGCGAAGTTGAATAAAAGATGGAGGTAAACCAAAGATAATAAGGCCCTTCCGTTAGGGGACGTATAAAAGTCTTGGTAATAAGTCTCATGTTCAAAACCGTTATAAAACCGTGTTTATCGATTCTTCTTGTCAACTTAATTTTTTAACATCGTTGTCTATTAGGAGGGGTTATTGATTTGATGGTCTTAGTTACACCGTTAGGACTCTATTTTTAGACCTAAATCTCTATTATCGCATAAGTCAATGATGTATCCTCGTGATCATTAAAGACAAAATAAAATATAAGAGATACAACTTAGGAATAATGGGAGAATAAGTACGTGATTAGGGCATATGAGTAGTGTTAGCATTACTAACTTATAATGACAATGATCTCGTTGCACACTTGGCATGGAATTAAGGTGAAAATCGAGGACGACGAAATTATTTCTAACGAAGCATTCACGTGTTCTTATTCTATGAACCTAAACGTCCCATTTTGCGATGAAAATCATACATTATGTCCAAAACACATGTAGTAGTAATAGTAGCTAGTTTATCATTTCAATAAAATCATAAAATTAAATTTTGGAGATGCTTTGATACTTTATTCTAGCATTGCGTGAGGGCACGGCAATGGTTTAGTATGGGGGAGTGATGAGACTGCTTTTATACATGGTCTCATCGTCCAAATCGGCCTTAAATTGCATAAAATATCATAAAAAGACCAAATATATGCTCGTGTTTGTTACTTGTGTATTTTTAGGTACGGATATTGAGGAATTGGCAAAAGATCACAAGAATCAATCAAAAACGAACACGGGAAACGAAGTCGCACAATGAACCGGGCCCAAGTTTGGATTTTGCAAAAAAAAGACCCTTGAAGAATTGAAGATTGGCAAAAATGGCCCCTCATCTTTGAAGAACTTGTCATATTTGACCCTCCAATTATCAAATATACAAGTATGATCCTTGAAGTTTGAAGATAATGCAAGATATGCCCTTGGAAATTAATCAAAAATGCAAAAGTTAGCAAAGTGGACAAAAAGGACTTGATTTGCAATTGTTTTGGACTGTGGATGAAAATTACTTAACGTTTTGGACTAACCTTGCAATGACTTAACTGGTTACTACGTTAAGTAAAGGACGGGTAATGCAAACCCAAAACATTAGCCCAATATCACCCTTGGCCCAACACTTCTTAAACCGGTTTAATTTTTAATCTCGGTCAATTAGTCAACAAATCCCACTCACCCCTTTTCCCACCTAAACAATATTTTTAAAATTTGTTTTACCCAATTAAGATTAAACCTGCTTAATTAACCCAAGAACCCTAAACCCCCCCCAGTTTCAATTGAACCCAAAACAAAGGGTTTGACCCTAAATCGCTCCAGATCATTAATTAAGCTAACCCTCATCCAAACCCACCTCTCACCAACTCGCCACGTGTCCTGTGGTCCTCACAAAGGCACTCCCCTGCTACCTCGTTTTCAACCAAAACCCCACCCCCGACAATTTAAACGTTTTGGATGATACTACTTGGCCTCCAAGATTGATCCTACGTCCACAATCACCTCCACAGCTGGCAAATCACATGGGGTTGCTTTTTTGACCAAGACTTGAGATTCTTCAAAGGGCAAAGTAGGGCTTTTGGCCATTAGGGTTTTATGCATTGTAATATTTAATTCCTGTTCTAGAATAGTCCATTAGGGTCTATAAAAAGAGTTGAGCCTGTTCACTCTTTTCTTGTTCCAGCTTTTAGCAAAAATCTCTTGTAATTCCTTTTTTAAAGAAATAAAGTTTGGTGTTTGATAAAATCAATTATAATTCCTTTTATATTTTTAAAAAGTTTGTGTATTGAGTTATATGCTAAAGCTGAGTTCCACTTATAATTTGAAAAAGATTTTGTTGATGTTCAAAAGTTTTTAAATTTCATAAATCATAAATCTTTGAAGTGAAAGTGGAAAAGAAAAATTGATTTGTGATTTTAGAAAGTTTTTGAAACGTGGTGTTAAGTTTGAAAGACTTTGGAAGGATTTTAAGAAAGAAGAAAAAGTAGAAACAAAATATTGGACAAGTACATTTGTGTTCTCCTTTTGTGTTTTTTTTTCTTAAAACAGGTTCAAAGATTGGAGTTGATTGTTGTTTCTGCATATGCCCGGGCATATGGGAGGAGGATTTTTCATCCTCAAGGGCTTTGGATGTAAAGCCCTTAGGTAAAACCCTTTTACCTTTTTGAGAATTTCAGAAAGTACAAGTTTGAGTGAATTGATTGATTTAGTGTTATTTTTGTGTTAAGTTGTTGGATTTATGTTCTTGTAAGTTGGTATGAATGCTAGATGATAATTGAACCAGTTTGAATAGGATTTGTAGTGCTTTGGTTTGTTAAACTTTGGTTTCAAAAAAATAAAAGGGTGTTTGGCTATGTGATTTAGCAGGGTATTAGCCTTTGATTGAGCCTGAAAAACGTGTTAGAGTATTTGGTATTAGTTGAGATAGAATTGTTGCTAGTTGTAGTTTACTTTGGGTCAAGATTTGAGCAAGTTTGTATGCTAATAGTGAAACAAGAAGTCAATCTGCTTATGCCATAATCTGCCTGTTTTTGTTGATTTCTTTTGTGCTTGATCTTTGAAATCTGGTTAAGTGCTAGAGTGTTTAGAGTTTGATTCTGTTTGTGCATCATTGTGTGAGGTTGTGTGTTAGATTTGAGAGAATAAAAGTCACTAGGGTGCTTTTGCTAGCTTAAAATACACCACCAGACCTGCACATAATCACAGAAACTTGAAAAACGTGTTTTGGGTGCTTTGGATGTGAACTTTGTGTGCTAATTGATAGCTCTTTCTGTGTATCATGACTCCTTGTGCTTAAATAAGCACAAGGGTGCCTTTGTACCAAGATAATCACCACCAAAACACAACACCAAGCCCTCTTGGTGTCTTCTCACCATCTGTGAAGAAATTAGAAAGCAAAACTTGTGTTCAAGTAACCAGGCCACGTTTTTGATTTAATTTGTTGAAATCTTTGGTTAAAAAAGGAATTTGGAGTTGTGTTACAAGGATTAAAGGATAACAGTGTTGGGTGAAAAGCAAAAAAAAAAAAAATAATAACAAAAAGCAAAAAGGGGTTGCTAAGACTCGAACCCTGGTTACCACACTCACACACACCACACCTTACCGCCGTGCCCTAGGGTCTTTGACTGCTAGGGTGTGGTTTCATTTTCCATTTAACCACGTTTTGCTTTCTTTGCTAAATCAAAAGCCGTAGCTTATTCACAAGTTTCCAGCTTATTTGCTTTTCGTTTTTGGCTTATTTTAATTTTCCTAGGACCATTGTAGACTTAGGGATTTTCCTAGCTATTTTCATAATTTTCACTTTAGTAGATTATTTTTTATCATTTAATTAATACCCGTATTTTAAAAATTCAATAAAAAATAGAAAAAAGATTTTAAATTTTTAGGAAAAATAATTTTTAGGTTTTAAAATATTATTTTGAGGTTTACATCTAGTTTAGGTTTTAAAAACTTTAATTTTTAATTTTATTTGATTTTAGGTTTTTTATTAAACTTTAAAAATTAATATAAAATTAATTAAAAGGTTTCAGGAACTTTGGTTTACATTTTCTTCTTAGTTAGATTATTTAGGATTTTTGAGAATTTTTTAGAATTTATTTGAGGACTTTTAATTTTTTAGAATATTTTAATATTATTTTATTCATTAAAATAAAAAGTTTTATTTTTATTCCTTTTTCATTTTTCCTAGATTCTAGACATTAAAATAGGACCTTTGTCACTTTCCAAATAATTTCTATGCTTTTCAATTAATTTTTAGAATTAATTTAAGATTTAATAGATTTTAATAGTTTTTAGGAGTTTAAAAATAGTTTAAATTGGTTTTAAAATTTTTAAAAATAGTTTTTAGCTTAATTAGGTCATTTTTGAGGTTTACAAACTATTAAATCTTGTTTAGGGCTTTTTAATATTTAAAAGTGATTTTTAGGGCTTTAATTAGCATTAAAAAGTCATTATTAAATTAATTAAAAGGTTTTGGCAAGTTTGGATTTTTTGTAAACTCTTAGAATATTATTTGGGAGTTTTTAGTGATTTTTAGGAATTTTTTAGATTAAAATTTTAAATTTTGTGTTTTTTTTACGTTTTACGTCGTAACTTTCCAATAGTGTTTTTGCCTTATTTTTCTAATTTTTTCGTCTTCGTCATTTTCTCTTCTTTTCTTCTCATTAATAATCAAAAATATAATCAATCATTCATTACACAACACACGTGTCTCCTCGTGAACGAACTTGAACCTAATTGGTCATTAGTGCTTGGTTTTCCTAAACCGACGCTTAATACTTACCGCTTTTTGTGTTGCTTTGTTTTTCCTAAAATAAAGTATATACAAAATACAACTATCAGCATGCCACCTCCCTATCGAGCTGGAACATAAGGCATACTGGGCCTTGAAGTGGGCTAACTTCAACATCAACAAAGCCGATGATCTTCGGAAGATTCAACTCAACGAACTTAATGAACTGAGGAATGAAGCTTACGAGAACTCATTGATCTACAAGTAGAAGACAAAGATCATCCATGATGCAAGGATTAAGAACCGAGAGTTCCACATTGGTGATCAAGTCTTACTTTTTAACTCTCGGTTGAAGATCTTCTCGGGCAAGTTGAAGAGCCGCTGGTCTGGTCCATTCACCATCGCCAAAGTCTTTCCCTATGGCACCATTGAGCTTTCTCAGCCAAATGGGCCCAATTTTAAGGTGAATGGCCAGCGTGTGAAGTTGTACTTTGGTGAGGATATCTCTTGATTCCATCCCTCACCACGTTTCCCATGAACTAGTTTTGGGTCGAGTCAGGCTCGTGACTCGGTGAACAAAAACAAGCGCTTCTCGGGAGGAACCCGTGATCTATCCTTTACTGTTTTCATAATAAGTGTAGGGGGAGCCCCGTATGTGTTTGTTGTCTTGTTTCTTCTAATGTGCAGGGATTTAAGTTTCAAAGATCTATTCTCGATGACTTTTGACGAACCGTGATCCCGTGTACCCGTCTTCCCGGTTCTATCCTAAACTGTCGTGATTCAATATTTCATATCTGATATGTTCACATTGAAATCACTATAGTTGTCCTTTCCTTAGCAAGATTTAAACAAAGTACACAATGTCCTAAGTGTAAGGGAGTCTACTCCCACATGCTTAAACATTGAGGACAATGTTTATATCAAGTGTAGTGGGGGACTTCTATCAAGTAAGTGGTCTTTTCCATGAATTTGTCCTCATTTTAACCGAAAAATTTGATTTTTCGACATTTTTCAAAATTTTTAATCTATTTTCGCCCAGTTGTATAGATGTATTTTCCTTTGTTATGGTTATTTTCTTTCCTTGCTAAAATAAAGTTTAATAAAGTGGTTTTAAAATTTTTCAAAGTCGTGAATATTTTGACTCAACCCGAGTTTACTTATCTAAGTTTACTCTAGCTAGTATCCTTAACGTGTTTAAGTCAAGTTTTGCTAGGCTTTTATATAGGGAACTTTAAAACGCGAAAGTCTTAACTCTCACGGGTTAAGAACAAGAACTTTTTGCAAGTTCCTATAATTGATCCTAGAGAGTTGTTTATCAAGGGAACTTTAAAATGCGATTTCTAAACTTGAAAAAGTCTAAGAATTTGTAAGATCCTATAGATGACTCGAAAACCCAAAACTTTGATTTAATTGGCCAAGCATCCACAAGTCTCATTCCTTGAGATTTTAAATTGTGGAGAA
Organism: Glebionis coronaria; assembly: GCA_025667525.1. Lineage (NCBI taxonomy): Eukaryota > Viridiplantae > Streptophyta > Magnoliopsida > Asterales > Asteraceae > Glebionis > Glebionis coronaria. The sequence goes on along the minus strand of CM046876.1, from coordinate 94,412,337 downwards.
CGAGAGATGATAAAGTCAATTATAAGTTTGGGATTCTTTCGTGAATTTATGTGAGTTGATTATAAGCCTATTCTCCCATCGCTTGCTAATAAATTTATCTGCAATAAATAAGGTTGTACGATTTGAAAAGTTACTTAGCTTCTAGCACAAGATCGTTTAACAGTTGCTCGGTATTAATTAGAGTTCATAGCCAAGTCATAACTTATTGAAGCGGGATGCGAAGATTGGCGAGTCCGAAAAGGCCCTAACAAGGCATGAGGGCTACATTTTGTTGATAAAGATCCAAAAGTGATGTGAAGAATCATTTATTGAAAATGAATATGAAGGATCAAGACACACGACGAAAAGCAAGTACTCCCCAAAAGATCATGGAGAAGTCTATCCGAAAAGACCCTAGCAAGGTATGAGGATAAATAGATCCAAGTCCTAAAAGGAGGCGGATCGTTGTATATCAAAGTCCAAAATAAAGATTGGAGAAAAAAAATGAAGAAGTCGTGGTCCAAATATGAAGAATCTCTCAAAACTTCAAGTGAAGAAATTCCTATTATGAACAGAAGACCATAATTTCAAGAACGTCTCTCAAAGATTTGAAGTATGAAGTCGCTGCCAAATATCGGTCCGAGAAAGGTCTCAAATCGTGAAGCGAGTTATGCCAAGATATGAACTTTATGAGGTCCCGAGAAGCAGTTTTAAAAGATTTTGTCCTTTAGCTAACTATTGATTAAATCGTCCCACTTTGTTTTCAGCTTAAATAACTATCGAAATAAGTCAAACAATGCATCCTCGTGATCATTCAAGACAACAATAAAATATAAGAGATACACCTAGGAATAAGGGAGTCTAAGTGAATAATTGGGCCACATGAGTTCGTGTTAGTTTGCTAACTTATAATAACAATGATCTCGTTTTTAAGCTTGGTATGGGGAACGTGAAACTTGAGAATGATGAACATTCATGACAACCAAAAACCCAATGTAAGTCTTTGATTTCTTACTTGTTTTGTTCTTTTAGTTTTCTTAGTGTTTAGTATTTAATAAAGGCCAAGGTGGGTTATCTATGATGAAAAATGTAAACCGTGCTTTGAAATTAGCACATTGCATGAGGACATTGCAATGGTCAAGTGTAGGGGATTTAATAAGTGTTAAAACACTTATCCTTTTACCACTTATTTCCAATAATAACAAGACCAAGACGTGTATTTTATGTCGTAAAAGTCGGAATTATGCGTGGTTTGTGTTTTTATTGTGTTTTAGGAACAAAAGATGCAAATGGAAGAAAATATGGGCTATCACGGGCTTTTATCGAAGAAAAAGACTAAAGACGAAGTCAAAAGATCGAGAATGCAAAAAGAACGGAAGTCCAAGGCCTATTCTGAAGATTTATCGAAGAAAAAGTCTAAAGACGGAAGTTTAATGAAGTCAAAGAACTCAAGTCTAATTATAGAAGAAAATTATAAGACAAGTTCAATTTATATCGACTAATCCCGAGACGACGTCGAGAAAGACAAAGAAATTAAGTCGAGTCGAGACGAGAAGAAAGAAATAAGATAAGTTAAGCATGTAATATCCCCACCTCCTATAAATACCCTCCTAATATGTCATTAGGAGGGTGGTTAGGTGGTTAATATTTAGTTGTAGTTTTAATTTTAGTTTTTCTAGTTTTTCTTAAGTTTTCTTCTCTCTAGTTTTCCAAGTTTATCAAGTTTAATCTTGTAATCATTTGATATTAATCCTTAATCAATCAAGCTTAATTCCTTAATTCTCATTCTACCTTTCTTAATCTTTTACTTAATCTTGATAATCATGTAGTTTTATCTTAATCTTGTTAATGATTTGATTGTTTAGCTTATTTAGTTGTGCTTATTAAATTGGTGATCTTAAACGCTTTTATATAAAAGTGCTTATTTTTCTTAATCTTTATGCTTAATAGTTTTTAGAAATAAGTTGTTTTAAATAAGTTTAAGTTTTAATTAAAAGTGCATTTTGATTTCAAGCTTATTTAGTGTTTTAAAAGTTTTTAAATTTTGGCTTATTAGTTTTTCTTAAAAATCTTTTTGGTTAAAGTTTTGGTAAGTGCTTATTTTAGATTTGCTTATTGGTTTAAGTTTGATATACTCCGGGTTCTCATAACCCCTTTATTCCGAATATTGTCACAAACCCTCTTATTCAGGATACGCTACACTCCCATTATTCCGGATAAGAGTTCGAATAGAGGATTGCGGATAAGGGTCCGTTTTTTATTCCGGATAGCCACAAGAAACAATTATTCCGGATAGTTAGCTAGAGATTTATTCCGAATAGAGCTTCAAAACCTAGTATTCCGGATAGTGGAGTATTCCGGATAGAAGTTGGATTAGATATTCCGGATAAAGAGCTTAACAGTTATTCCGAATAGTAGCTTCTCCATTTTTATTCCGGATAAGTGATATTCCGGATAACTATCTGGAATATATTCAGGATAAGCCGCACCTTCATTTTTATTCCGGATAAGCCACCATTGGTTTATTCCGGATTAGCAGCAGAAAGTTATTCCGGATAGTGGTCATCTGCATATTCCGGATATGCATTCGGAATTCATTCCGGATAGGGTTCAGCATAGAAGGATTCCGGATAAGCCACGAGATAGTTGTTTTTTTTCCGGATAAGGGCTCGAAGATTATTCCGGATAAAGGGTCATTTGCTCATTCCGGATAGCGGGTCGAATATTATTCAGGATAAGCTCTCAGTATTTTATTCCGGATAAGGCACAGGTGGATATTCCTGATAAGGGTTCATTCTTCCAGTTGTTGAATTTTTACTTTTCCCGCCTTTTCTTACTTAGAAATATTTTAACTTGTCTTGCTTTGATTCACTCTTTAAAGTTACATTTTTATAAGTTTTAATCATTTACTTTTCAATTTTTAAAGTCTTCATTTTTACTTTTAAATTTTCAAGCTTCCATTTTCATTTATTTACTCAACGACATTTTCATTTTTAGTTTAAAATAGATAACCAAACCTTTTTATTTTCCACCAAGAGCAATTGAGTCGCACTTTCTACCAGTAATCAATTCGAAAAGATTGGTTTAACGAACTTTCATACGAGCTTCAAAACCTTGTATTATTACACTATATTCGTTTGGCCCAACATAATAGAGACAAATCGAGTCACTGTTTGTACCAAGAATCAGTGGAGATAAAATATGTTCTTTTTATGGTCGGTTGTGGATCACATGTTGGTTTTGATTAGCCAAAATAAAAGACGTGGACTTTTGTGTGGTCCCATGACTTGTTGCAAAACTATTATTTGAAGAATAAAGAAAAGGACACGGAAGTTGTCAAATGTGGCTGCTGAGGTTTGCAATCCATTTAATGCCACATTGATATTTTATGTGAAGTTTGTATTCGCATAGTTCAAGGATAGAAAGGGACTGCGATGAAAAGCAAAGTGGGATGTGGTTATGTTTCTGTGTTCACACAAACTTATTAAATGGTGCAAGTTTTGGGGTATATCGGGTGTAGGTACTTTTCACAGTAGGCTAATTTCTAGTTCCCCTGTTTTGTTATTTATCCCCCTGTTATAAATTTATTCCCACTGTGTGGGTTTGGCATAGTTAATAATAAAAACAGTGGCATTAAAATTTCCCCCTGCTTTTGAAAAAGTTTCCCTTGCTTTATTCACTCTGCCTTCATTAATTCCCACTACTTTTTGGAGTTCCCCTTGTTGTCAAATCTGAATTTTTGGGACAAAAATGATTTGGAGTTTGATTATTCACAGCAACTAGTCTTAAAGGTATTGATTTATTTTTATTGATTATGAAGAAAAGTTTTTATCATTTGTTTGAAGATGAAACAGATATTCGCGGGTATGTGTTTTATGCTTAAACGCTTAGTGTCAAAGTGTTACAAGATCTAGGAATGTGTTATTTTTCTTATGGGTTTGTATTCTCACATGTCCTATCACTTGAAGGAGTTATGTGATTGTGCTCAGTGTCTCATTTCAAAGGAAAATGGGGATTTTGTATATTGTGATCTCGTTGTCACGTGGTTAGTGCAAGATATAAAACGCAAGTTCGGATTATTCTACTTCATCATCAAGTAAGTTATAATTAGATTTCTTTATATGTAATCATTAGATAAAGCCTACAGAATTTGAAGATTGAAGATTCTTGACAAAAAGTCGTTTTTATTTGCTCTATTGAACCATAATAAAGTTGTTCTTCAAAGTTTACTACTGCTTGGTTCATCTACTGGTGTGGTCATTTTTCAAAAAGTACTACATGATAATTTCTGGTACTGATCTTTATGGATGGTACTACACAGTATTTGTCTCTTCAAGTGGTTAGTTCTTCGTTTGCTTCTTATGGTTGATACTTCTACTTTTGTTCAAAAGAAATAGTTAGCAGACTTTAAGGGGAAGCTCATTTGTTAAAGTGTTAATCATTTGCATATGGCATTGAGGTGAAGATTTTTGCTACTACTCAATGGTATTACTACAAATAATGTGAGTATCTACTATTCAAACTCATTTTTTAGTAGGATCTCCCACCTATGAGCTTCTTGGAGGGTATTTCGAAAAGTGGAATGCTTGTGTTAGAAGTATGATACTAGTTGGAAGTGGTTGAGATCAAGGTTGCTCATATACAAAGCCCCTAATTGATCATGTCAAAAAGGGGAAGATGTCTACAAAGCATGAGTAATCTGCTAATCCTTGATGGTATATGCTTAAGGGGAATTGTTTTGACATCATCAACTAGGGGAAGATTGTTGGGTCAAAAGTTGATGAGTCAAATCACCATGGAAACAAGAAGGACCAAATATGGTATTATGTGAAACTTCAAGCTGGTGGACAAAATTTGGATTTGTTTCCCCTAATATGTATTTTCCACTAGTTGAAGATTTCCCCTGCCATATATTAAAACATGGAGATTTGGTCAGAGTGTGATAACTATGAATATTTCTATTTTGATTTATTCATTAATACTCTATTTAGTTTCCATGTATCCCATGTTTCCTTGAGTTATAAAAGGAACCAGACCGTAGGTTTCTTACTCATTCATTCATACTACTACAATGTAACCTACAGTGTCTTTGATCTCTAGGTGTGGGATTCAATGTATACACACATAGAGTGGTTTGTATTAATGATTAATACAAACCCTTTGGGAATTATTCATCTTTGTTAAACATCTTGTTCTTGTTAATTGTATTATTCCGCTGTGTTCATCACATATACAATTAATAACCTAGACAAACGGTATTGACTGTGTTCATCACATATACAATTAATAACATAGGTGGAAGTAGACATCCTTGTAATTTTTATTATATAATAACATAAGATATGCTACTAAAGGAATAAAATCTTACACTAGCGCTGATGATGGCTGATGGTCTTGAAATTCAAAAAATCTCAGTTATAGTTTAAAAACCTTATTCTCTATAACTATGGGTTCTGATGTGAATCTGTAACACCCCCATTTTTACCATATAGCAGCGGAAGCTAATTTGGGGTATTACTATCAAGGTACCATAATCACAATAATAGAAAATGCTCAAAAGGGATTTTATAAATATTTATGTTATCATTCATTTATTATTTAGAGTTTAACAAAAACAACTGTACATACGTTATACATCACAGGTTTCCCCAAAGATCTAGTTTTATTCTTTGGAATGATAACTTTTCAAGACACCACCATCCGTAGCCCGCCAGTCCTCATTTACTTGAAATATATGCCTTAAAGTCAACACAATGGTTTAGTGAATTCATAGGTTTAAACAATATTAGAATACAAGTACGACTCTAGGGCTATATTGTTATACACCCATGATGAGACTGCTTTTATACATAGTCTCATCTTCCAAATAGGGCTTAAAATGCATTAAATATCATTAAAATACCCAAATATATGCTTGTGTTTGTTGCTTGTGTATTTTAGGTACGGATATTGAGATAATGACAAAAGATCACAAGAATCATGCAAAAATGAACACGGGAAACGAAGCCGCACAATGAACCAAGCCCTAATGAAGACTTTCCCAAGATCAACCCTTGAACATTTGAAGAATTATGAAGAAGGGTCCTCCAATTATGAAGAATTGACACTTTATACCCTTGTATCCTCATAATTACAAGATTGGTCCCTAAAGTTTGTCAAAATTGCAAAAAGGGCCCTCCACTTTGAAGATTTGGCAAGTTTAGCCCCTCAACAAATCTAAATTGTCAACCAATATCATCCACAAAGTCAAATACATCATGAAGTCCTTCAAAGTACAAGAAATGACAAGTTTGGTCCTTTGAAAAATCCAAAATTACACAAAGGACCCTCAACTTTCAACATTTGGCAAAAATGGTCCCTCAATTATCAAGACTTGGCAATTTCAGTCCTCCAAAATGTCAATTAAACAAGTCTAGACCATTATCATTGAAGAAAATACCAAATCAGTCCTTCAAGAATGCAAAAATGGCAAGAAATACCCCTGAAATTACTTTACAAAACTTTTTGGGGCAAAAGTGTGAAAATCAAAACTTCAAATACAAAGGAAAACGAGTTTGGCCAGTTTTGTTTACAAGTGACAAGGAAGAAGGAAACAAGGGACTAATTTGGGCAGACAAGAAAAGATACCTAGTCCACTCACACCCTGCCACGTGCCCCACTCACCCAAAACAACCAATCAACACACCCCATTGTGCCATGTCATCTTCCACCCACAACAGATTATAACTAATCTGTTTATTTAATTAAACTCGTGCTAAACACAAGTTTAAAAACCAAAAACAGATTAAAACATGCACTATTCATGTTCTTGATCCAAATTGGGTTTTTATTGATGGCTTGTAATTAGACCCCAAACTGCTCCAGATTTATGATTAAGCTAATCATAAACACAACCCAACTTTAAAAACCCATGCCACATCATCCCTTTGTCGCATGTTAAACCCTGCTTTGTCACCTTTGAGGAAGAAGCCAAAACCCTGCCAGAGAATCAACCATCCAGATACAAGCTTACATTTTAAGCTTTGTTTGAGCCCTTGGATCAAATTTCAACAGCTATCTCCTTCACATACGTCCAAGAATCAGTCACATGAAGCATATGAGTTCAAATTCAAGAGGGCATTTTTTGAACTTCAACCATTAGGGTTTTTAGTTTTTAGCTGTAACTTAGCTCATTGTAATGCTATATAAAGCCACTTAGGCCTTCACATTTCAGTTTGCTTTTGATTTTTCCTTGGTTCAAGTTTCTGTAAATCCTATTTCTAAGTTAATGAAGTTGAGTTTGAAATCTTGAAGAAAAGTCATTGGCCAATCTTGTTTACTGCTTTCATTTGTTATATGCTTTGTAGTTCTTAAAGTTCAAAACCTGTTTTTCAAAGAGGAGTGTGCAAAAGTTTGCATATTTCCTCATTTTCTTGATATTTTGCTAAGTCTTGTTCCAATCTTGGAATTCTTGGGCTATAGGGCTGATCATAGCATCCTAACTGAGTTGGTTAAGGTGTGGTGAGGCTTATAACTTGGGGATAATCAAGTGTGGGGTAACAAGTTTGCATTAATCAAGTTTTTCAAAGTTTCTGATTTTTATGATATTGTGCTTAACCCTTGTTCAATCTTAGCAGGCTTATTGTGGAAGCTTGTGCTTGTTCTTGCTAGCACATAAGCTCAAAATTCGTGGGTGTGGATGTACATCCATGAGGTTTGCATACTTAATCTCCAAATCTGCTTAATTTGTGATTTTTGGTGATATTTGTATAAAACTGTTGTTCTTGTGGATTTTGTGGCTTGTTCTTGCTTGAATCTGTTTATTAGACTTGTTTTAGTGTTAATTGATGCTTGGTTGGCCTGAAATCTCATTGTGCTTTTGAAAATTTTGATTTGAAAAAGTTAAAGGGGTGTTTGGGTCTACTGGTTTATGCTTGTAATTTGTTTTTGTGTTAAGGGAAGTTGTTGTTTATGCTTTGTATCTGCTATACCTTTGTTTGAGAGTGTTTTGCAGCAAGTTTTTGGGTTTGAACACTTGAATTAATCAATCTGCTATCTAGGGCTTGTTTCTGCTTGTTTTGACCTAGGATTTTGGGAACACTTAGTGTGTATGCATGCTTAGGGATAAAAGTGGTTTAAACAAAGCTAATATAACCTGTTTGAAAGATTTGAGGTGTTGAAATTGGCTTGTGTGTCAAATTCATCAGCAAAAGTAGAAAACTGCATGTGTTAGTGTTCATCAGTAACCTTCATTGCTTGAATCTTGCTTAATTCTTTGAACCAGTGCATAAAACCTGTTTAGACTTGCTTATTGGAGTTTATTATAGCTTGTGTGTGCATTTGGTTGAATTTGGCTGGCTGATTGGTGCTAAAACTGCTCTTGAATGCTAAACTGCTTATTGTTCATGTCTGTATCATGTCTGATGAATGATTGATTAAACTGTATCAATTGGGTGTTAGTGATTGTGTTATTTTGATTGTGATTGACTCCTTTTGATCCAAAGATCAATTTGGTGCCTTTGTGAAATCTGAATCTCCAAAAAAGTCACTAAAGTCAAAAAGTCAAAATAGTCAAGCAGTGGGAAAAGTTTCCACTGCTCAACATCCAAAACTAGCCCCTGCTAGTGCAATTTTGTCATCAGCTTATCAATAAGCTATTCTAGCTTATTCTGACTTGCAACAACTTATTTTTTGTGATAGATCTTCATTATTTGACCCATTTAAGTGAACTGGAGCTTATGAGACTTTGACTTTGACTTTTTACTAGAAAACCAACTTGTTTGACTTTTAACATAAGTGCTTATTTGATTTTCCAGCTTATTGAGTGTGCTTATTTGAAAGGTCTTTGGTTTTTAAGCTTAGTTTTGTCAAAAGAAACATTTTGCAACTTGAATCAGCTTCTGAGGTGGTCTAGATCATAAAAACGACTATTTTGTCGTTTTGTGAATAAGTTTGTGACTTGTTTCTGGCTTATTAAGTGGGCTTATTTGAAAATTATTTTCGCAGAAGTCTTTGTTAGGTCAAAAGAAGCTTGTGTGTAAAATTTTAGCTTATGGCAACAGCTTATGGCTTAATGGGCCAAAAAGCCCATTAAGAATAAGCTGCTTATTATAAGTTAGCTTATTTCACATTTTCAGCTTTTGGGCCTTTGGAAAAAGTTGTTTAAAATCAAATTTTGAGTCAACCTGTGCTTTTTGGGCTTAATTTGAACACTTTTTCTTATTGGGCCTTAATTAAGCCCAATAAGGGACTGTTTTGGGTTTGACCCATTTTCTAGGCCCAATAGGGGTATTTAGGTAATTTCACTTTCATTTCTGAGTTATTTAGGTTAAATTAAGCTAGTTTGCAAGTTTTTAGAATTTTTTATAATTTTTGGATTTTTAATATTATTTTAATATTATTTTATTATTAAAAATTAAAAGTCTGATTTTCTAGGTTTTTATATTTTTTCTAGGTTCTAAATACTTAATTAGGATTTTTGCAACTTTCCAATTATTTTCTAGGTCTTTTAATTATTTTTATAATTAATTTAAGATTTAATTGATTTTAGGAGTTTTTAATTGTTTAAAAATAGTTTTAATTGGTTTTAAAATTCTGAAAAATATTTTTTAGCTTAATTAGAGTATTTTTGAGGTTTACAAACTTGAAAATCTTGTTTAGGGCTTTTTAATAATTAATTTTGATTTTTAGGGCTTTAATTAGCATTAAAAAGTCATTATCTAATTATAAAAGGTTTTTGCAAGTTTTGATTTTTTGTAAACTCTTATAATATTATTAGGGATTTTTGGTAATTTTTAGAAATTTTTAGGTTAAAATTTTAATTTTGGTGGTTTTTAGGATTTTACGTGTACGCCTTTTTAGACTTAGTTTAATCCGTCTTCATAACCGTCATTCTCTTCCAATCCCCTTTCTATTCTTCTTATTCAAATATAATCACAAATTAATCCATATCATTACACACATAACACACTAGCCTCCTCGTGAACGAACTTGAACTTAATTGGTCATTAGTGCTTGGTTTTCCTAAACCGACACTTAATACTTGCCACTTTTGTCATCCTTTTCCTAAAGGGTAGCAAAACCACTACATCATTTTGGCGCCGCTTCCAGGGAGGCGTGTTGTGTTTTGATTTGGCATTGTTGTTTTTATACTAACCATAATTAGTATTTGTATTAGTAGCACTCTACTAATACGTATTATCGTTTTTCGGTTTTTGTGTGAATATTATTACTATATTGTACACGTAGAACAATAAATACACAAGTACTCCAAATACGTGAGAAATCACAACCTTGACTTGGGAGGTCATTACCCAATCATTGTATTCGAATCTCAAACCAAAGAAAAAGGCAAAAATAGATAAATACTTTCGTGAAGCTTAATCTTGAAAATACAAACTATAAGGTGGGTATAAGGCGGATATTATAAAATGTATCCTAAGGAAAAAGGCTCTTAAGTGCTTCGCGCCGCCTCGTTTCCCCGCTTGCTTGTGAGTATTTGATTGTGAGAGTGAATCGAGGGTTTTGCCGCCCAAAGTATTACTAAGTATCATATATATTTTCTTGGTTTCTATTGATTAAACCCTATTGAACGATTTGGTGTTCCACCATCGTTCTAAAGTCATCGAAGGCGTTCACCCCACGTGATCGTTTTCATTCCTTGAGGCTTGTTTAATCAAGAGATTTGATTAAGGAGGAGATTTGTAGATTTTTGTCTACTTAATACATTTCACCAAACTCCAAAAAGGTTAATACAATCAAAAACCACAAAAAATTGAAAAAATACAAAACACCAAAAAGAATCTTCTTTGCTCATCCCCTCGTTGTACGTGACGTTTATGCTAACTCGAAATCAAGCAAGACGTGCACGTAAACGAAAGAACAAAACTCCCACTCCAAACAATTCTAGTGAGGAGTCTCCTATTGACGAACCCATTGTAAGAGAAGCACCAACCATGGCGAATCGAACTATGATGGAGTTACTTCAAGCACCCACCGAGGGTTATGGAGAGGCTATTGTGATTCCCGCAATCCTTGCGGAGAATTTTGAGGTGAAAACGGGTTTGTTGTCCATGATTCAAAACAACAAATTCCGTGGTGATGAGAAGGACAATCCACACAACCATATCCGCCAATTCAATCGTCTTACCGCTACTTGCAAGTTTAAGGATGTCTCTAACGACTCGATTAAGATGACGCTTTTTCCGTATTCCTTAGCGGGGCCCGCTAAAATTTGGTTAGAGAAAGAGCCACCCAATTCTATCTTGACGTGGAAGGATCTCGTGTCTAAGTTTGTGAACCAATTTTTTCCGCCCTCTAAGACTACCCACTTGAAAAACGAGATTTCAAAGTTTTCACAAGAATTTAATGAAAGTTTTTCAACGGCTTGGAATAGGTTTAAGGAAATGTTACATGAATGTCCTCATCACGGTTTTTCCGATTTGCATCAAATTGACACGTTTTACAATGGACTTAATGATCATGAAAGGGATTATTTGAATGCCGCCGCGGGTGGTAATTTTTTGTGTAAAACGGTTGAGGAAGCTTTGGTGATAATTGAAAATAGATCTAAGGTGTATAGTCCTCGTAGCACGTCTAGTGTTCGTAAGGCTTCGTCTTCGGCTTCACCTTCTTTGTCTAATACCATCGATGCTTTCCAAATTGAGGCGAATTTGGAAAACAAGATTTTTGATAAGTTGAAAGGACTTTTGATTGAGTTTAAAGTTGGTGAACCAAGTGCTCCCGCTACGGCTAAAGCGGTTGAGGTTTCTTGCATGTATTGTGGTGGAGGTCATGATTTCTCCGAGTGCATTACCAACGGTGGTAACACTTCGAGTGCCTTCGCAGCCACGGGAAATTACAACCAAAACGGTCAAGTTTCCCGCTCTAATCAAATGACTCCACCGGGTTTTGGAACAAATCAAAATGCTAACAACTATCGCAACAATCAAGTTGGTTTTAAGAACAATTACAACAAGGGAAACTATGGGAATCAAGGGGCTAATAATCAAGTTTCAAACAAAAATGATTTTCAAAATAACAACAAAAGTTTGCAAACATTGAAAGATCTTCCAAGTGAGTTTGTTGAATATGCTAGTGGGAATGATGCTAGGTTTGACAATATTCAAAGAGAAATCATTAGCCTAAGATCCGAGTTTAAAAACGACTTGAAGAAAGAATTGAAAAATGAGTTAGCTAATGAACTTAAAATCCACACCAACAAGATGGAAGGAAATGTCACTAGGTTGCAACAAAACCAACAAAAAATGGAACAAGGGCAACATGAGATTAAACAAGAGATGCTTAAGGCCGAGAAAAGGCAAACCGAAGCCGTATTGAGGCAATCTAATTTTGAAGATAAAATCTCGTCTATGTTTGAGGCAATAATGTGTAAACCGTCGTCAAGTGGTCTTCCTAGTAACACCATATCCAACCCTAAGGGTGAGATGAAAGTGATTACCACACGTAGTGGTAAGACACTTAAGGAGCCAATTCCTCAACCAATTGCTCCTACGGAGGAAGCAATTGAGGAAGAACCCGAGGTGGTGGTCCAAAAGGAGCATGTCCCAATCCCACGAAGTACCGCTCATACCACACCTACGGTTGACCCATTACCATCATTGGAACCCGAGATTCCAAAGGCTATGCCTACTATGCCTCAACCCACACCACCTTTGCCCTATCCATAGAGACTTAGGAAGGAGAAACGTCAAGAGCGCGACAATTACCAATTTGATCTTTTTATGAAAATGTTTCGTGATTTGCACCTTAATGTGAGTTTCGCCGATGCTTTGATCATGATGCCTCGATTTGCCGCTAACTTTAAGAGTATGTTGAACAACAAGGAGAAATTGCATCAATTGTCTAGTTGTTCGTCGGTTTATCTTAATCGCATACCTCAAAAAGTCGGTGATGTAAATTTTTGATCCCTTGTGCAATCCAAGACATGGAAGAATGCTTCGCCTTGGCCGATCTTGGTGCTAGCATTAACTTGATGCCACTTGCAATCTTCAAGTCGCTTAATCTTCCTAATCTTACTCCTTCACTAATGTCTATCGAGTTGGCCGACCATTCCACAATTCCCGCATGTGGTTTGGCGGAAGACGTTTTTGTGAAAGTGGGGAAGTTCTACTATCCCGTAGACTTCATTGTTGTTGATATCCCCACGGATCCTCAAGTTCCTCTCATTTTAGGTCGTTCATTTTTAGATACGTCTATGGCTTTGATCGATGTGCATGCTAGAAAGATCACCTTACGTTTCAACGACGAGGAACTTGTTATAAACGCAACTCAAAACTCTCAAATTTCTCATGTTTATTCCGTTGCAACCATAAACCTCGTTGATATGATTGACGTGGTTTGCGAGGAATTTTCACAAGAAGTTCTAGGTTTTGGTGATGAAGAAACTTGTGGCAATCCCACTATGTTGGATCCAATTCTTGATAATTCGACACCAACCTTCACTCCTTTTGAAGGTGGTGGTTTTACGTTGGAAGAATGCAATGTTCCACGTACTTGTGACGAAGACCTCGACAACGATGAGGACTTCTCGATTATCAAGGATTTTCTCAACGATTTCCCATTTCCTCCACCCGAGGGGGTTATGAGTATCGAGCCCAAATCTTCATTGAGGAACCACCTATCCTCGAGTTGAAAGATTTACCTCCTCACCTCGAATATGTCTATTTGGAGGAGGACGACAAGTTGCCGGTTATTATTGCGAAGGATCTTTCGAATGATGAAAAAACCGCACTTGTCGATGTTCTAAAGGCTCACAAAGGGGCGATTGCGTGGAAGTTATCCGACATTAAGGGGATCGATCCCAAGTTTTGTACCCACAAAATCTTAATGGAGGAAGATTTCAAGCCAACAATCCAAAGTCAAAGGAGGGTGAACCCCAAAATTCACGACGTCATCAAAAAGGAGGTCCTTAAACTCCTTGACGCGGGAATGATTTACCCTATTTCCGATAGCCCTTGGGTGAGTCCTATCCATTGTGTCCCTAAAAAGGGAGGGATGACCGTTGTGCCAAACGATGCCAACGAGTTGATTCCCACTAGACTCGTGACCGGATGGAGAGTGTGCATTGACTATCGAAAGTTGAATGAAGCCACTCGAAAAGACCATTTTCCCTTGCCCTTCATGGACCAAATGTTGGAGCGTCTTGCGGGAAACGATTTCTATTGCTTTTTAGATGGTTTTTCCGGTTACTTCCAAATTCCCATCGATCCTCGTGATCAAGAAAAAACTACGTTTACGTGTCCATATGGAACATTTGCCTATCGTAGAATGCCATTCGGACTTTGCAATGCACCGGGAACTTTTCAACGATGCATGATGGCTATTTTTATGATATGATCGAGAAAACGATGGAAGTCTTCATGGATGACTTTTCCGTGTTTGGTGATTCCTTCACTTCGTGTTTGTCGAACCTTGAGAGAATGTTAAAACGTTGTGAGGAAACCAACCTTGTGCTCAATTGGGAAAAGTGTCATTTTATGGTTAAGAGTGGAATCGTCTTAGGGCACAAGGTCTCGAAAGCGGGGATTGAGGTAGATCAAGCTAAGGTAGACGTCATCGCCAAATTACCTCATCCCAAAACCGTCAAGGGAGTTAGGAGTTTCCTAGGCCACGCGGGCTTTTATCGTCGATTCATCAAGGACTTTTCAAAGATTTCTCGACCCATTACACATCTTCTTGAAAAAGAGGCACGTTTTGTCTTTGACGAAGATTGTGTACGAGCCTTTGAGATCCTTAAGAGGAAACTTACTGAATCTCCCATTCTTGTTGCTCCAAATTGGAACCTCCCCTTTGAGCTAATGTGTGATGCTAGTGATTACGCTATAGGGGCCGTTTTGGGGCAACGTCATGATAAGCACTTTTTGCCTATTCACTATGCTAGCAAGACGATGACCGAGGCTCAACTTAAATACACTACAACGGAAAAGGAGTTCCTTGCCGTGGTGTATGCATTTGAGAAATTCCGACCTTATCTCGTCTTGACGAAATGCATAGTGTATACGGACCATTCGGCTATTAAGTATCTCATGGCAAAGCAAGATGCTAAGCCGAGATTACTTCGTTGGATTCTCCTCCTTCAAGAATTTGATCACACCATCGTTGACAAAAAAGGAGCCGAGAATCTAGCAGCCGATCATCTCTCTCGTTTGGAAGATCCTCACCAAAGTGTTTACGAGCCTAAGGAAATCACCGAAACATTTCCGCTCGAGACACTTGGTGTAGTGAATTCTAAGCTTGATTCTTCTACCCCATGGTTTGCGGATTTTGCAAATTACCATGCGGGTAACTTCATCGTTAAGGGTATGACGACTCAAGAAAAACGAAAATTCTTTCGTGACGTCAAGTTCTACTTTTGGAACGACCCTTAATTGTTTCGAACGTGTGCGGATCAAATCATCCGACGTTGTGTATTTGGCACCGAAGCTTCTAACATCCTTAGAGCTTGCCATGAGGGACCCACGGGTGGTCACCACGGTGCTAATCTCACGGCTAAAAAGGTGTTTGATGCCGGCTTCTTTTGGCCTACTATTTACCGAGATGCACAAATTCTTGTGAAGTCTTGTGATGCATGCCAACGACAAGGAAAAGCCTCACAAAAAGATGAAATGCCACAAAATATCATTCAAGTATGTGAGATCTTTGACGTTTGGGGTATAGACTTTATGGGGCCGTTCCCATCATCTCGTGGTAATAAGTACATCCTTGTTGCGGTTGACTACCTATCTAAGTGGGTGGAGGCGAAGGCCTTGCCCACTAATGATGCTCGTGTGGTAGTTAAGTTCTTGAAAAGCTTGTTTGCTCGGTTTGGAACCCCTCGTGCGATCATAAGCGATCGTGGAACCCATTTTTGTAATGACCAATTCGAAAGAGTCTTAAGGAAATATGGGGTTACACATCGTCTTTCTACGGCTTATCACCCACAAACGAGTGGGCAAGTCGAGGTTTCAAACCGAGCTTTGAAGAGGATCTTGGAGAGATCCGTAGGAGAAAACCGACAAACTTGGTCGGATAAATTGGACGATGCTTTATGGGCCTTTAGGACCGCTCATAAGACGCCCATTGGGTGCACTCCCTATAAGCTTGTGTATGGAAAGAATTGTCATTTGCCTATCGAGTTAGAACACAAGGCTTATTGGGCCCTAAAGCATTGTAATGATGATATGGAGACCGCGGGAAAACACCGGAAAATGCAATTAAATGAATTAGATGAATTGAGGGATATTGCTTATGAAAATTCACTGATTTATAAAGAGAAAACTAAAAAGTTGCATGATTCAAAAATTAAAATCCGGGTTTTTAACATTGGGGATCAAGTTTTACTTTTTAATTCAATACTAAAAATCTTTTCCGGTAAGTTGAAATCCCGTTGGTCCGGTCCATTCACCGTGACTCAAGTGTTTCCATATGGGACCATCGAGCTAGCTCAAGATGATGGTCCTAACTTCAAGGTGAATGGACATAGGTTGAAGCACTACTTTGGCGGGGAAGTTCCATCCTTGAACTACCTCGACCAAGTCACCTTCCCCAATGATAATTAGTATTGAGGGGATCGAGTCGAGCTCATGACTCGGTAATCAAAAACGAGGAGCCTCGTGGGGGAGTCCCATGCTTATCCTATGTACATATTATCGCTTTCTAATGTAGCTTACGTGTGGGGATTTGTGCCCTTCCAACCTTTGTTCCGTGGTTGTTTGTGATATGTGGTTTTTAGATCATGATCTTCACGATTGGAGCCTCTCGTGTTCATTTTATGGAGCACTCGATCGTTTGCTTTGGAGACATTTCTCAATATCCATGATATATCCTTTGATGTTCTAACCTTAGGTTTTTAGCACACTTCATAAACGACTATTACTTATTGGTTACACCCTTTCCATGCTAGATTAGGCATTCGACTACGTCTCTAGTATGGGGGTGTTTGCACCCCTAGACTCGAAACATTGAGGACAATGTTTAACTTTAGTATGGGGGGGGGGGGGGGTGAATAGATACTTGCCTTGCCAAACCTTCACGCTTTCCAAAGTTTATCTTTTTGTTTATCATTTTTGTTGCAAAATAAGGCTAAAAATGGCCAAATTTTAAAATTTTTCTCATGTTTTATAAGTGTTTGAAGACACGAATGTAGATTTTCCGATGGCGAGAATAAGAGTAATTTTTGACTCGACCGTGCGTGTTGAGCACTTAGCTTTGATTCCTTAACTACACATTAGGCTAAGTCTCTTAAATGAGGAGGAGAAATGATAGAGTTAATTATAAGTTACTATGCTAAACGTAGGGTACTCGTATTCTTTCAAAAACTCATGTGTTCTCGTTGTTTGCTTATTCTCCCTTCGCATGTAAATATTTTTTTCTTAATAAATATTGACTTAGCGGTTTTAGTTAGGATTGTTGGGTTTCTAGTCTTTTCTAGTAGCTTCCGTGTAATTAAATTGGGAAGACATTAAGGTATCGCCAGCGTCACGGTTTTGAAGTATTGGCACCCGAATAATCGAAAGCTTCACCCAATAATAAGATTTCAAGTGCTCACCTAAATCAAGCAAACAATTTGAAGCCCCACAAGGCCTAAAATCTATGCAAAATTGAAAGTGAATCAAGCCTTAATCTTCGAAGCTTTAAAGATCCAAAATTTGCTTTAGCGTGAGGATATACGTCTTTGGCTAATAAAACCACCGATGAGGCGGATAATAAAAGGCAAGGCAAGACCGAAGTCATAATAAAAGCTTCATGGCGAAGTTGAATAAAAGATGGAGGTAAACCAAAGATAATAAGGCCCTTCCGTTAGGGGGCGTATAAAAGTCTTGGTAATAAGTCTCATGTTCAAAACCGTTATAAAACCGTGTTTATCGATTCTTCTTGTCAACTTAATTTTTAACATCGTTGTCTATTAGGAGGGGTTATTGATTTGATGGTCTTAGTTACACCGTTAGGACTCTATTTTTAGACCTAAATCTCTATTATCGCATAAGTCAAACAATGTATCCTCGTGAAACATTCAAGATAAAATAAAATATAAGAGATACAACTTAGGAATAATGGGAGGATAAGTACGTGATTAGGGCATATGAGTAGTGTTAGCATTACTAACTTATAATGACAATGATCTCGTTGCACGCTTAGCATGGAATTGGGGTGAAAATCGAGGACGATGAAATTATTTCTAACGAAGCATTCACGTGTTCTTGTTCTATGAACCTAAACGTCCCATTTTGCGATGAAAATCATACATTATGTCTATAACACAAGTAGTAGTAGTAATAGTAGTAGTGTAGCTAGTTTATCGTTCAATAAAGTGAATAAAATGAATTTTGGAGATGCTTTGATACTTTATTCTAGCATTGCGTGAGGGCACGGCAATGGTTTAGTATGAGGGAGTGATGAGACTGCTTTTATACATAGTCTCATCTTCCAAATAGGGCTTAAAATGCATTAAATATCATTAAAATACCCAAATATATGCTTGTGTTTGTTGCTTGTGTATTTTAGGTACGGATATTGAGATAATGACAAAAGATCACAAGAATCATGCAAAAACGAACACGGGAAACGAAGCCGCACAATGAACCAAGCCCTAATGAAGACTTTCCCAAGATCAACCCTTGAAGATTTGAAGAATTATGAAGAAGGGTCCTCCAATTATGAAGAATTGACACTTTATGCCCTTGTATCCTCATAATTACAAGATTGGTCCCTAAAGTTTGTCAAAATTGCAAAAAGGGCCCTCCACTTTGAAGATTTGGCAAGTTTAGCCCCTCAACAAAGCTAAATTGTCAACCAATATCATCCACAAAGTCAAATACATCATGAAGTCCTTCAAAGTACAAGAAATGACAAGTTTGGTCCTTTGAAAAATCCAAAATTACACAAAGGACCCTCAACTTTCAACATTTGGCAAAAATGGTCCCTCAATTATCAAGACTTGGCAATTTCAGTCCTCCAAAATGTCAATTAAACAAGTCTAGACCATTATCATTGAAGAAAATACCAAATCAGTCCTTCAAGAATGCAAAAATGGCAAGAAATACCCCTGAAATTACTTTGCAAAACTTTTTGGGGGGCAAAAGTGTGAAAATCAAAACTTCAAATACAAAGGAAAACGAGTTTGGCCAGTTTTGTTTACAAGTGACAAGGAAGAAGGAAACAAGGGACTAATTTGGGCAGACAAGAAAAGATACCTAGTCCACTCACACCCTGCCACGTGCCCCACTCACCCAAAACAACCAATCAACACACCCCATTGTGCCATGTCATCTTCCACCCACAACAGATTATAACTAATATGTTTATTTAATTAAACTCGCGCTAAACACAAGTTTAAAAACCAAAAACAGATTAAAACATGCACTATTCATGTTCTTGATCCAAATTGGGTTTTATTGATGGCTTGTAATTAGACCCCAAACTGCTCCAGATTTATGATTAAGCTAATCATAAACACAACCCAACTTTAAAAACCCATGCCACATCATCCCTTTGTCACATGTTAAACCCTGCTTTGTCACCTTTGAGGAAGAAGCCAAAACCTTGCCAGAGAATCAACCATCCAGATACAAGCTTACATTTTAAGCTTTGTTTGAGCCCTTGGATCAAATTTCAACAGCTATCTCCTTCACATACGTCCAAGAATCAGTCACATGAAGCATATGAGTTCAAATTCAAGAGGGCATTTTTGGAACTTCAACCATTAGGGTTTTTAGTTTTTAGCTGTAACTTAGCTCATTGTAAGGCTATATAAAGCCACTTAGGCCTTCACATTTCAGTTTGCTTTTGATTTTTCCTTGGTTCAAGTTTCTGTAAATCCTATTTCTAAGTTAATGAAATTGAGTTTGAAATCTTGAAGAAAAGTCATTGGCCAATCTTGTTTACTGCTTTCATTTGTTATATGCTTTGTAGTTCTTAAAGTTCAAAACCTGTTTTTCAAAGAGGAGTGTGCAAAAGTTTGCATATTTCCTCATTTTCTTGATATTTTGCTAAGTCTTGTTCCAATCTTGGAATTCTTGGGCTATAGGGCTGATCATAGCATCCTAACTGAGTTGGTTAAGGTGTGGTGAGGCTTATAACTTGGGGATAATCAAGTGTGGGGTAACAAGTTTGCATTAATCAAGTTTTTCAAAGTTTCTGATTTTTATGATATTGTGCTTAACCCTTGCTCAATCTTAGCAGGCTTATTGTGGAAGCTTGTGCTTGTTCTTGCTAGCACATAAGCTCAAAATTCGTGGGTGTGGATGTACATCCATGAGGTTTGCATACTTAATCTCCAAATTTGCTTAATTTGTGATTTTTGGTGATATTTGTATAAAACTGTTGTTCTTGTGGATTTTGTGGCTTGTTCTTGCTTGAATCTGTTTATTAGACTTGTTTTAGTGTTAATTGATGCTTGGTTGGCCTGAAATCTCATTGTGCTTTTGAAAATTTTGATTTGAAAAAGTTAAAGGGGTGTTTGGGTCTACTGGTTTATGCTTGTAATTTGTTTTTGTGTTAAGGGAAGTTGTTGTTTATGCTTTGTATCTGCTATACCTTTGTTTGAGAGTGTTTTTGCTGCAAGTTTTTGGGTTTGAACACTTGAATTAATCAATCTGCTATCTAGGGCTTGTTTCTGCTTGTTTTGACCTAGGATTTTGGGAACACTTAGTGTGTATGCATGCTTAGGGATAAAAGTGGTTTAAACAAAGCTAATATAACCTGTTTGAAAGATTTGAGGTGTTGAAATTGGCTTGTGTGTCAAATTCATCAGCAAAAGTAGAAAACTGCATGTGTTAGTGTTCATCAGTAACTTTCATTGCTTGAATCTTGCTTAATTCTTTGAACCAGTGCATAAAACCTGTTTAGACTTGCTTATTGGAGTTTATTATAGCTTGTGTGTGCATTTGGTTGAATTTGGCTGGCTGATTGGTGCTAAAACTGCTCTTGAATGCTAAACTGCTTATTGTTCATGTCTGTATCATGTCTGATGAATGATTGATTAAACTGTATCAATTGGGTGTTAGTGATTGTGTTATTTTGATTGTGATTGACTCCTTTTGATCCAAAGATCAATTTGGTGCCTTTGTGAAATCTGAATCTCCAAAAAAGTCACTAAAGACAAAAAGTCAAAATAGTCAAGCAGTGGGAAAAGTTTCCACTGCTCAACATCCAAAACTAGCCCCTGCTAGTGCAATTTTGTCATCAGCTTATCAATAAGCTATTCTAGCTTATTCTGACTTGCAACAACTTATTTTTTGTGATAGATCTTCATTATTTGACCCATTTAAGTGAACTGGAGCTTATGAGACTTTGACTTTGACTTTTTACTAGAAAACAACTTGTTTGACTTTTAACATAAGTGCTTATTTGATTTTCCAGCTTATTGAGTGTGCTTATTTGAAAGGTCTTTGGTTTTTAAGCTTAGTTTTGTCAAAAGAAACATTTTGCAACTTGAATCAGCTTCTGAGGTGGTCTAGATCATAAAAACGACTATTTTGTCGTTTTGTGAATAAGTTTGTGACTTGTTTCTGGCTTATTAAGTGGGCTTATTTGAAAATTCTTTTCGCAGAAGTCTTTGTTAGGTCAAAAGAAGCTTGTGTGTAAAATTTTAGCTTATGGCAACAGCTTATGGCTTAATGGGCCAAAAAGCCCATTAAGAATAAGCTGCTTATTATAAGTTAGCTTATTTCACATTTTCAGCTTTTGGGCCTTTGGAAAAAGTGGTTTAAAATCAAATTTTGAGTCAACCTGTGCTTTTTGGGCTTAATTTGAACACTTTTTCTTATTGGGCCTTAATTAAGCCCAATAAGGGACTGTTTTGGGTTTGACCCATTTTCTAGGCCCAATAGGGGTATTTAGGTAATTTCACTTTCATTTCTGAGTTATTTAGGTTAAATTAAGCTAGTTTGCAAGTTTTAGAATTTTTTATAATTTTTGGATTTTTAATATTATTTTAATATTATTTTATTATTAAAAACTAAAAGTCTGATTTTCTAGGTTTTTATATTTTTCCTAGGTTCTAAATACTTAATTAGGATTTTTGCAACTTTCCAATTATTTTCTAGGTCTTTTAATTATTTTTTATAATTAATTTAAGATTTAATTGATTTTAGGAGTTTTTAATTGTTTAAAAATAGTTTTAATTGGTTTTAAAATTTTGAAAAATAATTTTTAGCTTAATTAGAGTATTTTTGAGGTTTACAAACTTGAAAATCTTGTTTAGGGCTTTTTAATAATTAATTTTGATTTTTAGGGCTTTAATTAGCATTAAAAAGTCATTATCTAATTAATTAAAAGGTTTTTGCAAGTTTTGATTTTTTGTAAACTCTTATAATATTATTAGGGATTTTTGGTAATTTTTAGAAAATTTTAGGTTAAAATTTTAATTTTGGTGGTTTTTAGGATTTTACGTGTACGCCTTTTTAGACTTAGTTTAATCCGTCTTCATAACCGTCATTCTCTTCCAATGCCCTTTCTATTCTTCTTATTCAAATATAATCACAAATTAATCCATATCATTACACACATAACACACTAGCCTCCTCATGAACGAACTTGAACTTAATTGGTCATTAGTGCTTGGTTTTCCTAAACCGACACTTAATACTTGCCACTTTTGTCATCCTTTTCCTAAAGGGTAGCAAAACCACTACATCAACCCAATATTTAAATTCATCGATTCTTATTTTACTAGCTCATGACCCCGCAACTAGACATTATCAGAATAACCAACAAATTGCCCTTAAGCAGGTAGTTTGCCGGACTATCCTGTGTTTAGCAATATAAAGATTATATGTTTAGCCTAGGTGGGAACCATTAGCTGTTGACAAGTGCGACTTGCCCAGATAGGAGATGTCAGTCTCCAATAATATTATTCATAATAATAACCCTCGTTCATTAAATGATTAGCGGTCCAATATTAAAAAGGAACTTAATGGCAACAAGTAAACATAGTGTCAATAATCATATATGCACCATAAAAAAACACTTGTATTCCAGTTTTAGCATATATCCCCCTCACAGGTTTTCAAATCATTTATAACCTTCAAAAGTGAGGCTATGAACTTACCTTAGCCTAAAGGGTCTTGAATTATTCTAAAATAACCAATCACAACCTTCTCACAATATCTGAGTTGACACACAATATGTATATATATATCAAGTCATAATCTATGAGTTTAGTCTTTTAATATTATATATATATATATATATTCTTTGATTCATATATTTTGGTGTTATAGTATCATTGTTCGGGCCATTATACTCAGAAGCCATTCTATAAACATTTGAGAAGCGAGGGCACTTTAAATCGTAAACCTAACCACTCAGTCAGAACGTAATATCGAGATGGAACATCTTTGTACAAATTTCCCTACTAACATGAAACTTAGTATATTATTACATTTTATGTCTTTAGTTTCAATATTGGCAAAAATAGTCCTTTTAGTTATATTTTGGCATAATAACATTTTTAACCCTAAAGTATATAGTTTCATTATTTTCAATTTAAACCCTCAATATTTAACCTTAGGGTCTCAAACTTTTCAACTTTTATTTTAATAGCTTTAAATTTCATAAAACGACACTTTTGGCCCAAAATGTTAAATAATTTCAAAAATGACAATTTTAGTCCATATAGTTGTAAAAATCATATAACTTCTTCAAAAATGTACCAAATGATCTAGGATTTTAAAACAAAGTTTCAGTACATATTTATCATCATAATAAAATCATATTACCAGATTTATAGCTTTTGAAATGGATTTCAAGTCATTGTTTCATGTAAAGTACAAAACTAGGGTTTTAAGACATCTTTAGCTTATAACTTTCATTTAAATTGATCATATGACTTAGTTCTTTTTGGATTATCTTTATAACATAATTTTGTCATTATAAAAATTCTTAGTATTCATTATACCAAGATCAAAGCTTGCTTAACATAAGAATTACATAGGTAGCTCCAAAATGGCTCCTTATGACTTCTTATGAGCACTATTTGCTATCAAAGCTTCAAGAGCTTCAATGGCTTCCTTCTAGACCTGGTTTTTATGGGATTTCCTATGACGTATATAGAAGTGAATATGAATAATGGGTAGGAGATACAAAGGAAACGGGGTGTAAGTGTAAAATATGTCCATTCGCCCCTATTTATAGCATTTCCAACACTTAGGCTCCAAGATAAGGCCATAGACGTGTAACATAGATATAGTACTGACTAAGGGATTCTAGTGAAGCTCTACACTAGTTTATAGGGTCTAGCTTCATTTTAATCTTGTCTTTTAGCTCAAAATAGGTCACAACAACATAAGGATAGGAATGGTGATGTGTAGCTTAAAGTAGGTGATGCACCTACTTGTCACCACTTGGAAAATATCCTATAACATGTAAAATATTTGATTTTCAAACTTAGAATAGTAGGTAAAAGGTTTAGAACAAGTTTTGGAGGGAAAACATAAACCGGGTTTAAAAACTTGGGCTTGTAACTTATACTTTGTAATTTTGGTGATTAGGGTATTAGGAATGTGATTAGTGAATTATTAAGGCTTAATTAGTGTTTAGAAATTCTATTTATAAGATTTGGGTCCTTGGTAGTATAACAAAGGTTTGATGTGAAAATGGGAAGAAAACTTATGTAGATTAGGGTTTTCTAATGATCTAGGTTTAAATCTTAGTAAAAGTAATTATCCTTCTCTTAGCTACTGATGTAAACTCAATTTAGGTCCTAGACATTGTGTTTTTAGTGTCCAATAAGTTCTCATACTAGTTGAAGATTTCCCCTGCCATATATTAAAACATGGAGATTTGGTCAGAGTGTGATAACTATGAATATTTCTGTTTTGATTTATTCATTAATACTCTATTTAGTTTCCATGTATCCCATGTTTCCTTGAGTTATAAAAGGAACCAGACCGTAGGTTTCTTATTCATTCATACTACTACAATGTAACCTACAGTGTCTTTGATCTCTAGGTGTGGGATTCAATGTATACACACATAGAGTGGTTTGTATTAATGATTAATACAAACCCTTTGGGAATTATTCATCTTTGTTAAACATCTTGTTCTTGTTAATTGTATTATTCCGCTGTGTTCATCACATATACAATTAATAACCTAGATAAACGGTATTGACTGTGTTCATCACATATACAATTAATAACATAGGTGGAAGTAGACATCCTTGTAATTTTTATTATATAATAACATAAGATATGCTACTAAAGGAATAAAATCTTACACTAGCGCTGATGATGGCTGATGGTCTTGAAATTCAAAAAATCTCAGTTATAGTTTAAAAACCTTATTCTCTATAACTATGGGTTCTGATGTGAATCTGTAACACCCCCATTTTTACCATATAGCAGCGGAAGCTAATTTGGGGTATTACTATCAAGGTACCATAATCACAATAATAGAAAATGCTCAAAAGGGATTTTATAAATATTTATGTTATCATTCATTTATTATTTAGAGTTTAACAAAAACAACTGTACATACGTTATACATCACAGGTTTCCTCAAAGATCTAGTTTTATTCTTTGGAATGATAACTTTTCAAGACACCACCATCCGTAGCCCGCCAGTCCTCATTTACTTGAAATATATGCCTTAAAGTCAACACAATGGTTTAGTGAATTCATAGGTTTAAACAATATTAGAATACAAGTACGACTCTAGGGCTATATTGTTATACACCCAATATTTAAATTCATCAATTCTTATTGTACTAGCTCATGACCCCGCAACTAGACATTATCAGAATAACCAACAAATTGCCCTTAAGCAGGTAATTTGCCGGACTATCCTGTGTTTAGCAATATAAAGAATATATGTTTAGCCTAGGTGGGAACCATTAGCTGTTGACAAGTGCGACTTGCCCAGATAGGAGATGTCAGTCTCCAATAATATTATTCATAATAATAACCCTCGTTCATTAAATAATTAGCGGTCCAATATTAAAAAGGAACTTAATGGCAACAAGTAAACGTAGTGTCAATAATCATATATGCACCATAAAAAAACACTTGTATTCCAGTTTTAGCATATATACCCCTCACAGGTTTTCAAATCATTTATAACCTTCAAAAGTGAGGCTATAAAATCACCTTAGCCTAAAGGGTCTTGAATTATTCTAAAATAACCAATCACAACCTTCTCACAATATCTGAGTTGACACACAATATGTATATATATATCAAGTCATAATCTATGAGTTTAGTCTTTTAATTTATATATATATATTCTTTGATTCATATATTTTGGTGTTATAGTATCATTGTTCTGGCCATTATACTCAGAAGCCATTCTATAAACGTTTGAGAAGCGAGGGCACTTTAAATCGTAAACCTAACCACTCAGTCAGAACGTAATATCGAGATGGAACATCTTTGTACAAATTTCCCTACTAACATGAAACTTAGTATATTATTACATTTTATGTCTTTAGTTTCAATATTGGCAAAAATAGTCCTTTTAGTTATATTTTGGCATAATAACATTTTTAACCCTAAAGTATATAGTTTCATTATTTTCAATTTAAACCCTTAATATTTAAACTTAGGGTCTCAAACTTTTCAACTTTTATTTTAATAGCTTTAAATTTCATAAAACGACACTTTTGGCCCAAAATGTTAAATAATTTCAAAAATGACAATTTTAGTCCATATAGTTGTAAAAATCATATAACTTCTTCAAAAATGTACCAAATGATCTAGGATTTTAAAACAAAGTTTCAGTACATATTTATCATCATAATAAAATCATATTACCAGATTTATAGCTTTTGAAATGGATTTCAAGTCATTGTTTCATGTAAAGTACAAAACTAGGGTTTTAAGACATCTTTAGCTTATAACTTTCATTTAAATTGATCATATGACTTAGTTCTTTTTGGATTATCTTTATAACATAATTTTGTCATTATAAAAATTCTTAGTATTCATTATACCTAGATCAAAGCTTGCTTAACATAAGAATTACATAGGTAGCTCCAAAATGGCTCCTTATGACTTCTTATGAGCACTATTTGCTATCAAAGCTTCAAGAGCTTCAATGGCTTCCTTCTAGACCTGTTTTTTATGGGATTTCCTATGACGTATATAGAAGTGAATATGAATAATGGGTAGGAGATACAAAGGAAACGGGGTGTAAGTGTAAAATATGTCCATTCGCCCCTATTTATAGCATTTCCAACACTTAGGCTCCAAGATAAGGCCATAGACGTGTAACATAGGTATAGTACTGACTAAGGGATTCTAGTGAAGCTCTACACTAGTTTATAGGGTCTAGCTTCATTTTAATCTTGTCTTTTAGCTCAAAATAGGTCACAACAACATAATGATAGGAATGGTGATGTGTAGCTTAAAGTAGGTGATGCACCTACTTGTCACCACTTGGAAAATATCCTATAACATGTAAAATATTTGATTTTCAAACTTAGAATAGTAGGTAAAAGGTTTAGAACAAGTTTTGGAGGGAAAACATAAACCGGGTTTAAAAACTAAGGCTTGTAACTTATACTTTGTAATTTTGGTGATTAGGGTATTAGGAATGTGATTAGTGAATTATTAAGGCTTAATTAGTGTTTAGAAATTCTATTTATAAGATTTGGGTCCTTGGTAGTTTAACAAAGGTTTGATGTGAAAATGGGAAGAAAACTTATGTAGATTAGGGTTTTCTAATGATCTAGGTTTAAATCTTAGTAAAAGTAATTATCCTTCTCTTAGCTACTGATGTAAACTCAATTTAGGTCCTAGACATTGTGTTTTTAGTGTCCAGTGAGTTCTCATACTTGGTTTGAAGCTTAGTTTAAGTAAACATGTCTAAAGAGAAAAATACCTATTTTGACCTAATTTACAAGTCATGCATTGAAATATTGTACCTTTTGCTTTCGGTTACTTTTACATTGTCTTAACATAATCTTATAACCATAATGAAGTGCTATGAGTGTTTTTAGACATTTCCTAAAGACTAGGTAATGATTCTATGTAGATTCCTTAATATAAGGGTTTCTATGTCATTAAGCCTAATGACTTTCTATCTTGGATAATTATGGTTTATATCTTAATGTAAGCTTATTCTAGGTCATATATAGTATGTTTATGACTTCTAGGGTTTCTACATTCTTAGTTTAAGGGTTTATATAGGTTGATCATATCTTAGGGTTAAGTAAGTAAGCTTAAAGTCCTATGCCTTGAAAACTTGTACTTTATGCTTTAATAATATGTAACTTAGTTTGAGATAAATGTATTGACTTATTATGATATTTAGTTTACTTTTATAATTAGTTGCAAATGATTAGACTGTAGTTCATTATAGAATGGATTTTATATGCTAATCTTGGTTACTAGGTCATTTACTTATAATTAGCTTGAGATTAGTGAATATTAGTGTTTTGTGATTAATTACATTTCATTTATGTAACACCCCCAAATTTATACAACTCATTACAGCGGAAGACTAGTTGGTGTTACGGGATAGCACATTACTCACATCATAGACAACACTTAAAAGTCGCGTCGTTTTAATAATAAAGCATTTCCATTCATAAATATCAAAGTTACATCGGTCCCAAGTCATATTATTTCATACAAAGTTTTACAAAGTATTTGAATGGAAATTATAATTTAAGTGCGGGCCATGAATTCTTGTTGTCTTCCCGAGAATTACCTTTAAGTACCTGAGATAAAACATGTTAATAGAAAAGGTCAGCGATAACGCCGAGTGAATTCATAGAGTTTAATAAATTCCATCAATATAACTTTGGTATAAAATTATTACCAAAAATAATTTCGTACAAATCATTGTAATAAGCCATAAAATAGCCAAAGTCATTTTTATACAAATCCTTATCGAAAATCATAATATAGGCATTTGCCTTAAAAATCATTATACGAGCCAATGTCGTAAAAACATCGTACAATACGTTTTATAACGTTTTATAGAAATAAAAACCGTTATATGAATATGGTTGTGAAAAACCAAAACACGAACATAATATCAATAGTATGACCTTGTATTGCTAGTCAGGCAATATACCGTAATTCGGTGCGTATAGCAGTATTTCGTTAATTGGATTATTATAAGCCGCATGACATTGTTACCTTACTACAACAAACAGCGGGTAGCTAACCCGAAACTCATTTGCCCATCTAAATTAGCGTGTCGTCACAATAATCACGCTTGTGTAAATCTTCTCATACATAAATTCGCTTACCAATCAACGTGGCACGACGGGGATCAACCGTCAAGGCCCGAACTGGGGTGATCGTCCCCAAATAGTACTATTATATGCATAAGCGTCTACCAAATCCCGGTAGTTCACAATTCATGCTAATGGGACTTTTAGTGACATAACCTAACTTTAATCATCCATTTTATCTCATACATCGGGTCATATAATCATTCATCGGGTCATACAATCATTCGGGTCCAAATCAATAAACAAACAATTGGGACAACTAGTGTCCTATTTCATAAAAACTAACATGTTATCTCCCTCGCGGGTTTATAAAACATTTCATAAAAACATTTAAAAAAGTGCGAGGCTATGAACTCACGTTGATGTGGGAAGGCGGTTATCGGCGATTTGGATGTACGGTGCGTGCTTCAATCACGGAAACCTAGACAAATAATATTCGTCTTAAGCTCTTGTCCAATGACTTTATAAAAATAACAATTATGTATACATATGATGATTTTATATATATGATGATCAAGTGGTTTTACATATTCTCATTCACTTCTTTTTTTGTTTATGTATTGGGAACTTCTTACTAGTTTTCTAGTTTTACCTATTTACGTGTTTTAGGTCCAATAAGCCTATTATAAGTTTATTAACTTGTATTAATCCATTTCATACTTGTATTATCAGTATTTATACTTTATATGTTGGGACCAAATGGGTTAAGCCCAATAAATAAGTTTATAAGTGTTTTAGTCCATTTTGTTGTATTATTAGTCCAATAATCGTTAACTTAGCCCGTTAATGTCCGTATGTTATATAGTTCGGGTTTTATTGGTTTTTACTTGTTATATATGCTTATATATCAGTATATGAGTTTATAAAAGTTTACATTAGACGGGTCCAACCGTCTAAGTTTTATTTAACAAAAACGTTAATTTTACGGTAATAGCCGAAAAAGTCGTAAAAATCATGTTTATAGTTTTTATACTTATAAATCTTATTCAACTACCATTTTTAGAAAGTGTCCATTTATTTAACCTTATACATATTTATATGAATGAATTATATGAGTTAGTGGGTTTTAATTCACATTTTATACTATTTTTATTTGAGTGCTTATATAATACTATTATACTTTAATTTCCAAAATCTGATTTTTATTTTCATGTTCACCAAAACTGCCATATATAGAGTTCTATATGAAGATAGAAGCTCAAATTTTTATGACATAAACTACATGATATGTTCTCCATTTAACTCTTGTATAGATACTGTTTAATCAGCTTTTAAGTATTTTCTAAAAATCGTCCAAAACAGTGAACTCAGATTTGTACTCTAAACTTGTTTTGATCATATCTCACTCATTATAATATTTCCATTGCATGGCCAACTCTCACATGTGTACTAGACATATTACTTACTGTATATTAATCTATTCAAGCCATTTTATCAGTTCATCACATGGTTCTTTACTGTTTTATACAGCCATCAATTTAAGCAGGATTTTATCATTGTTTCTTATACTTTTTCATCTTTTTAATCATATTTATCAACACCAAATCCCCACACAATACTTTTATCATCATATATTCATCATATACATATACAATAGGAAAGAAAATACATGATTACATAATTAAAATAAAAATAGGATAGGAAGAAACAATCTCGATACCACCATTAGTGATGAAAAGATGAGTTTTGATGAACAAGGCTTGGATTTGATGGCAAGACTTGTGATAAACCAAAACCAATTTAAGATCACCAAATCTTCATAAGCTTCTCATGGAAAATCAGCCCCAAGACACCAACAAAACTTCTCCTTGGATGTTAAAACTTGCACCAATCTTCATCTTTTTGAATGGAGATTAACATATGTTAATTATAACAAAAGTTTGTGGTTAAAATTGATCAAATGGGGGAGTTTATGGGTGGTTCTTGGACGAATTTTAGAGAGAGGAAGAGAGGAGTTGGTGGTTTGCATGTGTTGAATGAGTGAATGGTTTTGGCTAGATGGTTTTGTGGTTTGTTAGCTTGTTTATTAAGCTTGCAAGACATGTGTCTTGCAAGTTTATGTATAAACTTGCCACAAGGCTTGTGTTGGCTAGTTATAGTGGGGGTGGGACAAGTGTCCCACTTGTCTCATCTCCACTAATTTACAGGTACTCCTCGATTTTAGTTTCCTCAATTTGCGTGCCCTCGGGTCGTTTTACGAAAAACGTTTTTATAAATTATGAATCAACGGCACAAAACGAATCTAATAAAATTTGTCTTATCAAAAACGGAGTTCGAAAACGTAAATACGTAATCCTAAGGTTTCCGGTTTAGTCGTAAAGGACGTTAAAATAAAATCGTAAGTCCTAATCTCTTCTCGTAAATTTGTGAGTTTAGGAACCAACACAAATTTAAAATCTCAAAATAATATTCACGGACAAATTTATTTTCTGAAATGTCGGGCTGTCACCAAAACGGTGTATGTAAACGTAAGCACGTAACGTAAAATCCTCCGGTTTAGACGTAGTCGATGCTACTTCAAGACGTAAATCTAAATTACTTCCCAAAAATAAGTGAGTTCATAATATAACATTAAAATAATGTTTTTAAATAATATTTGAGAATAAATATAAACCATAAATTGACGGATTGTCACAGCATTTACCCCTAAACAGGATCTTTGTCCTCAAAGATCATCTTATCTTACTACTCGCTTCTTATAGAGTTAAAGCCATGTGGGTATTTCCTCTAGATTCGGTCTTTTCTCAAAAGTGTAATCCATTACAATACGCGAGTTTCATCAAACATAACTACGGGAATAAGATCAGGCTTAATGTTGACTTACTTTCTCTATCCATGATGTTCACGGGTTTTTGATGAATGCAACTTTTCGCCGATCTAAACTTTATCAAGAAGAATTCAGATTTTCACTTAATAGACATTTTATCAAGTTAGATATACGAAACATAATTCACGCAGTCCTTGAA
The DNA here is from genome assembly GCA_025667525.1 of Glebionis coronaria. Taxonomy (NCBI): domain Eukaryota; kingdom Viridiplantae; phylum Streptophyta; class Magnoliopsida; order Asterales; family Asteraceae; genus Glebionis; species Glebionis coronaria. The sequence continues at coordinate 94,380,231 of CM046876.1, read as the reverse complement.
GTCCTAGGGTAAATCCAGCTTATATGCCTTTCAAACCAATCTTTTTACATCTCAATGGTCCCATATAACGGGGACTTAATTCCCATGATCTTGCAGATCGTCTATTCATTTTTGCAAGGTGAAAATTTTTGGCATAACTTCGCTACCCATCTGGCACTTCAAGATCTACATTTCATATTCACATAACCTCCTACCCACTATCGGCAGTCAATAATCAGATCCTAATTTCAACAATCATTTCAGGTCTCACGGGTCGAGTATTTTGTAAGGTTAGGTTCGCCATCATAGGGAACCTTAAACCTAAAAGACATGTCCAACTCACAATGGGTGTATGTTGGGTGTCTTCATCTCAACTCCTGCTTACAGATGCTCTAATATATAAATCTTAACAAGATTCGATCTCGATCCTAACACGATAATTATCAATGCTAATCTCTACAAAGGAAAGTGATTATACGGTTTATTACCAAAGGTCAATCATTCAAACATAAAACAAGACTTCTAGTCTTTTGTATTGTTACTTTACCTCGTCCCTTTGATTTGGGGTGGTAAACAGTACTCTCATCAAGGTTCGTTCCCAATGACTTCTGAGCAAATCTCTAGAAATTCGATGTGAAACGAGGATCTTGATAAAGATATTCGATACAGGGACACTATGTTTACATAAGTCCTTTAAATACAAAAGAGTCAATTTCTTCATCAAGAATTTATCATTAACGAGAATGATATTAGCAGATTTGGTCAGTCTGTCGACGATGACCCAAATCGAATCAAACTCAGATGATGACCTTTGCAATAGTTAGACGTCTACTAATGAATGAGGCGATGTCTGGCTTCATAATTTGCCATTAGTACAACTTCTTCAGACAAAGATACTTTTAGTCAGAAATGACATAAATAGAATACTTATACTTACAAGATTTCAACATGACTACATGTCAAAATCCTCTATATTCAGGCAACCATAAGCGGCCTTTTATACATCTAACGCCATCGGCTTCTCAATTTTAATGGTTCATATTTGCCGCGAACCCCTTTTTATTATCTATATTATCCTTTTTACAAACATTGTTTATTTTTATATCGTTCGGCAATTTATTTTGCACCTTCATTATTAAGGAACATGTCCTAATTGGTTCTTTATCTTTTCTACATATTGCGTCAGTATCTACATTCACTTTCTCTTGATGAAATATATATAACATGACCGTATTAATTCAAAATTTCTTTCTTCATATCTTCTATGTTTTAGTTTCGTCCCAACTATTATTTTTATCTGTTTTACTCAATCCGACGTCTAAAGTGTCGATAGTAATTACAGGTAATTAAATAACAAATATTCAATTTTTATGAAGCGTAAACGTAAAAATTTTAAATTTCTTAGTTCGACCAATTATATGAAAATGTTCGAAAATAAATTTGAATTTAATTAACATGATTTTTTTTTGATTTATCAAAAATAATTAGTAAGATCCGTACATGTTCGAAAAACCTTCGTTTATTCTTTGGTAAAAATTTTCGTAGTTGAAAAGCAAAAATTGTCATTTCAAATTTTAAGTCATGGTTTAACGGTTTCCTCAATCCCTCTTAGGTTGTCTTAAGGTATGCAAAAACATTTACCCCTAAACAGGAGTTTAGTTAAACGTTTTGTGTATAAGGGAATAATCCCTTTAAAATCCTTTGTTAAAACATTTGTCAAAACATATTTCCATTTTCTTTTTGGTAAAACCCAAAGTCTTAAAAGGGCTCTTAATTTTTGAAGAGTCAATATATATATATATCTTTCCATCATTAATCAAATGGTCATTTTATGTAAAGGATTAAGTCTTAAATCACATGTTAATTACTCAAGGCACAAGTTTTCATTGTTCGGCCAATTTAGGGCAGTCTATAAATAATTATTAACTCCTTCTTATTCTTATAAACAAACAAATGGTCCTTAATGATCGCAAGCATGAATTTATCAAATTACAGCCTTCACACGTGATTCACCAAATCTATGAATGCTACGTGTGTATTAGTCAATCCAAACGACATCATGTGAAACTCATAATGTTCATTACAAGTACCGAATGTAGTGATTGGAATACATAATCTTTTTCGCAGATGCGAAGTTGATGATAACCATGCCATGTATCAAATCTTTAGAACATACGCTAGGACCTTGTAAATGATCGAACAAATCTTCCATTTCGAGTCATGGATATCGTTTTCGATTGTCAATTTACTCAGTTCACAGTAATCTATAAATATAAGGAATGATAACACCATAGCTCTTCATGATGACGAGCTCGGTAGAATAAAATCTTTCTCCGACAACTCTCTCAGTTGTACGGTAATTCCTTTAATTTAGATGGTGCTGACGTACAGTGCACAAGCCACAGGTGCAGCACCGGGAATATAATCAATACCAATTTCAACTTACCTTAATGGCAAAAGTCTAGTTAATTCACCAGCAAATACCTCCTAAAGTTTTAGATAGCAGGAACATCTTTTAATAAATTCATATTAGGTTCTTCTAGATTACAATATCTATAACTAGTTCATAACCATTCACGGAAAAATTTCAAGTCTAAATGCAGGATATGGTCATCCGTCAAGAATTATTTAGATCACTTTTGATAATCAACATCTTATCTTTTAGGGGAATTCTACTCGAGTTCTCATCAATTAAGACAATGTCGTCATGTCAAAATCAATCAATCCATTCTACTGGCACTATCAACTTTTCAGTTCTATTGTCGTTGATAAGATGTGAACTTCTCAAAAGAATAACAATAACTCATAATACTTCACAATTTCAAGGATATCAGGAGACATAACTAACCTTAAAAGAGTAAGGTCAACGCATAATCTACGCGAGAGAATTTCAAATCAGATACAAACGAAAACATTTAACGAATATGAATATATCCCATGTTTTCATAATTTGAGTACGCATTCGAAAGCTCCTCGGATCGTTACCCAGGTCATTCAAATATGAAATCTAATCAAAAGAAATGATATGAACGTCGATACATCCAGTCGGGTATCAACACTCGATAATCAGATACTTTTCCTAAGAACCTCACTACGGGAGAATTGGACAAGAAAGAATTGTCAATTGTCAAATAAGACAAATTCCACAGATGAGTAAATTCGACTCAGAAGAATAAATAGTACGGGCACATATGTAGGTGTCCCTAATAATATGTCCCTATTTTTCACTTCTTGCAGATCTCAAAAAATTTTAATCTTTCACAATCTTCAAAGAAAATGTAGTGTTTATTCATCAGTTTTATGGTGACTACTAATCAGCCTTGCATGGTCGCTTCCAAATTGTATGTAGGCGCGCAACTATATACAGTTTCAAGATTAACTATGCAATACTCAGTTCGTCAAAATTTTATCATCATGTTTATAGTAAAAACATTTTCATGCTTAATTCTTAAATAAGAATCAAGAATAAATTTACAAAAATTTTCTTTGTTATGAAAACAATTAAGTTTTCCAAAGTGTTTCGTAAACAACTTTATTTCGATAACGATTATTTATAAGTCTCACTTTAAATAATCCATATGGTGATGAAAACCCAATTTTTCTCAAGGGATACTGTTTTATCTTTATAAAAATAATTAGTGATCTGCAAAAGAGTGATGAAAGCTTGTTCACCAAGAACTAATTACAATATGATAGGAAATGAGCTTTAGCCAAATAATCATGAGGTGCATGACCTCGATGGCACTCAAAAAGAATAATCCGCAACGTAACTCAATTCGAGATGAGTACTTGTTCAATGGTTGCATCACTAATGCGAACATTAGGAAGAAGCAAAAACAGATAGATAACATCGATACATGTAGGATTTAGCAATCAAAGGTAGTCTTTTCATTAATCACAAACAAGTCAAAATTGTACCATAACACATTACGTGTCACTATGTCATACAATTCCAAGAACTCATCCTACCAACTGATGTCTCAGTTAAGTTAGGGATTTTTAAAAGATACCACAATGAATACTAATCTACAAGAGTCATTAGGTGTTCCACATGTCCCAGAAGATCCATCGGTCCCAATTCAGAAGAAGATTTCTTCAATTTATTTCTTGGACACTGGGCATCCTCGTCATTGGACAATGGCCTAGGAACAAAACTTAACACGAATCAACAAGCAATTAAAACCTTATAATTCAATCACAAAACTTAACGACTTCCTCTTAACAATTTCTTATTCCATACAAGTTAAATTTTACTTTATTCAGTTTCAGTCAACTTATACTCAATGTGACATCCTACCTCATTTCTCAATACTTTCAATCTTATTCTTAGACCTTGAAAGGGCAATACAAGCTTGATATGATCAACTTAATTTCCAATCCTATAGCTCTTACAACAACAATTATCAAATGAGTCACTAGTATGAGATGACTCATACATTCAATTAGACTTCTCGGAAAGGTATTAGTGGCATGAGGCTTTTGGGTAATGGTTCCAATGACAGCCTCAAGTGCAACATTCACCCTTTCGATTTCAATTTAAGAATTGGATGACAACAAATCAGATGACATCTTTCTAGGCGATAACGTTTTTTCAAACTCCACTCTATAAGGAAAGATCGTCATGACATCGATATCAGATTTAATCTCGCCAATTCTTCTTCAATATCACAATCAACTAATATCTACATTTCTACGAATATCAACCATTTGTTGGGATCATAAATATCCGCAACTTGGTTTAGATCTAGAATAGCTAGAATTCCTACGAGAATAGCTTCGATTAATTTACTAGGGGATTTAGGGTTCCTTGTGACAATCTACGTCGTATAAATACCTCGTATAAATATCAAAATAATCATCAAACAATCATGTAATAAAATTACATCATATATATATATAATCCAAGTTATATATATATTAAAATAACACTTCTCAGTCTGGCCTTGTCGGTAACTCGGGAATTCTTCGGCACCGTTATAGTCAAAAGATTTTTTGACATTTTTAGAAAAATGTTTGTAGTTAAAAGATTTTGAAATGTTTTATTCAAAACCTTGGTTTTTAAAAATCTTTCGTTCTCTATAACGAGAGCTCTGGTACCAAACTGTAACACCCCCAAATTTATACAACTCATTACAGTGGAAGACTAGTTGGTGTTACGGGATAACACATTACTCGCATCATAGACAACGCTTAAAAGTCGCGTCGTTTTAATAATAAATCATTTCCATTCATAAATATCAAAGTTACATCGGTCCCAATTCATATTATTTCATACAAAGTTTTACAAAGTATTTGAATGGAAATTATAACTTAAGTGCGGGTCATGAATTCTTGTTGTCTTCCCGAGAATTACCTTCAAGTACCTGAGATAAAACATGTTAAAAGAAAAGGTCAGCCGAGTGAATTCATAGAGTTTAATAAATTCCATCAATATAACTTTGGTATAAAATTATTACCAAAAATCATTTCGTACAAATCATTGTAATAAGCCATAAAATAGCCAAAGTCATTTTTATACAAATCCTTATCGAAAATCATAATATAGGCATTTGCCTTAAAAATCATTATACGAGCCAATGTCGTAAAAACATCGTACAATACGTTTTATAACGTTGTATAGAAATAAAAACCGTTATATGAATATGGTTGTGAAAAACCAAAACACGAACATAATATCAATAGTATGACCCTGTATTGCTAGTCAGGCAATATACCATAATTCGGTACGTATAGCAGTATTTCGTTAATTGGATTATTATAAGCCGCATGACATTGTTACCTTACTACAACAAACAGCGGGTAGCTAACCCGAAACTCATTTGCCCATCTAAATTAGCGTGTCGTCACAATAATCACGCTTGTGTAAATCTTCTCATACATAAATTCGCTTACCAATCAACGTGGCACGACGGGGATCAACCGTGAACGCGCGAACTGGGGTGATCGTCCCCAAATAGTACTATTATATGCATAAGCGTCTACCAAATCCCGGTAGTTCACAATTCATGCTAATGGGACTTTTAGTGACATAACCTAACTTTAATCATCCATTTTATCTCATACATCGGGTCATATAATCATTCATCGGGTCATACAATCATTCGGGTCCAAATCAATAAACAAACAATTGGGACAACTAGTGTCCTATTTCATAAAAACTAACATGTTATCTCCCTCGCGGGTTTATAAAACATTTCATAAAAACATTTAAAAAAGTGCGAGGCTATGAACTCACGTTGATGTGGGAAGGCGGTTATCGGCGATTTGGATGTACGGTGCGTGCTTCAATCACGGAAACCTAGACAAATAATATTCGTCTTAGACTCTTGTCCAATGACTTTATAAAAATAACAATTATGTATACATATGATGATTTTATATATATGATGATCAAGTGGTTTTACATATTCTCGTTCACTTCATTTTTTTGTTTATGTATTGGTAACTTCTTACTAGTTTTCTAGTTTTACCTATTTACGTGTTTTAGGTCCAATAAGCCTATTATAAGTTTATTAACTTGTATGAATCCATTTCATACTTGTATTATCAGTATTTATACTTTATATGTTAGGCCCAAATGGGTTATGTAACACCCCATTTTGATAATGGAATGTCACGCGTAATTATGGCGTGTCATCAAAGCATACAAGGATAAATGTATAAAACATTACATGACCATAGGGATAACCGGAATCAAACATCGGTTCCCAAACATAAGCCCAAAACATAATAAAGCAAAAGAAATGAATGAAAGACTAAACAAGCATAAGTATATGAAGGCAAAAGGAAAAGAAGTCTCTAGCAACTTCCATCCGATGCACGTCCTCCAAATGCTCGAGTCTTTCCTAGTGTACCTGCCGTTTTGGGACATGGAAAGGAAAGTAACGGCTGAGCAAAACACTCAGTGCACGAATATAGACATAGTATGAATGACTAAACATAATAAAGACTTAAAAGGAGCGGAAATGCATAAGTCCTGGAAAACCTGGAACATGTTCATAAAACTCGTTTTTTAGTTTGAAAAGCCTTATGTTTATCTTATGAAAACTGTTTAACATATTTTACCATTAGCCAATATAGGTCATGAAAATCCACCGTGCATGACTACTTGGAGGGGTGACCTCATCATGCAAATTAGAGGGGCTGCCTCTAATTTAATATACTGGTTTATGGGTACGAGGGATCAGCTCCTTGTGAAGGATGCAAGGCACACACCACATTCACCATGTAATCCTGAATAAAACAAGTAACTAGGATGCACCCATACGCCCCACATGATAAATATAAATAAATGTCCAAAAGCTGAAGGGACGCCACGAGCAATCACTCCGCCGTGGTGAAGTCATAACATCAGTGCCTCTAATGTTATGGTTATGGTACCTCCATAACTAGGTGAAACTGGTCATGCATGTATATGGCTATAGGTAATCTTAATTAAACATAAGCAATCAAACTTATAACTTATACTACGGGAAAACAGTTGGCTACATACGGGGAATCCTAATTAGGAAAGAATGTCCATACTGAAAGGACGGGAATCCGTACCTTATGTCCAGTGAACGAAGAAGATGAACTGCGAGGAATCCTACTTCCGAATCACTAGTGCTACATAAATACGTACATGAATAAGTATCTGCTTACTAAATACGTAGCTGGTTTTATATCATGTCTTAGCTTATTTTATGTGTTCTTACCATGTTTTACTGTTTTAAAGCCTTAAACTATGTTTTATCTTATATTCTGTTTAATCTGATTAATTATTTCTGGTATTTCATGTGTTATTATACTTACTGTGTAATAATAAGTAACTTTCCAAAAATAGCAGGTTTCCTAAAATAGAAAGTTTCCAAAAATAGAAAGTTTCCAAAAATAGAAAGTTTCCAAAAATAGAATGTTTCCAAAAATAGAAAGTTACCAAATTTAGAAAGTTTCCAAAAATAGAAAGTTTCCAAAAATAGATTTACTGCTTAAAATAGATAAGTTTCCATAAATAGATTAGCTGCCTTAATTAAATAAGTTTCCATAAATAGATTAGCTGCCTGAAATAAATAAGTTTCTAAAAATAGCTGGTTTCCATAAATAAATTAGCTGCCTTATTTAATTAAGTTTCTAAAAATAGAAAGTTTCCATAATTAGAAATAAGCTGGTTAAATAAGCTAAGTATATAAGCCTAAGTGTTTTCATGATTATTTTCTAAGTCATATGATATAATGTATAGTTTAATAATTATTTCATGTAATTTAATTAAACTATAGGTTATAATATTTAATTAAAGTGTAACATGTTTTTAACTAAATAAGTTAAATACTTAGGTTAAAATATGTATTATTATATATTAATAATATAACCTAAGTCATGTTAATTAATTAATTATATCCATGGTTTTAAAATAATTAATTAATTATAAGTCTTAAATATATAAATACTTAGGTTAAAATAATTTCATGATCATTAATAATTAAATAACCTAAGTCATGTTATTAAATTAATCACATCATTTTATTAATTTAATTTTAACATAAGTTCATAAACATAAAAAAAACTAACATACACCATGAACCGGACATGAATCGACACCGTACCCCGAACCAACTCAGGGTACCCCGTGTTTACCTTGCTGCCGTAGGACCCACACGCACCAACCAAGACCATATGGTCTTGGTGGTGGTCGGCTTGGCAAACCGACACCCCTTCGGGTTCGGTTGCAGCCTGCGGCCAAAACAAACACCCCTTAACAACAACCCTTTGATTTAATTTAACACCAAAACATGTTAGATCTATGATTAATTATTATGTTTTTATAAAAACATCACATGTTCATAATTAATAAAAAGATTAAATTAAAAGAAAAGGTTTTAAAAGGTTTTATCGAACTCGTGGATCAAGAGGACGAAGAACCAACACGATCAATCACCAAAACTTCAAGATCAAAGATCAAAAATCACCTCTTGTGGTGTTCTTAAGGTGACGGCACAAAGAAGAAGGAGAAGGAGTGGAGGGTTTTTAGGTTTTTTTGCTAAAAATCTTCTATAAGTTGTAAATGAGTAGTGAAAATCCCTTAAACCCCTTTTAGTAAAATTTGACGGGCTAAGCCCATCCTCCCTCCCTATTTCGTGGTAATGGGGCCCACAAGGGGTAACCCGAATGTTTTTCCGTGTCTAAAATATTAGTGTGTTCTCGTGTGTTCTCGTGTTCGTGTTTTACGTGTTTTAATTAGTTATCGATCGTGACTTAATATATTTATTCGTGTTCGTAATAAATATATATACGTAACTAATATTAGCCCGTGATTTAATTACGTTCATGATTTCATGATCGCATGTTCGTGATTAATTATTGTTAAATAATTATTACGTGCTCGTGCGTAGTAAATACTTATCGTGTTCTAACACGTACGTAATACGTAAAATCCTAACACGTAATCGTAATCATGCTATATTAGGAAAGTTTAAATCTAGTATGTACGATCTTAAGGGTACTATTCATGGTAAAAGCAAGCGGGTTTTACAACTCTTCCCCCCTAAAAGAATAATTCGTCCCCGAATTATAGATAACGTAACTGAAAGAGAAACATACCCGAATCAAACTGAGAGGGTATGTAAGATAAATTAACGTGCAGATGACCTGGCAGAAAGAACGCGGAATGTGACATGTCTTAAAAGGACATGGAACGTGACGTGGCTGAAAGGACATATCTAATTGATAAGAGAAAACGGATAAAAAGTCCATATGAACTTGTCCGTTTCCAAGTGGCTTCCCTCTTGGAACGGTTCCTTTTAAGATCTTGACACAAATGATAAGTCTTGGTCCTCCTGACCTTGACTTGGAATACGAAGAAGTTCCTGGTTATCAACGTAAGGTAGATCCCCTAAATTCGATCGAGGGAATAAGAATTAACGTGTAAGAGTAACTGAAACATTATGGTGCAAAACAATCCGACTTAACCGATAACTAGCAACGATGCGCGAGACATATAGAAACGTAGTACGTGAAAAATTTTGAACGTGATACGTGAAAAATTTTGAACGTGCTACGTGGAGATATGGCGAGTGTAGTATGAGTAAACATATCGTGATCCCTGATACGTGTAACATATCTTGATCATGATATGAGGAACGTGGAATGAACATGACATGTGAAACATATCGTGATCATAGAATATAATGGCGATAACGACAAACGGTAGAAGGTGAGACATAGATTATGACGAGAAACGTCTATCTGAGGATAGGGAGTTATACTAAACTTGGGTCTGGTCTCTTCAGTTCTTGCAAACTTCCTAGAATGAGAAGAAAATGAACGTAAAATCGTAAGCCAAAATACGATCGTGAACGTGAATAGTGTCATGAACACGAGCGCGAAAGCAAGTCGTGGAATCAGTATGAAGACGTGAAGTAATTTTAGGAGTACCATTGTGAATCTTTGTCTGACCCGATAGCTGAGGGATTACCAAGTGATCGGATGAGCCTTGGCGTGAAATGTGTCTGATCAATCCGTTGATTCTGAAATCCGTACGGACTTAAGGATTCTGCAGACTTGATCAAACTGTTGACAATAACCCAGATAACATCATGCTTCTTCTGAGTTTGTTGTAATCTGGTAACTAAAATCCATGGAGATCTTGTGCCTTTTCGATTCACAATTTCAGATGATGAAAACATTCCAGTCTGTTGGTGTCCTATCTTAACCTGTTTGTATGACAGGTATAAAGATATGAACGTAACTGTATCTTGCTTCATCGAACTTGATACATAGGAGTTTGTGAAACCCTGAGTCTCTAAATCTAGACTTCTCCCAGTGTAGGATTTCCTAGAACACCTAATGTAGTGTAGGGTTCTCTCCTTTACGCATAAGCTGAGTCATGGTAAGATTAACCATAAAACCCATGTGATTCAGTGTGTTACTATAATCAAACAGACTTGATATTGGAAAAATTTCCAGGGTAGAATTTCTCTTGTCATAGAATTTGCAACATAATGCAGATATGGTCTTCCTGTTCTTCTTCTAGGCTTAAAGGAAATCAGGTTATCCTCAATGAAAACACTGATGAATTTGCTATGAGTTCATGGAAACTCATTCTTATAATGTCGTTGGAGCATTGATGAGACTAATTCAAAATTATAAATCTAGCATGACCGAGTCGTGTACGAATAGCAGTCATGGACATGTCCTGCTGTTTCATTTGTCACTGTTGGCAGCATGATCATGAGTTTGATCTTGGAAAAGTGATTAACACCATACGGTTGATTGGACATGTTGTCAATATGTGGAGGAGAATGACGGTCATGAATGGTGATTTGTTTAAGTCGACGGTAGTCGACACATAATCTCATGGTACCATCCTTCTCCTTGTAGGTTCTCCTGGAATGTATGGGAAGATTTTGGAATAATCAACTGGCTATGCGTAGAAGACTTAAGTGGTCGTGTCTTACTGACAGCTAGTAAATTTTAGCGACCATGGCTAACAACGCACATGCTTGTAAGCATAGATAATTTGTACCGATTTTCCCGATGGAAAATCAAGATGAATGTATTCAGGAGCCTGAACATTACTGTACATAATTATGAATCGTAGCATGGTGTGCTGTTCATAGTACATAATTAGGATAAAATTCATCTCGTGTCTGTCCGAGGGAATGCGTTAGAAGCTTGGATCTCACCATTAAGCTGAAGGAAAACCTTCGTATGCGTGGGAATACGAAAGGCGTCCTTCATGGTCATGAATATATGAAGTATGGTGAAAGAATGAAAGTGACATCGGCAACGTGACAGTTCTCACTGATACGCCGATAATGGTATTGAAATTCTTGTGGCCTGATTAATACATGGCACAACAAAATGGATATACCCTTGGAGGGTACCCTGAATTTCTTAGAAATGTTCCATAGTTGGACGTGAGTCATGTGTCTTGACTCGTGTCTTGGAACTATAAGCATGACATATGTCTTGACTGGTGTCTTGACATGTGTCTTCAGAAAGTATACGTGAGACATGTCTCTTGACTGATGTCTTGACATGTGTCTTCAGAAAGTATACGTGAGACATGTGTCTTGACTGATCTCTTGACATGTGTCTCGAGATGTGAAACAAATATAACCACAATATAAGGTTATTATGCCAGAATTGGCGGATCGGTTGGACTACTGATCATTTGTATGTTTGATCACGTCCGCGGCCGGAGACTCGGTTGCGATTTCTAGGATAGTTTCTATCATAGTAGTGGTTACTATCGTCCTGTCTGTCAGTTCCATGATGGTCATTCTCATGACCGTGATTCATGTAACTATTCAGCTGAGTGGCCGGCTGGTATCGGTTTGCACTCATATGGCTGAAATGACAGCTGAATGACGTATGACATGTAACTAAGAATTAGGGACAATGATTGATGGAAATCGTCTGATGGTGAAGCATCTTCTCGTCCAATTGCTTTGCTCCGACGCCTTTGTTTTCGTCTTGTAGGATCTCCAGGTTGTGAACAGCATCCGCATCTCGTAGCGTCTCCGAACGTCAGCAGCATCAACCTTTAGTAACATCTCCCAGTTATGAGCGGCATCAGCAATCTTGTAGAACATCAGCAATTAAAAATACGCCTGAGGTGATTCAGAATCGACTAGCGAATACTCGTGCAGTATTGCAAGTGAAATACACATGGATTTAGGTACGTGTAATACACATGGAATACGGTACATGGAGTACACGTTGAATGCACATGAAATGATCGGTATGGGGTCGATCATTTATCATGATCTAAAGAAAGTATATCATTTAAACGGTTAGGAAAACCATCATGATAACCTGGCAATGCCAGTATATTCCTCATTCTGGTTGCATAGAGAAACGTTAAAGTGTGGTTACACCAAATTCAACGATGATTTGCCTGACAGCATGATCAATGAAAACCAACCATGACTATCATGAAAGCAGAATTCAATGAAATCCAACAATGTCTTGCAGGACAACGTAAATAACAAAAGAGGCGTAAAACATAATCAACATGAAGACGGAATTATCATGAAGAAACATGAAACCATCTATTACGAAGAAGTGTATAACATAATCAGCATGAAACTGAAGTTAACCATGACAGTATGAAAACATACTTGACAAAAAAACATAATAACTTATGAGGGGACATGAAAATTTTTTATGCCAATTTAAATCATGAGAAAAATTTTATGCATGAAAAACAGTGCATGAATGCGTAATGTAGTTTATAAAACCTTTATATGTGCGAGGGAACGCCTATGGGTCGGTTCCAAAACAAAAGACATGGCGAGGGGACGCCTATGGGTCGGTCCCAAAGTTAAAAGTTTCGATAAAAGCACATGCGACTAAATAGGGCCAGTCCTGTACCAACCATTACTTAGTCATAATCCCTGCAACAATGATACATGCAACATAAATGAATGAAACTCGTTTGTCAAAACTTATCAGAAAAAAATTTTATGTGACTAATTATGAACTACTAGGGTTCAGTCCACATAGTCACAGTTCACGAGGAACATTATGCATGAAACAATGACACATAACTAAATATGAATGACGGTTGTCCATCCATATTAGTAAAACAATATCTATGAAAACATCAAGGTTAAAACCTCAAGGTGCTGAAAACATCATGGTTAAAACAACAATGCGCTAAAAACATCAATACGTAGAATAACAGACGTTGGCTTAGGAAGCTCCTGATGACTACCCACTAGTCACAGGTCGAGTTTTAGAGCCTACAGGTCGAAGCCTTGGCTCTGATACCATAATTGTAACACCCCATTTTGATAATGGAATGTCACGCGTAATTATGGCGTGTCATCAAAGCATACAAGGATAAATGTATAAAACATTACATGACCATAGGGATAACCGGAATCAAACATCGGTTCCCAAACATAAGCCCAAAACATAATAAAGCAAAAGAAATGAATGAAAGACTAAACAAGCATAAATATATGAAGGCAAAAGGAAAAGAAGTCTCTAGCAGCTTCCATCCGATGCACGTCCTCCAAATGCTCGAGTCTTTCCTAGGGTACCTGCCGTTTTGGGACATGGAAAGGAAAGTAACGGCTGAGCAAAACGCTCAGTGCACGGATATAGACATAGTATGAATGACTAAACATAATAAAGACTTAATAGCAGCGGAAATGCATAAGTCCTAGAAAACCTGGAACATGTTCATAAAACTGGTTTTATAGTTTGAAAAGCCTTATGTTTATCTTATGAAAACTGTTTAACATATTTTACCATTAGCCAATATATGTCATGAAAATCCACCGTGCATGAATACTTGGAGAGGTGACCTCATCATGCAAATTAGAGGGGCTGCCTCTAATTTAATATACTGGTTTATGGGTAGGAGGGATCAGCTCCTTGTGAAGGATGCAAGGCACACACCACATTCACCATGTAATCCTGTTAGAAATACGTTTTAACGTATATTAGAAGTATCGGTCACTCCACAATAGTATTAATGTTGTAATAGCTCGTAGTTAATGTTGCTTATTAAGTTAAGTAAGAAACCGACCCATGGGCTTGTCATGGGTCGGCCCAAGCCCAAATAAAGGCCTTGGATATAAATACCCCTTTCCACCATGGAAAGGGGTTGGTTGTTGTTCATTCCACATTTTTCATTTGAATAAAAACACATAGTTTCTCTCTCACTTTCTCTCACTAGTTTCTCTCTCTAGGAATCTTCAACCCACTTCATAGATTCATAGGTTATCAATATTCTACATTTGGTATCAAGATCTATGGGGTGATTTAAGGTAATGATTTGTGTTGTTATTTAGTTTTTGATTGTATTAGTGTTCTTTAAGAAGATCCATCTTGATTCTTGGAGTTTTTGGTGATTTTGTGATTGGGATTAGTAGATAAGTATTAGTTGTTACTTATTATTGTAGAAATCACAAAACTTTTTGGGTAACTTGGTAAAAATCTGGGTTTTTTTCTTCATATTTTTGTTCGTCTGTTACTCGAACCAAGTTTCTGATTCCCAGTTAAAGTTCCGAACCAAAAAGTTCCGAACCAAAAGTTCCGAACCAAAAGTTCCGGATCAACAAAAGTTCCGGATCAAAAAGTTCCGAACCAAAAGTTCCGGATCAAGGAAAGTTCCGGATCAAAAAGTTCCGAACCAAAAGTTCCGGATCAAGGAAAGTTCCGGATCAAGGAAAGTTCCGAACCAAAAGTTCCGGATCAAGGAAAGTTCCGGATCAAGGAAAGTTCCGGATCAAGGTAAAGTTCCGGATCAAGGAAAGTTCCGGATCAAGGGAAAGTTCCGGATCAAGGAAAGTTCCGGATCAAATCTTCCGAACCAAAAGTTCCGGATCAAGGAGTTCCGAGCCAAAATCTTCCGAATCAACACTTCCGAATCAACAAAAGTTCCGAATCAAGGGATATTTTACTTGTTTTTTCGACGATTTTTTAGAGGATTTAATCTTGGTTTCTTACAACAAAAACTCAACACAATTCACAAGCTTTACTTCACTGCTCGATCAACCGATAATCTTTGTCTCTTTGAAGTGAACAAAATGAATCCGAATTCATTAATGCCTCAGATGACATCACTTACGGACATTTCCGTCATTACGGGAACGAATAATCGCCCTCCAATGCTCATTAAAGAAGTCTTTGAAGCATGGCAAGGCCGTATGATGTCATACCTTAAAGGAAAACCGACATATGGGAGGCTTATGGTTAAGTCAATTCTAAATGGTCCACTTGACTATGGTACCATCGTGGTTAACAATGTGACTCGACCAAGGGAGTTTGAAGAACTTACACCAGCTCAACAACTTGTTGCCGATGCAGACGAAAAGGCTCTTCAAACCATTCTCCAAGCTCTTCCACATGACATCTATCGAATGGTAAGTCAGTATACGGTGGCAAAGGATTTATGGGAACGTCTAAAGGTGTTGCTACAAGGTACGTCTCTTACCAAACAGGAAAGGGAATGTCAGTTGTATGATCTGTTTGATAGATTCACGTACATCCCAGGGGAAACGCTTCACGACTATTACTTCAGATTCACTACTCTCATGAATGATCTGAATGTATACAATCTCGTGATTGCTCCATTCCAGGTTAACACTAAATTTTTGAATACTTTACCTCAAGCTGAATGGGGTGAGTATATTACCGATGTTAAGTTAACCAGGGATTTCCATAAGTGCAATTTGGATCAACTCTATGCTTTTCTTCAGCAGCATGAGAAACACGTGATCATGCACCGTTCGCCTCGAGGTATGTACCCTGATTCTTTAGCTTTGATGGCGAATCAACCAAGCTTGTCACACAACAACACTCCTTATATTTTGGGACACCAAGCCTATCATCCATCACCTTACATGACACCAAGCTTCCCCCAATATTCGATTCTACCGCAACCACCCACCTCACATCAGCAACAATATCGGTTTAATGCACCGTCATCACACTATGCTTCACAACCTCACCCAGCAAGCATTGCACCTTATGCTCAGTCTTCATATTCTTCTTATCAAGAGAATGCAGCATATCCATCAAGCTACTCTGACCACATGAGTGTTCCTTCTGGTGCTTATGCAGCTCAACAAGACCAAGCACTGTATTGTGATGATGATGAAGTCCCCATTCCTGAATTAAAACAAGGAACTGACCCAGTTGAAGTGTTAGCCACTATGTCTGCTTATCTCACAAGGACTTTAAGCAAACGAGGATTTAGAGGACCAGCTCCTACTAACAATCAGCAGAGGAATTCATCCAATTCTCGCCAACAAGCTACTATTAAGAATGGCAGGGTAATGGTTCAACCTATTCAACCATATCAGGGGAGACCTACTACATCAACCACCAATGCACGCACGGTCAATCCTGCTCCAATGGTCAACACTCCTCCACGGGCTAATTCCACAGGCAAGTTGAGAATGATTACATGCTACAATTGTAAGGAAGAAGGTCACATGTCCAGGGATTGCAAAAAACCCAAGAGGAGAAGGGATGGTCAATGGTTTACAGAGAAGATTTATCTGGTAAACGCTCAGGCACAAGGAAGGGAACTTGATGAAGAGGAGCTTGCATTTCTTGTTGATCCAAGGATTGCTGAACAAGACGTTGTCACCACACAGAATGCAGCATACCAAGCAGATGATCTTGATGCGTATGATTCAGACTGTGATGAACTTCAATCTGCACAGGCAGCTCTTATGGCAACCATCTCTAGCCTAGGGCCAGAAAAAAGATCTGAGGTACTTATTAATACCATTGATAATACCACTGATACTAGTATTCAACCACATCAAGTTGTGCAAGAGAGTGCTGATTCGAATGAGTCTTCGGTGGTGAGTCTTTCAAATGAGGAGACAATCAATGATAGTAATATCAATGTGAGTCCCCAGACTTTGAGTGAATCATAACCGGGAGCCATTTCGCATACGCATACTCCTGCTCAACAAGATTTGGTCATGGTTCCTGCTACATTACTTAGCTAAATGAATGCTGCACTCTTAGAAACAATAGCTAAGAATAAGAATTTGTCTGATGAGCTTGCCTTGTGCAACGAGAAAGTTCAAACTTTAGAATTAGTTCCTTCGTCTAGTGTTCTAACAAATCCCGAATATGATCATTTTCGAAACAAACAAATGGGTCATTTTCAGGAAATTAAAACCTTAAGAGCAGATCTTTCTAACGAACTTAAAGAAAAAGAGTTAGTGGTCACTAATTTTCAAAAACTTCAAACAGATTTTGTGTTACTCGAGTCTAAGAAGAATGAAATGGAAATTAATGCGGCTAATAAGATTAGAAGTTTAGATTATTTGCTTTTAAGACAATACGCTGCCTCTCAACTAGTGCACTTATTTGATGCTTCGTTTAGAGAATTTAACTTATCGCGTCAAAAAGGCCTTCCCCCTAACCCACGGTATGCAAAACAAGCTCTTATCCATAGTCCAAGACTTTATAATGCAACCCAATTAGGATTGGTCTTAGACCCGATTGTTACTTTCGAGGATCACACAAGTAAGGATCTAGTTGATGAGAATCGGTCATACAACTTTGCAAAATATCCCGATTGTGATTATTTTAAAATGAATCAGGAGCTTGCTAAAACGGATTTTAGAATTCGCTTCCATATGGACAAAGATCTCATTACAGCACCAACCTACATGTTAAATGAAGAAAACCCTAGTACACTTCCTACACTTGTCAAAATGGAAGGTCCTAAGGAAATTCCAAAGGATCTTCCACCTGTTAGCACTGTATGGTTAAACTTGCAAGAGATTAATCAATACTTTACTAATTTTGAAAAGGTCATTTTGGAATGTACGACTTCAAATGGCCTAAACGCCGGAGAATGGGCTTTCGAACACATGAACGAGGTGTTTAAGAATGAGATCAATCCGTTTGTCGAAAGTCTAAAAGGAAGTTTTGCATCTCTAAAGGAAAATCTTGAGTTTGAAATTGCAGAAGTTCAAAAAGTGTTTTATGAAATGGACACCGCTTACGAACTACAATTAATTGAAAAGGAAAAGATTTTATCCGAATATGACCGATTCTTGTCCCAAGTAATTTCGTGTGATGTGCTTACTACTGTGAATGTTAATTATTCGAATGAGCTTACATCCGTTATGATTAATTGTGATGTTGTGACTATATGTGATGATTTGTGTGATCTCTCTGTAAATGTTGCTGATACTGTAAATGAGGTAGATAATCATTCTTGTCACGAATCTAACGCTGAATTTTTAAAGCTACAAGATTCTTACAATTTACTTTCAAAACGCTTTAATAAACTTGAACAACATTGTATATCTTTAGAATTAAAACAACAAACTCAAAATGAGGATCTTTTGATAACAAATGGTTGTGAAAACGGTGTTGAGACGAGTGACAAGATGATTGCAATAGTTAAGGCATTAGAGGAAGAGATTATGAGATTAAAGAGAGATGTGTCATAAAATGAAACACTAAAACTGGAACTAGAGGCTGCAGAGTCTAAAAACTAGGACTTAGAAATTAGACTTTCGTCTATTCTATGGGAGATGGATCGGGCAAGACAGGGACTATCCGCTCTTTATGGTTCAATAGAAGAACGCTTAGCTTTTAATGCTGCACAGCAACAATCTTATGTTGAACAACTGAACCAAAAGTGTGAGGAAATCTCTGACTTAAACATCCTGCTCATTGATAAAAACATGGTTTTGGCCGAGTTAAAGGAGACACTTCTTCTCACCCGACAAGAAGCTGTTAATAACTTAGCTACGAACTCTGCACCGTCCTCTAGTGCTCCAACAACCAAGTCAGTAGTGCTTTATAAGAACCTGCTCCATAAGAAAAACCCGGTTACCTACGATGATTATATGAGGAATGCAATTAAGCATGTAGATCTTGTTAGGGATATTTTAGACGATCTTTATGCCTTAGATCCTTCAAGTAGCTACTATTATTCAGCCCATGAATATATTAAGCGCGTTCAATATTGCTTAGCATATTTGCAATACATAGGTAAACCAGGTTCTGCACTACTCACTAATCGACCCATTGCTGTAACTCCATTCAATAAAACCCCAGGAGCAAAACCGTCATTGGCACCATCAAGTAAGGCACCTTTAAAATCTGTTGCTAATATTCCCACTTTGCCTTCTACAGGAGTAAAAGAGTCTACTAAGGCTAAAGGATCGCCACTCAAGAAAGATAAGATCAAGCCCTCCACTAGTAGTACCAACAAGAAGAAAGTAGAAGCTCACCATATGAATGTTAGTTCAGTTTTAAATAAAAAGAATCATGTTAAGACTAAAAGCTCTACGCCTGTGCAGAAGCCTAAACCATTTGTGAATTCTGATTTGAAATGTTGGAATTGTAATGAATGTATGTTTTCCCAACGTCATGATTTGTGTCTTATTGATCATGTGAATGAAATGAATGCCATTAAAAATGATCTTGAATGGAAGCCAACTGGTAGAACTCGTGCCCAAGCTGGCTGGCAATAGCGTCCCACTGGTAGGACCTTTACATTAGATGGAAAAATGTGCCCTTTAACTAGGAATGCATCCATTGAGGTTAGGTCTCAGCGTCCTTTAGTTAGGAACACTAGCACTACAGTATGGAAATCGCGCCCTTTAATTAGGTCAGCCCCCACTATAGTGCCTATCAGTGAAGAAGTACCTCAGGATTTAAGCCAACTAGAATCTACACCACCAACTAGGAAGAAGGCTAGGAAATCTAAGAAACCTAGAGTTAGCAAATCTAAGATTATTAAATCTGTACCTGCTAATAACAAGGAACATTCAGATTCCGATACCTCTACATTGTCCTCGTCTGGTGATATTTTCAGGTGGTCCAAATCATCCTCTGGTATTTGGACTCCGGTTGTTCAAAGCATATGACCGGAGATCGCTCGATGCTCCGAAATTTCGTCAGCAAGTTTCTTGGAACGGTTAAATTCGGTAATGATCATATTGCAAAGATAATGGGTTATGGTGAATATCAGATTGGAAACTTTACGATTTTAAGGGTATACTATGTAGAAGGTCTTGGTCATAATTTATTTTCGGTAGGAACGTTTTGTGATTCTAACCTAGAGGTTGCTTTTCGACAACATACTTGTTTCATCCGCAACTTGGAAGGAAAAGACTTGTTGAAGGGATCTCGTGGTGCAAATCTTTATACGTTGTCCCTACAAGACATGATGGCCGCCTCTCCAGTATGTCTTCTCTCTAAAGCATCTAAGACCAAGTCATGGTTATGGCATCGCAGATTATCTCATCTTAACTTTGATGCTATTAATCATCTGGCTAAAAACGAATTAGTTCGTGGTCTTCCAAAGCTCAAATTTTACAAGGACCATTTATGTTCTGCGTGTTCAAGGGGGAAAAGTACCAAGAAATCATACAAGCCCAAAGCTGAAGACACCAATCAAGAAAAACTTCATCTTTTGCATATGGATCTTTGTGGGCCAATGAGAACTGAAAGTGTGAGCGGTAAGAAATTCATTCTTGTTATTGTGGATGATTTCTCCAGGTTTACATGGGTAAGATTTCTACGTACAAAGGATGAAGCACCGAAGGCTATCATCACTTTTCTGAAATTCATTCAGGTACGTTTAAATACTACTGTCCGCCGTATTCGTACAGATAATGGAACAGAGTTCGTCAACCAGACTCTTCGTGCTTACTATGAAGATGTTGGTATCTCACATGAAACATCCGTTGCACGTACTCCACAACAAAACGGTGTCGTTGAAAGACGGAATCGTACGCTTATGGAAGCTGCCAGGACTATGCTGATTTATGCGAACACTCCATTGTTCTTGTGGGCAGAAGCTATATCTACTGCATGTTTCACCCAAAACCGCTCTATCATTCGGAAACGCCATGGAAAAACACCTTACGAGCTTCTACATGATCGTAAACCCGATGTTTCATTCTTTCATGTGTTTGGTGCTCTTTGTTATCCAAACATTAATAGTGAGAACTTGGGCAAACTTCAACCGAAAGCCGATATAGGTATTTTCATTGGTTACTCACCCTCCAAGAAAGCATACCGAATTTACAACCTTCATCTTGGTAAGATTGTAGAAACTATGGACGCAGATTTCGATGAGCTGACAGCGATGGCTTCTGAGCAACGCAGCTCTGAACCCGCGCTTCATGAGATGGGAACCAGTGCTATTAGTTCCGGATTAGTTCCCACTAATCCTACTTCTACATCATTTTTACCACCTACAAGGCCCGAGTGGGATAAACTGTTTCAACCGTTGTTTGATGAATTCTTTGATCCCCTAAATGATGAAGTTCCTGCACCTGTAGTGATAGCTCCAATACCTGAAGTTGTTGCTCAAGCAAATGAAGCTTTATCTAATGCATCTTCAATTAACATTGAACCGGATGCACCTTTACCAAGTGATTCTCAAACTACACCTGAATCGTCACCCTTACTTGTACCTAATGATGTTGAAGAGGATTCTATTGATCACGATTTGGAATATGCTCAGCTACAAGAGCTTCCTTTCTTTGGTGTACCGATACCTGAAAACCCTTCAGCCGCGTCTACCTCAGAAGAAGCTCCTTCAATTGTTCACTCCAGACCACCACGGATTGAAAATCATAGCACCAAATGGACAAAAGATCACCCAATTAGGAATGTCATTGGAGATCTAGAACGACCAGTCTCTACACGCCATCAATTACAAGAGAGTGCACTCTATTGCTACTTTGATGCATTTCTCTCCGAAGTTGAACCTAAAAATTGGCAACAGGCTATGACTCAATCATCTTGGATTGAAGCCATGCATGAGGAACTAAATGAATTCCAAAGACTTGAAGTATGGGAATTAGTTCCTCTCCCTGACAAGGTTAACATCCTTACTTTGTTGTGGGTTTATAAGGTTAAACTCGATGAGATGGGTGCAGTCTTGAAGAATAAGGCAAGATTGGTTGCTAGAGGATATAAACAAGCCTTGGGTATCGACTTTGAAGAATCTTTTGCTCCTGTTGCAAGATTGGAGGATATTAGACTTTTCCTTGCGTATGCTGCTCATATGAACATGATCGTCTATCAAATGGATGTGAAGACGGCATTTTTGAATGGTGAACTAAGGGAAGAAGTCTATGTTAGTCAGCCGGATGGGTTAGTTAGCACGGAGTTTCCCAATCATGTGTACAAGCTTAAGAAGGCTCTCTATGGGTTGAAACAAGCTCCACGTGCGTGGTATGATCTCCTTTTAACATATCTCATCTCGGAAGGCTTCTCCAAAGGCAAAGTGGACCCCACTCTATTCACTCTCAAGGAGGACAACGACATGATTCTGGTACAAATTTATGTTGATGATATAATATTTGCTGCCTCTAACATAGAATTGTCAAAACGCTTTAAGAAGATAATGTCCACACGCTTTCAGATGTCAATGATGGGAAAAAATTCATTTTTCTTAGGATTACAGATTTCTCAGAATCCCAGAGGCATCTTTATTAATCAATCCAAATATGCTCTAGAATCTTTAAAGAAATATAACTTTGAAAATTGTGACCCCGTGGACACTCCAATGGTGGAGAAATCCAAGTTAGATGAAGATAGGAATGGGACTATTGTCGATCCAAAACTTTACCGTGGGATGATCGGCACCCTTCTCTATCTGACTGCTAGCAGGCCTGATTTGCAATTTGCCGTATGCATGTGTGCCCGGTATCAGGCTCGGCCTACCGAAAAGCACCTACATGTTGTTAAAAGGATCTTTCGGTATCTCAAAGGAACACTTCATCGTGGTCTATGGTATCCTAAAGATTCCTCTATTGCCTTAATATCATACGCAGATGCCGATCATGCTGGGTGTCAAGACACGAGGCGTAGCACTTCTGGATCTGTGCAACTCCTTGGAGACAGATTGATCAGTTGGTCTTCAAAAAGGCAGAAAAGCGCTGCAATTTCTAGCACGGAGGCTGAATACATCGCCATGTCCGGTTGTTGTGCTCAAGTCCTTTGGATGAGATCACAATTAACTGACTACGGTTTGGGATTCAACAAAATCCCGATGTATTGTGACAACAAGAGCGCCATTGCCCTTTGCTGCAACTATGTTCAACACTCCCGGGCCAAGCACATAGACATTCGCTACCATTTCATTAAAGAGCAGGTGGAGAACGGAGTGATCGAGCTGTATTTTGTCACTACTGAGTATCAGCTGGCAGATATGTTCACCAAAGCCTTAGATCAAGGACGAATCGAGTTTTTGATCGACAAGCTTGGCATGAAATCATTCACTCCAGCGACTCTCAAAGAATTGGCAGAAGAATCAGCTGAATAGTGGTGGTAAACTATTCAGGCGTATCCTTTGTTCGTGATCATGTATATTATTGTAAATATATTAACCACAAAAAGAAAAATACAAAAATATAAAACCAAGAAAAACCATAAAAAATATAAAACCTAGAAAAACCATAAAAATTATAAAATCAAGAAAAACCAAAAATATTTTTTGTTTTTTAACTCGGGCATGTCTTTTAGTACGGTAATATTTACGGCCTTAGAAATGTCGATCAATATTGACACGGTGCCATAAATAGAGTCCGTATAAAAGTTGTACATTTTTAAAACATGCCCATTATGGCTTGTAGTTATTTCAGACTGCAACCCGGTTTTCGCATTAAAGTCACGTATTTCCTTGGAAAACGTTGGCTCACAACGGGAATTAATTCTCTCGGGCATCATTTACAAGCCAAATCATGCAAAGGGATCAAGTTTACTTTACAACTTGGTCTAACACAAGTTAGTGTACGTCTCAGTGCATTAATTTGTCAAAATAAGAGAAATCTTATTGCCGCCACGAATCAATCTTTTCAAGACATTAATTGGAAATGTTTTCATCAATATTTGACTCTTTAAACAATGACTACAGCTCTTTAAATAGAAAACGGGTCATCGTTTAAGGGGGAGAAAATATTAAATCATCTTCGTCATCAAAACGATTTTCAAAAGTTTTTGTGGAAAATTAATTGGCTAACGAGTGGTCTTGCTTTAGAATACGACTTGTGCTCGATTAATGTGATTGGAATAGCTTTAAGATCTTGGAGATTTGCTAATAGGTTGCGATGCTTAAAGTTGTGTGAAGGATAAGTTGGTGAAATTTAACAATGGTTAGGGAGATTAGAAAACACAAGGAATAAAAAGTAAAATTGAAAACTGTAGGGTTAAAGGTGACAATTTGTGAAAATTTTCAAAAGTTGACCTAAGTCAAAACCAAACCCCCGTCCTTTTTTCTTTTTCTTCTTCACTGTGTCTATTGCCGCCATTTTCACACACTTAAGCTCTCAAAAACTCTCGTCTAAATCATCCAATCTGTTCCATTCATTCAAACAAGGTACAAACATCAATCTTTGATCTTTAATTCGCCTAATTCATCATTATATCCTGTTAATTGATTCGGGTAATTAACTTTATCAAATTAGGGTTCGTTTGCCTAATTAGGGATTAATTGATTAGGGTTTTTTGATGGGTTTTGCTCGGAATATCATTAGAATGTATGTAGTTGCTTTAGAATGCCTTAGAACTCACAAACGCGACTAGATTCATCATTAATAGGCTGCGTTTAAAACTTCCGGATGAACAAGATTATGAACTTCCGAATGAAGGAAGTTTCGGATGAACTTCCGAATGAAGGAAGTTCCGGATGAACTTCCGAATGAACTTCCGAATGAACTTCCGAATGAAGAAGTTCCGGATGAACTTCCGAATGAAGAAGTTCCGGATTAACTTCCGAATGAAGAAGTTCCGAATGAACTTCCGAATGAAGAAGTTCCGAGTGAACTTCCGAATGAAGAAGTTCCGGATGAACTTCCGAATGAAGAAGTTCCGAATGAACTTCCGAATGAAGAAGTTCCGAATGAACTTCCGAATGAAGAAGTTCTGAATGAACTTCCGAATGAAGAAGTTCCGAGTGAACTTCCGAATGAAGAAGTTCCGAGTGAACTTCCGAATGACGAAGTTCCGAGTGAACTTCCGAATGAAGAAGTTCCGAATGAAGGGCTTCCGAATGAAGAGTTCCGAATGAAGGACTTCCGAATGAAGAGTTCCGAATGAAGGACTTCCGAATGAAGTGTTCCGAATGAATGACTTCCGAATGAAGAGTTCTGAATGAAGATGTAACACCCCACTTGGATAAGTGGACCGTTACGTATATTTATGGCGTGTCATCAAAGCATAAGGTAAATGTACTAAAACATTAACTGACCATAAAGGAATACCAGAATCAAACATCGGTAATCTAAACATAAGCCCAAAACATGAAAAATAAAATACTGAAAGAAAGGACTAAACAATGTCCAAATAAGCAGAATAATGTAAGTGCATAAAATAAGAAGTCTGGATAGCTTCCATCCCAAATGCACGTGCTCTTAGAATCCTAAAAGCGTCCTGGTGTACCTGCCGTTAGAACATGAAAGGAACTACGGCTGAGCATAACGCTCAGTGAACGGATATAAAGCATGATAAGAAATTACTGAAATGAAACAGATGATAAAATACTGAAGCTGTAAGACTGATAAGTAAAGTTACAGCGGAAATCTGTGTATAATCTGTAAAGGCTGATTTGTGAATAATAAAGCTGAACTGTTATCTGTCAAATCTGAAAACATGCATTTACTGTATTTTAATTGCCAGAGCTTATATAGGTCATGTGCTGTAACAACGTTGCATGAATAACTGGAGGGGTGACCTCGTCATACTGTAGAGGGGTGACCTCTAAATAACTGTGTTGGGTGGAGGGATCAGCTCAAATGTGAAGGATGTAGAGCACACACCACATTCACCTGCTAAACTGTAAACTGTAGCCTAGGATGCATCCATACGCCCCACTAATAATACTGATGAAATGGCCAAGCTGAGCTGAGTGGGACGATGCAGGATATCACTCTCCTGCATGTGAGTCACGACACCGGTGCCTCTAGTGCCGTGGTTACGGTACCTCCGTAACTAGTACATAAATTAATCATGCTTGTATATAATGCTCAGGCAATTTATTTAATTCTTAACATGATTACTGATAAGTTTAAACATATACTGGGGAAAACATTTGGCTGCAGACGGGGAATCCTAATCATGCATAGAAAGGAAGTCCTTACTGAAAGGACGGAAAATCCGTACCTCTAGTCCAGTAACTGACTGAATGGAAGACTGAACGAATACCACTCGGGCTTCACGCGTGCTACATGAATAAAGGACGCGAATAAGTTAACTGACATTCGTTTATTTAATTTTACTGATCTTATTGGCTTCTTATTTATTCATTTTATTTTGATTCTGAAATTCTGTACGTATACCAACTGATAAATCCGAACTTATAATAATTCATTTTAAGGTATTATCGTTCTACTATTAGTTACGGTACAACGTATTTCTGACGATATAGTATTACTATAATAAGTATCCCGCTAAATTAGAAAGTTTCTTAATTTAGAAAGTTCTCAAATAATTTAATTCATTTCCTAAAATTATACCCCTTTAAATATTAAAGAACTATTTTAATTTAATACATTTAAAATATATTTTAAACATTTATAAAACAATTTAATTAAAAGGTATAATATAAGAATATTTATTTTATTATTTATAATAATGTCCCGATCTTACCGAGATATCCCATCTCGGTCGCCCTAAACAAATCAACATATACTAATTTAATCCAACTATACAAATCTGTCCATAAGAATTTGTGACAGAATTCTGTGTCACTAAAACTATCGCTAAAACTGTCCCTTTTAAAAACTGCATATATATAACAGTTTTGCGACAGAAAACTGTCGCTAAAACTGTCGCTAAAATTATTCATCATAACCATTTTAAAGTCCCATTTTTTTTCCACTGGTTTTACATGTAATTCCCACTGGTTGTGCAGTGGTTCCCACTGCTTATGCAGTGGTTCCCACTGCTTTCATTTCTGGCAGACCCAAACATCCCCTTATTGCCAGATAATCCCAAACGCACCCTGATTGGTCAAAAACAATCCCCTCTGACTGCTGCTGGGTTACTGCCGACTCAAAGAAAACAACCCGCGCCTATAACAAACACCTCCTGGATGTGTTTTGGCTACGGCTGATAAAAAAACGAGAGCCACCGCCCCTGTGTGGGTCACGGCTGGTCACAGCAGACACACCGAGACCTTATGGTCTCGGTTTTCATGATTCAAACCGAAACACACACCCCCTTATTGATTTATTTCGTGATTCATTAAGCAGGAAGGAGAATGGAAAGCGATTTGGGTTACCTTGGCTCGTGATTAAGAACATATTACAACATATGGCTGAATCAATTTCAAGAAAGATCGAATCCTTTCCCCTGTGTTTGTCTTCTACCGTCGACCACCCCCAAGAACATAGGAACCCTAGTTTTTGTTTTTTTTTTTTTCGTTACTGTCTGAGCAAAAGAGGGGATTTACTCCCGTTTATTTTGTATGAAATGGGCCTAAGCCCAAATTCCCTTTTTTTCCCTTTTTTTTTCTTTTTTTACAAACCGCCTCTTTCAATTGTTATATATAGTTTTCCTTTTTTAAAAAAAAAACTGTAATGTCGTGAATACTTGTTTTTATTTCTCGTGTTCTTGTTTCTGAATCGTGATAATTATATTTCATGTAATGCTACATACATAATATATTCTGAAACTTAATAATTATTTTCTGAATAATTATTCATTTTAAATAAACTGAGACTACGCGTATTTAATATTAACGTTTAATTATTTCTGTAAAATAAATAATTCATCTGTAATATTTTCTGAGACTAAATACTTATTATCTGAATAAACTGTAATATTAATAGTATTTAAATAAACTGGGATTGCGTATTTAATTTCTGCGTTTATATCTCTGTTTAATAATTAATACTTATATAGTTTATTAAAATTAAACTGCGTATTTAAATATTCTGATTTTTAAATACGGGTTTTACAATTCTTCCCCTCTAAAAACAATAATTCGTCCCCGAATTAAAGATACGACTATACTGGGTTTTACAATTCTTCCCCTCTAAAAAGGAGAAATTCGTCCTCGAATTAACGGTATAAGCTGATGAAGTTATGAGAACTAAAAGAACACGTAGACTGAAAGGACAATTAAGCTGAAGGATAAATTGTCTTCTAATTAAGACATAATGCTGCTGATAGGTATAAACCTGACATGACTTAAAGAACATAACTGAATTTATTGAAGAACATAATGAGAGGTCCAGATGGACTCCTCCGTTTCGAGTGGCCTCCCGCTCGAAACGATTCCTTCAAAGGTCTAACATAATAAATAAAATCTTGGTCCTGATGACCCTGTCCGGATGATGCTGAATAGCTTCTGGTTCCATATTTAAGATGGATTTTCCGAATCTGATAGACTGAATAGCTATAGCGTGTATGATACATGAAACGATACGTGTAAATATTCTGAAAGGATAACATTGATAACTCTGAGCAAACTGCTGAAATATATAGGGATGAACTATGTGAACAATTGCGAACGTGCTACGTGAGCAATTGTGAACGTGGTTCACGATTATAGGAGTAATGATGGGCATGGAATATATTGCGCTGATGATACATGAAACATACTGTAAACGTGATGCTAGGACATATCATGAACATATGCTGACTAAGGAATGAATGCCAAACGATACGGCCTGAGATGTAAAACGTCTGTCTGGTTATGGAATAGTTGTGCTAAACTTGAGTCTGATTTCCCAAGCTTTCTGTAACCGTATTCGGTAATAAACTGAGAAACGTGTATCGTGAAATGGCACATGAACCTGAATGTGAACAACGTTATGAACGCTAACGTGAGCTTAAATCATGAGATAGCATAAAAGATGAACTGAAACAGCATCATACTGCGAATGAGACGTAAACGTGACAGTGGAAATAACCATGAATTTAAAGTGGGCGTAAACATACACTTGATCGTGAACATGAATTATGTCTAATATGATGGTCAATGGAATGCCTTGAATTCGTACGATTTACTGCTGAATTTCAAAATTTTCTGCAGATCTGCTACTGCGTGATCCTTTCGGACGAAAGAAACGCGCAGGCTGATTACATGGTTGACGATAACTTAGATAGTATCATACTTTCTCTGAGCCTGTGGTAGCTGATAACGATTTCATGGAATTTCGTCTCATTTCTGTTCAGAAATTTCTAAGGGTTGTAGTAACTCACTAACATGACGGCGTTCTATCTTGCACCTGCAGTAGGTCAGGCATCTAGATATGAACATAGCTGCATTAATGTGTGATGCGGATTCTATTAAAGTTTTGTCTGGGATTATGGAACATTCTGGTGGTAATCTGGTTGAATAGTCATAAAACATTTTTAATGAGAACTGTCAGCAATTTCTGCGGTAGTAGTCAATTGAGTTCTAGAAAATTGTACTTCGTTCACAGGCGTCAGTCGGGACCATCAGGTGATGGCCCTCACCTACGCAGGATCGTCTGAAATTTTCTTTCTGTTGAAATGTGGTGGCTCAGAAATGCCACTTTGTTCAAGTGAGATTTATATCTGGAAAGTTGTGTATAAAAATAACTCCTATTGAAGATTCGGTACAATTGTGAGAAGATGATTCTCGTGTTCTTCTCTAGTATTAGGCATATCAGAATGTGATCAATGAATATACTGATGATATTGCATGAGAGTCATGAGAAAATTTTATTCATAAACTTCATACTATAGCTGGGGCATTAGGGAGCCCAAACGTATACGTCAAAATTTTATAGAGATTTTAACGTGTTCAGCAGCAATCTAGAAAACATCATGTTCTTCTCTCACCACTTCTGGTGGCATGGTCGCAATTATTCTGGAAAATATGCTTTAGACATTGTAGAAGATCATATAAACTTTCTATACGTGGAAGGAAACATTGGTTAAGAATGGTGATTTATATAAAAAGAAATATCTGGTGGTTGATACATGATGTCATGATATCGGCCTACTTCCTGGTAGACAGAAACGGTGTACTTCCTGCTGGTGCGATAGGACGAACAAAACTTCGTTTCGGTAATTCTTGCAGCAATTGTTGCAACTCTTTTAACTTAGCTGAAGCCCTGTGATCAAGAGTTCTGAACACAGGTTCTGTTCTTGAGACTAGCTCGGTGTTAAACTCTTGCTCGTGGTTAGGAAGAAATTTCTTGAAAAACTTTCTAGAGTGACATCTGGAAACTCTAGTATAATCTGCTGATCATGAATTTAAAGAATTTAAGAAGTGGATTATAACTGGTGGCTGGAGAATCTTCGTAACTATGGACTGATAAGTCACGCGCTTGTAAGGCAAACAACTTGTACTGATTTTTTTGGCAGAAAATATAATGAATATACTCGTTATTTAGTAAGATGGATCTCATCGTTAACTGAAAAGAAACCTTAATAAGTATAGGTGATTCCGTGGAGTCCCTTCGGCTGAGAGGTAGGTAAATACCTGATTTGCATAAAGCTGACATAGGAATACGTGGGGTAACGTGGCGACTTCCACTGAGTGGTTTCGTCTGTAACCTCACGGAATGATTACCGTGTGTTTAATCTGAATAATACTCTAGTGGTGGTGACTGAATTTTAATGATCTGATTCATGCGTGCATAATAGAACGGGTATACCCCTTTCTGAAAGGTACCCTGAATTACTAAGGGTCTCGCTTGGAAACATACTAGAGTTAGGAGTTCTGACTCGTATTTTGAGGAAAGATTCGTATGACGTGTACCATGACTGGTGTCCTGATATGTGTCTTCTGAAACGATTTCTGAGACCTATGTCTTGACTGATGTCTTGACTCGTGTTTTAGTAGATGAATCTGAACAAGGCTGAATTTTCTTTCTTTGGTAACTGCTAAGATTGACGGACCGATTAGACTACTGACCTCTTGTATTTCTGGTCACGTCCGTGCCGGAGTTCTGATGGTTACTGACTGATTAATTATAAGTACGATGGTTGTCACTACTGCTTTGTCTGTCAATCTCCTGACGGTCGTTATCATGACCCTGATTCATGTAACTATTCTGCTGAGTGGCCGGCTGAGTTCCGGTTCTCACTCTTTGAATATACGGTTAGCTGAGTGGAGTGTGACATCTAACTGAGAAGGTAAAAGTATGTAATGGAATGGTAGTGTCTGATGGTTGAAATTTATTTTTGACATAAAGTTCAAATTTATAGTTTTCGTCCTTGCTCTGCGGTGTCTTTATAGTATAACAGCATCAGCATCAGCATCTTGAGAAATCTCCAAAGTATCAGCAGCATCAGAAATTTTGAGGTCTTCAAAGTGTTCGCAACATCAGCATCTGGTAAAATCTTCAACTCACGAGCAGCATCAGCACTTGGTAAAATATCGACAAGTGGAAACGGCCGAGATGATTGAGGATCGATTAGCAATATCCATGGAGTAGGGTACCTGGTGTACACTTGGACTACTGTACATGAAGTACAAAATGAATATTGCACATGAAGCATATCGAGACATTGTACGTGGAGTACACATGTATCACTGTACAAGGAGTATAACTGAGACACTATACAGAGGGTACATATAGACTACTGTTCATGGCACTGGTGGAAATTTTATTGGATGGTCGATACTGGTGTCGCTTGTCTGACGTGATCTAGGAAATAGATTGATTTAAACGGTAGTAAACTGGTCTGAAATAAGTAACATGATAGCCTGTAATTCCTGCGTCGACTTACTGCTAGTTATATCAAGACTGAAAGTATGATATAATCGAAGTCCCAACAGTGGTCAGGATGAAGCATGATTAATGAAGGGCAATCATGATTTATCATGAAGATGGGTTTTACTGAAATTCTTGTGTATCTTAACATGAGAACATCTTTACTTTGCTGAAACATAATCCTCGTAAGGAGACATGAACTGAATCAACCTGAAGACGACATCAACGTGAGGATATGAAAAATTTACTGTTACTAGAACATAAAAGAAAATCAACTGAGGTTTAACATCAACTCGTGTGGATGGCTATGGTTCAATCCACAGAATTCAAGGAACAAAACATATGACTAAGTATGGGCGATTTTGGTTCGATCCATGCTTGTCAAAAATTTCTGAGAACTGTCATGTATAGAAATTCATAATCTGGGACTAAATATGGTTGGCTATAGTCCAGCCCATACTTGTCTAAATTTATTAAATGTCCTGATATGACAAGGTGAACATCTATGAATCGGTTCACAAAACAACCTTCGACTGAATAGCATGAAATTTGACCTGAACAATGGTGAACGTTTATGGCTGGTTCACCAAGAATTACTTGACTGACAACATGAATCTGACATGAATAAGGATGAATGCCTAGGTTCAGTTCATCAATACAAAATCTGAACGGGCAAGGGTGAACGCCTATGGGTCGGTTCACCAAAACAAAATTCGGAGAAAAGCACATGCGACTAAGTATGGCCAGTCCTGTACCAACCTTTTACTTAGTCAAAAT
Source organism: Glebionis coronaria (assembly GCA_025667525.1). Lineage (NCBI taxonomy): Eukaryota > Viridiplantae > Streptophyta > Magnoliopsida > Asterales > Asteraceae > Glebionis > Glebionis coronaria. The sequence goes on along the minus strand of CM046876.1, from coordinate 94,347,337 downwards.
TTAAGAAAACCGACTGATAACTGAAGAAAAATGACTGATACATGCACGAGAAACATGAAAGATAACAACGCCAAAATCTGGGAAGTTCTTGGTGACTACTCACTAGTCACAGGTCAAGTTTTAGAGCCTACAGGTCGAACCTTGCGCTCTGATACCATAATTGTAACACCCCACTTGGATAAGTGGACCGTTACGTATATTTATGGCGTGTCATCAAAGCATAAGGTAAATGTCCTAAAACATTAACTGACCATAAAGGAATACCGGAATCAAACATCGGTAATCCAAACATAAGCCCAAAACATGAAAAATAAAATACTGAAAGAAAGGACTAAACAATGTCCAAATAAGCAGAATAATGTAAGTGCATAAAATAAGAAGTCTGGATAGCTTCCATCCCAAATGCACGTGCTCTTAGAATCCTAAAAGCGTCCTGGTGTACCTGCCGTTAGAACATGAAAGGAACTACGACTGAGCATAACGCTCAGTGAACGGATATAAAGCATGATAAGAAATTACTGAAATGAAACAGATGATAAAATACTGAAGCTGTAAGACTGATAAGTAAAGTTACAGCGGAAATCTGTGTATAATCTGTAAAGGCTGATTTGTGAATAATAAAGCTGAACTGTTATCTGTCAAATCTGAAAACATGCATTTACTGTATTTTAATTGCCAGAGCTTATATAGGTCATGTGCTGTAACAACGTTGCATGAATAACTGGAGGGGTGACCTCGTCATGCTGTAGAGGGGTGACCTCTAAATAACTGTGATGGGTGGAGGGATCAGCTCAAATGTGAAGGATGTAGAGCACACACCACATTCACCTGCTAAACTGTAAACTGTAGCCTAGGATGCATCCATACGCCCCACTAGTAATACTGATGAAATGGCCAAGCTGAGCTGAGTGGGACGATGCAGGATATCACTCTCCTGCATGTGAGTCACGACACCGGTGCCTCTAGTGCCGTGGTTACGGTACCTCCGTAACTAGTACATAAATTAATCATGCTTGTATATAATGCTCAGGCAATTAATTTAATTCTTAACATGATTACTGATAAGTTTAAACATATACTGGGGAAAACATTTGGCTGCAGACGGGGAATCCTAATCATGCATAGAAAGGAAGTCCTTACTGAAAGGACGGAAAATCCGTACCTCTAGTCCAGTAACTGACTGAATGGAAGACTGAACGAATACCACTCGGGCTTCACGCGTGCTACATGAATAAAGGACGCGAATAAGTTAACTGACATTCGTTTATTTAATTTTACTGATCTTATTGGCTTCTTATTTATTCATTTTATTTTGATTCTGAAATTCTGTACGTATACCAACTGATAAATCCGAACTTATAATAATTCATTTTAAGGTATTATCGTTCTACTATTAGTTACGGTACAACGTATTTCTGACGATATAGTATTACTATAATAAGTATCCCGCTAAATTAGAAAGTTTCTTAATTTAGAAAGTTCTCAAATAATTTAATTCATTTCCTAAAATTATACCCCTTTAAATATTAAAGAACTATTTTAATTTAATACATTTAAAATATATTTTAAACATTTATAAAACAATTTAATTAAAAGGTATAATATAAGAATATTTATTTTATTATTTATAATAATGTCCCGATCTTACCGAGATATCCCATCTCGGTCGCCCTAAACAAATCAACATATACTAATTTAATCCAACTATACAAATCTGTCCATAAGAATTTGTGACAGAATTCTGTGTCACAAAAAAACTATCGCTAAAACTGTCCCTTTTAAAAACTGCATATATATAACAGTTTTGCGACAGAAAACTGTCGCTAAAACTATCGCTAAAATTATTCATCATAACCATTTTAAAGTCCCATTTTTTTTCCACTGGTTTTACATGTAATTCCCACTGGTTGTGCAGTGGTTCCCACTGCTTATGCAGTGGTTCCCACTGCTTTCATTTCTGGCAGACCCAAACATCCCCTTATTGCCAGATAATCCCAAACGCACCCTGACTGGTCAAAAACAATCCCCTCTGACTGCTGCTGGGTTACTGCCGACTCAAAGAAAACAGCCCGCGCCTATAACAAACACCTCCTGGATGTGTTTTGGCTACGGCTGATAAAAAAACGAGAGCCACCGCCCCTGTGTGGGTCACGGCTGGTCACAGCAGACACACCGAGACCTTATGGTCTCGGTTTTCATGATTCAAACCGAAACACACACCCCCTTATTGATTTATTTCGTGATTCATTAAGCAGGAAGGAGAATGGAAAGCGATTTGGGTTACCTTGGCTCGTGATTAAGAACATATTACAACATATGGCTGAATCAATTTCAAGAAAGATCGAATCCTTTCCCCTGTGTTTGTCTTCTACCGTCGACCACCCCCAAGAACATAGGAACCCTAGTTTTTGTTTTTTTTTTCCGTTACTGTCTGAGCAAAAGAGGGGTTTTACTCCCGTTTATTTTGTATGAATTGGGCCTAAGCCCAAATTCCCTTTTTTTCCCTTTTTTTTTCTTTTTTTACAAACCGCCTCTTTCAATTGTTATATATAGTTTTCCTTTTTTTTAAAAAAAACTGTAATGTCGTGTATACTTGTTTTTATTTCTCGTGTTCTTGTTTCTGAATCGTGATAATTATATTTCGTGTAATGCTACATACATAATATATTCTGAAACTTAATAATTATTTTCTGAATAATTATTCATTTTAAATAAACTGAGACTACGCGTATTTAATATTAACGTTTAATTATTTCTGTAAAATAAATAATTCATCTGTAATATTTTCTGAGACTAAATACTTATTATCTGAATAAACTATAATATTAATAGTATTTAAATAAACTGGGATTGCGTATTTAATTTCTGCGTTTATATCTCTGTTTAATAATTAATACTTATATAGTTTATTAAAATTAAACTGCGTATTTAAATATTCTGATTTTTAAATACGGGTTTTACAATTCTTCCCCTCTAAAAACAATAATTCGTCCCCGAATTAAAGATACGACTATACTGGGTTTTACAATTCTTCCCCTCTAAAAAGGAGAAATTCGTCCTCGAATTAACGGTATAAGCTGATGAAGTTATGAGAACTAAAAGAACACGTAGACTGAAAGGACAATTAAGCTGAAGGATAAATTGTCTTCTAATTAAGACATAATGCTGCTGATAGGTATAAACCTGACATGACTTAAAGAACATAACTGAATTTATTGAAGAACATAATGAGAGGTCCAGATGGACTCCTCCGTTTCGAGTGGCCTCCCGCTCGAAACGATTCCTTCAAAGGTCTAACATAATAAATAAAATCTTGGTCCTGATGACCCTGTCCTGATGATGCTGAATAGCTTCTGGTTCCATATTTAAGATGGATTTTCCGAATCTGATAGACTGAATAGCTATAGCGTGTATGATACATGAAACGATACGTGTAAATATTCTGAAAGGATAACATTGATAACTCTGAGCAAACTGCTGAAATATATAGGGATGAACTATGTGAACAATTGCGAACGTGCTACGTGAGCAATTGTGAACGTGGTTCACGATTATAGGAGGAATGATGGGCATGGAATATATTGCACTGATGATACATGAAACATACTGTAAACTTGATGCTAGGACATATCATGAACATATGCTGACTAAGGAATGAATGCCAAACGATACGGCCTGAGATGTAAAACGTCTGACTGGTTATGGAATAGTTGTGCTAAACTTGAGTCTGATTTCCCAAGCTTTCTGTAACCGTATTCGGTAATAAACTGAGAAACGTGTATCGTGAAATGGCACACGAACCTGAACGTGAACAACGTTATGAACGCTAACGTGAGCTTAAATCATGAGATAGCATAAAAGATGAACTGAAACAGCATCATACTGCGAATGAGACGTAAACGTGACAGTGGAAATAACCATGAATTTAAAGTGGGCGTAAACATACACTTGATCGTGAACATGAATTATGTCTAATATGATGGTCAATGGAATGCCTTGAATTCGTACGATTTACTGCTGAATTTCAAAATTTTCTGCAGATCTGCTACTGCGTGATCCTTTCGGACGAAAGAAACGCGCAGGCTGATTACATGGTTGACGATAACTTAGATAGTATCATACTTTCTCTGAGCCTGTGGTAGCTGATAACGATTTCATGGAATTTCGTCTCATTTCTGTTCAGAAATTTCTAAGGGTTGTAGTAACTCACTAACATGACGGCGTTCTATCTTGCACCTGCAGTAGGTCAGGCATCTAGATATGAACATAGCTGCATTAATGTGTGATGCGGATTCTATTAAAGTTTTGTCTGGGATTATGGAACATTCTGGTGGTAATCTGGTTGAATAGTCATAAAACATTTTTAATGAGAACTATCAGCAATTTCTGCGGTAGTAGTCAATTGAGTTCTAGAAAATTGTACTTCGTTCACAGGCGTCAGTCGGGACCATCAGGTGATGGCCCTCACCTACGCAGGATCGTCTGAAATTTTCTTTCTGTTGAAATGTGGTGGCTCAGAAATGCCACTTTGTTCAAGTGAGATTTATATCTGGAAAGTTGTGTATAAAAATAACTCCTATTGAAGATTCGGTACAATTGTGAGAAGATGATTCTCGTGTTCTTCTCTAGTATTAGGCATATCAGAATGTGATCAATGAATATACTGATGATATTGCATGAGAGTCATGAGAAAATTTTATTCATAAATTTCATACTATAGCTGGGGCATTAGGGAGCCCAAACGTAACGTCAAAATTTTATAGAGATTTTAACGTGTTCAGCAGCAATCTAGAAAACATCATGTTCTTCTCTCACCACTTCTGGTGGCATGGTCGCAATTATTCTGGAAAATATGCTTTAGACATTGTAGAAGATCATATAAACTTTCTATACGTGGAAGGAAACATTGGTTAAGAATGGTGATTTATATAAAAAGAAATATCTGGTGGTTGATACATGATGTCATGATATCGGCCTACTTCCTGGTAGACAGAAACGGTGTACTTCCTGCTGGTGCGATAGGACGAACAAAACTTCGTTTCGGTAATTCTTGCAGCAATTGTTGCAACTCTTTTAACTTAGCTGAAGCCCTGTGATCAAGAGTTCTGAACACAGGTTCTGTTCTTGAGACTAGCTCGGTGTTAAACTCTTGCTCGTGGTTAGGAAGAAATTTCTTGAAAAACTTTCTAGAGTGACATCTGGAAACTCTAGTATAATCTGCTGATCATGAATTTAAAGAATTTAAGAAGTGGATTATAACTGGTGGCTGGAGAATCTTCGTAACTATGGACTGATAAGTCACGCGCTTGTAAGGCAAACAACTTGTACTGATTTTTCTGGCAGAAAATATAATGAATATACTCGTTATTTAGTAAGATGGATCTCATCGTTAACTGAAAAGAAACCTTAATAAGTATAGGTGATTCCGTGGAGTCCCTTCGGCTGAGAGGTAGGTAAATACCTGATTTGCATAAAGCTGACATAGGAATACGTGGAGTAACGTGGCGACTTCCAATGAGTGGTTTCGTCTGTAACCTCACGGAATGATTACCGTGTGTTTAATCTGAATAATACTCTAGTGGTGGTGACTGAATTTTAATGATCTGATTCATGCGTGCATAATAGAACGGGTATACCTCTTTCTGAAAGGTACCCTGAATTACTAAGGGTCTCGCTTGGAAACATACTAGAGTTAGGAGTTCTGACTCGTATTTTGAGGAAAGATTCGTATGACGTGTACCATGACTGGTGTCCTGATATGTGTCTTCTGAAACGATTTCTGAGACCTATGTCTTGACTGATGTCTTGACACGTGTTTTAGTAGATGAATCTGAACAAGGCTGAATTTTCTTTCTTTGGTAACTGCTAAGATTGACGGACCGATTAGACTACTGACCTCTTGTATTTCTGGTCACGTCCGTGCCGGAGTTCCGATGGTTACTGACTGATTAATTATAAGTACGATGGTTGTCACTACTGCTTTGTCTGTCAATCTCCTGACGGTAGTTATCATGACCCTGATTCATGTAACTATTCTGCTGAGTGGCCGGCTGAGTTCCGGTTCTCACTCTTTGAATATACGGTTAGCTGAGTGGAGTGTGACATCTAACTGAGAAGGTAAAAGTATGTAATGGAATGGTAGTGTCTGATGGTTGAAATTTATTTTTGACATAAAGTTCAAATTTATAGTTTTCGTCCTTGCTCTGCGGTGTCTTTATAGTATAACAGCATCAGCATCAGCATCTTGAGAAATCTCCAAAGTATCAGCAGCATCAGAAATTTTGAGGTCTTCAAAGTGTTCGCAACATCAGCATCTGGTAAAATCTTCAACTCACGAGCAGCATCAGCACCTGGTAAAATATCGACAAGTGGAAACGCCCGAGATGATTAAGGATCGATTAGCAATATCCATGGAGTAGGGTACCTGGTGTACACTTGGACTACTGTACATGAAGTACAAAATGAATATTGCACATGAAGCATATCGAGACATTGTACGTGGAGTACACATGTATCACTGTACAAGGAGTATAACTGAGACACTATACAGAGGGTACATATAGACTACTGTTCATGGCACTGGTGGAAATTTTATTGGATGGTCGATACTGGTGTCGCTTGTCTGACGTGATCTAGGAAATAGATTGATTTAAACGGTAGTAAACTGGTCTGAAATAAGTAACATGATAGCCTGTAATTCCTGCGTCGACTTACTGCTAGTTATATCAAGACTGAAAGTATGATATAATCGAAGTCCCAACAGTGGTCAGGATGAAGCATGATTAATGAAGGCCAATCATGATTTATCATGAAGATGGGTTTTACTGAAATTCTTGTGTTTCTTAACATGAGAACATCTTTACTTTGCTGAAACATAATCCTCGTAAGGAGACATGAACTGAATCAACCTGAAGACGACATCAACGTGAGGATATGAAAAATTTACTGTTACTAGAACATAAAAGAAAATCAACTGAGGTTTAACATCAACTCGTGTGGATGGCTATGGTTCAATCCACAGAATTCAAGGAACAAAACATATGACTAAGTATGGGCGATTTTGGTTCGATCCATGCTTGTCAAAAATTTCTGAGAACTGTCATGTATAGAAATTCATAATCTGGGACTAAATATGGTTGGCTATAGTCCAGCCCATACTTGTCTAAATTTATTAAATGTCCTGATATGACAAGGTGAATATCTATGAATCGGTTCACAAAACAACCTTCGACTGAATAGCATGAAATTTGACCTAAACAATGGTGAACGTTTATGGCTGGTTCACCAAGAATTACTTGACTGACAACATGAATCTGACATGAATAAGGATGAATGCCTAGGTTCAGTTCATCAATACAAAATCTGAACGGGCAAGGGTGAACGCCTATGGGTCGGTTCACCAAAACAAAATTCGGAGAAAAGCACATGCGACTAAGTATGGCCAGTCCTGTACCAACCTTTTACTTAGTCAAAATTTAAGAAAACCGACTGATAACTGAAGAAAAATGACTGATACATGCACGAGAAACATGAAAGATAACAACGCCAAAATCTGGGAAGTTCTTGGTGACTACTCACTAGTCACAGGTCAAGTTTTAGAGCCTACAGGTCGAACCTTGCGCTCTGATACCATAATTGTAACACCCCACTTGGATAAGTGGACCGTTACGTATATTTATGGCGTGTCATCAAAGCATAAGGTAAATGTCCTAAAACATTAACTGACCATAAAGGAATACCGGAATCAAACATCGGTAATCCAAACATAAGCCCAAAACATGAAAAATAAAATACTGAAAGAAAGGACTAAACAATGTCCAAATAAGCAGAATAATGTAAGTGCATAAAATAAGAAGTCTGGATAGCTTCCATCCCAAATGCACGTGCTCTTAGAATCCTAAAAGCGTCCTGGTGTACCTGCCTTTAGAACATGAAAGGAACTACGGCTGAGCATAACGCTCAGTGAACGGATATAAAGCATGATAAGAAATTACTGAAATGAAACAGATGATAAAATACTGAAGCTGTAAGACTGATAAGTAAAGTTACAGCGGAAATCTGTGTATAATCTGTAAAGGCTGATTTGTGAATAATAAAGCTGAACTGTTATCTGTCAAATCTGAAAACATGCATTTACTGTATTTTAATTGCCAGAGCTTATATAGGTCATGTGCTGTAACAACGTTGCATGAATAACTGGAGGGGTGACCTCGTCATGCTGTAGAGGGGTGACCTCTAAATAACTGTGCTGGGTGGAGGGATCAGCTCAAATGTGAAGGATGTAGAGCACACACCACATTCACCTGCTAAACTGTAAACTGTAGCCTAGGATGCATCCATACGCCCCACTAATAATACTGATGAAATGGCCAAGCTGAGCTGAGTGGGACGATGCAGGATATCACTCTCCTGCATGTGAGTCACGACACCGGTGCCTCTAGTGCCGTGGTTACGGTACCTCCGTAACTAGTACATAAATTAATCATGCTTGTATATAATGCTCAGGCAATTTATTTAATTCTTAACATGATTACTGATAAGTTTAAACATATACTGGGGAAAACATTTGGCTGCAGACGGGGAATCCTAATCATGCATAGAAAGGAAGTCCTTACTGAAAGGACGGAAAATCCGTACCTCTAGTCCAGTAACTGACTGAATGGAAGACTGAACGAATACCACTCGGGCTTCACGCGTGCTACATGAATAAAGGACGCGAATAAGTTAACTGACATTCGTTTATTTAATTTTACTGATCTTATTGGCTTCTTATTTATTCATTTTATTTTGATTCTGAAATTCTGTACGTATACCAACTGATAAATCCGAACTTATAATAATTCATTTTAAGGTATTATCGTTCTACTATTAGTTACGGTACAACGTATTTCTGACGATATAGTATTACTATAATAAGTATCCCGCTAAATTAGAAAGTTTCTTAATTTAGAAAGTTCTCAAATAATTTAATTCATTTCCTAAAATTATACCCCTTTAAATATTAAAGAACTATTTTAATTTAATACATTTAAAATATATTTTAAACATTTATAAAACAATTTAATTAAAAGGTATAATATAAGAATATTAATTTTATTATTTATAATAATGTCCCGATCTTACCGAGATATCCCATCTCGGCCGCCCTAAACAAATCAACATATACTAATTTAATCCAACTATACAAATCTGTCCATAAGAATTTGTGACAGAATTCTGTGTCACTAAAACTATCGTTAAAACTGTCCCTTTTAAAAACTGCATATATATAACAGTTTTGCGACAGAAAACTGTCGCTAAAACTGTCGCTAAAATTATTCATCATAACCATTTTAAAGTCCCATTTTTTTCCACTGGTTTTACATGTAATTCCCACTGGTTGTGCAGTGGTTCCCACTGCTTATGCAGTGGTTCCCACTGCTTTCATTTCTGGCAGACCCAAACATCCCCTTATTGCCAGATAATCCCAAACGCACCCTGACTGGTCAAAAACAATCCCCTCTGACTGCTGCTGGGTTACTGCCGACTCAAAGAAAACAGCCCGCGCCTATAACAAACACCTCCTGGATGTGTTTTGGCTACGGCTGATAAAAAAACGAGAGCCACCGCCCCTGTGTGGGTCACGGCTGGTCACAGCAGACACACCGAGACCTTATGGTCTCGGTTTTCATGATTCAAACCGAAACACACACCCCCTTATTGATTTATTTCGTGATTCATTAAGCAGGAAGGAGAATGGAAAGCGATTTGGGTTACCTTGGCTCGTGATTAAGAACATATTACAACATATGGCTGAATCAATTTCAAGAAAGATCGAATCCTTTCCCCTGTGTTTGTCTTCTACCGTCGACCACCCCCAAGAACATAGGAACCCTAGTTTTTTTTTTTTTCGTTACTGTCTGAGCAAAATAGGGGTTTTACTCCCGTTTATTTTGTATGAAATGGGCCTAAGCCCAAATTCCCTTTTTTTCCCTTTTTTTTTCTTTTTTTACAAACCGCCTCTTTCAATTGTTATATATAGTTTTCCTTTTTTAAAAAAAAAACTGTAATCTCGTGTATACTTGTTTTTATTTCTCGTGTTCTTGTTTCTGAATCGTGATAATTATATTTCGTGTAATGCTACATACATAATATATTCTGAAACTTAATAATTATTTTCTGAATAATTATTCATTTTAAATAAACTGAGACTACGCGTATTTAATATTAACGTTTAATTATTTCTGTAAAATAAATAATTCATCTGTAATATTTTCTGAGACTAAATACTTATTATCTGAATAAACTGTAATATTAATAGTATTTAAATAAACTGGGATTGCGTATTTAATTTCTGCGTTTATATCTCTGTTTAATAATTAATACTTATATAGTTTATTAAAATTAAACTGCGTATTTAAATATTCTGATTTTTAAATACGGGTTTTACAGAAGAGTTCCGAATGAAGAGTTCCGGATGAAGGGTTATTTGATTGATAGTTGTTTTCCTATAAGTACTTGTTGAAATGTATTATGCTTAGAAGTCATAATGATGTATATCTATATATTTTTTGTGCATCAACCTTTTATGTCTTATCTTAAGCAGATACGATGACTAATCCAACAGTACAAGCACTCCAAGATGCTAGAGCAGCCGAAATTGTCGAAGCAAGAGCCCTCAAGTTCATACCAAACAATTACCGGCTGAAGCAAGTCTCAAAATCCACTCACCATGGATTTAAAGTAGCCATAGCAATCCTTGATCACTCTCACTTTAAGAATTCTTTAAGGAGTACTGCCTCGGTGCCATATGATTACATGTATGAGTTCTGGGCTACCAAGGAGAGTACTTCAAACAAGATCACCTTCACTCTCGACAACAAGCAGCAGACACTCACAGTTTCAGACTTCCGTAAGATATTTGGCATTCGAGACACACCCAAAGGTATGGCATTTTCCAGGGATCCTACTAAAGACGAACTCATGGAGATGTTCGATGCTCTTGGTTGTCCTGACATACGAGTTGTGTCTGAGTTTACCACCGCTAAAGTTGGTCAACCTTGGAGAGCAATCTTGGGCATTCTCAGTAGATGTCTTACACCTAAAACCAGTGGGCATGATGCTTTGCGTAGTCCGATTATGAACATCTTCCATGGAATGTACACAGGATCAAATGCAGATTATGCATTATTGTTGTGGGAAGAGTTTAACTTTCAACTCTTCCAAAACAAGAAGCTGAAGACTAATTTCTTTCCTTACCCTCGGTTTATCAAGCTTATTATTAACTATTTTATGAAGAATGATGTCTCTATTGATAAGCATGCAGCAAGTCGTCATCACACTGAAGAGGCTGATCACACTGTAGATTTAAGGCATGAAGGACCATCTGGTGGTGTTATTCCTGGTCCTATTCCCGATTATCTTCTGACGGATAAAATTAAAGCTTCTGCTGATTACAAACTGCTTCTACTAGAAATCAAGAAGCTAAAAGCAAGCCTTCAGACTCGAGAAGACTCGTCTACTACGGTCAAGAGTAAAGGTAAACGCAAGCAACCAGTTGCTTTACCTGAACCCGAAACCAAGAAGAAGAAGACTGAGGCTAAGAAGGGAAAAGGCACTGCTGATGAGTTTGTTCTACGTGACGAAGAAGATGTTGATGATCCTACTCTTGACAAGGCTGAGAGAAAATTAATGAAGATAGCTATTGAAAGGAGTAGGAAAGACACGGGAGGTAGTGGTTCGGGTGCACAGATAAATATTGAAGAAGAGTACGAGGAGCCAGAGGATATTGATGAGTTTGGATCACCTGAACGGTATTCTACTTCGAAGGAGACATCCATCCCTGTTTCAGCAAGTGTTGAAAAGGAGTCCGATGCTCCTACAATCATGGTACCTACTCAGCCTTTAGTAACTCAACCTCCACCAATACAACCCTTACCAACCCGACCGGTTTCAACACCATTCCTTCCACCTCCAATAACTCCCATTCTCAGTACTGTGGTCACAACCGAGCCTCTTCAACCAACCCAGAGTAGCTTTGCATCGTCTTCAATGGCTGCATTTGTAATGGTAGAAATGTTGGATAAACATACGGATAATCAAAGAAAAGAGATGGATAATCTTCGCCAAGAGCTACTTAGACGAGTTCAAAGTGAAGAAGCATCTAAGAAAGCCCAAGAAGAGATGCTTGCTAAGTTCGCTGCAGAGATGGAGTTGACACGTAAAGCTCATGCAGAAGAACTAGCTCAGGTTAAGCAGGCTGAAGCTGATAAGTATTCTGCATGAATCACGAGACTTCAAGCCATGAGGGATAAATACAAGGAGCAGAAAGAAACACTTGAAGCTTCTGTTGAAGAGAGAGTGAAAGAATCCGTTGAGTCCATTATGCCAAAACTGCGTGATGAGTTGAAGACACTCGCGGCTGATAACTTGATGATCAAGTCATCCAATCCTTCTGAATCCGCCTACAAAATTGCCCATGATTTAACGGATTTTGAATTAAAGAAGATCCTCAAAGCTCGTATGAGGGAACTTGGATCTTTTGATAAATCTAAGATTCAACGGACACTCTACAAGTCAATAAATGATGCTATCATGGAGGATGATCGGTTATTTAAAGTATTTGGAAGTGTGGTACCTTACCACATTCTGCCTGAGGAGGAAAGGGAAGAAAGTGAACAAGAAGAGGGTACTGGTGAAGAAGAAGAGGAAGAAGAAGGAGAAGAAGAAGAAGAAGATGATGATGATGATGGTGACGATGGTGGTGATGATGATGAGGATGATGATGATGATGGTGATGATGGTGGTGATGGAAATGAGGAGAGTGCTAAGGGAAGAAACGAGGGTGACGATGAGGATGATGATGGTAAACAGCCTAAAAAGGGGGACAAGGTAGCCAGCACAAAGAAACCATCTAAGACTGGTACCAAGTCTCAAAAAGATGCTAAGCAAAAGGAAAAATCTACCTCAACGGAATCAAGACGATCCAAGTGGCGCCATGATGTGAATGCTACTACGACGTCATCGATTCCCGGTACATCTATTGATGTGTCTATACCTGTTACCACTAACCCTGTTAGTTCTGTTGTTGCTCCTGTGATTGCAGAGTCAGTAACTGAACCTGAAGCTGCACAACACTCGCCTGTTCATGACACCGCCGAGATGCCTGAATCAGAACCAACACGTGTTCATGTCTCTACTCCTCTACAACAAGAACCACAATCTACTGTTCCTGAGTCAAGCACACGGGACCTGGCAGACACATTGGAGATTGACGAGACTGCACCGCCACAAGCTTGGATCACGACAGCGGCTCAATATGATCCAATCACAGACGCTGACAGAGATGTTCTATATCTCCGTATTCGTTGTCCGATTGACTTTTGTGCATTTCTGGCTCATGAGTATAAGACTTCGGTCACTCCGTCTTTGGTGAAAAGAGCGCTAAAGGATAAGAGAATTCGCGCCAAAACCAGGTTAACCCGAATGGAGTACGAGTATTATGCTGACGAGGTCCTGAAAGCTCTTAACACCGTTCAAAGGCCAGGCCTCCATGAATCAGAAAGAGCTCCACCTCCACTTGATCCTTCTCAAGATAACCAAATCGCTCTCGACTTCTTTGTCACCTATGATCTTGAGTATCTCCTCAAGGGTTCATCAAAGTACGCAACCTCCCTGACCTTACTGAAAGCTGCTAACTGGGGGACAATACCCTGGATCGAGGAAAAGGTAAACCGACTCTGGGTCCCAAAGGTAACTCGTAATTATGATATGTATGCTGTTATAGGTGCATCTCATTGGGACGAACGAGTTCAAAGGGCGTACAGGGGTTGCTGCTTAGCCAATTCAGGAAGTAACGTTAGATCCGATATCCGCATCTCCAGTATTTTAGGGCTGAAAACTGAAGCCAAGAATGGCTACTATCATGTGACGGAGATTCGTCTAAAAAGGGAGGATGACAGAGAATACAAAATCCAGCAGGGAGATTTTTCTATCATTCGCCTTGAGGATATCGAAGACATGTTGCTTATGATGACCCGAGATCAACTCACCCATATTGCTCGTGAAGACATCATTGCCTTGAATACAGCACTTCGTATGTTCACACGAAGCGTTGTTATCAAGAAACGAGTTGAAGATCTTCAATTGGGAGTCGAAAGCTACCAAAGGAAGCTTAACCTAACCCGTCCAGTGAATCAAGTGTTACCTCAACATGTCAACAGATGTCCCTATACCGGCATTTCTGTTCCGAGTTACGGGATTTTCTACTTGAACAGTCGAGGGTTAATGATGTTTATGAGGGTGGGTGAGCTTTATAAGTACAGTGATGGGACTCTCATCTACGTCAGAGGAAAGTTGGAGCATCTTAATTCGGGTGGGTCTTTACCAGAGATGACTGAGGATTGGCATCAGGGTTATCGACAAATGGCGAAGTATGTGATCAAGAAGATTGATCAAAAGCTCCGTGAACGTAGATTGATGAGGAGCTTAGAAAGATTCGTTGGTGGTAGACCATATGGAGTGCACCACAAGTTACTGCAACGATCTATCTAATGGTTCGTATATTTCAGGTCTACTCTATATTGGTTTTTAATTGTGAATATGTAAATTTGTGAATATTGTGCTTTTACGGCTTGATGTAGTGTTAAGGTATGATAATTTTTCAAGAATTTCTCACGAGATTCTAAATCTTTCAAAATAAATCATACTAAAGCACTACAACTATCCCTTATTAATTTAAGGGGGAGCATTAACATGTTCTATGGCCAAAACATCGATTTCATTTTTACCCAAAGACCGGTTAATCCATTCAATATCCCAAATATTAATGGTTAACATTTTGGATAAGGGGAGAAAAATGGGATTAAGGAGACTTAAATGATACTTGGTTGAAAGATGAAAAAGACTTAACGATAATCCAACTTAATATGTGTAAAGCACGTGTTAAGGGGGAGCGTTTTTGATGAACAAAACACCTAAGGTACAAAACTTTTGATTTCAATATCACAAGTACCTTAGGTGATTTTCAAGGATTTTTCATGGTGGCTATACTTTCCCAAAACACGCTTAATTCACGACGAATATGGTGACAAAAGGGTGGTAGGAATAGGTTTAGTCCAATGATTCATCAGAGCCGATGGAATCTTCCCTAGGACAATTCCCTAGATAGAATTAGAAGTCCTAGGAAAGTTGGAGAAAGATTGTGAACGTAGCCGAATGCCGACCAAGTACTTAAGCTAGCACTGGAACAATCACAACAAGGTGCTAGTTATGACGTATTGGTAAGCATTGAAGGGGTTGAAGAATGAAAAAGAATTGTAAAGATAAAGGGTGTAAAGAAAGAAGCCCTCCTTACAACTTTAGGAAGAAACCGGGTCAATACATATGCTATTGAGATCATTTTTGTTAATGATTCTCGATATTGAAGAAAGACATCATGGACCCAGTGATGCAATGCACAACCCTTCCCAGCTAACTCAAATATCTCTCAAAAGGTATTTGTTTTAATCACACGGAGATCAACACGTTATCTATTGGTTTATTCACTCCGAATAGACTGATATTGAAAAGGTGGCACTCCTCTCCAGCCATCGCTCACTAAATCAAAACGCACTATCGAGTCTAGAGCCACGAGATCATCAAAAGTCTCATTAGGACACTTTCCATTTATTCCTTGCTTTCTCACACACTGTGAAAAGTAAGAGATTTTCATGAGTCCTACGCAGTATTCCTGTAATACTGCCAGAACATCTGAGTAATACGTAAGTATTACAGTGAAGATGGAAATCCTGCTTGAGCCAACATCAAACAAGCTCATGGTAGGTTACACGTGCGGTTCTTTTAGAACCAATCTTGTGAAAAACTGGAAAGAAACAGTGGTTTAATTCTTAATTGAACTTAAACTCGTTCCAAGCCTCTACGCATTATCATATGATCTTGCCAGAACACTCAGAGTGACTCTTTATTGATCACAGTGACGAGTGGAAATCCTTCTAGTGTTAACATCAAACAGCACTTGGTAGGTGACGTGCAAGATTCTTTATGAATTGAGCTCGTGATAACTGGAAAGCAACGGTGGTGAAAATCTTAATTGAAATTCACTTGTTCCAGGTTTCATGAATTGACGGCTTCAAATCACAAGGATAATTTATCCAAGTGATTCACTCTTTATGTTCGCAGTCAGCTTTGGACGGTCGAACAAAGAGAACGGGTTTACCCGCGAAATCCTGTCAGGAAGTTACTTAATTGAAACTATCCGTCACGGGTACGATATCTAATATCGTCCAACGGTCTTCACCGATCGGAGGAAAAATGCTACCGAATTAGAATAAAATGTCAAAGCCATTTTATTCGTGTCGTTGCTGTGTACCTGTTAAAGACGGTGGCGTTGCTGTGTACCTGTTGAAGACGGTGGCGTTGTTGTGTACCAGTTGAAGACGGTGGCGTTGCGGTGTACCTGTAGAAGTCGTTCCCACATGCTTATGTTTTTCTGCATCAAAGTTCAGCAAAATTCAAGAAAGTGCAAAATGAAGTCTTCCGTTGTACCAAACTCTGAAGCTTTCGAGAATTCAACAAAAAGACATAAGTGTGTGGAACATGGAGTCACGAGGAGGCCAGATTCACAAGAAGGCAAAGATCGCACGTGATTGGTCAAAAGAACAATGCTCTCAAGCCAAAGCCTAAAAGATCAAATCAAAATATTCACAACAAAAAGAAAGAAGAAAAGACTACGAGCTGAAGAACGAAGACTTAGTATAGTATGCTAGGTTTAGAACTTTGTAACGTGGAGTGACCTCCCTTAGGGGGAGATTGTTAGAAATATGTTTTAACGTATATTAGAAGTATCGGTCACTCCACAATAGTATTAATGTTGTAATAGCTCGTAGTTAATGTTGCTTATTAAGTTAAGTAAGAAACCGACCCATGGGCTTGTCATGGGTCGGCCCAAGCCCAAATAAAGGCCTTGGATATAAATACCCCTTTCCACCATGGAAAGGGGTTGGTTGTTGTTCATTCCACATTTTTCATTTGAATAAAAACACATAGTTTCTCTCTCACTTTCTCTCACTAGTTTCTCTCTCTAGAAATCTTCAACCCACTTCATAGATTCATAGGTTATCAATATTCTACAAATCTTGAATAAAACATGTAACTAGGATGCTCCCATACGCCCCACATGATAAATATAAATAAATGGCCAAAAGCTGAAGGGACGCCACAAGCAATCACTCCGCCGTGGTGAAGTCATAACATCAGTGCCTCTAATGTTATGGTTATGGTACCTCCATAACTAGGTGAAACTGGTCATGCATGTATATGGCTATAGGTAATCTTAACTAAACATAAGCAATCAAACTCATAACTTATACTACGGGAAAACAGTTGGCTGCATACGGGGAATCCTAATAAGGAAAGAATGTCCATACTGAAAGGACGGGAATCCGTACCTTATGTCCAGTGAACGAAGAAGATGAACTGCGAGGAATCCTACTTCCGAATCACTAGTGCTACATAAATACGTACATGAATAAGTATCTGCTTACTAAATACGTAGCTGGTTTTATATCATGTCTTAGCTTATTTTATGTGTTCTTACCATGTTTTACTGTTTTAAAGCCTTAAACTGTGTTTTATCTTATATTCTTTTTAATCTGATTAAGTATTTCTGGTATTTCATTTGTTATTATACTTAATGTGTAATAATAAGTAACTTTCCAAAAATAGCAGGTTTCCTAAAATAGAAAGTTTCCAAAAATAGAATGTTTCCAAAAAATAGAAAGTTTCCAAAAATAGAAAGTTTCCAAAAATAGAAAGTTACCAAAAATAGAAAGTTTCCAAAAACAGAAAGTGTCCAAAAATAGATTTACTGCTTAAAATAGATAAGTTTCTAAAAATAGAAAGTTTCCATAAATAGATTAGCTGCGTTAATTAAATAAGTTCCATAAATAGATTAGCTGCCTGAAATAAATAAGTTTCTAAAAATAGCTGGTTTCCATAAATAAATTAGCTGCCTTATTTAATTAAGTTTCTAAAAATAGAAAGTTTCCATAATTAGAAATAAGCTGGTTAAATAAGCTAAGTATATAAGCCTAAGTGTTTTCATGATTATTTTCTAAGTCATATGATATAATGTATAGTTTAATAATTATTTCATGTAATTTAACTAAACTATAGGTTATAATATTTAATTAAAGTGTAACATGTTTTTAATTAAATAAGTTAAATACTTAGGTTAAAATATGTATTATTATATATTAATAATATAACCTAAGTCATGTTAATTAATTAATTATATCCATGGTTTTAAAATAATTAATTAATTATAAGTCTTAAATATATAAATACTTAGGTTAAAATAATTTCATGATCATTAATAATTAAATAACCTAAGTCATGTTATTAAATTAATCACATCATTTTATTAATTTAATTTTAACATAAGTTCATAAACATAAAAAACTAACATACACCATGAACCGGATCTAGGCAAAAACATGAACCGGACATGAATCGACACCGTACCCCGAACCAACTCGGGGTACCCCGTGTTTACCTTGCTACCGTGGGACCCACACGTACCAACCAAGACCATATGGTCTTGGTGGTGGTCGGCTTGGCAAACCGAAACCCCTTCGGGTTCGGTTGCAGCCTGCGGCCAAAACAAACACCCCTTAAGAACAACCCTTTGATTTAAATTAACACCAAAACATGTTAGATCTATGATTAATTATTATGTTTTTATAAAAACATCACATGTTCATAATTAATAAAAAGATTAAATTAAAAGAAAAGGTTTAAAAAGGTTTTACCGAATTCGTTGATCAAGAGGACGAAGAACCAACACGATCAATCACCAAAACTTCAAGATCAAAGATCAAAAATCACCTCTTGTGGTGTTCTTAAGGTGGCGGCACAAAGAAGAAGGAGAAGGAGAGGAGGGTTTTTAGGTTTTTGCTAAAAATCTTCTATAAGTTGTAAATGAGTAGTGAAAATCCCTTAAACCCCTTTTAGTAAAATTTGATGGGCTAAGCCCATCCTCCCTCCCTATTTCGTGGTAATGGGGCCCACAAGGGGTAACCCGAATGTTTTTCCGTGTCTAAAATATTGGTGTGTTCTCGTGTGTTCTCGTGTTCGTGTTTTACGTGTTTTAATTAGTTATCGATCGTGACTTAATATATTTATTCGTGTTCGTAATAAATATATATACGTAACTAATATTAGCCCGTGATTTAATTACGTTCATGATTTCATGATCGCATGTTCGTGATTAATTATTGTTAAATAATTATTACGTGCTCGTGCGTAGTAAATACTTATCGTGTTCTAACACGTAAGTAATACGTAAAATCCTAACACGTAATCGTAATCATGCTATATTAGGAAAGTTTAAATCTAGTACGTACGATCTTAAGGGTACTATTCATGGTAAAAGCATGCGGGTTTTACAGGTTAAGCCCAATAAATAAGTTTATAAGTGTTTTAGTCCATTTTGTTGTATTATTAGTCCAATAATCGTTAACTTAGCCCGTTAATGTCCGTATGTTATATAGTTCGGGTTTTATCGGTTTTTACTTGTTATATATGCTTATATATCAGTATATGAGTTTAAAAAAGTTTACATTAGACGGGTCCAACCGTCTAAGTTTTATTTAACAAAAACGTTAATTTTACGGTAATAGCCGAAAAAGTCGTAAAAATCATGTTTATAGTTTTTATACTTATAAATCTTATTCAACTACCATTTTTATAAAGTGTCCATTTATTTAACCTTATACATATTTATATAAATGTATTATATGAGTTAGTGGGTTTTAATTCACATTTTATACTATTTTTATTTGAGTGCTTATATAATACTATTATACTTTAATTTCCAAAATCTGATTTTTATTTTCATGTTCACCAAAACTGCCATATCTATAGTTCTATATAGAGATAAAAGTTCAAATTTTTATGACATAAACTACATGATATGTGCTCCATTTAACTCTTCTATAGCTACTGTTGAGTCAACCTCTAAGTATTTTCTAAAAATTGTCCAAAACAGTGAACTCAGATTTGTACTCTAAACTTGTTTTGATCATATCTCACTAATTATAATGATTCCATTGCATGGCCAACTCTCACATGTGTACAAGACATATTACTTACCGTATATTAATCTATTCAAGCCATGTTATCAGTTCATCACATGGTTCTTTACTGTTTTATACAGCCATCAATTTAAGCAAGATTTTATCCTTGTTTCTTATAGTTTTTCATCTTTTTAATCATATTTATCAACACCAAATCCCCACACAATACTTTTATTATCATACATTCATCATATACATATACAATAGGAAAGAAAATACATGATTACATAATCAAAATAAAAATAGGATAGGAAGAAACAATCTCTATACCACCATTAGTGATGAAAAGATGAGTTTTGATGAACAAGGCTTGGATTTGATGGCAAGACTTGTGATAAACCAACACCACTTTAGGATCACCAAATCTTCATAAGCTTCTCATGGGAAACCAGCCCCAAGACACCAACAAAACTTCTCCTTGGATGTTAAAACTTGCACCAATCTTCATCTTTTTGAATGGAGATTAACATATGTTAATTATAACAAATGTTTGTGGTTAAAATTGATCAAATGGGGGAGTTTATGGGTGGTTCTTGGACGAATTTTAGAGAGAGGAAGAGAGGAGTTGGTGGTTTGCATGTGTTGAATGAGTTAATGGTTTTGGCTAGATGGTTCTGTGGTTTGTTAGCTTGTTTATTAAGCTTGCAAGACATGTGTCTTGCAAGTTTATGTATAAACTTGCCACAAGGCTTGTGTTGGCTAGTTATAGTGGGGGTGGGACAAGTGTCCCACTTGTCTCATCTCCACTAATTTACGGGTACTCCTCGATTCTAGTTTCCTCGATTTGCGTGCCCTCGGGTCGTTTTACGAAAAACGTTTTTATAAATTATGAATCAACGGCACAAAACGAATCTAATAAAAATTTTCTCATCAAAAACGGAGTTCGAAAACGTAAATACGTAATCCTAAGGTTTCTGGTTTAGTCGTAAAGGACGTTAAAATAAAATCGTAAGTCCTAATCTCTTCTCGTAAATTTGTGAGTTTAGGAACCAACACAAATTTAAAATCTCAAAATAATATTCACGGAAAAATTTATTTTCTGAAATGTCGGACTGTCACCAAAACGGTGTATGTAAACGTAAGCACGTAACGTAAAATCCTCCGGGTTAGACGTAGTCGATGCTACTTCAAGAAGTAAATCCAAATTACTTCCCGAAAATAAGTGAGATCATAATATAACATTAAAATAATGTTTTTAAATAATATTTGAGAATAAATATAAACCATAAATTGACGGATTGTCACAATTTATATGATAGATTATAATCAATATAGTGTATTTGATAATAGTACATAGATATTATGTAGTTATATTGCTTGAAACATTAGTTTACAAGGGATTTCTAGGGTTTCTAAGGCTCTTTTAGGAATTTAGAGTATCCTTGTTGTATTTGAGTTATTCTTATTAATTGTATATACATATAGTTACTTTTAGAACTCATACTTGATATATACATAGCGTTTACAACATTTAGGCATATGTTGAAGTGGCAATTGAGATAGTGAGAATCCATATATTCAACAATTCAGTCAAATACCATAGTAAAATGCAAATATTTCTTAGCAAAATTACCTATTTATTTATGAACATAGATATTACATTAGTTAAAATTAGTGGATGTTATAGTCTCTTCCCCTTATTTTAAATCTCGTCCCGAGATTTAGCTAGAACTAGGGTTAAAAGAAGAAAATAGATGCGGATATTTAGCTTGAATTTGATCTTCACGTTCCTAAGTATACTCAGGTCCTCTCTTAGAGTTCCATCGTACCTTGACTATTTATATACGGCCCTGCTTCAATCGTTTAATCTCTCTATCCATGATTTCCACATGCTCTTCTACAAAATTTAACTTATCATTGAGTTAATGTTCTTTCATCGGTATGCTGAGAGATTCATCAGATAAGCATTTCTTCAGATTCAAAACATGAAAAGTATTGTGAACATTACTAAGCTCTTTAGGAAGCTCTAGTTTATATGCCACAGGGCCAATTCTTTTGGTTATTTTGAACGGTCCTGTATACCTTGGGTTCAGTTTCTTTTTCTTTCCGAATCGAATAACTCCTTGATGAGGTGAAACTTTTAACATAACACGATCTCCAACTGCAAATTCCAGAGGTTTATGTCTTGTATTAACGTAACTCATTTGTCTATCTTGTGCAGCTTGTAATCGCTTTCGGATTTGAATAAGTTTTTTAGTAGTCTCATGTATTATTTCTGGTCCTGTCAGTTGAACATCTCCAACTTCGGCCCAACAAACAGGCGATCGACACTTTCTTCCATAAAGTACTTCAAAAGGCGCTTCTTTAATACTAGCATGATAACTATTGTCATAATATAATTCTACTAGAGATAGATTCTTCTCCCATATTTTTCCAAAATCTATCACACAAGCTCTAAGCATATCCTCGAGAGTTTCAATCGTCCTTTAACTTTGTCCATCTGTTTGTGGATGATATGCCGTACTCATGTCCAATTGAGTACCTAAGGCACTTTGCATCGATCTCAAAAATACAGATGCAAAACGACTATCACGATCTGAGATAATAGATACAGCCACTCCATGTTGAGAGATTATTTCTTTAATTTACAATCTCGTAAGAGTTTCCATACTATCAGTCTCTTTAATAGGAAGAAATTGCGCAGATTTTGTAAGACGATCGACAATAACACAAATGGTGTCATGTCCGTTTGATGTCTTAGGTAATTTAGTCACAAAATCCATCGTAACTCTTTCCCATTTCAATATTGGAATCTCTGGTTGTATCAACAGTCCGGATGGTTTTTGATACTCTGCTTTAACTCTTGCACACGTTAAACACTTACTAACGTATTCTGCTATGATTGCCTTCATATTAGGCCACCAATAGAGTTTCTTCAGATCTTGATACATCTTTTCGGAACCAGGATGTATAGAATACTTCGATTTATGAGACTCGTGCATAATCAAATCTCATAAATTACCATAGGCATGTGATGAGACTGCTTTTATACATAGTCTCATCGTCCAAATGGGCTTAAAATGCATAAAATATCATGAAATATGCCAAATATATGCTTGTGTTTGTTACATGTGTATTTTAGGTACGGATATTGAGAAAATGGCAAAAGATCACAAGAAACAAGCAAAAACGAACACGGGAAACGAAGCCGCACAATGAACCGGGTCCTAGAGTTGATTTTCCAAGAATAACCCTTGAAGAATTGAAGATTTTACAAGAAGGGTCCTCCAATATTTAATAATTGACACTTTAAACCCTTTTATATTCATAATTACAAGTTTGGTCCTTAAAGTTTGTCAAACTGAAAAAAGGACCCACCACTTTGAAGAATTGGCAAGAAGGGTCCCTCATTTATGAAGACTTGTCATTTTTAGTCCTCCATAAAGTCAATCATACTAGTCAAGACCATGAAGAATGAAGATATGTCCAAAACAACCCTTCAACAATCATCAAATTACAAGAAATACCCCTGAAATTACTTTACAAAACTTTTTGGGGCAAAAGTATGAAAAACAAAACTTTGTTAACAAAGGGATTCGGTTTGTGCTTGTTTAAACCTGAATTGAAAGGAGAATGGAAGATGGGGGATTAAAACTGCCAAGACAAGATTGTTACCTTAACCAACCAGTGGTTTCCATGTGTCCCACTCACCTTTTCCACCAATAAAAACCCTCCCTTTTGCCACATCACACTCCACTCACACCAGATTTATAACTAATCTTAATTAGTTAATAAAAGTGGCGCTTAACACTTTTTCAAACACCAAACCGGATTAAACACCTAATTATTCACTTATGAACACAAATCGGGTACTTTTTTAAGCCAAAATTAGACCATCATCTTGTCAAGAATTATGATTAGGGTGGTTCTAATCATAACCCAACTCACCTTTACCTTGCCACAACACCTCAAAGTTCACATGATGAACCCCATACACACGTTTATGGGGAATGCCAAAACCATGCAGAGAATCAACCATCCATATTGAAGCTTACAACTTAAGCTTATTTAAGACCATTGATCACAATTGGGCCAACTTTACACCTTCACAAACGTCCAACACTCCTTCACATGATCAAGCATATTTTCAAACCTCAAGGGCATTTTTGGAAGAACAATGCTTAGGGTTTTCAGTTTTTTAGTTCACTTAGATCATGTACACCCTCTATATAAAGGGTATAGGGTCCTTCATTTACATTTGCTCTTCGTTTTTCCTTGTTCAACTTTCTGTAAATCCTTATTTCAGTTTAATGAAAAAGTGTTTGAATGTGTTGAATAAATCCAAGTGCCAATCTTAATTTATGCTTGTTATTCTTTCATGTTTACGATTTTGAAGTATCAAAACCTGTTTTCAAAGCTTGTGCAAGAAACTTCCAAGTTTTCTCAAAACTGATATTTTGCTAAGTTCTTTGGTACATCCTTGGAATTTTTGGATTACAAGTGATCATAGCACCCTGATAAGAAGATTATCAAGGTGTTGTGAGCTTGTGGTTTGAGAATAATCAAGGAGTAGGTAAAAAGGTTGCATTAATCAACTTTGTTTTTCAATTTCCAGTTTTATATATTGCGTGTTCTAACCTTGTTACTCTTAGCAGCTTTGTGGAAGCTTGTGCCTTGTTAAGCTAGGCACATAAGCTCAAAAATTCGTGAGTGTGGATGTACATTCATGAGGTTTGAGCCTTCTTACCCAAAATCTGTTAAAATACTTGATTTAAGTGATTTAGTATTCTGCTGGTGTATGTGTTGTTTTTAATGCTTGAATCTTGTTGATTATGCATGAGAATGATGTTATGATGCATATCTAAGCTTGGCTTGACTTGAAATACACATTAGCTTTGTTAAATTTTGATTTAAAAAGTTTAAGGAGTGTTTAGGTTTACCTGTTTATGCTTAGAATGCTAATTTGAGTTAGGGTTTTAGGTTGTTAAGTGCTTGTATCTGCTTATTACTTGGTTGTGTGCTATTATCTGCAAGTTTTTAGCTTTTAAACATCAAATCTTATATTGTGCTATAACTCACTTGATTTTACATATTTTGACCTATGATTTTGGTAACACCTAGAGTGTATGCATGTTTAGGGCTAACAAGTGTTAAATCAAAGTTTGTGTAACTTGTTTAGGAGATTTGAGTGTTTGAAATTGGATTTGTGGTCAAGTACATCAGCAAAGTTCATATTCTGCTTGTTCATTGTTCATCAGTAACTTTAATTAGCTTGAATCTTGTTCTAAACCTTGAATCATTGTATGAAACCAGTTGATTTATGTTCATTTGAATTTATTTAAGCTGTTATGTGCATTTGGTTCAATTTGGTTGGCTTAATCTTGCTAAATCTGTTTATTTTGTTGAAAACTGCTTATGAACATGTCTGTGCAATGTTTGTATGCTTTTTGAATTAACTGTATCAATTAGCTGTTAGGATTTGTGTTTATTTGATTGTGATTGACTGCTTATAACCCGCTGGTTATAAGGGTGCCTTTGTGTGCCTTGAATCCAACAAAAATCCAAATAAGACAAAAAGTCAAGTTAGTCAAGCAGTGACAACTTTTCCCACTGCTGGACACCCAAAACTAGCCTCTGCTAGTGTAATTTTTTAGTCAGCTTATTAATAAGATATTCTAGCTTATCCATACTTGCAACAACTTTTATTTTGTAATCACTCTTCCTTATTTGACCCATTGATCTAATCTGGATCTTTTTAGGGTTTGACTAGAAAACCAACTATGTTAACTTTTACATAAAGTGCTTATTGCTTATTACAGCTTATTTTTGTGCTCATTTGAAATCTTTTTTACTATTAAGCTTAGTTTTGTAATTTGAAACATTTTGCAACAAGAATCAGCCCTTGAATTGGTCTAGAACTCAAAAGCGACTATTTTGTCATTTTCTGTAGAGAGCTTTTGCTTATTTCATGCTTATTTCTTGAACTTTTTAAAAATTTCTTTTCACAGATATCTTTAGTATCCCAAAAGAAGCTTGTGTGTCAAATTAGAGCTTATGGCATTAGCTTATAGCTTAATGGGCCAAAAAGCCCATTAAGAATAAGTTGTTGACTATTAAGCTATAATAAGCTCACTTTCAGCTTTTGGGCCTTTAGACTTTTATTCATAAAATCAAATTTTGAGTCAGATAGGTGATTTTGGGCTTATTTGGACAACTTTTTGCTTATTGGGCCAAAAAGCCCAATTAGGTGGACTGTTTTTCATTTTAGCCCATTTGGAGGCCCAATAGGGGTATTTTTGGTATTTTAAGTTCATTTCTGTGATTATTAGGTTAAAATAAACTAGTTTGCAACTTTTCAGAATTTTTCATAAATTTTGGATTTTTATTAATATTTTATTATTATTTTATTATTAAAAATTAAATTTAAGATTTATGCAAGTTTTTCATTTTTCATAGCTTAATACATTAAGTTAGGAATTTTAAAAGTTTTAGATTAATTTTCTTGTAATTTAATTAATTTTTGGAATTATTTTAAGGTTTTTATAGTTTTTAATCATTTTTAAATAGTTTTAATTAATTTTAAAATTTTCAAAAATAGTTTTTAATTTAGTTAAATCATTTTAGAGGTTTACAAGTTGAAAAATCTCATTTTGGGCTTTTTGTTAATTAAATTGATTTTTTGGGCTTTAATTAGCATTAAAAACTAATATTTAATTAAATAAAAGGTTTGAGTGAATTTTGATTTTTTGTAAACTCTAATTACATTTTTTAGGATTTATTGCAATTTTCTAGGAATTTTTAGGTTAATTTTTAAATTTCATCACTTTTTACGGTTTTACGTGTACGACTTTTCGTCTTAGTTTAATTTAGAATCGTAACCGTCATCCTTTTCTCTTTTCTTTTCTCATAATCATAATCACATAATTAATCATTTCCTTACACAACACACTTGCCTCCTTGGGAAACGAACTTTCACCTTTAAGGGTCATTAGTGCTTGGTTTTCCTAAACCGACACTTAATACTTGCTGCTCATATACGCTCTTTTGTTTTCCTAAACAAGAGACGTATTTTACTACAATCATTTTGGCGCCGCTACCGGGGAGGCGTGTTGTGTTTTGATTTGAACAATTGTTGTTTTTCATTTATCCATAAATATAATTGTGTTAGTAGAACTCTACTAATACGTATTATCGGTTTTTCTTTTTTGTGTGAATATTATTACTATATTGTATACGTAAAACAATAAATTCACAAGTACTCCAAAAGTATGAAAACACAACCTTGATTCGGGATTTCACCACTCGATCATTGTATTCGAATCTCAAACAAAGAAAAAAAAAGCAAAATAGATAATTACTTACGTGAAGCTTAATTTTGAAAAACACAAACTATAAGGTGGGTATAAGGCGGGTGTTATAAAATACACCCTAAAGAAAAAGGCTCTTAAGTGCTTCGCGCCGCCTCGTTTCTCCGCTTGCTTGTACGTGTTTAGATAAAAAGGGCTAATCGAGGGTTTGCCAACCAAAGTATTATCTACATACCATATATATTTTCTTGGTTTCAATTGATTAAACCCTCTTGAACATTTTGGTGTTCCACCAACGTTCTAAAGTCATCGAAGGCGTTCACTTCACGTGATCATTTTCATTCCTTCAGGTTCCTTTAATCAAGAGATTTGATTTGAGGAGAGATTTATAGATTTTTGTCTACGTAATACATCACCAAAATCCAAAAAAAGTAAAACCAATCAAAAACCACAAAAAATTGAAAAAGTCAAAAACACCAAAAAGAATATTCTTTGCTCATCCCCACGTTGTACTTGACGTTTATGCAAACTCACAACCAAGCTAGACGTGCACGTAAACGAAGAAACCGAAAGGAAACCACACCTAACCTTTCAAGTGAGGAATCTCCTATTGACGAACCTGTCGTAGAACAAGAAGCAACCATGGCTAGTTGAACTATGATGGAGTTACTTCAAGCACCCATCGAGGGTTATGGAGAGGCTATTGTGATTCCCGCCATCCTTGCGTAGAATTTTGAAGTTAAGACAGGTTTGTTGTCGATGATCCAAAACAACAAATTCCGTGGTGATGAAAAAGACAACCCGCACAACCATATCCGCCAATTCAATCGTCTTACCGCCACTTGCAAGTTTAAGCACGTTGCTAATGACTCGATTAAGATGATGCTTTTTCCGTATTCCTTAGCGGGGCCCGCTAAAATTTGGTTAGAGAAAGAGCCACCCAATTCTATATTGACGTGGAAGGATCTCGTTTCAAAGTTTGTGAACCAATTTTCCCGCCCTCTAAGACTACGCATTTGAAAAACGAGATTTCAAAGTTTTCACAAGAGTTTAATGAGAGTTTTTCTACGGCTTGCAATCAATTTAAGGAAATGTTACGCGAGTGTCCTCATCATGGTTTTTCCGACTTGCATCAAATTGACACGTTTTACAATGAATTGAACGATCATGAGAGAGATTATCTTAATGCCACCGCGGGTGGTAACTTTTTGTGTAAAACCGTCGAGGAAGCGTTGTTGATTATTGAGAATCAGTCTAAGGTCTATAGTCCTCATAGCACGTCGAGTGTTCGTAAGGCTTCGTCTTCGGCTTCACCTTCATTGTCTCATACCATCGATGCTTGCCAAATTGAGGTAAATTTGGAAAACAAAATCTTTGATAAGCTTAAGGGTCTTTTGATTGAATTTAAAGTTGGTGAACAAAGTGCTCCTGCTACGGCTAAAGCGGTTGAGGTTTCTTGCATGTATTGTGGTGGAGGTCATGATTTCTCCGAGTGGATTACCAACGGTGGTAACACTTCGAGTGCCTACGCGGCCACGGGAACTTATAACCAAAACGTTCAAGTTACCCGCTCTAATCAAATGACTCCACCAGGTTTTGCTCCCAATCAAAATGCTAACAACTATCGAAACAATCAAGTTGGTTACAAAAACAATTACAAGGGTAACAACTTTGGGAATCAAGGGGCTAATAACCAAGTTTCAAACAAAAATCAAAACAATGATTTTCAAAACAACAACAAGAGTTTGCAAA
Organism: Glebionis coronaria; assembly: GCA_025667525.1. NCBI lineage: Eukaryota > Viridiplantae > Streptophyta > Magnoliopsida > Asterales > Asteraceae > Glebionis > Glebionis coronaria. Next base: position 94,318,224 of record CM046876.1, on the reverse strand, counting down.
ACTTGAAAGATCTTCCAAATGAATTTGTTGAATAGACAAATGGAAATTATGCTAGGTTTGATAATATACAAAGGGAGATTGATGTAGTGGTTTTCACACCTCTTTAGAAAAAGAGAGCAAAATAGGGAAAGTATTAAGTGTCGGTTTAGGAAAACCAAGCACTAATCACCAATGTGGTTCAAAGTTCGTTTCCCAAGGAGGCTAGTGCGTCGTGTTAAGAGATGATTAATGATGTGATTATGGTTATGAGAAAAAAAATAGAAATGAGATTAGAAGAGAATGACGGTTACGATGATGAATTAAACTAAGACAATAAAGTCGTACACATAAAACCGTAAAAAGTGACAAAATTAAAAATTTATCCTAGAAAATTCTAGAAAATTGCAATAAATCCTAAATAATGTAATTAGAGTTTACAAAAAATAAAAAATCACTCAAACCATTTATTTAATTAAATAATAGTTTTTTTAATGCTAATTAAAGCCCAAAAAATCAATTTAATTAACAAAAAGCCCAAAATGAGATTTTTTCAGTTGTAAACCTCTAAAATGACTTAACTAAATTTATAACTATTTTTGAAAATTTTAAGACTAATAAAAACTATTTAAAAACAATTAAAAACTATTTAAAATTAAAATAATTATAAAAATTAATCTAGTAACAATTAAAAATATTCTAAAAATTGTAAAATTCCTAACATAATGTATTTAACCTAAGAAAAATATAAAAACTTGAAAAATCTAACTTTAATTTTTAATAATAAAATAATAATAAAATAATATTAAAAATCCAAAATTTATAAAAAATTCTAAAAAGTTGCAAACTAGCTTATTTTAACCTAATAAACACATAAATGAAGTTGAAATTACCTAAATACCCCTAATGGACCTAGAATGGGCCAAAAGTCCAAACAGTTAGCTTAATGGGCTTATTAAGGCCCAATAAGAAAAATGTTGTCCAAATAAGCCCAAATACTCCTATTTGACTCAAAATTTGATTTTAAAGACAAAACTCTGAAGGCCCAAAAGCTAAAAATGAGTATAAGCTAGCTTATTTCGAAAGCAGCTTATTCTTAATGGGCTTTTTTGCCCATTAAGTTATAAGCTGATGTCATAAGCTCAAATTAGACACAAAAGCTTCTTTTGAGTTACCTAAGAGTTCGGTAAAAAGAAATTTGAAATAAGCACAAGGAATAATCCTGAAAAAGCAATAAGCTATCTTCACAAAACGACAAAATAGTCGTTTTCGAGTTCTAGGCCATCCCAAGAGCTGATTCAAGTTTTAAAAGCTTTTAAATGACTTAACTAAGCTTAATCAACAAAACGTTTTCAAATAAGCCCACTAAATAAGCTGGAATAAGCAAATAAGCACTTAATTAAAAGTCAACTTTATGAGTTTTCTAGCAAAAAGTCAAAGCCAAGGTCTGATAAGCTCTAGTTCAAACAAATGGGTCAATTGAGGAAGATTGATCACAAAAAGTAAGTTGTTGCAGGTCTGGATAAGTCAATATGGCTTATTGATAGGTGTGTAAACACCCATCTTTTCTACCACTTAATTACAATAATAACCGAGCCAAAACGTGTATTTGATGTCTTTTATGTCGGAATTATGCGTGGTTTGTGTTTTTGTTGTGATTTAGGACGAAAAGGTGGAAAGTGGAGAAAATACGAGCATTCACGGGCATTTACGGACTTTTATTGAAGAAAAAGATGAAAGACGAAGTCAAGAAGTCAAGATTGCAGAAAGAACGGAAGTCCAAGACCAATTCTGATGATTTATCAAAGAAAAAGTCAAAAGACGGAAGTTTATCAAAAGCCGAAAAACTCAAGTCTAATTTATCGAAGAATTAAAAGATGAGTTTAAACAAATCCCAAGACAAAGTCTAAGATTAACAAAAAGATTAAGAAGGAAGGACTTAATGGCGCAATTAAGAAGAAAGGAAGGAGAAGAGGAAGCTTCCTCTAACCATCTCCCTAATCACCTATAAATACTTCTCATTTTCATTCATTTGTTCGTGTTGGCTAAGGTGACAATTAGTCTTCCACCATTTTTTTATCTTGTCATTTACTTTTCATGTCATTTAAATACATGTTTTGCACCTTAATTATCTTTTAATTCCAAGTAAGTGTCCTTTAATTTTCTTGCTTTAATCTTCATTTATCTTTGATCAAGTTTACTTTTGTAAATCTCATTCTTCTCTTCTCATTTTTGTTTCGGTTTAAATTTCGGATTAAGCAAAGTTTTGCTTAATCCATTTGCTTATTTAACTAAAAGCTTCGTCCTTTCTTTTTCTTTAAGTTACATACGAAATAAGCCATAAGTTTGACAATCTTATGTGCTTATTTGGTATTTTGCTTAATTGTTTTGAAAGTTTTCTTAAAGGTTTTACTTTTTAAACTACATCTTAATTAGTTTCGTCTTTTAAATTTTGAAAGGTTTCAACTTTTTAGCTTATTGTTTCGTTTCTCTTCATTTCATTTAAGTCTTTATTATTGCTTATTAGTTATAGCTTATTTGGATTTGTGCTTATTAAGAATTTGGTACTCCATCGGAAAGTAAGGGTTCTCCACATTGCGACGGCTTGCTTTACCACATTCTGATAGTGACAATATTGGCCAAAGGGTTTTGCATTCCGATCCGGGATTGCGATAGAGTGAATTACCCCCTTATTCCGATCAAGGTTCCGATCGCACATTGCGATCGGGATTGCGACGGCTCTTAAGGCTTCACTAAAACGAAGTGCTGCCCAATTTTCCCAAGCAACATTCCGATCTGGACCATATTCCGATAGGTTACATCCTTCTTATTCCGATCAGGATTTCGATCTGAAACTTTACGATCTGAACATTATTCCGATCTGGGTTTTTTTGGTTATTCCGATCTGAAAAGGTGACATATTCCGATCTGGGGTTTTCAATCAACATTCCGATAGGGGGTGTGTGTTCATTCCGATGGTAAGTTGATCGGAATATATTCCGATGGTGGGTTATTTTCTATGTTTTGTCTTGATATTTGTCTAATTTTAATTCTCGTCACGCTTTTAGTTTAAAGTCATTTAATTAATTTACTTTAAAAAGTTTTTAATATTGCAACCTTTAATTATAATTAGATTTAGATTAATTTTAACGCCTTTTATTGTTACGTCATTTACATTAATTGTGTTGCACTTTATAATACTACAACGACACAACACTTTTGCTTCACCAAAGAACGACTGAGTCATACTTAAAACCATTTTTCAATTCGAAGAGATTGGTACAACGATAATTTTCTTACTAGGCAAAAACCTAGTTATCAAATGGCGCCGCTGCCAGCTCTTTTCGTAAAGATTAACGGTTTTCTGTGAGAGACGCGTTGCTTTTTGGGATCCGTTCACTTGTGAACGTTATTTTTCTTGCATAAAAAATTCAAAAAAATACATAAAAATTAAAATTGATAAAAATCCATAAAAATTAAAAATTTCAAAAATACAAAAAGATTTTATTTTTATTGTGTATAGATACTGTCTTTGTGTTTGGTTTCTTTTTCTTTTGCATTTTCAGGTGTATGCGTACTATATCTTCTAATTATCAAGAGCCCGAGACTCAAGAAGATTTAAGTATGTCAGGTGTCAACAACAATATTCCACCGCACCTCAATAATAACAACAATGTTCTTCCACAACCCGATCTTCGGACAATGGAGGAGCTTTGTCAACCTACCATGTTTGGACGAGGAGGGCCGATTACACCGATGCAAATCAACGCTCCTGAGTTTTCGTTGAAGCACCATATGATTCAGCAAGTGCAAACTAACCCATTCCGTGGATTGCCTGATGATGATGCCAACAAACATCTCGACAAGTTCATTACAATCACCCAAAGCATGAAGTTGCCTGGTGCCACAATGGATGTTCTTCGCCTACAACTCTTCCCACATACTTTATCACATCATGCCGAGAAATGGTTTGATCGTCTCCCGAAGAATTCTATTCACACTTGGGATGACATGACTCAACGCTTTTTATCGCGCTACTTTCCACCATCCATGGTCACGAGCCTTCGCAATCAAATCAGCGGTTTCATGCAAGATCCTGATGAATCTCTTTTTGATGCTTGGGAAAGATATAATGTCTTGATTGATCGTTGTCCAAACCACAACATGCTTCCCGTCACATTGATTGATACTCTCTACAACGGTTTGACTTTTCGAGATCGTGATACGATTAATGCAGCCGCCGGTGGCACATTCATGAAAAGGAGACCCGAGGAGTGTAGAGAGCTTATTGAGAACATGACTACTCACCACAAAAACTGGGATTCCTCTGCTTCTTCAAGGAACAACCCGAGAGTCAATGTTTCTTCCACCTCCGCAAACCCTGATATGACCGAACTCACCCGCAAGATGACTGAAATGAGCAAAAGTATCACGCTTCTCGCTTCAAACCAACAGCAACAACAAGTTAAAGCGGTTGCTAATCCTTGTGAAACATGCGGCGTTCCTCACTCATACACCGATTGTCCTTCTACACAAGGAAATCCGGAAAATGTGTATGTAGCTTATGGTAATTATTCACCGGAAAATTACCAAGATCGACCTCAAGGGGATAGAAATTTGCTGAGTTACCGTTCCAACAACTACCTTGCACCTGGTTTTTCTCCTCAAAACCAAAACCCCGCCAACAACTACAATAGAAGCAACCAAATCCCACCAAGAGCTTCTAATCCTTATCACCCACCCGCCCAACAAACCCTACCCAGTAATCCGGATGTTGAAGCCATAATGAGAACCCAAGGTGAGCAAATCAAGAATCTGCAGAGCCAAATTATCAATCTTAAAGGAGATATCACAAAGCAAGGAAATGAGATTAGATCCGAGCTTTGAGATAATATCCAATCCTCCTTCAGCAATCAAACCAATGATTTGAAGAATATGCTTGCTAGTTTCCTGCCCGCAGCTCAACCTTCTACTTTGATTTTTCTACCTTCAAACACTGTCACCAATCCGCGAGCTAATGTGAGTGTTATTACTACGTGTAGTAGAATTACCATTGTCGATCCACCAATCCCACCCCCATCATCTACACCTCCTCCACCACCATTTATCCCTACTCCTCCTACACCTAGTATTAGTGCACCATTACCGTCTCCGCCTCATCATGACGATGTATCTAGCAAGGACCCTTCAACATCTAAACCTTTACCTGCTACACCTGCACCTTCACCACCCAAACCCAATATCCCTTATCCTTCTTATTTAGGCAAGTCCAAACTGTTAACCAAGGAGGACTCCGAAGTAACACGCTATGTGAAGATGATTTATCAAATGAACTTTAACATTAGCTTTCTTGAAGCACTTGTCCACATGCCCAAATTTGTTAAAGCGTTTAAGGAATTGCTTAACAAGAAGGAGAAGCTGATTGAACTCGCCAACACACGCTTAAATGAAAACTGCTCTGCAGTTATTCTTAAAGAACTTCCGGAAAAGCTTGGAGATCCCGGTCGTTTTGTGTTGCCTTGCGTTTTCAACAAAACTGAAGAATTTACTGCCCTTGCTGATCTCGGGGCTAGTATTAATCTTATGCCTTTGAGTGTTTGGAAAACACTATCATTGCCCGACCTTACTCCAACAAAGATGACTCTTGAACTTGCAAATCGCACTCTCGCTTACCCCGTTGGTATTGCCGAAGATGTATTCATTAAAGTTGGCACATTTAATTTCCCGGTCGACTTCGTCGTTGTTGATTATGAAATGGACCCTCGTATTCCTTTAATACTTTGTCGGCCATTCTTGAGAACCGGACGAGCTTTAGTAGATGTGGCCGAAGGTGAGTTAATCTTACGAGTCGGGGATGATGCACAAGTTTTCAAAATGGGGAAGCTTACAGGCAAATCCTTTGGAGGCCGAGAATCGAATATGATCAATGTCCATGATGACTTTGTTGTCTACAACAATCCTCTATTCGAGTCTTGCAATGATAATCCACTCTTTCATGCTAATATGGATGATTCTCGGTCCAATTTGGAACCTTCTCCCATTTATGATTCTCCACCGGTCTTTGATGCTTATGATGATGAGTCTAGCTCAGATTCGGATGATTTTGATGACCTTACTTCTGAGTATCCCGATCTGCCCACATATGATGATTTTGATGAGGCTGATATTCTTTCGAGCGATTCTTCACATGATGAAGATCCTCCGCCATCACTCGATCCTACTTTGGACGATTACTCATTTGAGGAAGACTTCTCTGCATTTCTTAATACTTACTTCCCTCATGAGAGTGATGCTCCTCCTTATGATTTTGAAGATTATCGTCTTGATCCTACTTTGGATTTGAAGAACATTCTTTCAAAGGAGAAGAAACCGGTCGAAACCAATATCCGCAACACGTATGATTTAACACCTCTTTGTCCCCCTTCTGAGGACGAGGTTGTGCTTCTTCGCGGATCTTCTTCCCATTCTGCTGAGCCTGAGTGCTATTTTCCCTTAAAGGAAAAGGTGTTCGACCCCGGTATCGATATTCTGCAGCCATCTTAGTATCCACCTGATGAAATAAAAGGAAATATCTTTGGAACTTATGGAAATCTGCTTGCACCACTTCACCATTACTTCCACCATGCTCCATCACTGCTTAAGGGAACCTTGCCTACTCTTCTTTGGCTTGCCTTTTCGCCTTAAGCATGTGCTATTTGATGGACGAAAACTATGTCTTTGATCCTGGTGGATATATTTCATGCTTCTTCCGTTGATAATCAAGGTCGAGTCAGGCTCACGACTCGGTTAACAAAAATCAAGCGCTTCTTGGGAGGCAACCCATGCATCTATCTTTTCGTTTTCTTTATCATAAGTGTAGGGGAGACCCTTTGGTTTGCTATTTCCTCTCTTCTACTTAATCAGGGATTCGAGCTTCAAAGACACACTCTTGATGATTCTTGACGACCCGTGATTCCGTGTTCACTTCTTCCCGGTTCTATCCTAAACTCTTTTCGATTCACTATTTTATATTTCCTCAATATTAAAATAGGAATCTCTTTAGTTGTCCTTTCCCTTAGCGAGATTTAAACAACGTGCACAATGTCCTAAGTGTAAGGGAGTTTACTACCACATGCTTAAACATTGAGGACAATGTTTATATTAAGTGTAGGGGGGACTTCTATCGAAGTTAAGTGGCCTTTTCCTTGTATTTGTCCTCATTTTAACCGGAAAATCAAATTTTCGACATTTTTCAAAATTTTTGATCTATTTTGGCCTATTAGTTTTTCCCTTTGTATAGTTATTTTCTCTCCTTACTAGAATAAAAGTTTAATAAAGTGGTTTTAATTTTCAAACATTGTGAATATTTTGACTCAACCCGAGTTTACTTATCTTAGTTTACTCTAGCTAGTATCCTTAACGTGTTTAAGTCAAGTTTTGCTAGGCTTTTATATAGGGAGCTATAAAACGTGGAAGTCTTAACTCTCACGGGTTAAGAACAAGAACTTTTCGCAAGTTCCTATAATTGATCCTAGAGAGTCGTTTATCAAGGGAACTTTAAAATGCGATTTCTAAATTTGAAAAAGTCTAAGAATTTGCAAGATCCTATAGGCGACTCGAAAACCCAAAACTTTGATTTAATAGGCTAAGCATCCACGAGTCTCATTACTTGAGATTTTAAACTGTGGAGAACGAGAGATGATAGAGCCAATTATAAGTTCGGTATTCTTTCGTGAATTTATGTGAGTTAATTATGAGCCTATTCTCCCATCGCCTGCTAATAAGTTTATCTGCAATAAATAAGGTTGTACGATTTGAAAAGTTACTTAGCTTCTAGCCCAAGATCGTTTAAAAGTTGCTTGGTATGGATTATAGTTCATAGCCAAGGCATAACTTATTGAAGCAGAACGCGAAGATTGGTGAGTCCAAAAAGGCCCTAACAAGGCATGAGGGCTATATTTTGTTGCTAAAGATCCAAAGTGATGTGAAGAATCATTTATCAAAAATCAATATGAAGGATCGAGACACACGACGAAAAGCAAAAACTCCCCAAAAGTCATGGAGAATTATATCCGAAAAGACCCTGACAAGGTATGAGGATAAATAGATCCAAGTCATGAAAGGAGGCGGATCGTTGTATATCAAAGTCCAAAATAAAGATTGGATAAAAATGAAGAAGTCGTGGTCCAAGTATGAATCTCTCAAAAAGTTCAAGAGAAGAAATTCCAATTATGAAGAGAAGACCATTATTTCATGAACGTCTCTCAAGATTTGAAGTATGAAGTCGCTGCCAAATATCGGTCCGAGAAAGGTCTCAAATCACGAAGCAAGTTATGCCAAGATATGAACTTTATGAGGTCCCGAGAAGCAGTTTTAAATGATTTTGTCCTTTAGCTAACTATTGATTAAATCGTTCACTTTATTTTCGGCCTAATAAACTATCGAAATAAGTCAACAATGCATCCTCGTGATCATTCAAGACAATAATAAAATATAAGAGATACACCTAGGAATAAGGGAGTCTAAGTGAGTAATTGGCCCACATGAGTTCGTGTTAGTTTACTAACTTATAATAACAATGATCTCGTTTTTAAGCTTGGTTTGGAGAAAGTGAATACTTGAGGATGATGATTATTCATAACATTTCCAAAACCCAAGGTATGCTTTTTGATTTCTTTATTTTGAATGTTTTTAATTTTCTATCTCTTTAATAAAGGCCAACGTGGATTGATTATGATGAAAAATGTAAACTTGCTTTGTAACTAATGCATTGCATGAGGACATTGCAATGGTCAAGTGTAGGGGATTTGATAGGTGTGTAAACACCCATCTTTTCTACCACTTAATTACAATAATTACCGAGCCAAAACGTGTATTTGATGTCTTTTATGTCAGAATTATGCGTGGTTTGTGTTTTTGTTGTGATTTAGGACGAAAAGGTGAAAAGTGGAGAAAACACGAGTATTCACGGGCATTTACGGACTTTTATTGAAGAAAAAGATGAAAGACGAAGTCAAGAAGTCAAGATTGCAAAAAGAACGGAAGTCCAAGACCAATTCTGAAGATTTATCGAAGAAAAAGTCAAAAGACGGAAGTTTATCAAAAGCCAAAAAACTCAAGTCTAATTTATCGAAGAATTAAAAGATGAGTTTAAACAAATCCCAAGACAAAGTCCAAGATTAACAAAAAGATTAAGAAGGAAGGACTTAATGGCGCAATTAAGAAGAAAGGAAGGAGAAGAGGAAGCTTCCTCTAACCATCTCCCTAATCACCTATAAATACTTCTCATTTTCATTCATTTGTTCGTGTTGGCTAAGGTGACAATTAGTCTTCCACCATTTTCTTATCTTGTCATTTACTTTTCATGTCATTTAAATACATGTTTTGGACCTTAATTATCTTTTAATTCCAAGTAAGTGTCCTTTAATTTTCTTGCTTTAATCTTCATTTATCTTTGATCAAGTTTACTTTTGTAAATCTCATTCTTCTCTTCTCATTTTTGTTTCGGTTTAAATTTCGGATTAAGCAAAGTTTTGCTTAATCCATTTGCTTATTTAACTAAAAGCTTCGTCCTTTCTTTTTCTTTAAGTTACATACGAAATAAGCCATAAGTTTGACAATCTTATGTGCTTATTTGGTATTTTGCTTAATTGTTTTGAAAGTTTTCTTAAAGGTTTAATTTTTAAACTCCATCTTAATTAGTTTCGTCTTTTAAATTTTGAAAGGTTTCAACTTTTTAGCTTATTGTTTCGTTTCTCTTCATTTCATTTAAGTCTTTATTATTGCTTATTAGTTATAGCTTATTTGGATTTGTGCTTATTACGAATTTGGTACTCCATCGGAAAGTAAGGGTTCTCCACATTGCGACGGCTTGCTTTACCACATTCCGATAGTGACAGTATTGGCCAAAGGGTTTTGCATTCCGATCCGGGATTGCGATAGAGTGAATTACCCCTTATTCCGATCAAGGTTCCGATCGCACATTGCGATCGGGATTGTGACGGCTCTTAAGGCTTCACTAAAACGAAGTGCTGCCCAATTTTCCCAAGCAACATTCCGATCTGGACCATATTCCGATAGGTTACATCCTTCTTATTCCGATAGCTCATTCCGATCAGGATTTCGATCTGAAACTTTGCGATCTGAACATTATTCTGATCTGGGGTTTTTTGGTTATTCCGACCTGAAAAGGTGACATATTCCGATCTGGGGTTTTCAATCAACATTCCGATAGGGGGTGTGTGTTCATTCCGATGGTAAGTTGATCGGAATATATTCCGACGGTGGGTTATTTTCTATGTTTTGTCTTGATATTTGTCTAATTTTAATTCTCGTCACGCTTTTAGTTTAAAGTCATTTAATTAATTTACTTTAAAAAGTTTTTAATATTGCAACCTTTAATTTCAATTAGATTTAGATTAATTTTAACGCCTTTTATTGTTACGTCATTTACATTAATTGTGTTGCACTTTTTATTACTACAACGACACAACACTTTTGTTTCACCAAAGAACGACTAAGTCATACTTAAAACCATTTTTCAATTCGAAGAGATTGGTACAACGATAATTTTCTTACTAGGCAAAAACCTAGTTATTACTTATTAATAAGCTAACTGAAAAATTACACTAGCAGGGGCTAGTTTTGGGTGTTGAGCAGTGGAAACTTTTTCCACTGCTTGACTTTCTTGACTATTTGTCTTATATGACTTTGTTATGGATTCAAGTTTCACAAAGGCACCCAAATGATCAGTTAATCATAAGGAGTCAATAGCAATCACAAAAACACAATCACAATCAGCCAATTAGTACAGTTAATTCAAAATATCACCAGATCTAGCCCAAACATGAACAAATAAGCCGTTATGGTTCAATAAGCACTTATAGCACAATTCAGCCAACCGATCTTCACCAAATGCATACACAATCTATAATAAACTTAAATGAACAAGTTTAAACAGGTTTCATGCATTGATACAAGGCCTAAATCAAGATTCAAGCACAAAAAAATTACTGATGAACACTAACAAGCAGATTTTTACTTTTGTTGATATACTTGACCAACAAGCCAAATTCAAACACTCAAATCTTCAAACCAGGTTATGTTAACAATGATTTAACACCTTTTAGCCCTAAGAATGCATATACCCTAGGTATTTCCAAAATCTTAGGTCAAAATCAGTCAAAACAAGTTTGATATAGCACAATCTTTGATTCAAGGTTTTAAACCCAATAACTTGTAGGTTTTAGTTCTCAACCAAGTAGATAACAGATAACATGCATAAACAACAACTTTCAACAACACAATAGCAACCTATGATCTTAAACAGATAATCCCAAACACCCCTTAACTTTTTCAAATCAGATTTAAACAAGTATAAGTGTATTCCAAGACTACCCAAGCCTAATCAAACACATTAACAAGTATAATATGCAGATTCAAGCAAGATTAGACCAAAAATTCAGCAAGAACACAAGCAACACACAAAATCACCAAAAATCAAGATTTTAAGCAAATTTTGGGTAGAATGGTGCAAACCTCATGGATGTACATCCACACGCATGAATTTTGAGCTTATGTGCTAGCAAGAACAAGCACAAGCTTCCACACAAACTCCTTCTAAGATTCAACAAGGTTAGAAGCAAAATATCAAAATCAGAAAAATGAAAAATCCTTGATTAATGCAACCTTAGTTCCCCACACTTGATTATCCCCAAGTTATAAGCTTCACAACACCTTGATATCACAATATCAGGATGCTATGATCAGCTTTATAGCCCAAGAAATCTAAGGTTTGAACAAGACTTAGCCAAATTTCAAGATTCAAGGAAAATATGTAAACTTTTGCACACTCCTTTGAAAACAGGTTTTAAGATTGAAGATTAGTAAACAAACAAAAATAATAAGCAGATATAATGATTGGCACTTGAGTTTTCTTCACAATTTCAAACACATTTCATTAAACTGAATATATGATTTACAGAAAAGTGAACAAGGAAAATTCAAGAGCAAAGTAAAAATGACTGAGTCCTATGCCTTTTATAGGCTACAAGTGATGTCTAAGAAAGCTAAAAACATGAACCCTAATGCAGTAGAAGTCCCAAAATTCCCCTTGTCTTGTTTGAATGTTTTGAGGATCATGTGACTGAATATGGCTTGTTGCATGAGGTGGCAAGGTAGAATTGCATCCAATGGCTTATAACAAGCTTAAAATGTAAGCTGGAATGAGGATGGTTGGATGGCTGTCAAATTTTTGGCGTTTTGTTCATCCTTGGTGCAGGGGAATCTCATGTGGGGTTCCTTGTTGATGTAGCATGTGTTTTCAAGGTTGGGATGTGATTAAGGAATGCTTAATCATTAATCTGGAGGTTTATAGGGCTTAATTACAACACAATTGAGAAAACCCAATTGTGTTCTTATGGTAAATAGTGGAGGTTTTGATCCGGTTTTGGGTTTAAATAACATGTTAAGCGCCATTTTATTAAACTAATCAGGTTAGTTTAATTAGTTGTGAGTGGGATGGTGATGTGGAGGAATGGTGGAAGCTGATTGGTGGAAAAGGGTGAGTGGGACACGTGTTGGATGTGGGTTGGTCTAGGTAAGGTTGGATGTTTGATAGCTTTTACCCCTCAACTCTTTAACTCCTTTCACTTGCAAATAAATAAGCCAAATTCCGTTTTCCTTTGTAATTGAAGTTTTCTTTTTCACACTTTTGCCCCAAATACTTTTCCAAAGTATTTTCAGGGGTATTTCTTGCCATTTGTTGATTCTTGAAGGGCTGTTTTGGTATTTTCTTCAACGATAATGGTCTTGAATTGTATGGTTGACATTTTGGAGGACTGAAAACGACAAGTCTTCATTTTTGAGGGACCATTCTTGCCAAGTCTTCAAAGTTAAGGGTCCTTTTGGTAATTTGACATTTTTAAAAGGACCAAACTTGTAATTTCTTGTAACTTGAAGTCCTTCATGGTATGTAATATTCGTTTTTTAGTATAATCGTTTTTCCTCGACTCGACTCGAATATGGATTACCAATTTTATCATAAAGATTTATCGTTTTTGGTTCAAGTACAGTTTTGGTATTCTATGTCTATTTAAGCACAAAGCAAGCAAAAATGTAAAATACTATATAATATGTATACGTATTATTCTAAAACAAAGTGCAAATACCGCAATTAAATGACGAAAAGTAAAAATCACAAAGTAAAGATATAAAATGCGCAAACAAAAATGTAAACGAGAAAAATTAAGGGCTGTGTTTGAGCTTATTAGGCCACGAAATAAGCTCTAATTTGTTTCTATTTGTTCAATAAGCTGTAATATTGATCTTGGAACAAAAAAACTTTGAAAATCATTGAAAAATTATGCTAGAAAAAAGCTATCGAACAAGTGACAATTTGAAAAATATACTAAAATGCAGATTTTTAAGGCTCCTTTAACGCAATCTAGCGGCTTTTCTAATAAGCTAATCCGAAAACGTTCAACTAGACTTATGTAGGCACCACTACAAGATAGCCAAAACAACAAAATTTACGTCCTAAGATTTAAAATTGAATGAGAATCGAGCGTCCGAATGTGACTGTTTAGGCTGATTTTTGCACAGTTTGATCCTTAACAATTTTGCCTAATTATCAGTTTGACTTTTGTATAAGACTTTGTTATGGCTGATTCTAAGCTGTAATTTGCTAATAAATGAACATGTAACAATATAAATTCCACAACTACAATAACAAGGACAAAAACAACTAAAACAAACACTCCTTATAACTATATGATGAGCAATAATCAAAAGGAATGCAAGATCTAATGAAAACTGAATATGAACAGATATAGAAGCTACAAAAGTAGATCAAATGAAGACAAAATCAACCAATATTTCAGCACTTAGCATAGTAGAACGCGAATAAGCAGTTAAGACCTAAATTAGCCTAGAAAAAGTAATTGAGAGCTTATCCTGCATCCAGGCCTCCGTTGCTTGTAGACGAAAGCTCGAACACAATGAATTATGCCTACTGATCACGAATTAACAACCAAAACACCAGCTCTCACTTGAATTCAACGAATTGAATTCAAATGGCCACAATTCCCTCCAAAAACTTGATTTACACCGATTCTGAATCAAAGGTCAGCAAATCAACTCCAAGAGCTCGTATTCAAACTTATCATCAATTCACAGCAACAAATCGATCATATGAACAGCTACAGTAACAGTAATCAGAGGTAGGAGATGATGAATAGTGACAATGGTGAATTTTATTAAAACTAAAAGAGTGAAGTACAATTTATTGTGAAGGAAACAAAGCTAGCTTCTAGATTAAGCTAACTAGAAAATGAAGGAGAACATTGCTGAAATTTTAAGCTAAAATTCTACTATGTGAACTATGTGTGTGAGGTTGGTATTTATAGACCGTTGGAGGAGCGTGGGGTGTTGATTGGGGAAAGATAAAATTACAAGAATGTCAGTCACAGCAGTAAAACATCCAATAGGAAAGTGCCAGCTCAGATTTAGGGTTCTTGGTAGTTTAGTGATTTAGGCGTTTTTGTTAGAGGGCACGGCACTTCAATTGGGTGGTACCTCTAACACCCCCAAATTTACACCATTAGTCTGGTAATTGCTATTCCTGTAATGTTTCTATTTTTAATCATTTTCACATGCAACTAGTATTCATTAGTTGTAAAATAATATTTGTTAAAATTTTACGATCTCAAATGAAATCAAAACAGCTTAGAAACATTTAAAACTCATGTTCTGAATTTTCTATCAGATTTAACTTTTAAATATGAGCCGATTAATTGACCCGATAAACGACATCTCCAAGACTCGGAGTCTAAAGCATTTTGATGCAAAACGACGTTTTAGACGACTTTCTAGTTTACCCGAGACCTGAAACCTAATATAAAATGACTAAAATATCCCTGCAAGTTTTGTGCAGTTTTGACTATTTTATTTTAAAAATGCAGGTTTTACTTTTAAGTTTTGACCTGTTTATACACCCCTGCAGTTCCTCTATTAAATATATTTTTCGACATTTCCTAACGGCTCAAAATATATATATATATATACGCACACATGTCTTGTGGATTTTACAACAACGAAAAATAAATCTCATAATGAGCATCAAGTAAAAATATAGCATAATGAATGACAGGAAATGCTTCAAGGTATCCAACACGAAATATAGGAAGCAAACGGTGAATGACGTTCATAATTTAAGTTTCAAGGTGCAATGTAGGCAAATCTCCTTGGTGCCACGATTGTCAAAAGCACAAAACATAACGAGAAAAGAATGGGACATTAACGAGTTGCGTTCCGGGAGCAAGAAGGTTAATGAAAAAAAACAAATGATACAATTTTATTGAAGTAAAATCGTATCCCAATCTAGCACCATAATCTAGACGATGATTTATAAAATAACGATGACGTTACCAAGATATAAGCGAACAATACACTTCGGAGTCGATACATATAAATGTCAACGAATTAAATCTTCGCATGTCGTGTAAAACGATAATAAAAATCAACAAAATATTATGAAAAACCATGGTATTATTCAACACTATTTTAAGAAATGTTTCAAAATGTATGACTCACATGATAGCGGTTAGTCTAATCCAAGGACACATTGAGCTACACAATGGTCTGGAGATTACGTTAAAAGACGTCCAGGCACAAATAGCCGGAAGACGATTTGAATATCTATATAGATATCACAAAGGGTTAAGCAATGAAAGTAACGCGCGTAGATGAAGTTATGTAAGGTCATAATATAAAAATTTTGCAATAAAAGCAATTTAAATACTTCAAAAATAAATACAGAAAGATCTTGAAAATTCATTGTATTTATTTAAGTTAATTATTAATAAATGATAAACTTTTATCGAAAAGTTTAACGACATAAATATATATCGATAAAGGATTATAGTATTTATTTAGAAATACTTAGCAATAAGGCATACATAATAATGTATACTAAAGTTGTAATCTCAGAAGTAGCTTGAACCTGAAGTCACGCGAAATCATGTGCATCGACTCTTTGAAAAATAAAACCGACAGTTATAGTTTAGGTTTTTAGAAAAAGACCTAGTTCTCTATAACTCCTGGCTCTGGTACCAATCTTTAACACCCCCAAATTTACACGCAGCGGAATACATCTTTGGGTGCTAAACAATGATACAACATCACATAATTTATAAAGAACGACTCGAAAAGAGACGTTTTAGATTTATCGTTCCTAAAACATTTGTCAGAGAAGCGTAGTCCCAAGTAATCGTTACCAAAAGATAAGTTAAAACAACATATTAGTTTGTTTTAAAAATGGAACGATAAATAAATCAAAGAGTTTGAACAACATAGCAGTGCACAACTTCATTCCCGTGACCTCCAAGCTTCCACTTCTTGATTTCCTGAAATACATGTGAGTAAAACAATCAGCAAAAATGCCGAGTGAATCTATAGGTTTATACAATCATTTTTGAACACAAGCAAAGATTATAAGTTCGTGGCATGCTTAAAGGCAACAAGCATCAAATAATAATTCGCATCAACAATAATAATTGTATATAGCATAAATTGCAATAAGCTCATGGAACCGAGCCCTTAGTCACTCCCTTTAGAGGTCTGATGAGACAGGAGATTTATTAATTGTCGGTTACCTCCAGATTATTGGTACATTGCCGTATACCTGACTTCTCAATACAATATGCTCAAACAGTGTGGAGGTCGGGCCTAAGCTTCTATGACAAGTCCACAAAAACTGAACCGGGGTGGCTTCCCCCATAGATCTATTAATTGTACTAGCGGTTAACCCATCATAGTTTAATTAACGGTCCATAATTGAGGTTTTAACAAAGGCAATCACTTAATGCAATTTAAAGGCAACCACGGGTCCATTCATAGAGGGACAAAGCATACCATAAAAATCTTGTGTTCTAAGTTTATAAAACATGTATTCCCCCTCGCGGGTTTAAAATCATTTAATAACTAGTATAAAGCGAGGCTATAGACTCACCTTAGCCGATAGTGGTAATGAGACGATCGCCGACGATAGATGATGCCTTTCAAACACGAGAACCGCAACCTATCAAATGAGGTGCGTTCATTAATAATAGACTCGAGAAATAAACCATACATAAGAATATAAAACTCGACTCATATAATCACGACAAACTCGAGAGAAAACTATACAAGTGATACTATTACACTCTCCTATAAATTCATTTTATTATTCTATGTCTTTAATAAAAATCTGCCGGAACATACCGAATGTCCAAGCCGTTTTCCCATACTTAAATATATCAACTTTTTATGATACTACTCAGAGAACTCACTTACTATATGTAGAAAGTCCTCCCAAGAGCCCATCAAAAGATTTTACTTCTAAAGTTCCCTGCCCGACTCATCTTTGAATCACAAAATCCGGACAGTTTAGCGACCTTGACTTACAAAACCATTTTGACCATTCTAGACAACTCCATTTGTAAAACCGCCACTTGATTCTAAAAATAGACTCAAAATACTAAACTTGGAGCCTGAGAACAGCCCTTGAATCATTTTGAAACTCATTTTATAGTCCCCGAGTTTCGATCCAAATATCGACAACAATTTTCGGATTGTGTCGGCACTCGTCTCCCGGTACACGAAAATCAAACTAGTGTATCTTCCATCTCGTTTGGAGTTGGAAGGCCAACTTTATATCAAATCGAAGCTAACGAAATTCTCTACGACATAATCCCATAATAACAACCTATATTCAGACTTAAGATTTCTGAAAATGACCTCAAACCTATGCGTGTACTTGTGGAATGATTGAGGACCGAATCTCTTAATGAATGGAGTTAATAAATATGTTACAACCTCGAGGAGTATGTTGAAGCCGACACCGCAAGTGGAAAGACTCTTGTGATCAAGTGGTTATTATCAAGGGTTCGTTCAAGGTTTTCTCGATGATTAACGATGGAAATCTATACTTGATGTTATTGTTCGACCTTTTATTTTTATGTACTTATGTGGTATGTGATCTAGTCAAATGATCGTAAATTATGAGAACTTGAGACGGCATCATCCGATGACGTCCGATCATGTAGAACATATATTATGTAATATCTTTTTGACTTTCAACGACGATGTTTATTGAGACGTTAATGCGCGTTGGCGGAAAGTGAGATGGTGTCTTTGTATTATCTTTTGAGTGAGGACCCGCGTGCGAGCACCCTCCGATGACGAAAATGTTTTTCTTGTTAATTCTTTTTGATGTGTGTCCATGGCTATCCGACCAGTGGCTATCCTTTAAATTGCAACATTCTTTTTAACTGGACTTACCCGAAAATCCTGTCACCTATTCTTGTCGTCGAATGAGCGTCGTGTGATTCATAAAATTTTCATGTGTCAAACTTGACGGGTGACTGGTGGATAAGGATTTATTTATTCCTTTTTGGTGAGATACCACTTGACGACAAGTTGCGTTTTGTAAAAGAACCAGTGGAGATCGTGGATCGAGATTCACGTGGGAACGTAAGGACTTCTTATTAAGGAATGTCGTCATCCTTCCGGGTAGTGAACAACTCGTGTATGAGGCGAGTTGAGCGCCGGGACGTCGCTCCCTTAAGGTGGTGAGGATGTAAAACCCGTAAAAATAAGGTCATAATTTAATTCTATTTTCAATTATTTTGAAGTATTTTATAACGTTAAATATTATTATGTTTAACGGTTTAAGTTGAAACCGATATTAAATATTATATTTTAGTATTTTGACGAGCAACGAGGACTACTAGTGATCGCGATACCGACGGATGCCAAAAATTTTATATTTTATTATCGATAGTTTCGATATTTAATACTTTCGACGATATCGTTTTAATTACGTATCGAGTCGTTATATTATTATTTTTCGTGTGCGTTTAAACTTTTAAAAAGTATTTTTACGAAACCCGAGTCTCGTAAATATTTCAAAATTTACAATTTACATTTTCCACCCTTTTAAACTATTTTATTACATTTTAGTCCAAAACTATTCACTAATTGCAAATTATACCCTTACCCCACTAATAAATAAATCTTCCACTACTACATATAAAAATTTTTAATCAAAAAAATTCATTTCTTCTCTCCTTTGCCTGTCTTGCCATCCACCATAACCACACAATCACCAAATTCCCTAAAGATCTTATGATCTAGATATTTTGAAAGAAAACCAAGCAAAGTCCCTATCCTAAAATCATCTTGTGAGTATTTTGGTACCATTTTTATCCACATGCAACCATATAAATTTTTCAAGAAAAGTTAGTGATGTTTGATCCAAATTTATTTTATGCATGTGTTAGTAGTGATGATCAAAAGATTTTCATGCTATGTTTTGTTAAAAAGTTGATTTTTAATTTTTGGGTTTTTGATTTTGATGATGATACAAGTGTTAGAAATGGTTTATGATGATATTAGGGGCTTAGGTTGATGACAAAAGTTGTTGGAATTGATCAAAAACATGATTTTGCAAGAGAGTTTAATAGTCAATTTCGGGCAGTAGGTTTGAGGTCATTTTCGGAAATCTTAAGTCTGAATATAGGTTGTTATTGTGGGATTATGTCGTAGAGAATTTCGTTAGCTTCGATTTGATATAAAGTAGGCCTTCCAACTCCAAACGAGGTGGAAGATACACTAGTTTGATTTTCGTGTACCGGGAGACGAGTGTCGACACAATCCAAAAATTGTTGTCGATATTTGGATCGAATCTCGGGGACTATAAAATGAGTTTCAAAATGATTCAAGGGCTGTTCTCAGGCTCCAAGTTTAGTATTTTGAGTCTATTTTTAGAATCAAGTGGCGGTTTTACAAATGGAGTTGTCTAGAATGTTCAAAATGGTTTCGTAAGTCAAGGTCGCTAAACTGTCCGGATTTTGTGATTCAAAGATGATTCGGGCAGGGAACTTTAGAAGTAAAATCTTTTGATGGGCTCTTGGGAGGACTTTATACATATAGTAAGTGAGTTCTCTGAGTAGTATCATAAAAAGTTGATATATTTAAGTATGGGAAAACGGATTGGACATTCGGTATGTTCCGGCAGATTTTTATTAAAGACATAGAATAATAAAATGAATATATAGGAGAGTGTAATAGTATCACTTGTATCGTTTTCTCTCGAATTTGTCATGATTATATGAGTCGAGTTTTATATTCTTATGTATGGTTTATTTCTCGAGTCTATTATTAATGAACGCACCTCATTTGATAGGTTGCGGTTCTCGTGTTTGAAAGGCATCATCTATCATCGGCGATCGTCTCATTACCACTATCGGCTAAGGTGAGTCTATAGCCTCGCTTTATACTAGTTATTAAATGATTTTAAACCCGCGAGGGGGAATACATGTTTTATAAACTTAGAACACAAGATTTTTATGGTATGCTTTGTCCCTCTATGAATGGACCCGTGGTTGCCTTTAAATTGCATTAAGTGATTGCCTTTGTTAAAACCTCAATTATGGACCGTTAATTAACCTATGATGGGTTAACCGCTAGTACAATTAATAGATCTATGGGGGAAGCCGCCCCGGTTAAGTTTTTGTGGACTTGTCATAGAAGCTTAGGCCCGACCTCCACACTGTTTGAGCATATTGTATTGAGAAGTCAGGTATACGGCAATGTACCAATAATCTGGAGGTAACCGACAATTAATAAATCTCCTGTCTTATCAGACCTCTAAAGGGAGTGTCTAAGGGCTCGGTTCCATGAGCTTATTGCAATTTATGCTATATACAATTATTATTGTTGATGCGAATTATTATTTGATGCTTGTTGCCTTTAAGCATGCCATGAACTTATAATCTTTGCTTGTGTTCAAAAATGATTGTATAAACCTATAGATTCACTCGGCATTTTTGTTGATTGTTTTACTCACATGTATTTCAGGATATCAAGAAGTGGAAGCTTGGAGGTCACGAGAATGAAGTTGTGCACTGCTATGTTGTTCAAACTCTTTGATTTATTTATCGTTCCATTTTTAAAACAAACTAATATGTTTTTTTAACTTATCTTTTGGTAACGATTACTTGGGACTACGCTACTCTGACAAATGTTTTAGGAACGATAAATCTAAAACGTCTCTTTTCGAGTCGTTCTTTATAAATTATGTGATGTTGTATCATTGTTTAGCACCCAAAGATGTATTCCGCTGCGTGTAAATTTGGGGGTGTTAAAGTACCAACAACTTCGTCTCGTTCTTCTGATCAATTTTCATGTATAACTCGAAGCTTGAAACCCACTGTAGCGATGGCAGTTTGTTGAAGAAGAAAGAGGACACGTGTCGCATTTTTATTTGTTGAAGGGAATAAAGGAGGATTGGTGAGGTGGCCATTCAAAAGCTGCTAAAAGTGGTAGTTTATTTGGCAATCTGTGTGCACCCAATCCCTCTCTTCTCATTGGTCCAAATTTCCATCTTTATAATAACTTTGCTCCTTTGGCAGTTTTGACCCTTATTTCTTCAAACTTTGTCTTTTAGCCTAAAACTTTGTAGAATCTTCATTCCAAGCCCTCCAACTTTGATTCTTTTTGCACTTTTGATCATTTTCTTCATTCTTTGTCTTTTTCTTCGATAAACGCCCGTGAAATCCCGTGTTTTCTTCGTTTTTGTCGTTTTGTACCTATTTTCACAAATAAACAAAACCACGCGTAATTCCGACTTTTACATTAATTAATTCACGTTTTGGTTTGGTTTTTGCTTATTTTTAGTGTTAAAAGGGTAGGTGTTTTCACACTTATCAGTATGTTTGACTTTTAGGAGGGTAATTATTGACAATTTAGTTTTGTTGAGGGACTAAAATTGCCAATTCTTTAAAGTTGAGGGCCCTTTTTGCAATATTGACAAACTTTAGGGACCAATCTTGTAATTATGAAGATACAAGGGTTTAAAGTGTCAATTTTTCAATATTGGAGGACCCTTCTTGCATAATCTTCAAATCTTCAAGGGTTTTCTTTGGAAAATCTTCATTAGGGCTTGGTTCAATGTGCGGCTTCGTTTCCCGTGTTCGTTTTTGCATGATTCTTGTGATCTTTTGTCATTTTCTCAATATCCGTACCTAAAAGACACAAGAAACAAACACAAGCATATATTTGGCTATTTTCATGATATTTAATGCATTTAAAGCCCTTTTTGGACGATAAGACTATGTATAAAAGCAGTCTCATCACTCCCCCATACTAAACCATTGTCGTGCCCTCACGCAATGCTAGAATAAAGTATCGTAGCACCTCCAAAATTCATTTTTATTCACATTTATTGAATGATAAACTAGCTACACTACTACTATTTCTACTACTTGCGTTTTAGACATAATGTATGATTTTCATCGCAAAATGGGATGTTTAGGTTCATAGAATAAGAACACGTGAATGCTTCGTTAGAAATAATTTCGTCGTCCTCGATTTTCACTCCAATTCCATGCCAAGCGTGCAACGAGATCATTGTCATTATAAGTTAGTAATGCTAACACTACTCATATGCCCTAATCACGTACTTATCCTCCCATTTTCCTAAGTTGTATCTCTTATATTTTATTTTGTCTTGAATGTTTCACGAGGATACATTGTTTGACTTATGCGATGATAGATATTTAGGTCTAAGAAGAGAGTCCTAACTGTGTAACCAAGACCATCAAATTAATAACCCCTCCTAATAGACAACGATATCAAAAAATTAAGTCAACAATAAGGATCGATAAACACGGTTTTATAACGGTTTTGAACATGAGACTTATTACCAAGACTTTTATACGCCCCCTAACGGAAGGGCCTTATTATCATAGGTTTACCTCCATCTTTTATTCAACTTTGCCATGAAACTTTTATTTTGACTTCGGCCTTGCCTTGCCTTTTATTATCCACCTCATCGGTAGTTTTATTAGCCAAAGACGTATATCCTCACGCTATGGCGAATTTTGGATCTTTAAAGCTTCAAAGATTAAGGCTTGATTCACTTTCAAATTTGCATAGATTTTTCGGCCTTGTGAGCTTCAAATTGTTTGCTTGATTTAGGTGAGCACTTGAAATCTTATTATTGGGTGAAGCTTTCGATTATTTGGGTTGCCAATACTTCAAAACCGTGATGCTGGCGATACCTTAATGTCTTCCCAATTTAATTACACGGAAGCTACTAGAAAAGACTAGAAACCAACAATCAAAACTAAACCGCTAAGTCAATATTTATTAAGCAAAAAATATTTACAAGCGAAGGGAGAATAAGCAAACAACGAGAACACATGAGTTTTTGAAAGAATACGAGTACTCTACGTTTAACATAGTAACTTATAATTAACTCTATCATTTCTCATCCTCATTTAAGAGACTTAGCCTAATGTAAAGTTAAGGAATCGAAGCTAAGTGCTCAACGCGCACGGTCGAGTAAAAAATTACTCTTATTCTCGCCATCAGAAAACCTACACTCGTGTCTTCAAACACTTATAAAACATGAGAAAAATTTTAAAATTTGGCCATTTTTAGCCTTATTTTGCAACAAAAAGCTAAAAAAAAGATAAACTTTGGAAAGCGTGAAGGTTTGGCAAGGCAAGTATCTACTCACCCCCCATACTAAAGTTAAACATTGTCCCCAATGTTTCGAGTCTAGGGTGCAAACACCCCCATACTAGAGACGTAGTCGAATACCTAATCTAGCATGAAAAGGGTGTAACCGTTAAATTTAAAGCCGTTTATGAAGTGTTCTATAAACCTAAGGTTAGAACATAAAAGAATATATCATGTGGATATCGAGAAATTCTTCAAAGCAAATGATTGAGTGCTCCCATAAACGAACACGAGAGGCTCCAATCATGAAGATAGTGATCATCTAAAATCCACAATTCACAAACAACCATGGAACAAAGGTTGGAAGGGCACAAATCCCCACACGTTACTACATTAGAAAGTGATAATATGTACATAGGATAAGCATGGGACTCCCCCAAGAGGCACCTCATTTTTTATTACCGAGTCATGAGCTCGACTCGATCCCCTCAATACTAATTATCATTGGGGAAGGTGATTTGGTCGAGGTAGTTCAAGGATGGAACTTCCCCGCCAAAGTAGTGCTTCAACCTATGTCCATTCACCTTGAAATTGGGGCCATCATTTTGAGCTTGCCCGATGGTCCCATATGGAAAAACTTGAGTCACGGTGAATGGACCAGACCAACGGGATTTCAACTTACCGGAAAAGATTTTCAAGCGAGAGTTAAAAAGAAAAACTTGATCCCCAATGTTAAAAACCCGGTTTTTTAATTTTTGAATCATGCAACTTTTTAGTCTTTTCTTTATAAATCAATGTATTTTCATAAGAAATATCCCTTAATTCATCCATTTCATTTAATTGCATTTCCCGGTGTTTTCCCACGGTCACCATATCATCATTACAATGCTTTAGGGCCCAATAAGCCTTGTGTTCGAGTTCAATTGGCAAGTGACAATTCTTCCCATACACTTGCTTATAAGGAGTGCACCCGATGGGCGTCTTATGAGCGGTCCTAAAGGCCCATAAAGCATCGTCCAACTTATCCGACCAAGATTTTCGGTTTTCCCCAATGGATCTCTCTAAGATCCTCTTAAAAGCTCAGTTTGAAACCTCGACTTGCCCACTCGTTTGTAGGTGATAAGCCGTAGAAAGCCGATGTGTAACCCCATATTTCCTTAGGACCCTTTCGAATTGGTCGTTACAAAAATGGGTTCCACGATCGCTTATGATCGCACGAGGGGTTCCAAACCAAGAAAACAAGCTTTTCAAAAACTTGACTACCACACGAGCATCATTGGTGGGCAAAGCCTTAGCTTCCACCCACTTAGATAGGTAGTCAACGGCGACAAGGATGTACTTATTACCACGAGATGATGGGAACGACCCCATAAAGTCAATGCCCCAAACGTCAAAGATCTCACACACTTGGATGATATTTTGTGGCATTTCATCTTTTTTGTGAGGCTTTTCCTTGTCGTTGGCATGAGTCACATGACTTCACAAGCTCATGTGCATCTCGGTAAATAGTAGGCCAAAAGAAACCGGCATCAAAGACCTTCTTAGCCGTGAGATTAGCACCATGGTGACCACCTGTGGGTCCCTCGTAACAAGCTCTAAGGATGTTAGAAGCTTCGGTACCAAAGACACAACGTCGAATAATTTGATCCGCACAAGTCCGAAACAAGTAAGGGTCATTCCAAAAATAGAACTTGACGTCACGAAAGAATTTTCGTTTTTCTTGAGTCGTCATACCCTTGATGATGAAGTTGCCCGCATGGTAATTTGCGATGTCCGCGAAGCATGGGGTAGAAGAATCAAGCTTAGAATTCACTACACCAAGTGTTTCGAGCGGAAATGTTTCGGTGATTTCCTTGGGCTCGTAAACACTTTGGTGAGGATCTTCCAAACGAGAAAGATGATCGATCGCTAGATTCTCGGCTCCTTTTTGTCAACAATTTTGTGATCAAATTCTTGAAGGATGAGAATCCAATGAAGTAATCTTGTCTTAGCATCTTGTTTAGCCATAAGATACTTGATAGCCGAATGATCCGTATACACTATGCATTTCGTCAAGACGAGATAAGGTCAGAATTTCTCAAATGCATACACCACGGCAAGGAACTCCTTCTCCGTTGTAGTGTATTTTAGTTGAGCCTCGGTCATCGTCTTGCTAGCATAGTGAATAGGAAAGAAGTGCTTTTCATGACGTTGCCCCAATACGGCCCCAATAGCGTAGTCACTAGCATCACACATGAGCTCAAAGGGGAGGTTCCAATTGGGAGCAACAAGAATGGGAGCTTCGATAAGTTTCCTCTTAAGGATTTCAAAGGCTCGTACACAATCTTCGTCAAAGACAAAACGTGCATCTTTTCAAGGAGATGTGTAATAGGTCGAGAGATCTTTAAAAAATCCTTGATAAATTGACGATAAAAGCCCGCGTGGCCTAGGAAACTCCTAACTCCCTAAACAGTTTTGGGGTGAGGTAATTTGGCGATGACATCCACCTTAGTTGATCTACCTAAATCCCCGCTTTCGAAACCTTGTGCCCTAAGACGATTTCATTTTTAACCATAAAATGACATTTTTCCCAATTAAGCACAAGGTTGGTTTCCTCACAACGCTTCAACATTCTCTCAAGATTCGACAAACACGAAGTGAACGAACTACCAAACACGGAAAACTCATCCATGAAGACTTCCATCGTCTTCTCGATCATATCATGAAAAATAGCCATCATGCACCTTTGAAAGGTTCCCGGTGCATTCCAAAGTCCGAATGGCATTCTACGATAGGCAAACGTTCCATATGGACACGTAAACGTAGTTTTTTCTTGATTACGAGGATCGATGGGGATTTGGAAGTAACCTGAAAAACCATCTAAAAAGCAATAAAAATCGTTTCCCGCAAGACGCTCCAACATTTGGTCCATTAAGGGCAAGGGAAAATGGTCTTTTCGAGTGGCGTCATTAAACTTTCGATAGTCAATGCACACTCTCCATCCGGTCACGAGTCTAGTGGGAATTAACTCGTTGGCATCGTTTGGTACAACGGTCATTCCTCCCTTTTTAGGGACACAATGGATAGGACTCACCCTAGGGCTATCGGAAATAGGGTAAATCATTCCCGCGTCAAGGAGTTTCAGGAATTCCTTTTTTATGACGTCGTGAATTTTGGGGTTAACCCTTCTTTGACATTGGATTGCGGGCTTGTAATCCTCCTCCATTAAGATTTTGTGGGTACAAAATTTGGGATCGATCCCTTTATTGTCGGATAACTTCCACGCAATTGCCCCTTTGTGATCCTTTAGAACATCGACAAGTGCGGTTTTTTCATCATCCGAAAGTTCTTTCGCAATAATAACCGGCAACTTGTCGCCCTCCTCCAAAAATACATATTCGAGATGAGGAGGTAAATCTTTCAACTCGAGGATAAGTGGTTCCTCAATTGAATATTTGGGCTCGATACTCATAACCTCCTCGGGTGGAGGAAATGGGAAATCGTTAAGAAAACCCTTGATAATCGAGAAGTCCTCATCATTGTCGAGGTCTTCGTCACAAGTACGTGGAACATCGAATTCTTCCAACGTAAAACCACCACCTTCAAATGGAGTGAAGGCTGGTTTAGAGTTATCAAGAATTAGATCTAACATAGTGGGATAGCCACTATTTTCATCATCACCAAAACCTAGAACTTCTTGTGAAAATTCCTCGCAAACAACGTCGGTCATATCAACGAGGTTTATGGTTGCAACAGAATAAACATGAGAAGTTTGAGAATTTTGAGTTGCGTTTATAACAAGTTCCTCTTCTTTGAAACGTAAGGTGATCTTTCTAGCATGCACATCGATTAAAGCCATAGACGTATCTAAAAACGAACGACCTAAAATGAGAGGAACTTGAGGATACGTGGGAATATCGACAACAATAAAGTCTGCCGGATAATAGAACTTTCCCACATTCACAAAACGTCTTCCGCCAATCCACATGCAGGAATCGTGGAATGGTCGGCCAACTAGATAGACATTAGTGAAGGAGTAAGATTAGGAAGATTGAGCGACTTGAAGATTGCAAGTGGCATCAAGTTAATACTAGCACCAAGATCGGCCAAGGCATAGCATTCTTCCATATCATGGATTGCACAAGGAATCAAGAATTTACCAGGATCACCGACTTTTTGAGGTATGCGATTAAGATAAACCGATGAACAACTAGACAATTGTTGCAATTTCTCCTTGTTGTTCAACATACTCTTAAAGTTAGCAGCAAATCGAGGCATCATGACCAAAGCATCGGCGAAACTCACATTAAAGTGCAAATCACGAATCATTTTCATAAAAAAGCTCAAATTTATAATTATCGCGCTCTTGACGTTTCTCCTTTCTAAGTCTCGATTGATAGGGAAAAGGTGGTGTGGGTGAGGCATAGGCATAGCCTTTGGAATCTCGGGTTCCAATTGTGGTAATGGGTGAACCGTAGGTGTGGCATGAGCGGTACTTCGTGGGATATGGACATGCTCCTTTTCGACCACCACATCGGGTTCTTCCTCAATTGCATCCTCTGTAGGAGCAATTGGTTGAGGAGTCGGTTCCTTAAGTGTCTTACCACTACGTGTGGTAATCACTTTCATCTCTCCCTTAGGGTTCGATATGGTGTTGCTAGGAAGACTACTCGAAGAGGTTTTGCACATAATTGCCTCAAACATAGATGAAATTTTTTCCTCAAACATGGATTGCCTCTTCTCGTCCTTAATCATTTCTTGCTTATCATGTTGCCCTTGTTGCATTTTTTGTTGGTTTTGTTGTAACCTAGTTACATTTCCTTCCATTTTGTTTGTATGGATTTTAAGCTCATTTGCTAACTCATTTTTCAACTCCTTCTTCAAGTCGTTCTTAAACTCGGATCTTAGGCTAATGATTTCTCTTTGAATGTTGTCAAACCTAGCATCATTTCCATTAGCGTATTCAACAAATTCATTTGGAAGATCTTTCAAAGTTTGCAAACCCTTGTTGTTGTTTTGAAAATCACTTTGATTTTTGTTTGAAACTTGATTATTAGCCCCTTGATTCCCATATTTTCCTTTGTAATTGTTTTTGAAACCAACTTGATTGTTTTGATAGTTGTTGTTTGCATTTTGATTTGAAGCAAAACCCGGTGGAGTCAATTGACTAGAGCGGGTAACTTGACCGTTTTGGTTGTAAGTTCTCGTGGCCGCGTAGGCACTCGAAGTGTTACCACCGTTGGTAATGCACTCGGAGTAATCATGACCTCCACCACAATACATACATGAAGCCTCAACCGCTTTATCAAAGATTTTGTTTTCTAAGTTCGCCTCAATTTGGCAAGCATCGATGGTATTAGACAAGGAAGGTGAAGCCGAAGACGAAGCCTTACGAACACTCGACGTGCTACGAGGACTATACACCTTAGATCTATTTTCAATTATCACCAAAGCTTCCTCAACCGTTTTACACAAAAAATTACCACCCGCGGCGGCATTTAGATAATCCCTTTCATGATCATTAGGTCCATGGTAAAACATGTCAATTTGATGCAAGTCGGAAAAATCGTGATGAGGACACTCATGTAATATTTCCTTAAACCTATTCTAAGCCGTTGAAAAACTCTCATTAAATTCTTGTGAAAATTTTGAAATCTCGTTTTTCAAATGCGTAGTCTTAGAGGGCGGAAAAAATTGGTTCACAAACTTAGAAACGAGATCCTTCCACGTCAATATAGATTTGGGTGGCTCATTCTCTAACCAAATTTTAGCGGGCCCTGCTAAGGAATACGGAAAAAGCATCATCTTAATTGAGTCACTAGCAACATCCTTAAATTTGCAAGTGGAGGTAAGACGATTGAATTGGCGGATATGGTTGTGTGGGTTGTCCTTTTCATCACCTCGGAATTTGTTGTTTTGGATCATCGACAACAAACCCGTTTTCACTTAAAAATTCTCCGCAAGGATAGCGGGAATTACAATAGCCTCTCTATAACCCTCGGTGGGTGCTTGAAGTAACTCCATCATAGTTCGATTCTCCATGGTTGGTTCCTCTCTTACGATAGGTTCGTCAATAGGAGACTCCTCACTAGAAAGATTAGGAGTAGGTGTTGACTCCTTTCAGTTTCTTCGTTTACGTGCACGTCTTGCTTGGTTGCGGGTTTGGATAAACGTCACGTACAACGAGGGGATTAGCAAAGAAGATTCTTTTTGGTGTTTTGTATTTTTCTAATTTTTTGTGGTTTTTGATTGTTTTTTCTTTTTTTGGATTTTTTGTGATTGTCTTAAGTAGACCAAAATCTACAAATCTCCTCCTTAATCAAATCTCTTGATTAAAGAAGCCTCAAGGAATGAAAACGATCACGTGAAGTGAACGCCTTCGATGACTTTAGAACGTTGGTGGAACACCAAAACGTTCAAGAGGGTTTAATCAAATGAAACAAAGAAAGTATATATGATACTTAATAATACTTTGGGGGGAAAAACCCTCGGTTAGCTTTCAATCTCAATATACTCACAAGCAAGCGGGGAAACGAGGCGGCGCGAAGCACTTAAGAGCCTTTTTCCTTAGGGTATATTTTATAATACCCGCCTTATACCCACCTTATAGTTTGTATTTTTCAAAATCGAGCTTCACAAAGTATTTATCTATTTTTGCCTTTTCTTTCTTGTTTGAGATTCGAATACAATGATTGGGTAATGACCTCCCAAGTCAAGGTTGTGTTTTCACAATTTTGGAGTACTTGTGAATTTATTGTTCTATGTATACAATATATTAATAATATTCACACAAAAAACAAAAAACCGATAATACGTATTAGTAGAGTGCTACTAATACCAATACTATTATGGCTATATATAAAAACAACAATTGCCAAATCAAAACACAACACGCCTCCTCGGCAGCGGTGCCAAAATTGATGTAGTATGTGTTTTCAATGTTGGGTTGTGATTAAGGAATGCTTAATCATTAATCTGGAGGTTTATAGGGCTTAATTACAACACAATTAAGAAAACCCAATTGTGTTCTTATGGTGAATAGTGGAGGTTTTTATCCGGTTTTGGGTTTAAATAACATGTTAAGCACCATTTTATTAAACTAATCAGGTTAGTTTAATTAGTTGTGAGTGGGATGGTGATGTGGAGGAATGGTGGAAGCTGATTGGTGGAAAAGGGTGAGTGGGACACGTGTTGGATGTGGGTTGGTCTAGGTAAGGTTGGATGTTTGACAGCTTTTACCCCTCAACTCTTTAACTCCTTTCACTTGAAAATAAATAAGTCAAATTCCGTTTTCCTTTGTAATTGAAGTTTTCTTTTTCACACTTTTGCCCCAAATACTTTTCCAAAGTATTTTTAGGGGTATTTCTTGCCATTTGTTGATTCTTGAAGGGCTGTTTTGGTTCAATGATAATGGTCTTGAGTTGTATGGTTGACATTTTGGAGGACTAAAAATGACAAGTTTTCATTTTTAGGGACCATTCTTGCCAAGTCTTCAAAGTTAATGGTCCTTTTGGTAATTTGACATTTTTAAAAGGACCAAACTTGTAATTTCTTGTAACTTGAAGTTCTTCATGGTATGTTTGAATTTGAGGAGGATAATTATTGACAATTTAGTTTTGTTGAGGGACTAAAATTGCCAATTCTTCAAAGTAGAGGGCCCTTTTTTCAATATTGACAGACTTTAGGGACCAATCTTGTAATTATGAAGATACAAGGGTTTAAAGTGTCAATTCTTCAATATTGGAGGACCCTTCATGCATAATCTTCAAATCTTCAGGAGTTTTCTTTGGAAAATCTTCATTAGGGCTTGGTTCAGTGTGCGGCTTCGTTTCCCGTGTTCGTTTTTGCATGATTCTTGTGATCTTTTGTCATATTCTCAATATCCGTACCTAAAATACACAAGCAACAAACACAAGCATATATTTTATTTTCATGATATTTAATGCATTTAAAGCCCTTTTTGGACGATGAGACTATGTATAAAAGCAGTCTCATCAGAGATCATTAGCCTAAGATCCGAGTTTAAGAATGACTTCAAAAAGGAGTTGAGAACGAGTTAGCAAACGAGCTTAAGATTCATACCAACAAAATGGAGGGTAATGTAACTAGGTTACAACAAAACCAACAAAAAATGGGACAAGGGCAACATGAGATAAAACAAGAGATTCTTAAGGCCGATAAGAGGCAATCTATGTTTGAGGATAAAATTTCATCCATGTTTGAGGCTATAATGTGTAAACCGTTTTTGAGTAGTCTTCCTAGTAACACCATATTGAACCCTAAGGGAGAGATGAATGTGATTACCACATGAAGTGGTAAGACACTTAAAGAACCGACTCCTCAACCAATTACTCCAAGGGTGGAGGAAATTGAGGAAGAATCCGAGGTGGTGGTCGAAAAGGAGCATATCCCAATCCCACGAAGTACCGCTTATGCCACACCTATGGTTGACCCATTACCAAGATTGGAACCCTAGATTCCAAAGGCTATTCCTCAACCTACACCAACTTTTCCCTACCCATCGAGACTTAGAAAGGAGAAACATCAAGAGCGCGACAATTACCAATTTGAGCTTTTTATGAAGATGTTTCGTGATTTGCATTTCAATATATGTTTTGTCGACGCTTTGGTCATGATGCCTCGATTTGCCGCTAACTTTAAGAGTATGTTAAACAACATGAAGAAATTGCAACAATTGTCTAGTTGTTCATCGGTCTATCTTAACCGCATACCTCAAAAATTCGGTGATCCTGGTACATTCTTGATTCCATGTGCAATTCAAGATATGGAAGAATGCTATGCCTTGGCCGATCTTGGTGCTAGTATTAATTTGATGCCACTTGCAATCTTCAAGTCGCTCAATCTTCCTAATCTTACTCCTTCACTAATGTCTATCGAATTGGCCAATCATTCCACTATTCCCGCATATGGATTGGCCGAAGACGTTTTTGTGAAAGTGGGAAAGTTCTATTATCCAGTAGACTTTATCGTTGTCGATATTCCCACGGATCCTCAAGTTCCTCTTATTTTAGGTCATTCTTTTTTGGATACGTCGATGGCGTTGATTGATGTGCATGCTAGAAAAATCACCTTACGTTTCAACGACGAGGAACTTGTCATAAACGCAACACAAAACTCTTCAGTTTCTCATGTTTATTCCGTCGCGACCATAAACCTCGTTGATATGATCGTTGTCGTTTGTGAGGATTTTTCACAAGAAGTTTTAGGTTTTGGTAAAAATGAAAATAGTGGCAATCCCACTATGCTTGATCCCATTCTTGATAATTCGACACCATCCTGCACTCCATTTGAAGGTGGTGGTTTTACGTTGGAAGAATTTGATGTTCCTCGTACTTGTAGTGAAGACCTCGACAACGATGAGGACTTCTCGATTATCAAGGATTTTCTTAACGATTTCCCATTTCCTTCACCCGAGGAGGTTATGAGTATCGAGCCCAAATATTCAATTGAGGAACCACCAATCCTCGAGTTTAAAGATTTACCTCCTCATCTTGAGTACATATTCTTGGAAGGAGACGATAAGTTTCCGGTTATTATTGCGAAGGATCTTTTGAATGATGAAAAAACCGCACTTATAGATGTTCTAAAGGACCACAAAAGGGCAATTGCATGGAAATTATCCTACATTAAGGGGACTGATCCTAGATTTTATACCCACAAAATCTTAATGGAGGAGGACTACAAGCCCGCAATCCAATGTCAAAGGAGGGTGAATCCCAAAATTCACGACGTCATCAAAAAGGAGGTCCTTAAACTCCTTGACGCGGGAATGATTTACCCTATTTCCGATATCCCTTGGGTGAGTCCTATTCATTGTGTCCCTAAGAAGGGAGGAATGACCGTTGTGCCAAACGATGCCAACGAGTTATTTACAACTCGACTCGTGATCGGTGGGAGGGTGTGTATCGACTATCGTAAGTTGAATGACGCCACTCATAAAGACCATTTTCCCTTGCCCTTCATGGATCAAATGTTGGAGCGTCTTGCGGGAAACAATTTCTATTGCTTTTTAGATGGATTTTCCGGTTACTTCCAAATCCCCATCGATCCTCGTGATCAAGAAAAAACTACGTTTACGTGTCTATATGGAAAGTTTGCCTATCGTAGAATGCCACTCGGACTTTGCAATGCACCGGGAACCTTTCAAAGGTGCATGATGGCTATTTTTCATGACATGATTGAGAAGACGATGGAAGTATTTATGGATGATTTTTCCGTGTTTGGTTGTTCGTTCACTTCGTGTTTGTAGACTCTTGAGAGAACGTTAAAATGTTGTGAGGAAACCAACCTTGTGCTCAATTGGGAAAAATGTCATTTTATGGTTAAGAAGGAATCGTCTTAGGGCACAAGGTCTTGAAAGCGGGGATTAAGGTAGATAAAGATAAGGTAGACGTCATCGCCAAATTACCTTATCCCAAAACCGTTAAGGGAGTTAGGAGTTTCCTAGGCCAAGCGGGCTTTTATCGTCGATTCATCAATGATTTTTCAAATATTTCTCGACCTATTACACATCTCCTCGAAAAAGATGCTCCTTTTTTCTTTAATGAAGAGTGTATACGAGCCTTTGAAATCCTTAAGAGGAAACTTACCGAAGCTCCCATTCTTGTTGCTCCCAATTGGAACCTTCCCTTTGAGCTCATGTGTGACGCAAATGATTACGCTATTGGGGGCGTTTTTGGGCAATGTCATGATAAGCATTTCTTGCCTATTCACTATGCTAGCAAGACGATGACCGAGGCTCAACTTAAGTATACCACAACGGAAATGGAATTCCTTGCCGTGGTGTATGCATTTAAGAAATTCCGACCTTACCTCGTCTTGACCCAATGCATAGTGTATACGGATCACTCGACAATCAAGTATCTCATGGCTAAGCAAGATGCAAAGCCAAGATTGGTTTGTTGGATTCTCCTCCTACAAGAATTTGATGTCGAAATCCTTGACAAAAAAGGAGCCGAGAATCTAGCGTCCGATCATCTTTCTCGTTTGGAAGATCCATACCAAAGTGTTTACGAGCCAAAGGAAATTACCGAAACATTTTCTCTCGAGACACTTGGTGTAGTGAAATCTAAGCTTGACTCATCCACCCCATGGTTTGCGGACATCGCAAATTACCGTGCGGACAACTTCATCATTAAGGGTATGACGACTCAACAAAAACGAAAATTCTTTCGTGACGTCAAGTTCTACTTTTGGAACGACCCTTAGCTATTTCGGACTTGTGCGGGTCAAATTATTCGACGTTGTGTATTTGGCACCGAAGCTTCTTATATCCTTAGAGCTCGCCACGAGGGTCCCATGGGTGTTCACCATGGCGCTAATCTCACGGAGAATAAGGTCTTTGATGTCGGTTTCTTTTGGCCTACTATTTACCGAGATGCACATGCACTTGTGAAGTCATGTGACTCATTCCAACGACAAGGACAAGCCTTACAAAACGATGAAATGCCAAAAAACATCATCCAAGTGTGTGAGATCTTTGACGTTTGGGGAATTGACTTTATGGGGCCGTTCCCATCATCTCGTGGTAATAAGTACATCCTTGTCGTCGTTGACTACCTATCCAAGTGGGTGGAAGCTAAGGCTTTGCCCACGAATGATGCTCGTGTGGTAGTCAATTTTTTTAAGAGTTTGTTTTCTCGGTTTGGAACCCCTCGTGCGATCATAAGCGATCGTGGAACCCATTTTTGTAATGACCAATTCGAAAGGGTCTTAAGGAAATATGGGGTTACACATCGGATTTCTATGGCTTATCTGTGACAATCTGTCAATTTATGGTTGATATTTTATTCTCAAGTATTATTTAAAAACATTATTTTAATGTTATATTATGAACTCGCTTATTTTTGGGAAGAAATTTGGATTCACGTCTTGAAGTAGTATCGACTACGTCTAAACCGGAGGATTATACGTTACGTGCTTACGTTTACATACACCGTTTTGGTGACAAGCCCGACACGTCAGGAAATAAATCTATCCGTGATATATTATTTTGAGATTTTAAATTTGTGTTGGTTCATAAACTCACAAATTTACGAGAAGAGATTAGGACTTACGATTATAATTTAACGTCCTTTACGACTAAACCAGAAACCTTAGGATTACGTATTTACGTTTTTGAACTCCGTTTTTGATGAGACAATTTTTATTAGATCCGTTATGTGCCGTTGATTCATAATTTATAAAAAGGTTTTTCGTAAAACGACCCGAGGGCACGTAAATCAAGGAAAACTAGAATCGAGGAATACCCGTAAATTAGTGGGATGGGACAAGTTTTACACTTGCCCACCCCACTATATGGATGGCTAAATAAGCTCTAACACACTCCATGATGTGTCAAAATTTCAACTAACAAGTTAGCACTTGTTAACTTGAAGCTTACAAAGTAAGCTACCAACATCAAAACCATTTCTTCCAAACCATTCACTCATTCCATCCCATGCAAACAACTCATACTCTCCTCCCTCTCTCTCAATATTTCGTCCACTCTTCACCCAAAACAACCCTCATTTGATCTTGATTCAATCATAAATCATATGTATAATTTACATATGATGAAAACCCATTGAAGTTATGAAGATTGAAGGTGATCTTAACATGTAAAAAGGAGTTTTCAAGGGAGTTTGGGGCTGATTTTTCAAGGAGTTTTCATGAAGAACAAGGGCTGATTTTTGGAGGAATCTACAAATACTTGGTGATCCTAGAAGTGATGTTGATATCTCATAAGATTGGTTACCCAAAACTAAGTCTTGTTCATCATCAACCCCATCTTTTCATCACTTTGGTGGTATAGAGATTGTTCTTCCCATCCTCTTGTTATTTTGATTATGTAATCTTATATTTTCTTTATTTATGTATATGTATATGATGATGAATGATGATAAAAATATTATGTGGGGATTTGGTGTTGATAAACATGGGTAAAAAGATGGAAAACTACATGTAAAATGGTTAAAATCTTGCTTAATGTGATGGTTGTATAAAAACAGTAAGTAACCAAATGTTAAACTGATAAAATGGTAAAGTGGAATCAATATACAGTAAGTATTAGGTCTTATACAAATATGAGAGTTGTCCATGCAATGGAATCAAAAAAATGAGTGAGATATGATCAAAACAAGTTTAGAGTGCAAATCTGCCTACACTGTTTTGGACGAATTTATTAAAATATTTAAATGTTGAGTCATCAGTAGCTATACAGTAATAAAATGAAGCACATATCATGTAGTTTCTGTGATAAAAATTTGAGGTCCTATCTCATTATAGAACTCTAGATATGGACATTTTAGTGAACTTAAAATTTAGGACTGATTTTGTGAAATTAAAGTTTAATATTATTATATAAGTACTCAAATAAATATAGTATAAAATGTGAATTAAAACTCACTAACTTATATATTTCATTTATATAAATATGCATAAGGATAAATAAATTGACATTATATAAAAATGGTAGTTTGGTAAGTTTTATAAGTTATAAAAACTATATACTAAGTTTTACGTCTTTTCGGCTAAAATCGAAAGATTAACGTTTTTGTCAAATAAAACTTAGACGGTCGGACCCGTCTAATATAAACTTTTATAAACTCACATACTGATATATGAACTTATATAACAAGTAAAAACCGATAAAACCCGAACTTTACAACATATAGACATTAACGGGCCAAAGTAGCCTTATTGGACTATAAACCCGACTAGTTAGTAAAACACTTATAAATTTACTTATTGGGCTTAACCCACTTGGGCCCAACATGTAAAGTATAATACTGATAACAAAAGTATAAAATGGATTAATTCAAGTTAATGGACTTATAAAAGGCTTATTGGACCTAAAACATGTAAATAAGTAAAACTAGTAAAACTAGTATAAAAATGTTACCAGCACATAAACACTATAATGAATGAGTAAAAATGTACAATCCCACTTGATCATCATCATATGTATACATAATTGTTATTTTTATAAAGTCATTGGACAAGAGTCTAAGACGAGTATTATTTGTCTATTTTTTACGTGATTGAAGCACGTACCGTACATCCAAATCGCCGATAACCACCTTCCCACATCAACGTAAGTTCATAGCCTCACACTCTTTTAAATGTTTTTATAAAATGTTTTATAAACCCGCGAGGGAGATAACATGTTAGTTTTTATGAAATAGGACACTAGTTGTCCCAATTGTTTGTTTATTGATTTGGACCCGAATGATTGTATGACCCGATGAATGATTATATGACCCGATGTATGAAATAAAATGGATTATTAAAGTTAGGTTATGTCATTAAAAGTCCCATTAGCATGAATTGTGAACTACCGGGATTTGGTAGACGCTTATGCATATAATAGTACTATTTGGGGACGATCACCCCAGTTCGCGCCTTGACGGTTGATCCCCGTCGTGCCACATTGATTGGTAAGCGAATTTATGTATGAGAAGATTTCCATAGCGTGATCTTTGTGACGACTCTCTAATTTAGATGGGCAAATTGAGTTTCGGGCTAGCTACCCGTTGTTTGTTGAAGTAAGGTAACAATGTCATGCGGCTTATAAAAATACAAATAACGAAATACTGCTATACGCACTAAATTACGATATATTGCCTGACTAGCAATACAGGGTCTTACTATTGATATTATGTTCGTGTTTTGGTTTTTCATAACCATATTCATATAACGGTTTTTATTTAACTCTATACAACGTTATAAAACGTATTGTATGATGTTTTTATGACAATGGCTCGTATAATGGTTTTGAAGGCAAAAGCCTATATTATGATTTTTGATAAGGATTTGTATAAAATAACCTTGGCTATTTTATGACCTATTACAAAGATTTGTACAAAATGATATTCGGTAATAATTTTATACCGATGTTATATTGATGGATTTCATTAAACTCTATGAATTCACTCGGCGTTTTCGCTGACCTTTTCTTTTAACATGTTTTATCTCAGGTACTTGAAGGTAATTCTCGGGAAGACAACAAGAATTCATCGCCCGCACTTAAATAAAATTTTTCCATTCAAATGCTTTGTAAAACCTGTATGAAATACAATGACTTGGGACCTATGTAAATTTGATATTTATGAATGGAAATGCTTTATTATTAAACGACGCGATTTTTAAGCGTTGTCTATGATGTGAGTAATGTGCTATCCCGTAACACCAACGAGTCTTCCGCTGTGTTGAATTGTATAAATTTTGGGGTGTTACATTATCAATTACAAACAAGCGGGCAAGTCGAGGTTTCAAATCGAGCGTTGAAGAGGATCTTGGAGAGAACCAATAATCGTGGTCGGATAAGTTAGACGATGTTTTATGGGCCTTTCGTACCACTCATAAGACGCCCATCAGGTGCACTCCTTATAAGCTTATGTATGGGAAGAATTGCCACTTACCAATTGAACTCGAACACAAAGCTTATTGGGCCTTTAAGCATTGTGATGATGACATTGAGACCGCGAGAAAACACCGGAAAATGCAATTAAATGAATTGGATGAATTGAGGGATATTGCTTATGAAAATTTGTAACACCCCCAAATTTATACAATTCAATACAGCGGAAGACTCGTTGGTGTTACGGGATAGCACATTACTCACATCATAGACAACGCTTAAAAATCGCGTCGTTTAATAATAAAGCATTTCCATTCATAAATATCAAATTTACATAGGTCCCAAGTCAATGTATTTCATACAGGTTTTACAAAATATTTGAATGGAAATTGTTGTTTAAGTGCGGGCCATGAATTCCTTTTGTCTTCCCAAGAATTTCCTTCAAATACCTGAGATAAAACATGTTAAAAGAAAAGGTCAGCGATAACGCCGAGTGAATTCATAGAGTTTAATAAAACCATTAATATATCATCGGTACATAATTATTACCAAAAATCATTTTATACAAATCTTTATAATAGGCCATAAAATAGCCAAAGTCATTTTATACAAATCCTTATCAAAAATCATAATATAGGCATTTGCCTTCAAAATCATTATACGAGCCAATGTCGTAAAAACATCATACAATACGTTTTAAAACATTGTATAGATTAAATAAAAACCGTTATATGAATATGGTTATATAAAACCAAAACACGAACATAATATCAATGATAAGACCCTATATTGCTAGTCAGGCAATATATCGTAATTCAATGCATAAAGCAATATTTCGTTAATTGGATTATTATAAGCCGCATGACATTGTTACCTTACTACAACAAACAACGGGTAGCTAGCCCGAAACTCAATTTGCCCATCTAAATTAGCGTGTCGTCACAATAATCACGCTTGTGTAAATCTTCTCATACATAAATTTGCTTACCAATCAATGTGGCACGACGGGGATCAACCGTCAAGGCGCGAACTAGGGTGATCGTCCCCAAATAGTACTATTATATGCATAAGCGTCTACCCGGTAGTTCACAATTCATGCTAATGGGACTTTTAGTGACATAACCTAACTTTAATAATCCATTTCATTTCATCTATCGGGTCATTTAATCATTCATCGGGTCATACAATCATTCGGGTCCAAATCAATAAACAAACAATCGGGACAACTAGTGTCCTATTTCATAAAAACTAACATGTTATATCCCTCGCGGGTTTATAAAATATTTTATAAAAACATTTAAAAGAGTGCGAGGCTATGAACTCACGTTGATGTGGGAAAGCGGGTTATCGGCAATTCGGATGTACGGTACGTGCTTTAATCACGGAAACCTAGACAAATAATACTCGTCTTAGGCTTTTGTCCAATGACATTATCAAAATAACAATTATGTATACATATTATGATTATATATATGATGATGATCAAGTGGGATTGCACATCTTTATTCAACATTATAATGTTAGGTGTTGGTAATTTTCAAGACTAGTTACACTAGTTCAACTTGTTTACATTTTGAGGGCCAATGGGCCCATTACAAGCCCTATACATTTCATTAGCCCAATTATAATTTTATTATCAGTATTATACTTTACATGTTGGGCCCAAGTGGGTTAAGCCCAATAAGTAAATTTATAAGTGTTTTACTAACTAGTCGGGTTTATAGTCCAATAAGGCTACTTTGGCCCGTTAATGTCTATATGTTGTAAAGCTCGGGTTTTATTGGTTTTTACTTGTTATGTAAGTTCATATATCAGTATGTGAGTTTCTAAAAGTTTATATTAGACTGGTCCGACCGTCTAAGTTTCATTTTACAAAAACGTTAATCTTTCGGTTTTAGCCGAAAAGACGTAAAACTTAGGATATAGTTTTATAACATGGAAAAACATTTATACTTGTAATTTATTAACATGTCCCATTTTAATATCAATATTTATATAACTATTTTATTATACTTATTATCCACTAGTGGATTTTATATATTTATATATTTTATATAAATTTTGAGTGCTTATATTATATATTATTTATACAAAATCAGTCCTAAAAATCTAGTTTACTAAAATCGTCATATCTAGAGTTCTACATGGAGATAAAACCCCAAATTTTTATCACAGAAACTACATGATATGTGCTTCATTTTATTCCCTTATAGCTACTGATGAATCAACCTCTAAGTATTTTATAAAATTCGTCCAAAACAGTGTACTCAGATTTGCACTCTAAACTTGTTTTGATCATATCTCACTCATTTTTATGATTCCATTGCATGTCCAACTCTCACATGTGTATAACACCTAATAATTACTGTATATTGATTCCACTTTACCATTTTATCAGTTTAACATTTGGTTACTTACTGTTTTCATACAGCCAACAATTTAAGCAAGATTTTAGCCTTGTTTCTTATGGTTTTTCATCTCTTTAATCATATTTATCAACACTTGATCCCCACAGAACATTTTTATCATCACATATTCATCATATACATATACAATAAGAAAGAAAATACATGATTACATAATCAAAATAACAAGAGGATAGGAAGAACAATCTTTATACCACCAAGATTAAGTAGTTTGAAGGATCAAGACTTGGTTTTGGGTCACCAAATCTTATGAACTCTTGTATGATATCTTCAAGATCACCAAGGGAGATGTTGGTCTTTGAAAATCAGCCCTACTTCATCTTGCAAACTTCTCTTTGGATGTTAAAATTAACATCAATCTTCATATCTTTTGAAGGAGAGTAACATATGTGAGTTATATCACATTTGTGTGGTTAATTTTTAATCAATGGTGGTGGTGATGGTGCATATAGGACGAATTTTTAGAGAGATGAAGGAGAGAATGAGTGGTATTGCATGTAAGAGTGTTGTGAGAAATAGTTTTGTTGTTGTATGGTTTTAGGAGTATATACAAGTGTTAAGGCATGTTGGTTAAGCTTGACACCTCATGGGATGAGGTGTTGCATCCTTGGCCGTCCCATTTAGTTAGTGGGGTGGGATAAACTTGTTTTGTCCCATCCCGCTAATTTACGGGTATTCCTCGATTCTAGTTTCCTCGATTTGCGTGCCCTCGGGTCGTTTTACGAAAGACGTTTTTATAAATTATGAATCAACGGCACAAAACGAATCTAATAAAAATTTTCTCATCAAAAACGGAGTTCAAAAACGTAAATACGATCCTAAGGTTTCCGGTTTAGTCGTAAAGGATGTTAAATTATAATCGTAAGTCCTAATCTCTTCTCGTAAATTTGTGAGTTTATGAACCAACACAAATTTAAAATCTCAAAATAATATTCACGGATAAATTTATTTTCTGAAATGTCGGACTGTCACCAAAACGGTGTATGTAAACGTAAGCACGTAACGTTGAATCCTCCGGTTTAGATGTAGTCGATGCTACTTCAAGACGTAAATCCAAATTTCTTCCCAAAATAAGTGAGTTCTTAATATAACATTAAAATAATGTTTTTAAATAATATTTGAGAATAAAATATAAACCATAAATTGTCGGATTGTCAAAGCATTTACCCCTAAACAGGATCTTTGTCCTCAAAGATCATCTTACTACTCGCTTATTACAGAGTTAAAGCCATGTGGGTATTTCCTCCACATTCGGTCTTTTCTCACAAGTGTAATTCATTACAATACGCGAGTTTCATCAAACATAACTACGGGAATAAGATCAGGCTTAATGTTGACTTACTTTCTCTATCCATGATGTTCACGGGTTTTTGATGAATGCAACTTTTCGCCGATCTAAACTTCATCAAGAAGTAATCAGATTTTCACTTGATAGACATTTCATCAAGTTAGATATACGAATCATAATTTACGCAGCTCTTGAAGTCCTAGGATAGATCCAGCTTATATGCCTTTCAAACCAATCTTTTACATCATCTCAATGGTCCCATATAACTGGGATTTACTTCCCATGATCTTTCATATCATTAATTCATTTTTCCATGGTTAAAATTATTGGCATAACCTCGCTACCCATCTGGTACTTCAAGATCTACATTTCATATTCACATAACATCCTGCCCACTACCGGCAGTCAATAATCAGATCCAAATTTCAACAATCATTTCAGGTCTCGCGGGTCGAGTATTTTGTAAGGTTAGGTTCGCCAACATAGGAAACCTTAAACCTAAAAGACATGTCCAACTCACAATGGGTGTATGTCGGGTGTCTTCATCCCAACTCCTGCTTACAGATGCTCTAATATATATCCTCACAAGATTCAATCTCGATCCTAATATGATAGTTTTTAATGATAATCTCTCCAAATGAAAACGATTATACGGTTTATTACCAAAGGTCAATTATTCAAGCATAACACAAGACTGCTAGTGTTTATTATCGTTACTTTGCCTTATCCCTTCGATTGGGGTGGTAAATAGTACTCTTTTCAAGGTTCGTTCCCAATGATTTCTGAGCAAATCTCCAGAAATTTGATGCGAAGCGAGGATCTTGATATAGATGATTGATACGGCACACTATGTTTACACAACTCTTTTAAACACAAATAGTCAATTTCTTCATTGAGAATCTATCATTAACAGGAATGATATTAGCAGATTTGGTCAGTCTGTCGACGATTACCCAAATCGAATCAAATTCAGATGATGATCTTTGCAATAGTTAGACGTTTACTAATGTATGAGGCGATGTTTGCCTTCATAATTTGCCATTAGTACAACTTCTTTAGATAAAAAAAATACATTAAATCATAAATGTCATGAATAAAATACTTATACTTACAAGATTCCAACATAACTATATCTCACAATCCTCCATATTTAGACAACCACAAGTGGCCTTTTTAAAACATTACCGTCATAGGCTTCTCAAATCTATTGGTTCACATTAGCCGCAAACCCCTTTTATTATCTATATTATCCTTCTTACAAACATTAGTTATTTTTAAATTGTTCGGCAATTTATTTTGCACCGTCATTACTGAGGAACACGTCCTAATTGGTTCTTTATATTTTCTACATAATATGTCAGTAATTACGTTCACCTTTCTTCATATTTTCTAAGTTTCAGTTTCATTTCAGCTGTCATTTTTATCAGTTTTGCTTAATCCGACGTTTAAAGCGTCGATAATTATTACAACTAATTAATAATAAATATTTAATTTTATGAAACGTGATGTAAAAATTATAATTTTCTTAGTTCGACCAATTATAAAAATTTTCAAAATAAACTTGAATTTAATTAACACAATTTTTGTTGATTTATCGGAAATAATTAGTAAGATCCGTAAATGTTC
Source organism: Glebionis coronaria (assembly GCA_025667525.1). Classification (NCBI taxonomy): domain Eukaryota; kingdom Viridiplantae; phylum Streptophyta; class Magnoliopsida; order Asterales; family Asteraceae; genus Glebionis; species Glebionis coronaria. The sequence continues at coordinate 94,274,084 of CM046876.1, read as the reverse complement.
GAAAAACCTTCGTTTATTCTTTGGTAAAAATTTTCTTAGTTGAAAAGCAAAATTGTCGTTTCAAATCTCAAGTCTTGGTTTAAATGGTTTCCTCAATCCCTCTTAGGTTGTCTTAAGGTATGCACAAACATTTACCCCTAAACAGGAGTTTAGTTAAATGATTTGTGTATAAGGGAATAATATCTTAAAAATCCTCTGATAAATTATTTGTCAAAACATATTTCCACTTTCTTTTTGGTAAAACCCATAGTCTTAAATGACTTCTAATTTTTGAAGAGTCAATTTATATTCCATTATCTATTAACCGTACAGTCAAATAATGTAAAGGATTTAGTCTTTAATCACATGTTAAATACTCAAGGTACAGGTTTTCATTGCTCGGCCGATTCAAGGCAGTCTATAACTAAGTATTAACTCCTTCCTATTCTTATAAACAAACAGATGGTCCTTAATGATCACAAGCATGAATTTATCAAATCACAGCCTACACACGTGATTCACCAAATTTGTGGATGCTACATGTGTATTGGTCAATCCAAAAGACACAACATGAAACTCATAATGTTCACTACAAGTTCTGGATGTAGTGATCGGAATAGATAATCTTTTTCGCGGACACGAATTTGATGATAACCATGTCGTGGATCAAATTCCTGAATATACGCTAGAACCTTGTAAATGATCGAACAAATCTATCATCTTGGGTAGTGGATATAGATTCTTAATCTTCAATTTACCTAATTCACGGTAATTCAACAAATATAAGGAATGAGAACACCATAGCTCTTCATGATGACGAGCTTGGTAGAATAAAAGCTTACTCCGACAACTCTCTCAGTTGTACGGTAATTCTTTTAATTCAGATGATGCTGACGTACATTGCACAAGCCACAGGTGCAACACCGAAAATATAATCAATACCAATTTCAACTTGCCTTAATGGTGAAAGTGTAGGTATGTCACCAGCAAATACCTCCTAGAGTTTCAGATAACGGAAACATCTTTTTAATAAATTCATATTAGGTTCTTTCTAGATTATAATATCTATGACTAGTTCATAACCATTCACAGTATAATTTCAAGTCTAAATGCACGATATGGTCATCCATCAAGAATTATTTAGATCACTTTTGATAATCAACATCTTATCTTTTAGGGGAATTCGACTTGAGTTCCCATCAATTAAGACAATGTCGTCATGTCATAATCAATCAACCCATTCTATTGGCACTATCAACTTTCCAGTTTTATTGCCGTTGATAAGATGTGAACTTCTCAAAAGACTAATAATAATTCATAATCCTTCACAAATTCCAGGATATCTGGAGACATAACGAACCTTAAAAGATTAAGGTCGACGCATAATCTACGCGAGATAATTTCAAATCAGATACAGAGGAAAATATTTAATGAATATGAATATATCCCATGTTTTCATAATTTGAGTCCGCATTCGAAAGCTCCTCGGATCGTTACCCATGTCATTCAAATGAAATCTAATCAAAAGAAATGATAGGAACGTCGATACATCCAGTCGGGTATCAACACTCGGTAATCAGATACTTTTCCTAAGAATCTCACCACGGGAGAATTGGACAAGAAGGGAATATCAATTGTCAATTAAGACAATATCTATAGGTGAGTAAATTTGACTCAGAAGAATAAATAGTACGGGCACATATGTAGGTGTCCCTAACAATATGTCCCTATTTTGCACTTTTTGTAGATCTCATAAATTTTTAATCTTTTCACAATATTCAAAGAAAATTTAGTGTTTATTAATAAATTCATGGTGACTACTAATCAGCCTTGCATGGTCCCTTCCAAATTGTATGTAGGCGCGCAACTATATACAATTTCAAGATTAACGATGCAATACTCGGTTCGTCAAAATTTTATCATCATGTTTATAATAAAAACATTTTCATGCTTAATTCTTAAATAAGAATCAATAACAAATTTACAAAGATTTTCATTGTTATGAAAACAATTAAGTTTCCAAAGCGTTTCATAAACAACTTTACTTCCATAATGATTATTTATAAATCTCACTTTAAATAATCCGTATAGTGATGAAAATCCAGTTATTCTCAAGGGATATTGTTTTAACTTATAAAAACAATTAGTGATCTGCAAAGGAGTGATGAAAAGTTCTTCACCAAGAACTAACTACAATATGCTAGGAAATGAGCTTTAGCCAAATAATCATGAGGTTCATGACCTCGATGGCACTCAGGAATACAAAGAGAATAATCCACAACGTAACTCAATTCGAGATGAGTACTTGTTCAATGGTTGCATCACTAATGCGAACATTAGGAAGAAGCAAGAAAAGATAGATAGTATCGATACATGTAGAATTTAGCAATCAAAGGTAGTCTTTTCGTTAATCACAAACAAGTCAAAATTGTACCGTAACACATTACGTGTCACTATGTCATACAATTCCAAGAACTCATCCTACCAACTGATGTCTCAGTTAAGTTAGGGATTTTTAAAAGATACCATAATGAATACTAATCTACAAGAGTCATTAGGTGTCCCACCTGTCCCGGAAGATCCATCGGTCCCAATTAAGAAGAAGATTTCTTCAATTTATTTATTGGACACTGGGCATCCTTGTTAGTGGACAATGGCTTAGGAACAACCCTTAACACATACAAACAATCATTTAAAACCTTATAATTCAATCACAGAACTTAACGACTTCCTCTTAACAACCTCATATTCCATACGAGTTAAGTTTAACTTTATTCATGTTTCAACCAACTTATACTCAATGCAACATCCTACCTCATTTTCCAATACTTTCAACCTTATTCATAAACCTTAAAAGGGCAATAAAAGCTCGATATAAACAATACTTAATTTTCAATCCTATAGCTCTTTCAACAATGGTTATCAAATGAGTCACTAGTATGAAATGACTCGATCATTCAATTAGACTTCTCTGAAAGGTACTAGTGGCATGAGGCTTTTGGGTAATGGTTCCATTGACAGCTTCAAGTGCAACATTCACCCTTTCGATTCTCAAATTTAAGAATTGGATGACAACAAATCAGATGACATCTTTCTAGGTAGTAACGTTTTGTCAAACTCCACTCTATGAGGAAAGATCGTCATGTCATCGATATCAGTTTTAATCTCGCCAATTATTCTTCAATATCACAATCAACTAATATCTACATTTCTAGGAACATCAACCATTTGTTGGGATCATAAATATCCACAACTTAGTTTAGATCTAGGATAGCTAGAATTCCTACGAGAATAGCTTCGATTAATTTACTAGGGGATTTAGGGTTCCTTGTGACAATCTACGTCGTATAAATACCTCGTATAAATATCAAAATAATCATCAAACAATCATGTAATAAAATTACATCATATATATATATATATATATATATATATATATATATATATATATATATATATATATATATATATATATATATATATATATATATATATATATATATATATATATATATATATATATATATATATATATATATATGTATATATATATATATATGTATATATATATATATATATATATATATACATATATATATATATATACATATATATATATATATATATATATATATATATATATATATATATATATATATATATATATATATATATATATATATATATATATATATATATATATATATATATATATATATATATATATATATATATATATATATATATATATATATATATATATATATATATATATATATATATATATATATATATATATATATATATATATATATATATAATCCAAGTTATATATATACTAAAATAACACTTCTCAGTCTGGCCGTGTCGGTAACTCGGGAATTCTTCGGCACCGTTATAGTCAAAAGATTTTTAGACATTTTGTGAAAAATGTTTATAGTTAAAAGATTTTGAAATGTTTTATTCAAAACTTTGGTTTTAAAAATCTTTCGTTCTCTATAACGAGAGCTCTGGTACCAAACTGTAACACCCCCATATTTATACAATTCAATACAGCGGAAGACTCGTTGGTGTTACAGAATAGCACATTACTCACATCATAGACAACGCTTAAAAATCACGTCGTTTAATAATAAAGCATTTTCATTCATAAATATCAAATTTACATAGGTCCCTAGTCAATGTATTTCATACAGGTTTTACAAAATATTTGAATGGAAATTGTTGTTTAAGTGCGGGCCATGAATTCTTGTTGTCTTCCCGAGAATTACCTTCAAATACCTGAGATAAAACATGTTAAAAGAAAAGGTCAGCGATAACGCCGAGTGAATTCATAGAGTTTAATAAAACCATTAATATATCATCGGTACATAATTATTACCGAAAATCATTTTATACAAATCTTTATAATAGGCCATAAAATAGCCAAAGTCATTTTATACAAATCCTTATCAAAAATCATAATATAGGCATTTGCCTTCAAAATCATTATACGAGCCAATGTCGTAAAAACATCATACAATACGTTTTATAACGTTGTATAAATTAAATAAAAACCGCTATATGAATATGGTTATATAAAACCAAAACACGAACATAATATCAATGATAAGACCCTATATTGCTAGTCAGGCAATATATCGTAATTCAATGCATAAAGCAATATTTCGTTAATTGGATTATTATAAGCCGCATGACATTGTTACCTTACTACAACAAACAACGGGTAGCTAGCCCGAAACTCAATTTGCCCATCTAAATTAGCGTGTCGTCACAATAATCACGCTTGTGTAAATCTTCTCATACATAAATTCGCTTACCAATCAATGTGGCATGACGGGGATCAACCCTCAAGGCGCGAACAGGGGTGATCATCCCCAAATAGTACTATTATATGCATAAGCGTCTACCAAATCCCGGTAGTTCACAATTCATGCTAATGGGACTTTTATTGACATAACCTAACTTTAATAATCCATTTCATTTCATCTATCGGGTCATTTAATCATTCATCAGGTCATACAATCATTCGGGTCCAAATCAATAAACAAACAATCGGGACAACTAGTGTCCTATTTCATAAAAACTAACATGTTATCTCCCTCGCGGGTTTATAAAATATTTTATAAAAACATTTAAAAGAGTGCGAGGCTATGAACTCACGTTGATGTGGGAAAGCGGGTTATCCGCAATTCGGATGTACGGTACGTGCTTTAATCACGGAAACCTAGACAAATAATACTCGTCTTAGACTTTTGTCCAATTACTTTATCAAAATAACAATTATGTATACATATGATGATTTTATATATATATGAGGATGATCAAGTGGGATTGCACATCTTTATTCAACATTATAATGTTAGGTGTTGGTAATTTTCAAGACTAGTTACACTAGTTCAACTTGTTTACATTTTGAGGGCCAATGGGCCCATTACAAGCCCAATACATTTCATTAGCCTAATTATACTTTTATTATCAGTATTATACTTTACATGTTGGTCCCAAGTGGGTTAAGCCCAATAAGTAAATTTATAAGTGTTTTACTAACTAGTCGGGTTTATAGTCCAATAAGGCTACTTTGGCCCGTTAATGTCTATATGTTGTAAAGCTCGAGTTTTATTGGTTTTTACTTGTTATATAAGTTCATATATCAGTATGTGAGTTTATAAAAGTTTATATTAGACGGGTCCGACCGTCTAAGTTTTATTTGACAAAAATTTTAATCTTTCGGTTTTAGCCGAAAAGACGTAAAACTTTGGATATAGTTTTATAACTTGGAAACACATTTATACTTGTAATTTATATAACATGTCCCATTATAATATCAATATTTATATAACTCTTTTATTATAGTTATTATCCACTAGTGGGTTTTATATATTTATATATTTTATATAAATTTTGAGTGCTTATATTATATATTATTTATACAAAATCAGTCCTAAAAATCTGGTTTACTAAAATGGTCATATCTAGAGTTCTACATGGAGATAGAACCCCAAATTTTTATCACAGAAACTACATGATATGTGCTTCATTTTATTCCTATATCTACTGATGAATCAACTTCTAAGTATTTTATAAAATTCGTCCAAGACAGTGTACTCAGATTTGCACTCTAAACTTGTTTTGATCATATCTCACTCATTTTTATGATTCCATTGCATGGCCAACTCTCACATGTGTATAACACCTAATACTTACTGTATATTGATTCCACTTTACCATTTTATCAGTTTAACATTTGGTTACTTAATGTTTTCATACAACCAACAATTTAAGCAAGATTTTAGCCTTGTTTCTTATGGTTTTTCATCTCTTTAATCATATTTGTCAACACTTGATCCCCACACAACATTTTTATCATCATATATTCATCATATACATATACAATAAGAAAGAACATACATGATTATATAATCAAATCGATAAGAGGATAGGAAGAACAATCTTTATACCACCAAGATTAAGTAGTTTGAAGGATCAAGAATTGGTTTTGGGTCACCAAATCTTATGAACTCTTGTATTTTATCTTCAAGATCACCAAGGGAGATGTTGGTATTTGAAAATCAGCCCTACTTCATCTTGCAAACTTCTCTTTGGATTTTAAAATTAACATCAATCTTCATATCTTTTGAAGGAGAGTAACATATGTGAGTTATATCACATTTGTGTGGTTAATTTTTGATCAATGGTGGTGGTGATGGTGCATATGGGACGAATTTTTAGAGAGATGAAGGAGAGAATGAGTGGTATTGCATGTAAGAGTGTTGTGAGAAATGGTTTTGTTGTTGGATGGTTTTAGGAGTATATACAAGTGTTAAGGCTTGTTGGTTAAGCTTGACACCTCATGGGATGAGGTGTTGCATCCTTGGCCGTCCCATTTAGTTAGTGGGGTGGGATAAACTTGGTTTGTCTCATCCCGCTAATTTACAGGTATTCCTCGATTCTAGTTTCCTCGATTTGCGTGCCCTCGGGTCGTTTTACGAAAAACGTTTTTATAAATTATGAATCAACGGCACAAAACGAATCTAATAAAAATTGTCTCATCAAAAACGGAGTTCAAAAACGTAAATACGTAATCCTAAGGTTTCCGGTTTAGTCGTAAAGGATGTTAAATTATAATCGTAAGTCCTAATCTCTTCTTGTAAATTTGTGAGTTTATGAACCAACACAAATTTAAAATCTCAAATAATATTCACGGATAAATTTATTTTCTGAAATGTCGGACTGTCACCAAAACGGTGTATGTAAACGTAAGCACGTAACGTTGAATCCTCCGGTTTAGACGTAGTCGATGCTTCTTCAAGACGTAAATCCAAATTTCTTCCCAAAATAAGTGAGTTCATAATATAACATTAAAATAATGTTTTTAAATAATATTTGAGAATAAAATATAAACCATAAATTGACAGATTGTCATAAAATTCATTGATTTAGAAAGAGAAAACAAAAAAGTTTCATGATTCTAAAAATTAAAACCGGGTTTTTAACATTGGAGATCAAGGTGAATGGACATAGGTGAATGGACATGGGTTTGTATATCCTACCCATTCTCCATTTCCACTTCTATTTACGTCCTAGGATCCCAAGACCAAAAACTAGGTCTAGAAGTTAGCCATTGAAGCTCTTGAAGCTTTGATAGCAAGTTGTGCTCATAAGAAGCCATTAAGAGCCATTTTGTAGCATCCTAGGTAATTTCTATGTTAGCTATGCTTTGATCTTGTTATAATAATTTCTTAGAGTTGTTATAATGCCAAAATTATGTTACAAAGATAATCTAAAAGAAACTAAGTCATTTCATCATTTTAAATGAAAGTTATAAGTTAAAGATGTCTTAAAACCCTAGTTTTGTAATATACATAAAGTAATAAGCAAAAACAAAAACCTATTTCAAAAGCTATAATCCTGGATAAATGTTTTTATTATCATTATAAACATGTTTTGATACTTTGTTTTAAAATCCTAGATCATTTGGTCCATTTTTGAGCTTGTTATGTGATTTTTACAAGTTCAGGGACTAAAATTGTCATTTTTGAAACTATTTAACATTTTGAGCCAAAAGTGTCATTTTATGAAAGTTAAAGCCATAAGAATAAATGTTGGAAATTTTGAGGTCCTAAGGTTAAATATTGGGTGTTTAAAATGCAAAAACTAAAACTATACACTTAAGGGGTTAAAAGTGTAATTATACCAAAGTGTAACCAAAAGGACTAATTTTGTCAATTTTGAAAGTAAAGAATATTAATAATAAATATGAGGAAGTAATGAAAGTAGCATGTTAGTAGGGAGCTTTGTACAAAGATATTCCATCTCGATATTACGTTCTGACTGAGTAGTTGGGTTTACGATTTAAAGTTCCCTCCCTCCTCAAATGTTTATAGAATGACTTCTGAGTATGATGGGTCGAACAATGGTGCTATAATTAAAACCAAATAATAATGAAAGAATATATAACCAACACTTAACAACATTGAACTAAAAATCAAAGAATTGATACTGTACACAATGTATTAATCCAGGTTTGTGTGAGATCAAGCCGTTGTTTATGAGACCAAGCTGTGGTTTGTATGATCAAGCTGTTTATCTGTGAATGAAATATATCTGATTATAGCTCGGATTCTATCGATATAAGGTGAGTTCATAGCCTCTCTTTTAAATGCTTTATAAATGATTTAAAAACCAATGAGGGGGATATATGCTAAAACTGGAATACAAGTGCTTTTAAAATTGTATGGTATGATTATTGACACTATGTTTACTATTTCCATTAAGTCTCTTTTTAATCGTGATCCGCTAATCATTTCTTGAAAATGAGCGCTAATATTGTAAATAGTACTATTTGGGGATTGACATCCCCTATCTTGGCAAGTCAAGCTTGCTAGTAGCTAAGGTTCCTACCTAGGCTAAACAGATACACTTTATTTTGCTTAACTTAGGATTTTGGCAAACTGCATGCATAAGGGAAATTTGTTGGTTTCTGTATGTCAAGTAGCGGTGCAGGAGCATAGTGCAGTATGATGACTATTTTATGTGGGTGTATAACAACGTAGCCCGGAGGATATACTTGTATTCAAAAACTGTTATTACAAACCTATGAATTCACTCAACCTTTGTGTTGACTTTAAGCATATATATCAGATAAATGGTTACTGATAGCATAGAGTAGCACAAGGATGGCTGAAGAGGCACAAGACTAAAATTATTTTAGATTTTGGGAACCTCATATTGTAAAACTCTGATTTTTCAATGAAATATAAAGAAAGTTGATTTCATCACTCTTTTGAGTTGTTTTCTATTATTATGACTTGTATTCTATGAAATAATACCCCGAATCAATGTTCCGTTGCATAAAGGTAAAATGGGAATGTTACTCTATATTCGTTTGGCCCAACATAATAGAGACAAATCGAGTCATTGTTTGTACCAAGAATCAGTGGAGATAAAATATGTTCTTTTTATGGTCGGTTGTGGATCACATGTTGGTTTTGATTAGCCAAAACAAAAGATGTGGAACTTTGTGTGGTCCCATGACTTGTTGCAAAACTATTATTTGAAGAATAAAGAAAAGGACACGGAAGTTGTCAAATGTGGCTGCTGAGGTTTGCAATCCATTTAATACCACGTTGATATTTTATGTGAAGTTAGTATTCGCGTAGTTCAAGGCTAGAAAGGGACGTGTGATGAAAAGCAAAGTGGGATGTGGTTATGTTTCTGTGTTCACACGGACTTATTAAATGGTGCAAGTTTTGGGGCATATCGAGTGCAGGTACTTTTCACAGTAGGCTAATTTCTAGTTCCTCTGTTTTGTTATTTATCCCCCTGTTATAAATTTATTCCCACTGTGTGGGTTTGGCACAGTTAATAATAAAAACAGTGGCATTGAAAGTTCCCCCTGCTTTTGAAAAAGTTTCCCTTGCTTTATTCACTCTGCCTTCATTAATTCCCAGTACTTTTTGGAGTTCCCCCTATTGTCAAATCTGATTTTTTGGGACAACAATGATTTGAAGTTTGGTTATTCACAGCAACTGGTCTTAAAGGTATAATGGTTTGATTTATTTTTATTGATTACGAAGAAAGGTTTTTATCATTTGTTTGAAGATGAAAGAGATTTTCGCGGGTATGTGGTTTATGCTTAAACGCTTAGTGTCAAAGTGTTACAAGATCTAGGAATGTGTTATTTTTCTTATGGGGTTGTATTCTCACATGTCCTATCACTTGAAGGAGTTATGTTATTGCGCTCTGTGTCTCATTTCAAAGGAAAATGGGGATTTTGTATATTGTGATCTCGTTGTCACGTGGTTAATGCATGATATAAAACGCAAGTTCGGGTTATTCTACTTCATCATCAAGTAAGTTATAATTAGATTTCTTTATATGTAATCATTTCATAAAGCCTACAGAATTTGAAGATTGAAGATTCTTGACAAAAAGTCGTTTTTATTTGCTCTATTCAACCATAATAAAGTTGTTCTTCAAAGTTTACTACTGCTTGGTTCATCTACTAGTGTGGTCATTTTTCAAGAAGTACTACATGCTAATTTCTTGTACTGATCTTTATGGATGGTACTACACAGTATTTGTCTCTTCAAGTGGTTAGTTCTTCGTTTGCTTCTTATAGTTGATACTTCTTCTTTTGGTCAAAAGAAATGGTTAGCACACTTTAAGGGGAAGCTCATTTGTTAAAGTGTTAATCATTTGCATATGGCATTGAGGTGAAGATTTTTGCTACTACTCATTGGTATTACTACAACTAATGTGAGTATCTACTATTCAAAATCATTTTTAGTAGGATCTCCCACCTATGAGCTTCTTGGAGGGTATTTTGAAAAGTGGAATTCTTGTGTTAGAAGTATGATATTAGTTGGAAGTGGTTGAGATCAAGGTTGCTCATATAAAAGGCCCCTAATTGATCATGTCAAAAAGGGGAAGATGTCTACAAAGAATGAGTAATCTGCTAATCCTTGATGGTATATGCTTAAGGGGAATTGTTTTGACATCATCAACTATGGGAAGATTGTTGGGTCAAAAGTTGATGAGTCAAATAACCATGGAAACAAAAAGAACCAAATATGGTATTATGTGAAACTTCAAGCTGGTTGACAAAATGTGGATTTGTTCCCCCTGATATGCATTTCCCACTAGTTGAAGATTTCGACTGCCAAATATTAAAACATGGAGATTTGGTAAGAGTGTGATAACTATGAATATTTCTGTTTTGATTTATTCATTAATACTTTATTTAGTTTCCATGTATCCCTTGTTTCCTTGAGTTATAAAAGGAACCAGACCGTAGGTTTATTATTCATTCATTCATACTACTACAATGTAACCTACAGTGTCTTTGATCTCTAGGTGTGGGATTCAATGTATACACACATAGAGTGGTTTGTGTTAATGATTAATACAAACCCTTTGGGAATTATTCATCTTTGTTAAACATCTTGTTCTTGTTAATTGTATTATTTCGCTGTGTTCATCACATATACAATTAATAATATAGGTGGAAGTAGACATCCTTGTATGTTTTATTATATAATAACATAAGATATGCTACTAAAGGAATAAAATCTTACACTAGCGCTGATGATGGCTGATGGTATCGAAATTTAAAAAATCTCAGTTATAGTTTAAAAACCTTATTCTCTATAACTATGCGTTCTGATGCCAATCTGTAACACCCCTATTTTTACCATATAGTAGCAAAGGCTAATTTGGTGTATTTCAATCAAGGTACCATAATCACAATATAGAAAATGCTCAAAAGACATCTTATAAATATTTACGTTATCATTCATTTATTATTTAGAGTTTAACAAAAAAAACTGTACATACGCTGTACATCACAGGTTTCCCCAAAGATCTAGTTTTATTCTTTGGAATGATAACTTTTCAAGACACCACCATCCGTAGCCCGCCAGTCCTCATTTACCTGAAATATATGCCTTAAAGTCAACACAATGGTTTAGTGAATTCATAGGTTTAAACAATATTAGTATACAAGTACGACTCTAGGGATACAGTGGCATACACCCAAATTTTAAATTCGTCGATTCTTATTGTACTAGCTCATGACCCTGTAACTAGACATTATCAGAATAACCAACAAATTGCCCTTAAGCAGGTAGTTTAGCAATATAAAGCATATATGTTTAGCCTAGCTGGGAACCATTAGCTGTTGACAAGTGCGACTTGCCCAGATAGGAGATGTCAGTCTCCAATAATACTATTCATAATAATAACCCTCGTTCATTAAATGATTAGCGGTCCATAATTAAAAAGGAACTTAATGGCAACAAGTAAACGTAGTGTCAATAATCATATATGCACCATAAAAAACACTTGTATTCCTGTTTTAGCATATATCCCCCTCACAGGTTTCCAAATCGTTTATAACCTTCAAATGTTAGGCTATGAACTCACCTTAGCCTATAGGGTCTTGAATTATTCTAAAATAACCAATCACAACCTTCTCACAATATCTGAGTATACACACAATATGTATATATATCAAGTAATAATCTATGATTTTAGTCTTTTCATATTATATATATATATATATATATATATATATATATATATATATATATATATATATATATATATATATATATATATATATATATATATATATATATATATATATATATATATATATATATATATATATATATATATATATATATATATATATATATATATATTCTTTGATTCATATATTTTGGTGTTATAGTATCATTGTTCAGGCCATTATACTCAGAAGCCATTCTATAAACATTTGAGAAGCGAGGGCACTTTAAATCGTAAACCTAACCACTCAGTTAGAACGTAATATCGAGATGGAACATCTTTGTACAAATTTCCCTACTAACATGAAACTTAGTATATTATTACATTTTATGTCTTTAGTTTCAATATTGGCAAAAATGGTCCTTTAAGTTATATTTTGGCATAATTACATTTTTAACCCTAAAGCATATAGTTTCATTATTTGCAATTTAAACCCTCCATATTTAACCTTAGGGTCTCAAACTTTTCAACATTTATTTTTATAGATTTAAATTTTGTAAAATGACACTTTTGGCCCAAAATGTTAAATAGTTTCAAAAATGACAATTTTAGTCCATATACTTGTAAAAATCATATAACTTCTTCAAAAATGTACCAAATGATCTAGGATTTTAAAACAAAGTTTCAAAACACATTTATCATCATAATAAAATCATATTACCAGATTTATAGCTTTTGAAATGGATTTCAAGTCATTATTTCATGTAAAATACAAAACTAGGGTTTTAAGACATCTTTAGCTTATAACTTTCATTTAAATTTATCATATGACTTAGTTCTTTTTGCATTATCTTTATTACATCATTTTGTCATTATAAAAAGTCTTAGTATTCATTATACCAAGATCAAAGCTTGCTTAACATAAGAATTACATAGGTAGCTCCAAAATGGCTCCTTATGACTTCTTATGAGCACTATTTGCTATTAAAGCTTCAAGAGCTTCAATGGATTCCTTATAGACCTGGTTTTTATGGGATGTCTTAGGACGTATATATAAGTGAATATGAAGAATGGGCAGGAGATACAAAGGAAACGGGGTGCAAGTGTAAACTATGTCCATTCGCCCCTATTTATAGCATTTCCAACACTTAGGCTCCAAGATAAGGCCATGGACGTGTAACATAGATATAGTATTGACTAAGGGATTCTAGTGAAGCTCTACACAAGTTTATAGGGTCTAGCTTCATTTTAATCTTGTCTTGTGGCTCAAATTAGGGCACAACAACATATGGATAGGAATGGTGATGTGTAGCTTAAAGTAGGTGATGCACCTACTTGTCACCACTTGGAAAATATCCTATAACATGTAAAATATTTTATTTTCAAACTTAGAATAGTAGGTAAAAGGTTTAGAACAAGTTTTTGAGGGAAAACATAAAACCGGGTTTAAAAACTAGGGCTTGTAACTTATACTTTGTAATTTTGGTGATTAGGGTCTTAGGAATGTGATTAGTGAATTATTAAGGATTAATTAGGGTTTAGAAATTCTATTTATAAGATTTGGGTCCTTGGTAGTTTAACAAAGGTTTGATGTGAAAATGGGAAGAAAACTTATATAGATTAGGGTTTTCTAATGATCTAGGTTTAAATCTTAGTAAAAGTAATTATCCTTCTCTTAGCTACTGATGTAAACTCAATTTAGGTCCTAGACATTGTGTTTTTAGTGTCCAGTGAGTTCTCATACTTGGTTTGAAGCTTAGTTTAAGTAAATATGTCTAAAGAGAAAAATACCTATTTTGACCTAATTTACAAGTCATGCATTGAAATATTGTACCTTGTGCTTTAGGTTACTTTTACATTGTCTTAACATAATCTTATAACCATAATTAAGTGCTATGAGTGTTTTTAGACATTTCCTAAAGACTAGGTAATGATTCTATGTAGATTCCTTAATATAAGGGTTTCTATGTCATTAAGCCTAATGACTTTCTATCTTGGATAATTATGGTTTATATCTTAATGTAAGCTTATTCTAGGTCATATATAGTATGTTTATGACTTCTAGAGTTTCTACATCCTTAGTTTAAGGGTTTATATAGGTTGATCATATCTTAGGGTTAGGTAAGTAAGCTTAAAGTCCTATGCTTTGAAAACTTGTACTTTATGCTTTAATAATTTGTAACTTAGTTTGAGATAAATGTATTGACTTATTATGATATTTAGTTGAGTTTTATAATTAGTTGCAAAAGATTAGACTCTAGTTCATTGTAGAATGGATTTTATATGCTAATCTTGGTTACTAGGTCATTTACTTGTAATTAGCTTGAGATTAGTGAATATTAGTGTTTTGTGATTAATTACATTTCTTTTATATGATAGATTATAATCAATATAGTGTATTTGATAATAGTACATAGATATTATGTAGTTATATTGCTTGAATCATTAGTTTACAAGGGATTTCTAGGGTTTCTAAGGCTCTTTTAGGAATTTAGAGTATCCTTGTTGTATTTGAGTTGTTCTTATTAATTGTATATACATATAGTTACTTTTAGAACTCAGACTTGATATATACATAGCGTTTACAACATCTAGGCATATGTTGAAGTGGCAATTGAGATAGTGAGAATCCATATATTCAACAATTCATTCACATACCATAGTAAAATGCAAAAATTTCTTAGCAAAATTACATCTTTATTTATGAACATAGATATTACATTAGTTAAAATTACTGGATGTTATAGTCTATTCCCCTTATTTTAAATCTCGTCCCGAGATTTAGCTAGAACTAGGGTTAATAGAAGAAAATAGATGCGGATATTTAGTTTGAATTTGATCTTCACGTTCCTAAGTATACTCAGGTCCTCTCTTCGAGTTCCATCGTACCTTGACTATTAAGATACGGCTCTGCTTCAATCGTTTAATCTCTCTATCCATGATTCCCACATGCTCTAATACAAAATTTAACTTATCATCGAGTTAATTTTCTTTCATCGGTATGATGAGAGATTCATCAGATAAGCATTTCTTCAGATTCCAAACATGAAAAGTATTGTGAACATTATTAAGCTATTTAGGAAGCTCTAGTTTATATGACACAGGGCCAATTCTTTTGGTTATTTTAAATGGTCCTGTATACCTTGGGTTCAGTTTCTTTTTCTTTCCGAATCGAATAACTCCTTGATGAGGTGAAACTTTTAACATAACACGATCTCCAACTACAAATTCCAAAGGTTTATGTCTTGTATTAGCGTAACTCCTTTGTCTATCTTGTGCAGCTTGTAATCGCTGTCGGATTTGAATAATTTTTTCAGTAGTCTCATGTATTATTTCTGGTCCTGTCAGTTGAACATCTCCAACTTCGGCCCAACAAATAGGCAATCGACACTTTCTTCCATAAAGTACTTCAAAAGGCGCTGCTTTAATACTAGCATGATAACTATTGTTATAATAGAATTCTACTAGAGATAGATTCTTCTCTCATCTTTTTCCAAAATCTATCACACAAGCTCTAAGCATATCCTCGAGAGTTTGAATCGTCCTTTAACTTTGTCCATCTATTTGTGGATGATATGCCGTACTCATGTCCAATTGAGTACCTAAGGAACTTTGCATCGATCTCAAAAATATAGATGCAAAACGACTATCATGATCTGAGATAATAGATACAGCCACTCCATGTTGAGAGATTATTTCTTTAATTTACAATCTTGTAAGAGTTTCCATACTATCAGTCTCTTTAATAGGAAGAAATTGCGCAGATTTTGTAAGAAGATCGACAATAACACAAATGGTGTCATGTCCGTTTGATGTCTTAGGTTGTTGGGAATCTAAACTTGTTAGATTCCTTGATCATAGATTTAAACATAATTAGGCTGTTAGATAGTCCCTTGCCTGTGCCTAGGAGGCAGGCAAGTTTCGCAAGACTCACAAAGATCCAAGTCTCTGTGAGCAACCTCAGAGGAGTCCATGTCAGAGACATTGTCAAGGAAGTCAAAGATTACTTGAAGACATACTCATTGGCTGTGATGGATAACAGCCAAGATGTATCAGGGACTCTAAGAGGTTGAGGGTTAACAGGGGTGGCAATACCCTGTTAACACTCAGCACACTTTGGACATGCCATTTGTGTGTTCGAGACTATGAAGAAAAAGGAAACTGTTTTTACAACTGTTTCCTTAAAGCATAATGGAAGACTACCAAGAATAGAAGGACATCATGTGACTGATGTGGGAACTTGTAAAAGCTTGTGTAGTCACCATCAAGTACTATTTAGGTCAATCTCGTAACACTATAAATAGGATGTGTATCCATGCATTAATGTTGAACACTTTGATATATTCATAACATTATTGCATATAACTTAGTGAATCAAACAGCTACGTCTGTATTCATAAGTTAGGGTTTATAGTTGTTCAAAGTGTGCACAACACATTGTCATCAAACTGTGTTATCCATAACACTTGTATTTCTTTATTATACAATAATAAGATTACGTTTGAAAAGTAATACCTTGTGTTTATTAAGTTAAGATTAGGGTTTCTTGCATTGATTAGGGACTTTCAATTGGTATCAGAGCGGTGTTTGATATTAAAACCTTCAAGAAACATCGTTCTCAGTTTTATAATCAAGATCCACCATGCTAAAAACATCTAACCCACCACAATCACCTTCCACAAACCCATCTTCACCAAGACTCAACCCTCCTGCCAATGACGATGATCTACCCCAACTTCTGGACTCAAGAGGTGGATCACACGTCACAAGTGTACCAGTCTTTGATGAAGAAGATTTTGCCAGTTGGAAGAGTCAATTTCTTGTGTATCTCGATGGACTTGAACCTTTTCTTCTAGAAATTTTAGAAAATGGTCCTTATATTCCCATGGCGCTTACATCCACTGAAGAAAACCCTCTTCCCAAACCTCTCAAACCATGGACTCCAGCTGATAGAAAATTGGCAAACCAAGATAAACGTCTCAAGAGCATCATAATATCCGGTCTTCCCAAACATATCATGAAGTCTGTCATTCAGTGTCCCACAGCCAAACAAATGTGGACATACCTCATCCTTGGCCATGAAGGACCCTCTGAAACAAGAGAGACAAAGATTTAGGCACTTAGACTTCAGTTCAATGCCTTCAAGTCTCTTGAAGGTGAAAAGGTTCAGCAAACCTATACAGGCTGAAGATTCTTCTCAATGACCTAGCAATAAATGACGTCACTATTGGTCAAGCTGAGATCAATGCCACATTTGTCAACAGCCTTCCAAGAAAGTGGCTGAGTATGAATCAGACTCAGAGAACTAACAACTCAATCAAAAATGACACCCTTGCTCAGCTTTATGGAAAGTATAATTGCGAAGAAGGGTTGATTGATACTATTTACAAGTCAGAGACTGAAAGATTTGTGGTCCAAGGAGCATCTTCCAAAGCCTTGATCTCTGCAACACATCCTCTTGACAGCGATTCTGATGTTGAAGAAGATACCCGTAGCAGCCAAGAGTTCTTGACAGACCTTAATGCAGAGTTTCATGAAAGAGCCTTACTAGCCAACCAAAGAAGATACTTCAAAAGATCAGGAAGAGTAGGATCAGCGAGTAAACCAACTGACAGGTAAAAAGAAACTTGCTTTGCTTGTGGAAAGCTTGGACATTTTCAAAAAGGCTGTCCTTCCACCAAGTCATCCTCACCTTCTTATCCATCATCTTCATCCAAACCTTACAAGTTCAAGCAACATAACAACTCATCTCATCAATCCAATTCATCAGACACTGAGAAGAAGGATTACAAAAATAAGTACAAGGCACTTAAAGCTGAGTTAGAACAAATGAACTTGAAGATTGAAGCTCTGTCCAAGAAGAAGGGTGGTGAGAAAAAGACAGAGAAAGGGTTGGTTGCTGAAACTTATGATTGGAATGATGAGCCACTGAATTCAGATGAAGAAGATACCACCAGAGTCAGGGCTTTCATGGCGATAGCTGAGGATGAACCAGCTGTTGGAAAAGGTGATGCAAGATCAGGACAATGGGTTGACATCACAATGAAAAAGGTACACAGGCTTTTATCCATGTCTGATAGTGATGAACGTAAGCATGTCCTTGATTACACCATTGTTGATTTACACTTTGTTGAGGAACAAAGAAAGAACCTACTTGATAAGTTTCATTCTGTTAAATCTGAAATGCTAAATGCTAAAGCTGAATGTGAAACTCTCAGGCGGGTTAATTTAGAGAAAATATCCCTGCAAAATGAAGTAGCTAGATTAACCTTGAAAAACATTGCTTTAAATGATTAAGTCTCTGAGTTAAACAAGGTTATTGAAAAATGGCTGTGTGCTAGGTTCACTATAGATCAATTGCTTAATGATGAAGTGCCTGCTGACTTAAAAAGGGATAAATCTGCTAAGAAAAATAAGCTGAGAATTCTCACCAAACCCAAAGACATTGTCTTCAAATCTACAGAGACAATTCATATGTCAGATACCACTTTGACTAATGACCCTGTCTTTGAAGATGTGACTGAGCTACCACCTTTGATCAAAATCTCTAGAGTTGAACCTAGCAGTTCCTCTCGAACTGCTAAGGGTGAACTTAGTTCAGATATTGAGAAACCTCCAGCTAAAGTTTTTCATGTGCCTGCTAAACAAACTGATAAACAAGTAGCTTTTAAGCCTGTTGCTACTAAAGCTGTGAATAAGGTTGACCCTACCACTGAAGATCGCCTGTTTTCTCTTATGAAAGAAGTAGAACTCTTGAAACAACACATTAAGCCTTTTGCTGAATGCTCTATTCACATGAACCTAAGTCAGTCCTAGATGAACCCAAAGGGGAAAGGTTAATCAAACCTTATTGCAATGTATGTAAAAACTCTCACCATATGACTTTAGATCATGACAGACACATGGCAGCTAAAAGAGCTCAGACACCCTATAGGGATAGACCACAGAGTTCCAAAAGACAACAGGGAAATTACAAACCTTATCCTCCCTGTAAATTCTGTGGGTTCACAGACCATCACTCAGACGAGTGTGGTGACTTCCCTAGGTGTGATATCTGTGGAAGTTATAACCATGAAACAGTGAACTGTCCCTCCCAACGCCAAAAGTTCTTCAGGAACACAAGAGTTGCTAATAAGCAATTCAGGGAACCCACTGGAAAGTGGGTTCACCATAGGAACTAACCTGTTTCTATGTATCTGTGCAGAAATATCTCAAGGAATCGGTATGGTATCTAGATAGTGGCTGTTCTAGACATATGACAGGGATTCAACAATACCTGCACAGATACTCAAAGGAGCCTGGTCCTAAAGTGGTGTTTGGAGATAACTCTTCAGGTGACACAGAAGGATATGGCTTAGTGAATTGCAATGGGATTACATTTACCGGGGTTGCATATGTGAATGGTCTTAAACACAATCTTATTAGCATCAGCCAATTGTGTGATGCTGACTATAAGGTTTTGTTTACTAAGACTCAGGAAACCATATTCAACAAAAACAATGATGTTGTGCTTATAGCACCTAGAAGAAGAGATGTTTATGTCATCAACATGGCTGTTTGCTCTGAAGACAGCTCAAATTTTTTTCTTGCTAAAGCCTCTGAAAGTGTCAATTGGCTGTGGCACAAAAGACTATCTCATCTCAACTTCAAGAACATCAACAAGATAGCCACTCAAAATCTGGTTGCTGGTCTACCTTCAGTAATGTTTTCTAAAGACAAGACTTGTTCTGCCTGTGTCAAAGGAAAGCATCACAGGTCTTCATTCAAGACTAGGCAATCATTCTCTATTGACAAGTGCTTACATCTCCTTCACATGGATTTGTTTGGGCCTGTCAAACCTCAGACCATTAATCACAACAAATACACCTTGGTCATAGTTGATGAATTTTCAAGATACACATGGGTGTTCTTCCTCAGAAGGAAAAGTGATGCAGCTGAAACCATCATGTCCTTCATCAGACAGGTTGAAAATATGAATGATGTTAGAGTCAAAGCTCTAAGAAGTGATAATGGTACTGAATTTAAGAATCATCAACTAGAATCTTTTTGTGATGAAAAAGGGATTTCATAGAACTTCTCTTCAGCTGGCACCCCTGAACAAAATGGTGTGGCTGAAAGAAGAAATAGGACTTTGATTGAAGCAGCCAGAACTATGTTGAATGGTGCAGCCCTACCAAAGCAATTTTGGGGAGAAGCTATTCACACTGCCTGCTACACTCAAAATAGATCAATCATTGTCAAAAGACATGGTAAAACTTCCTATGAAGTTTTCAGAAAAAGATCTCCAGATATCAGCTATTTTCATGTGTTTGGATGCCCTGTATTCATTTATAACTACAGGGATAAACTTGAAAAGTTTGATAAAAAAGCTGATGATGGTTTCTTCTTGGGATACTCTCCAACAGCCAAAGCCTTCAGAGTATTCAACATCAGAAGACAAGAAGTAGAAGAAACCTTCCATGTTAGATTCAATGAAGATGATGAAGTCATACAGAGAACAGGAACAGAGGGTGATGAAATTGATTTTAATGAAAATGTATCTTTCCCAAGTTATGAGTTCATAGAACCCAGACCTACCAGTCATCATCACTCCAACACTCTCACTTCTTATGTCCCTGCCTTTGACCCTCTATCTACTCACAACATAGAAGTTCCTACCTCTCAGGAACTTGATGAAGAAGAACCTCAAACCTCTGGTAGTCCTTCTCCTTCTAATGCTATTGATGACTCACCAATTCTTCAAATCCCTGAAGACTCTCCTGCTGATAATGAAATAGCACCTCTTGATATGGCTAAAGAAGACTCTGACACTAAAGTAGTCTTTGAAGAAAGCCCTCCTAGTCAGCAGGATGAAACTCAAATTGTACCAGCTGTGCCCACAAGTGTTCCTGTCCTTGAGTCCCCAGCTCCTCAAAATAAGTGGTCAAGAGATCAACACATTCTTCTTGTCAACATTATTGCGGAACCCAATGTAGGGGTCACAACTAGACAGCAAATCCAAGACTCAGAGTCAGCCTCAACCAATGAATGTCTCTTTGCTGAGTTTCTCTCACAAATTGAACCTAAAAGGATAGCTGAGGCTCTGGTAGAAGAAGGATGGGTAGCTGCTATGCAAGAAGAAATCAATCAGTTCAAAAGGAACAAAGTATGGACACTAGTGCCAGCTCCACCTGGAAAGAATATCACAGGCACTAGATGGATCTATAGAAATAAGATGGATGAAATTGGGAACATCATCAGAAACAAGGCCAGACTGGTGGCACAGGGTTTTTCTCAGACTGAAGGAATTGATTATGATGAAACATTTGCTCCTGTTGCAAGACTTGAAGCCATCAGAATCTTCCTTTCCTATGCTGCCTATATGAACATCACTGTATATCAGATGGATGTAAAGTGTGCATTCCTCAATGGTGATTTGGCTTTGGAAGTGTATGTTGCACAACCTGAAGGATTTGAGAACAGCGAGTTTCCCAACCATGTGTACAGACTTCACAAGGCCATGTATGGGCTAAAACAAGCTCCAAGAGCATGGTATGAAACTCTTTCCAATTTCTTAACTGAAAATAAATTTGTCAGGGGTTCTATTGATAAAACACTCTTTACTTTCAAGGATAAGAGTGATTTCATCATTGTGCAGATTTATGTGGATGATATCATCTTTGGGTCAACAAATGTCAATCTTAGTAAACGTTTTGCTAAATTAATGACCAAGAAATATGAGATGAGTATGATGGGTGAATTAACTTACTTTTTGGGCTTTCAAATTAAACAATGTCCTAAGGGAATTTCAATTTGTCAAGAAAAGTATGTTAAGGATTTACTTAAAAAATATGACTTAGCTGATTGTACATCAGTGAAATGCCCCATGCTTCCACCCAACAACTTGGGCCCTGATGAGTCAGGGGTCTCTGTTAATGAGACTTTATATAGAGGCATGATTGGGTCACTCATGTATCTAACAGCTAGTCGTCCAGATATCCAATTCTCCACATGTCTCTGTGCAAGGTACCAAGCAAACCCAAAAGAATCCCATCTAGTGGCTGTTAAGAGAATTTTCAGGTATCTCAAAGGAACACCATCCCTAGGCCTATGGTATCCTAAGGAATCAGGCTTTGATCTCAAGGCCTATTCAAATTCAGATTATGCTGGATGCTGTATTGACAGGAAAAGCACTTCAGGCAGCTGTCAAATTCTAGGAGGAAAATTGGTTAGATGGAGTGCTAAGAAGCAAAACTCTGTGGCTATGTCTTCAGCTGAAGCAGAATATGTTGCTGCAGCCAGCTGTTGTGCTCAGGTGCTATGGATGAAAAGTCAATTGGCTGACTATGAAATTTTGTATGACAAAGTGCCAATCTTTTGTGACAACACCAGCGCCATTGCCATATCCAACAACCCTGTTCTTCACTCTCGTACCAAACACATTGATATCAGGTATCATTTTATCAGGGATCATATAATGAAGGGAGATATTGAGCTGCATTTTGTTCCCACAGAGCTGCAACTAGCTGATATCTTTACAAAGCCTTTGGCTGAACCTTCGTTCAACAAGCTTGTTGCTGAGCTAGGGATGCTCAATATCTCAAAGCCTGTGGCTTGATATTAAATGTGTTCATTAAATGATTGATTCTATATTAAATGTTTTTCACATGAAACTAGGTAGTTACTTTTCAAGTAAATGCAAAAAACATTCTCAAATATTTAATCATTTATTTTTCGAATAACGAGGAGACAAATAAGTTTTGAAAGGTCAAGGGACCCACTTGAACAGTCATTTTCTCACTTTGCATTTAATGCGGTTGAATAACTGTTTACGTAATTTGAATATATATATTGTCTCTTCTCTCTTCTCACCCACCACCATTCTCATTTCTCAAATCATTTCTCTCTCTAAGTACTTCTCTCTCTTAACCTATCCGCCATTTTCTTTCACCTTCAACCTCGAATCCATGGCGTTTTCAGTTCCCAAAGCAACAAATGTTAATTTCGAGATCAACGAAAGCATCCTCGCCTCCAACAACGCCATTGGATGGATAAAGGCTCCCAATAGCACCTACTCAGATCTGGTCAGTTTCATGCAGAATTGTGACCTAAGTGAAGCCTTCACCAAATCCCCATCTACCTTTTACCAAGAATACCTTAGGGAATTCTGGTATTCTGCTGAAGTGGTAGAAGACACTATAACTTTTAGCCTTTCATGCAATGAACACCCTTTCGCCTTCTCCCTTAAAGATTTCTCGAGTGTGGCTGGATTGAAACATGGAGATGAATGCCTGAAGATCGTTGATAAAAAGGCTGTCAAAGAAGCCCTGGCCACACTCAAACCCTGTCATGATGTAAACCCTGCCCTTACACCAGCTGAGGTCCTCTCCAGATCTCCCCTGAAGATTATGTATTTCACTCCCATGTGGCGTGTCCTCTTCACCCACATTGTTAAATCCCTGGGAGGAATGCAGGGATCCCAAGATCAGATGTCTTTCAACCATCAGGCTATTGCATATGGATTGATCTAGGGAGCTGATGTTGATGTTGGAAGCATTCTCTTCTCTAACCTTGTAGAACAACCGAAGGGAAGAAATCAAGTCAGGGAAAAGAATATCTGCTATGTGCGCTTCCTGTCTCTGATCTTCGAAAGTCTGCTGGGAGACAACTACCACAACAATGCTTTGACTGCTCTAAAGCCCTACCGCATCACAGGTGCCATCTAAAAAGAAATAGGAGCTGAAGATGTCCCTGTCACCGCTCATATGATGAATGTGGCCAACAAACTACCAACAGCTGAGAAGCCCTTGCTCCCTTCTTCTGAGAAGGTGAATACTTCTAGTGTGTCTGGCAAGTCTAAGTCTTTGACCTCTGGGCAGAACACTACCAAGTCCAAGGCTTCTTCTGGCCAACAACCTAAGAAGAAGAAAATCCCCTCTTCTTCCCACACCAAAGCTGTTTCTAAGGCCAAGGGAAAGAAGACTGACACCTCCTCTGGTCCAGATACTCATGTGGAATCAGATACATCTTCTGACAAACAACAGGAGTCTAGTGTCTCAAAGTCAGCTGAGACGATAAGAAACCAGCCTAATCCAGCTGATATCTCACAGGTAATCAGTGTACATTTTTAGAGGTTCACAAGCAGCCACTCTCATTTGTCTGTAGGAGAGAGTGGTGAAGTTAGGGTAATCCTCGACCCATAGAAGTCTGTCCATGCACTTAGAACTCGTTAAGACTTCTGTACACCCTGTCTTTGCACCAGGGAATGATTCATTTGTGTTTATAAACCACCCCGATGACCCTGCACCCTCTAGACAGTATTCAGGCTAACAACAACCTGAATACACTTATGTCTCAACCTTGATCAGCTGTACTTCACACAGCCTCTTGGTTCCCTCATTAAAAGAGTCCCAAAGGATTTATCCTTTTCAGGGGGAGCTAAATCATCACCCTCAGCTTTCCTAGGGGCAGCGTGACAGGCGACCTTTAACCACATATGTTTCACTCTTAAAAGAGTCCCAAAGGTTTCTTAACCTTTTGGGGGGGGGGGGCTGAATAATCACCCTCAGTTTTCCTAGGGGCAGCGAATGGCGATCCATAAACAACATATGTTTCACAATCAAAAGAGTCCCAAAGGTTTTAACCTTTTAGGGGGGCTGAATAATCACACTCAGCTTTCCTAGGGGCAGCGAATGGCGATCATTGACCATATTTTTTTCACACTTAAAAGAATCCCAAGGATTTATCCTTTGGAGTGGCTGAGTAATCACCCTCAGCCTCTCTGGGACAGCGAAATGGCGACCATTCCCCTTATCTTTTTCCCTGTTACTAATTAAAACATTTGCAGGCTGAAATTGTATAACCAGTCACTGAATCTTGGGTACAAAAAGAGAAGGAGGCTGATACAACCACTCAAGACAAACCCAATGATGAAGAGCCTCTGTTACTTATTGATGAAGAAATGCTATCATTGGAGGATGATGTCTCTGATATTGATTCCATGCCTGAAGATGAAATCCCTGAAGGGATGTTTGAGGAGGAGGATGAAGAAGATGAGGAAGACTAGCTATCTGTCTCTCCTCCAAAATATATAGCTGTGTCCACACCAGCTGGTGATAAGACTTCTCCTCCCAAGGATGCTGTTGTTACTCCAAATTCTGCTACCTCAACAACAATAGTTTTCCAACGCCCAGCATATGATCCAACAGCTAAATTTCTGATGTTTGATCATCCTGCCCAAACCAACTTTGATCTTTTTCCAAAGGGGGATGATTATGCTCAACAAAGCCTCAACATACATAATCTTCAGCCTGTTCATCATCAGTCAGACATTGAACGTTTATCCAGGAAGCTAAATGTGATTAAGTCTGAAATGCACAACTTCACTGTTACATTCCCTGGAATCATACAAAAGGCTGTGGCTGAGGCGGTTACTGAACCAATCAAGGATGGTGCCAGGAAAGGAGTAGCCCAAGGACTCAGTCACCTTTCCACAAGGATGAAAGATGTCATTGACTCAGAGGTCCCTGCCATGTTTCATGAACATGAGCTAACCATGCACAAGCAATTTGATGCTGTTCGCAACAGGCAATACCGTCATGCAAACTTTATTGTCAGTCGCGTTCAGGCCAATACTAATGCAAATGGAAACCTCCTGCTGAAGATTGCCAGGGCTTCAAGGAAAAGGCAACGTGCTATGGCTGCCTTTGTTGAACAGATTGCAAGGCATTTTCTGACACGTTCATCCAAGCGTCTGCGTAGCCAGGATGAACGTGAGGGGGAGAAAGAAACAACACTAAACCTTGCATATGCTAAACAAGGCTCATCATCAGCTGACAACACCATCACACCTGTTCCTCTCCAAGTCATCACACCTGTTATAATACCTGATGATGAGGATAACACTTAGGGGGAGCAACAGAATCAAGATGGAGCTGACTCATCAAAGTCCCTGGTTTTGGTTAACACCAGCGAGCCTGGGGATGATGATGAACCAGCTGCCAAGAAGCTAAAGTTCACTGTTAGCTCCCTCCCAAAAGCAATTCAAACTCAGGCTCAGACAACATTTATCAGAAGAGTTGATGTTTTGAAAAACATAAGTGTGGAGTCCTCTGTCTCGAAGAAAGGAAAGGAGATAGTTTTGGTTGACACAGACACCAAACTCAAGAAGATAGCTGCGATGCTAGAGACAGGAGGATCCACCACAGACCTTTCCTAATTCTCAACCTTTACACCTTCCAATGAGATTCCTTTAACCCCTGAAGAAATAGAGAAACAGGCTGAGGAATTCAAGAGATTAAATGAACTCAAGACAGCCAAAGAATTGAATGAAGCTACTCTGAGGAAGATGACACCACCTGAAAGAGAAAAGCAAAAACAAATGTTGAGGGAAATGGAAGCAAAACGCGCTGAGGCACTAAGGAAAGTCAAAGCTGACTATGATGCATGCGTTAACAATAGATATGCCCCTGGCAAGATTACCAAGTTCAAATACACCATTCATAAATCCACAAACACCCCACGAATGTTCTTATGGAGGGATAACCAACCAAGAAATATGAATGTGTTTGACAACATCAGGCTAAAGACACTTGGGTTATCAGAATGGTTCGAACTTGAAGCCTTAGCTGCCAAAAGAAATGGACAGGCTAATTTTCTTCTGCTGAAGACTATTAAGGCCAAGTTTACCTGGATCAAAGAAACAACTACCAAACTCAAGATTGATCCCCCACCACAGCTTTTTGAACAAGAACCCCCAAAGACTGGCAACAAAAGAAGAAGAATTTCTCAAGTCATTAACGAAACTTTTGTTACTGATGATGTTCAAGTGGATGGCATGCACAGGGATTTGATCCTTCCTAATGGTATTGTTGGCCCAGTTGATGGTCAGACATACACAGAGCCTGAAAGAGGAATGGCATTCATGAACAAGGCTTGCTAGTATGCTTTTCAAAGGGAAGATGAGATGTGCTTAGCTTCAACAATTCAGCTACTTTGTCACAAGAAGTCACTCAAGATCAACACAGAGTATTCCAAGAAGTTTGCCAAGACTTTGCAGGATGAACTAGATAACAGATTGGACTTGGCTGAAGCTGAAGAAAGGATTAAAAATGATGACTATTGAAGATGTTCACAGCCCATTTTTACCTTCATCTTTTATTTTACTTATGTAATGTATTTGTAATTTTTCTTAAGTATTAATAAAATCATGAGGTATGTTTGTTTAGATCTGTTATGAGTGAGAAGAAGATGTTAAATCACTAACCTTAACTTAGTTAGATCTAGCAATATTTATGTTTAAATAGGGGGAGATTGTTGGGAATCTAAACTTGTTAGATTCCCTGATCATAGATTTAAACATAATTAGGCTGTTAGATAGTCCCTTGCCTGTGCCTAGGAGGCAAGCAAGTTTCACAAGACTCACAGAGATCCAAGTCTCTGTGAGCAACCTCAGAGGAATCCATGTCAGAGACATTGTCAAGGAAGTCAAAGATTACTTGAAGACATACTCATTGGCTGTGATGGATAACAGCCAAGATGTATCAGGGACTCTGAGAGGTTGAGGGTTAACAGGGTGGCAATACCCTGTTAACACTCAGCACACTTTGGACATGCCATTTGTGTGTTCGAGACTATAAAGAAAAAGGAAACTGTTTTTACAACTGTTTCTTTAAAGCATAATGGAAGACTACCAAGAATAGAAGGACATCATGTGACTGATGTGGGAACTTGTAAAAGCTTGTGTAGTCACCATCAAGTACTATTTAGGTTAATCTCGTAACACTATAAATAGGATGTGTATCCATGCATTAATGTTTAACACTTTGAGATATTCATAACATTATTGCATATAACTTAGTGAATCAAACAGCTATGACTGTATTCATAAGTTAGGGTTTATAGTTGTTCAAAGTGTGCACAACACATTGTCATCAAACTGTGTTATCCATAACACTTGTAATTCTTTAGTATACAATAATAAGATTACGTTTGAAAAGTAATACCTTGTGTTGATTAAGTTAAGATTAGGGTTTCTTGCATTGATTAGGGACTTTCATAAGTAATTTAGTTACAAAATCCATCGTAACTCTTTCCCATTTCAATATTGGAATCTCTGGTTGTATCAACAGTCCGGATGGATTTTGATACTCTTCTTTAACTCTTGCACACGTTAAACACTTACTAACGTATTCTTCTATGATTGCCTTCATATTAGGCCACCAATAGAGTTTCTTCAGATCTTGATACATCTTGTTAGAACCAGGATGTATAGAATACTTCGATTTATGAGACTCGTGCATAATCAAATCTCGTAAATTACCATAGGCATGTGATGAGACTGCTTTTATACATAGTCTCATCGTCCAAAATGGGCTTAAAATGCATAAAATATCATGAAATATGCCAAATATATGCTTGTGTTTCTTACATGTGTATTTTAGGTACGGATATTGAGAAAATGGAAAACGATCACAAGAGACAAGCAAAAACGAACACAGGAAACGAAGCCACACAATGAACCGGGCCCTAGAGTTGATTTTCCAAGAATAACCCTTGAATAATTGATGTTTGTACAAGAAGGGTCCTCTAAAATTGAATAATTGACACTTTAAACCCTTTTATATTCATAATTACAAGTTTGGTCCTTAAAGTTTGTCAAATTGCAAAAAGGACCCACCACTTTGAAGAATTGGCAAGAAGGGTCCCTCATATATAAAGACTTGTCATTTTTAGTCCTCCACAAAGTCAATCATACAAGTCAAGTCCATGAAGAATGAAGATATGTCCAAAACAACCCTTCAAGAATCATCAAATTACAAGAAATACCCCTGAAATTACTTTACAAAACTTTTTGGGGAAAAAGTATGAAAACCCAAATTTTGTTAACAAAGGGATTCAGATTTGTGCTTGTTTAAACCTGAATTGAAAGGAGAATGGAAGATAGGGGATTAAAATTGCCAAGACAAGATTGTTACGTTAACCAACCAGTGGCTGCCATGTGTACCACTCACCTTTTCCACCAATCAAAACCCTCCCTTTTGCCACATCACACTTCACTCACACCAGATTTTTAACTAATCTTAATTAGTTAATAAAAGTGGCGCTTAACACTTTTTCAAACACCAAACCGGATTAAACACTCAACTATTCACTTATGAACATAAATTGGATACTTTTGTTTAAGCCAAAATTAGACCATCATCTTGTCTAGAATTATGATTAGGGTGGTTCTAATCATAACCCAACTCACCTTTACCTTGCCACATCACCCCAAAGTTCACATGATGAACCCCATGCACACGTTTTTGGGGATAATGCCAAAACCATGTAGAGAATCAACCATCCATATTGAAGCATACAACTTAAGCTTATTTGAGACCATTGATCACAATTGGGCCAGCTTTACACCTTCACAAACGTCCAACACTCCTTCACGTGATCAAACATATTTTCAAACCTCAAGGGCATTTTTGGAAGAACAATGCTTAGGGTTTTCAGTGTTTTAGTTCACTTAGATCATGTACACCCTCTATATAAAGGGTATAAGGTCCTTCATTTACATTTGCTCTTCGTTTTTCCTTGTTCAACTTTCTGTAAATCCTTATTTCAAAAAAGTGTTTGAATGTGTTGAATAAATCTAAGTGCCAATCTTAATTTATGCTTGTTATTGTTTCATGTTTACGATTTTGAAGTATCAAAACCTGTTTTCAAACCTTGTGCAAGAAATTGCCAAGTTTTCTCAAAACTGATATTTTGCTAAGTTCTTTGGTACATCCTTGGAATTTTTGGATTACAAGTGATCATAGCACCCTGATAAGAAGATTATCAAGGTGTTGTCAGCTTGTGGTTTGGGAATTATCAAGGAGTGGGTAAAAAGGATGCATTAATCAGCTTTGTTTTTCAATTATCAGTTTTATATATTGCTTGTTCTAACCTTGTTACTCTTAGTAGCTTTGTGGAAGCTTGTGCCTTGTTAAGCTAGGCACATAAGCTCAAAAATTCGTGAGTGTGGATGTACATTCATGAGGTTTGAGCCTTCTTACCCAAAATCTGTTAAAAATACTTGATTTAAGTGATTTGGTATTCTGCTGGTGTATGTGTTGTTTTTTATGCTTGAATCTTGTTGATTATGCATGAGAATGATGTTATGATGCATATCTAAGCTTGGCTTGACTTGAAATACACATTAGCTTTGTTAAATTTTGATTTAAAAAGTTTAAAGACTGTTTGGGTTTACCTGTTTATGCTTTGAATGCTAATTTGAGTTAGGGTTTTAGGTTGTTAAGTGCTTGTATCTGCTTATTACTTGGTTTTCTACTATTATCTGCAAGTTTTCAGCTTTTTAACATCAAATCCTATATTGTGCTATAAGTCACTTGATTTTACATATTTTGACCTAAGATTTTGGTAAAACCTAGAGTGTATACATGTTTAGGGCTAACAAGTGTTAAATCAAAGTTTGTGTAACTTGTTTAGGAGTTTTGAGTGTTTGAAATTGTATTTATGGTCAAGTACATCACCAAAGTTCATATTCTGCTTGTTCATTGTTCATCAGTAACTTTAATTAGCTTGAATCTTGTTCTAAACCTTGAATCATTATATGGAACCAGTTGATTTATGTTCATTTGAATTTATTTAAGCTGTTATGTGCATTTGGTTCAATTTGGTTGGCTTAATCTTGCTAAATCTGCTTATTTTGTTGAAAACAGTTTATGAACATGTCTATGCAATGTTTTTATGCTTTTTGAATTAACTGTATCAATTAGCTGTTAGGATTTGTGTTTATTTTATTGTGATTGACTCCTTATAACCCACTGGTTATAAGGGTGCCTTTGTGTGCCTTGAATCCAAAAAAAATCCAAATAAGACAAAAAGTCAAGTTAGTCAAGCAGTGGCAACTTTTCCCACTGCTGGACACCCAAAACTAGCCCCTGCTAGTGCAATTTTTCAATCAGCTTATTAATAAGCTATTCTAGCTTATCCATACGTGCAACAACTTTTATTTTGTAATCAATCTTCCTTATTTGACCCATTGATCTAATCGGGAGCTTTTTAGGGTTTGACTTTTAGGTTTTACTAGAAAACCAACTAAGTTGACTTTTACATAAAGTGCGTATTGCTTATTCCAGCTTATTTTTTTTGCTTATTTGAAATATTTTTTTATTATTAAGCTTAGTTTTGTCATTTGAAACATTTTGCAACAAGAATCAGCCCTTGAATAGGTCTAGAACTCAAAAGCGACTATTTTGTAATTTTCTGTAGAGAGCTTTGGCTTATTTCAGGCTTATTTCTTGAGCTTTTTAAAAGTTTGTTTTCACAGATCTCTTTAGTATCCCAAAAGAAGATTGTGTGTCAAATTAGAGCTTATGGCATTAGCTTATAGCTTAATGGGCCAAAAAGCCCATTAAGAATAAGCTGTTGACTATTAAGTTGTGATAAGCTCACTTTCAGCTTTTAGGCATATAGACTTTTGTTCTTAAAATCAAATTTTGAGTCAGATAGGTTATTTTGGGCTTATTTGGACAATTTTTTGCTTATTAGGCCAAAAAGCCAAATTAGGTGGACTGTTTTTCATTTTAGCCCATTTGGAAGCCCAATAGGGGTATTTTTGGTATTTCAAGTTCATTTCTTTGTTTATTAGGTTAAAATAAACTAGTTTGCAACTTTTTAGAATTTTTCATAAATTTTGGATTTTTATTAATATTTTATTATTATTTTATTATAAAAAATTAAATTTAAGATTTTTGCAAGTTTTTCATTTTTCATAGCTTAATACATTAAGTTAGGAATTTTAAAAGTTTTAGATTAATTTTCTTGTAATTTAATTAATTTTTAGAATTGCTTTAAGGTTTTTATAGTTTTTAATCATTTTTAAATAGTTTTAATTAATTTTAAATTTTTCAAAAATAGTTTTTAATTTAGTTAAATCATTTTAGAGGTTTACAAGTTGAAAAATCTCAATTTGGACTTTTTGTTAATTAAATTGATTTTTTGGGCTTTAATTAGCATTAAAAAACTAATATTTAATTAAATAAAAAGTTTGAGTGATTTTTGATTTTTTGTAAACTCTAATTACATTTTTAGGATTTATTACAATTTTCAAGGAATTTTTAGGTTAATTTTTAAATTTCGTCACTTTTTACGGTTTTAAGTGTACGACTTTTCGTCTTAGTTTAATTTAGAATCGTAACTGTCATCCTTTTCTCTTTTCTTTTCTCATAATCATAATCACATAATTAATCATTTCCTTACACAACACACTTGCCTCCTTGGGAAATGAACTTTCACCTTTAAGGGTCATTAGTGCTTGGTTTTACTAAACATACACTTAATACTTGCCGCTCATATACGCTCTTTTGTTTTCCTAAACAAGAGACGTATTTTACTACAATCATTTTGGCGCCGCTACCGGGGAGGCGTGTTGTGTTTTGATTTGAAAAATTGTTGTTTTTATATTATCCATAAATATAATTGTGTTAGTAGAACTCTACTAATACATATTATCGGTTTTTCGTTTTTGTGTGAATATTATTACTATATTGTATACGTAAAACAATAAACTCACAAGTACTCCAAAAGTATGAAAACACAACCTTGATTCGGGATTTCACCACTCGATCATTGTATTCGAATCTCAAACAAAGAAAAAAAGCAAAATAGATAATTACTTTCGTGAAGCTTAATTTTGAAAAACACAAACTATAAGGTGGTATAAGGCGGGTGTTATAAAATACACCCTAAAGAAAAAGGCTCTTAAGTTCTTCCCGCCGCCTCGTTTCTCCGCTTGCTTGTGCGTGTTTAGATAAAAAAGGGCTAATCGAGGGTTTGCCAACCAAAGTATTATCTACATACCATATATATTTTCTTGGTTTCAATTGATTAAACCCTCTTGAACGTTTTGGTGTTCCACCAACGTTCTAAAGTCATCGAAGGCGTTCACTTCACGTGATCATTTTCATTCCTTGAGGATCCTTTAATCAAGAGATTTGATTTGAGGAGAGATTGGTAGATTTTTGTCTACGTAATACATCACCAAAATCCAAAAAAAGTAAAACCAATCAAAAACCAAAAAAAATTGAAAAAAGTCAAAAACACCAAAAACAATATGCTTTGCTCATCCCCACGTTGTACGTGACGTTTATGCAAACTCACAACCAAGCTAGACGTGCACGTAAACGAAGAAACCGAAAGGAAACCACACCTAACCTTTCAAGTGAGGAATCTCCTATTGACTAACCTACCGTAGAACAAGAAGCAACCATGGCAAGTAGAACTATGATGGAGTTACTTCAAGCACCCACCGAGGGTTATGGAGAGGCTATTGTGATTCCCTCCATCCTTGTGGATAATTTTGAAGTTAAGACGGGTTTGTTGTCGATGATCTAAAACAACAAATTCCGTGGTGATGAAAAGGACAACC
Source organism: Glebionis coronaria (assembly GCA_025667525.1). Lineage (NCBI taxonomy): Eukaryota > Viridiplantae > Streptophyta > Magnoliopsida > Asterales > Asteraceae > Glebionis > Glebionis coronaria. The sequence goes on along the minus strand of CM046876.1, from coordinate 94,240,192 downwards.
CGCACAACCATATCCGCCTATTCAATCGTCTTACCACCACTTGCATGTTTAAGAACGTTGCTAATGACTCGATTAAGATGATGCCTTTTCTGTATTCCTTAGCGGGGCCCGCTAAAATTTGGTTAGAGAAAGAGCCACCCAATTCTATATTGATGTGGAAGGATCTTGTTTCAAAGTTTGTGAACCAATTATTCCCGCCCTCTAAGACTACGCATTTTAAAAACGAGATTTCAAAGTTTTCACAAGAGTTTAATGAGAGTTTTTCTAAAGCTTGGAATCAGTTTAAGGAAATGTTGCACGAGTGTCCTCATCATGGTTTTTCCAACTTGCATCAAATTGACATGTTTTACAATGGATTGAACGATCATGAGAGAGATTATCTTAATGCCACCGCGGGTGGTAATTTTTTGTGTAAAACCGTCGAGGAAGCGTTGTTGATTATTGAGAATAGTTCTAAGGTCTATAGTCCTCGTAGCATGCCGAGTGTTCATAAGGCTTCGTCTTCGGCTTCACCTTCATTGTCTCATACCATCGATGCTTGCCAAATTGAGGCAAATTTGGAGAACAAAATCTTTGATAAGCTTAAGGGTCTTTTGATTGAATTTAAAGTTGGTGAACAAAGTGCTCCCGCTACGGCTAAAGCGGTTTAGGTTTCTTGCATGTATTGTGGTGGAGGTCATGATTTCTCCGAGTGCATTACCAACGGTGGTAACACTTCGAGTGCCTACGCGACCACAGGAACTTATAACCAAAACGGTCAAGTTACCCGCACTAATCAAATGACTCCACCAGGTTTTGCTCCCAATCAAAATGCTAACAACTATCGAAACAATCAAGTTGGTTACAAAAACAATTACAAGGGTAACAACTTTGGGAACCAAGGGGCTAGTAACCAAGTTTCAAACAAAAATCAAAACAATGATTTTCAAAACAACAACAAGAGTTTGCAAAACTTGAAAGATCTTCCAAATGAATTTGTTGAATACACAAATGGAAATGATGCTAGGTTTGATAATATACAAAGGGAGATCATTAGCCTAAGATCCGAGTTTAAGAATGACTTGAAAAAGGAGTTGAAGAACGAGTTAGCAAATGAGCTTAAGATTCATACAAACAAAATGGAGGGTAATGTAACTAGGTTACAACAAAACCAACAAAAGATGGAACAAGGGCAACATGAGATAAAACAATAGATTCTTAAGGCCGATAAGAGGCAATCTATGTTTGAGGATAAAATTTCATCCATGTTTGAGGCTATAATGTGTAAACCGTCTTCGAGTAGTCTTCCTAGTAACACCATATTGAACCCTAAAGGAGAGATGAAAGTGATTACCACACGAAGTGGTAAGACACTTAAGGAACCGACTCCTCAACCAATTACTCCAATGGTGGAGGAAATTGAGGAAGAATCCGAGGTGGTGGTCGAAAAGGAGCATATCCCAATCCCACGAAGTACCGCTCATGCCACACCTACGGTTGACCCATTACCAAGATTGGAACCCGAGATTCCAAAGGCTATGCCTCAACCCACACCACCTTTGCCCTACCCATCGAGACTTATAAAGGAGAAACGTCAAGAGCGCGACAATTACCAATTTGAGCTTTTTATGAAGATGTTTCGTGATTTGCATTTCAATATAGGTTTTGTCGACGCTTTGGTCATGATGTCTTGATTTGCCGCTAACTTTAAGAGTATGTTAAACAACATGGAGAAATTGCAACAATTGTCTAGTTTTTCATCGGTCTATCTTAACCGCATATCTCAAAAAGTCGGTGATCCCGGTAAATTCTTGATTCCATGTGAAATTCAAGATGTGGAAGAATGCTATGCCTTGGCCGATCTTGGTGCTAGTATTAATTTGATGCCACTTGCAATCTTCAAGTCGCTCAATCTTCCTAATCTTACTCCTTCACTAATGTCATCGAATTGGCCAATCATTCCACTATTCCCACATGTGGATTGGCCGAAGACGTTTTTGTGAAAGTGGGAAAGTTCTATTATCCAGTAGACTTTATCGTTGTCGATATTCTCGCGGATCCTCAAGTTCCTCTTATTTTAGGTCATTCGTCTTTGGATACGTCGATGGCGTTGATTGATGTGCATGCTAGAAAAATCACCTTACGTTTCAATGACGAGGAACTTGTTATAAACGCAACACAAAACTCTCCAGTTTCTCATGTTTATTCCGTCGCGACCATAAACCTCGTTGATATGATCGATGTCGTTTGCGAGGAATTTTCACAAGAAGTTTTAGGTTTTGGTGACGATGAAAATAGTGGCAATCCCACTATGCTTGATCCCATTCTTGATAATTCGACACAATCCTTGTAAAACCCGCATGCTTTTACCATGAATAGTGCCCTTAAGATCGTATGTATATGAGTAGAACTTTCCTTTTATAGCACGTTACGTTTCACGTATAAGAATTTTAAGTATTACGTAGGTGTTAGAACACGATAAGTATTTATTACGTATGAACACACGATAATTATCCAAATAATAATTATAATCATGAACCTAATTTAATCACGAGATAATATTATTTACGTATATATATTTATTACGAACACGAATAAATATATTAAGTCACGGTTAATAATTAATTAGAACACGTAAAACACGAACACGATAAAACTCGAGAACACACTATAATATTTAGACTCGAGAAAAGTACGGTTTACCCCTAACAATTCAAAACATAAAAAGAAACAGGCTGATCCAAAAACTGTTTTGACACTCGATTGATGCAACTTGTTTTTGACCAACTTCCAGACCTCCAATTTAGTTCTCGTTTCTTGCATTTGAAAGCAAACTCAACTACATTTCTAGGGACATAAGATTCGAAAGTTAAAAGTTTGTAAAACTCTAGATATGATCAAAACAATGACCAAAAAATTCTGCCCAGTTTTTAATGACGAATTTAACATGATTAACCAAATTAATTATTCATAACTTATTTAATCACAAACCCTATTTATTCTAAACATTGTTATATCACACGAACTCAGGTTTTTAATATATAATGAACCCTAGATCCACCATATATTGATTATGAAAACATTAGAAACAAATAAATTGAAAAGAGATTTGAAGGTTTTTACCTTAAGAATAATGGAAGACCAAAAAAATATGAAGAAACCTAAACCAAAGAAAAATCGTCGAGCTCCAGAGATTATGTTTTTTTCCAATTTTATTTTACACCTTATATAGTTATTGACAAGTCCTAGCCCAAGTATAATTGCCCACTTTCCTTTTTTTTCTTTCTTTTTCTTCCTTTTGTTTTAACCGTGCATAACAGACCCTTACCCCCATAATTTCGTTTTTTATTTAAATTATTAATAATTGTAATCACAATATTACCTTAATTTTCCTTAATTTATTTCAGCTCCTAAAGCCTCCAAAACCTCAAAACCGTAAAACTAGTCAAATTTACGCGTATACCGTAAATGACGTAAAAATATACAGTTTTATAAAAACTCTTGAAATATCAAATAAACTAATTAACTAAGTCCTAAATGACTTAAAATCATCCCAAAAAATACTCCCGTGACTAAATACCTCTTCCGAGACCGCTAAATGCAAAACCCTAAACCGTAAAAATATGATTTTCTATAATACATATACGTATACGTAAGACCACTAAATAAAAACATCTCATTTCATAGTCACTACCATGTGGGCTCATGAACATGAAATAACCGTTCCTCGATTTACTTATGAGTACCATATACCCATAAACAATATCCAAACCTCACTCCAAACACAAAAAATAAACACATAAGCACATAAAAGCACATATTTGCACAACACACCTTAAACTATAGTCTAAGTGACGAACCCCAAAAACCATGGTTGTCACAGCTTTATAGAGAGATGTAATGAGATTCATATAGCATATAATAGCATATAAATGGGGATAAGTTGTAGGAGAAGGTTAGATATCCATCATAGATTGATGAGCCATTTTGGTATGTGGTTCATGTCTTGATTGTATGCTTTTGTGTAACACCCCATTTTGATAAATGGAATGTCACGCGTAATTATGGCGTGTCATCAAAGCATGCAAGGTAATATGTAGTAAAACATACATGACCATAGGGAAAACCGGAATCAAACATCGGTTCCAAACATAAGCCCAAAACATAACAAAGTAAATGAACTGAATGAAAGACTAAACAAGCATAAATATATGAAGGAAACAGGAGAAGAAGTCTATGGCAGCTTCCATCCTATGCATGTCCTCCAAATGCTCGAGTCTTGGGTACCTGCCGTTTTGGGACATGGAAAGGAAAGTAACGGCTGAGCAAAACGCTCAGTGCACGGATATACAATATAGCATGAATAGGATAAGCATGTAACATATAACAGCGGAAGACTAAGTTCTAAGTAGACTGGTTAAATATTGAGAAAACTGGTTTTATAGTTTGAAAAGCCTTATGTTTATCTTATGAAAACTATTTTAACATATATATACCATAGCCCATATAGGTCATGAAAAGGTCACGTGCATGAATACTTGGAGGGGTGACCTCATCATGCTGATTAGAGGGGATGCCTCTAATTAATATACTGGTCTGGGTAGGAGGGATCAACTCCTTGTGAAGGATGCAAGGCACACACCACATTCACCATGAAATACTGAATAAAACATGTAACTAGGATGCACCCATACGCCCCACATGATATAATAATATGGCCAAAACTGAAAGGGACGCCACGAGCAATCACTCCGCCGTGGGGAAGTCATAACATTGGTGCCTCCAATGTTATGGTTATGGTACCTCCATAACTAGGTGAAACTGGTCATGCTTGTATATGGCTATAGATTATGCTAATTAAACATAAGCAGTTCAAAACAATAAAACAAATACTGGGGAAAACAGTTGGCTGCATACGGGGAAATCCTGATAAGGAAAGAATGTCCATACTGAAAGGACGGGAATCCGTACCTCAAGTCCAGTGAACGAACGGAAGAAAGACTCCTACTTCTGGATCACTAACGCTACATGAATACACACGTGTATAAGTATCGAATCACTGATTACGTACTGGGTTTTATGTCTCATCTTAGTTTACTTTGTATGTTTTAGGTCATGGTTTACTGTTTAAAGCCTTAAACTGTGTTTATCTTGTATTCTGATTAATCTGATTAAGTATTACTGGTATTTCATGTATAATTATACTTACTGTGTAATAATAAGTAACTTTCCAAAAATAGCAGGTTTCCAAAAATAGAAAGTTTCCAAAAATAGAAAGTTTCCAAAAATAGAAAGTTTCCAAAAATAGAAAGTTTCCAAAAATAGAAAGTTACCAAAAATAGAAAGTTTCCAAAAATAGAAAGTTTCCAAAAATAGAAAGTTTCCTAAAATAGAATTTACTGCTTAAAATAGATTAGTTTCTAAAAAAATAGAAAGTTTCCAAAAATAGATCAGCTGCCTTAATTAAATAAGTTTCCATATATAGAAGGTTTCCATGATTAGATTAGCTGCCTGAAATAGATAGATTTCCATATATATAGAATTAAGCTGGTTACATAAGCTAACATATAAGTCTAAGTGTTTATAAGCTTATTTCTTAAGTCATATGATATAGTGTATAGTTTAATTATTATTTCATGTATTTAATTAAACTATAGGTTAAGCATTTTAATTGAAGTATAACATGTTTTAATTAAAATGGAATAAATTACTTAGGTTAAAATGTGTATTATTATGTATTAATAACATATCCTAAGTCATGTCTAAATTAATTAATTATAGGCATGTTTTAAATAATTAATTAATTATAACTTATAACATAAAATACTTAGGTTAAAATAATATCATGTTAAATTAATAATTAAAATAACCTAAGTCATGGTTTAATTAATATCTCATGTTTATTAATTAATTTATATCCTAAGTTCATAATTCATAAAATTAACATGTAGCATAAATCATGATTTAACCAACGAACCATGAATCGGGCATGAAATCGACACCGTACCCCGAACCAAATCGGGGTTCCCCTTGGTTCCTTGCTGCCGTGGGACCCACACCACCAAACCAGGACCATATGGTCTCGGTGGTGGCTTAATGACCAAGCCGTGACCCCCTAGGGCACGAGCTAGGCGGCGGCCAAACTAAAACACCCATAAACACCCTTTTTTAATTTACCCCTTAATCAAATACATGTTTATTTTATGTTTTCAATTAGGTTTTAAAAACATCATGTTCTTAATTAATTTTACTAAATCAAATCAAAGAAATAATTAAAAAGAAAGGTTAAAAAGGTATACCGAATGTGTGGATCAATAGAGGATGAACAAACACGAACACTTGTACAATTATTCAAGATCAAAATCAACAAGAACACCTCTTTGGTGTTCTTATGGGTGGCGGCTACAAAAGGTAAAGGAGAAGGAGGAGAAAACTATTTTTAGGTTTTTGTTTAATTTCTTGTAAAGTGAAAAATGAATCAAGTTTTTACCTTACCCCCCTTTCATGTAAAACTTGATGGGCTTGGCCCATTTACCTTCCTAATTTCGTGGATATGGGGCCCACAAGGGGTAACCCAAATGTTTTCCGTGTCTAAAATATTATAGTGTGCTCTCGTGTTCGTGTTTTACGTGTTTTAATTTGTTACGTGTTTATTCGTGTTTATTGGTGTTCATGTTTAGTGTGTTCTCGTTAAATATTTACCGTACCTTAACGTATTTATTTATGCTCGTAATTATATTATAAGTATTTACGTGATTATTTTAGTTCGTGTTTTAATGGTGATCATGATTTAATTATGTTCCCGTGAAATACTTATTAACTGCTTATCATGAGTTCGTACGTAAACGATACTTATCATGTTATACACGTATGTACTTACTTGATTAATAGCACATGAATGTGATCAATACTGAATAAGGTAAGTTTTAATCTAGGACGTACGATCTTACGGGCACTATTCATGGTAAAAGCATGCGGGTTTTACAATTCTTCCCCCCTAAAAAGGATAATTCGTCCCCGAATTATAGATAACGTAACTGGAAGCGGAACACACCCGAATCAGACTGAGAGGTTATGCAAAATAACGGAAATGAAGGTGACATGGTAGAAGGGAACGTGGAACGTGACCTGTCTTGAAAAGACATGGAACGTGACGTGACTGAAAGGACATATCTAATTGATAAGAGAAAATGGATAAGAAGTCCGGATGAACTTGTCCGTTTCCAAGTGGCCTCCCTCTTGGAACGGTTCCTTCAAAAGATCCTGGCACTAATGATAAATCTTGGTCCTCCTGACCTTGACTTGAAGAAATTCTTGGTTATCAACGGAAGGTAGATCCCCTAAATTCGATCGAGGAAAAAAAAGAGTTAACGTGCAAGGGTAACTGAAACGTTACGATGCAAGACCATCTGACTTGACTGATAATTAGAAACGATGCGCGAGACATAAAGAAACGTAGTACGTGAAAAATTTTGAACGTGCTACGTGGAGATATGGCGAGTGTAGTATGAGTAAACATATCGTGATCCATGATACGTGTAACATATCTTGATCATGATATGAGGAACGTGGAATGAACATGACATGTGAGACATATCGTGATCATAGAATATAATGGCGGTAACGCCAAACGCTACAAGGTGAGACGTGGAATATGACATGAAACGTCTATCTGATGATGGAGAGTTATACTAAACTTGGGTCTGGTCTCACAAGTTCTTGAAAACTTCCCAGAATGAGAAAAGAAATGAACGTAAAATCGTAAGCCAAAATACGATCATGAACGTGAATAGTGTCATGAACGTGAGCGCGAAAGCAAGTCGTGGAATTAGAATTAAGACGGGAAGTAAGTTAGGAGTACAATTACGAATCTTTGTCTGACCCGATAGCTGAAGGATTGCCAAGTGATCGGATGAGCCTTGGCTGGAACATGTTCGTTCAATCTGTTGGTTCTGAAATCCGTACGGATGTAAGGATCTGCAGACTTGATCAAACTGTTGACAATAACCCAGATAGCATCTTGCTTCTTCGAGTTTGCTGAAATCTGGTAACTAAAATCCATGGAGATCTTGTCCCTTTTCGATTCACAATTTCATATGATGAAAACATCCCAGTTTGTTGGTGTCCTATCTTAACCTGTTGGTATGTCAGGTACCTAGATACGAACGTAACTGTATCTTGCTTCGTAGAACTTGATACCTAGGAGTTTGCGAAACTCTGAGTCTCTGACTCTAGACTTCTCCTAGCGTATAATTTTCTAGAACACCTAATGTAGTGTAGGGTTCTCTCCTTTACGCATAAGCTGAGTCATGGTAAGATTAACCATAGAAACCCATGTGATTCAGTGTGTCACTGTAATCAAACAGAATTGATATTGAAAAAAAATTCCAGGGTAGAATTTCTCTTGTCATAGAATTTGCAACATAGTACAGATATGGTCTTCCTGTTCTTCTCTAGGCTTAGAGGAAATCAGGTTATCCTCAATGAAAACGCTGATGAATTTGTTTAGGAGTTCATGGAAACTCAATTTATTAAGTCCATAATGCGGTTGGAGCATTGATGAGACTAATTCAAAATCATAAATCTAGCATGACCGAGTCGTGTACGAATAGCAGTCATGGACATGTCCTGCTTTTTCACTCGTCACTGTTGGCAGCATGATCGTGAGTTCGATCTTGGAAAAGTGATTAACACCATACGGTTGATTGGACATGTTGTCAATATGTGGAGGAGAATAACTGTCATGAATGGTGATTTGTTTAAGTCGACGGTAGTCGACACATAATCTTATGGTACCATCCTTCTCCTTGAAGGTTCTTCTGGAGTGTAAGGAACAATTTTGGAATAATCCGTTGGTTATGCGTAAAAGGACCTTAGTAGTCGTGTGTTACTGACAGCTAGAAAATTTTAGCAATTATGGCTAACAAAGCACGTGCTTGAAAAGCATAGATAATTTGTACAGATTTTCCTGATGGAAAATCAAGCTGAATGTATTCAGGAGCCTGAACATTACTGTACATAATTATGAATCATAGCATGGTGTGGTGTTCATAGTACCTAATTTAGGATAAAATTCATCTCGTGTCTGTCCGAGGAAATGCGTTAGCAGCTTGGATCTTATCATTAAGTTGAAGGAAAACCTTCGTATGCGTGGGAATACGAAAGGCGTCCTTCATGGTTATGAATATATGAACTATGGTGAAAGAAATGAAAGTGACATCAACAACGTGACATTTCTCACTGATGCGCTGATAATGGTATTGAAATTCTTGTGGCCTGATTAATACATGGCACAACAACATAGATATACCCTTGGAGGGTACCCTGAATTCCTTAGAAATGTTACATAGTTGGACGTGAGTCATGTGTCTTGACTCGTTTCTTGGAACAATAAGCATGACATATGTCTTGACTGGTGTCTTGACATGTGTCTTCAGGAGGTATACGTGAGACATGTGTCTTAACTGATGTCTTGACATGTGTCTCGAGATGTGAAACAAATATAACCACAATATAAGGTTATTATGCCAAAATTGGCGGATCGGTTGTACTACTGATCATTTGTATGTCTGATCACGTCCGTGGCCAGAGCCTCGGTTGCGATTTCTAGGATAGTTGCTGTCATAGTAGTGGTTACTATCATCTTGTCTGTCGGTTCCATGACGGTCATTCTCATGACCGTGACTCATGTAACTATTTAGCTGAGTGGACGGCTGGTACTGGTTTGCACTCATATGGCTGAAATGACAGCCAAACGACGTGTGACATGTAACTATGAATTTAGGACAATGATTGATGGGAATTGTCTGATGGTGAAGCATCTTCTCGTCCAATTGCTTTGCTCCGACGCCTTTGTCTTCGTCTTTTAGAATCTCCAGGTTGTGAACAACATCAGCATCAGCATCTCGTAGCGTCTCCCAACATCAGCAGCATCAACCTTCAGTAACATCTCTAAGCTATGAGCGACATCGACAATCTTGTAGAATATCAGCAAGTGAACATACGCCTGAGATGATTTAGAATCGACTAGCGAATACTCGTGAAGTATTGCAAGTGGAATACACATGGATTAAGGTACATGTAATACACATGAAATACGGTACGTGGAGTACACATGAAATGCACATGAAATGATCGGTATGGGCTCGATCATTTTTCATGATTTAAGGAAAGTAAACCGGTTAAACGGTTAGGAAAACCATCATGATAACCTGGCAGTATTAGCATAGACATCATTCTGGTTGCATAGAGAAACGCTAAAGTGTGGTTACACAAAATTCAACGATGATTTGCCTGACAGCATGATCAATGGAAACCAACCATGACTATCATGAAAGCATGATTCAAGAAATCTAACAATGTCTTGCAGGACAACGTAAATAACAAAAGAGGCGTGAAACATAATCAACATGAAGACGGAATTATCATGAGGAAACATGAAACCATCTATTACGAAGAAGTGTATAAAATAATCAGCATGAAACTGAAGTTAACCATGACAGTATGAAGGCATACTTGACATAAAAACATAATAACTTATGATGGGACATGAAAATTTTTTTTTATGCCAATTTAAATCATGAGAAAAATTTTATGCAAGAAAAACAGTGCATGAATGCGTAATGTAGTTTATAAAACCTTTATATGTGCGAGGGAACGCCTATGGGTCGGTTCCAAAACAAAAGACATGGCGAGGGGACGCCTATGGGTCGGTCCCAAAGTTAAAAGTTTCGATAAAAGCACATGCGACTAAATAGGGCCAGTCCTGTACCAACCATTACTTAGTCAAAATTCCTGCAACAGATGACATATGATATAAATGCATGAATGCATGAAACATAATACTTAAAAGTCATTGTCAAAACTTAACAGAAAATAAAAAATTTATGTGAAAATTATGAACTACTGGGGTCAGTCCACATCGTCACAGTTCACGAGGAACATCATGCATAGACAATGACACATAACTAAGTATGGATGACGGTTGTTCATTCCATATTAGTAAGACGATACTGGTGAAAACATCATGGTGAAAACAACAAGGTGCTGAAAACGTCATGGCTAAAGCAAAAAGGTGCTGAAAACATATTGGTTAAAACAACAACGCGCTGAAACATCAATACGTAGAATAACAATCGTTGGCTTAGGAAGCTCCTGGTGACTACCCACTAGTCACAGGTCGAGTTTTAAAGCCTACAGGTCGAAACCTGGCTCTGATACCATAATTGTAACACCCCATTTTGATAAATGGAATGTCACGCGTAATTATGGCGTGTCATCAAAGCATGCAAGGTAATATGTAGTAAAACATACATGACCATAGGGAAAACCGGAATCAAACATCGGTTCCCAAACATAAGCCCAAAACATAACAAAGTAAATGAACTGAATGAAAGACTAAACAAGCGTAAATATATGAAGGAACCAGGAGAAGAAGTCTATGGCAGCTTCCATCCTATGCATGTCCTCCAAATGCTCGAGTCTTGGGTACCTGCCGTTTTGGGACATGGAAAGGAAAGTAACGGCTGAGCAAAACGCTCAGTGCACGGATATACAATATAGCATGAATAGGATAAGCATGTAACATATAACAGCGGAAGACTAAGTTCTGAGTAGACTGGTTAAATATTGAGAAAACTGGTTTTATAGTTTGAAAAGCCTTATGTTTATCTTATGAAAACTGTTTTAACATATATATACCATAGCCCATATAGGTCATGAAAAGTTCACGTGCATGAATACTTGGAAGGGTGACCTCATCATGCTGATTAGAGGGGATGCCTCTAATTAATATACTGGTCTGGGTAGGAGGGATCAACTCCTTGTGAAGGATGCAAGGCACACACCACATTCACCATGAAATACTGAATAAAACATGTAACTAGGATGCACCCATACGCCCCACATGATATAATAATATGGCCAAAACTGAAAGGGACGCCACGAGCAATCACTCCGCCGTGGGGAAGTCATAACATTGGTGCCTCCAGTGTTATGGTTATGGTACCTCCATAACTAGGTGAAACTGGTCATGCTTGTATATGGCTATAGATTATGCTAATTAAACATAAGCAGTTCAAAACAATAAAACAAATACTGGGGAAAACAGTTGGCTGCATACGGGGAAATCCTGATAAGGAAAGAATGTCCATACTGAAAGGACGGGAATCCGTACCTCAAGTCCAGTGAACGAACGGAAGAAAGACTCCTACTTCTGGATCACTAACGCTACATGAATACACACGTGTATAAGTATCGAATCACTGATTATGTACTGGGTTTTATGTCTCATCTTAGTTTACTTTGTATGTTTTAGGTCATGGTTTACTGTTTAAAGCCTTAAACTGTGTTTATCTTGTATTCTGATTAATCTGATTAAGTATTACTGGTATTTCATGTATTATTATACTTACTGTGTAATAATAAGTAACTTTCCAAAAAAGCAGGTTTCCAAAAATAGAAAGTTTCCAAAAATAGAAAGTTTCCAAAAATAGAAAGTTTCCAAAAATAGAAAGTTTCCAAAAATAGAAAGTTACCAAAAATAGAAAGTTTCCAAAAATAGAAAGTTTCCAAAAATATAAAGTTTCCAAAAATAGAAAGTTTCCTAAAATAGAATTTACTGCTTAAAATAGATTAGTTTCTAAAAAAATAGAAAGTTTCCAATAATAGATCAGCTGCCTTAATTAAATAAGTTTCCATATATATAAGGTTTCCATGATTAGATTAGCTGCCTGAAATAGATAGATTTCCATATATATAGAATTAAGCTGGTTACATAAGCTAACATATAAGTCTAAGTGTTTATAAGCTTATTTCTTAAGTCATATGATATAGTGTATAGTTTAATTATTATTTCATGTATTTAATTAAACTATAGGTTAAGCATTTTAATTAAAGTATAACATGTTTTAATTAAAATGGAATAAATTACTTAGGTTAAAATGTGTATTATTATGTATTAATAACATATCCTAAGTCATGTCTAAATTAATTAATTATAGGCATGTTTTAAATAATTAATTAATTATAACTTATAACATAAAATACTTAGGTTAAAATAATATCATGCTAAATTAATAATTAAAATAACCTAAGTCATGGTTTAATTAATATCTCATGTTTATTAATTAATTTATATCCTAAGTTCATAATTCATAAAATTAACATGTAGCATAAATCATGATTTAACCAACGAACCATGAATCGGGCATGAAATCGACACCGTACCCCGAACCAAATCGGGGTTCCCCTTGGTTCCTTGCTGCCGTGGGACCCACACCACCAAACCGGGACCATATGGTCTCGGTGGTGGCTTAATGACCAAGCCGTGACCCCCTAGGGCACGAGCTAGGCGGCGGCCAAACTAAAACACCCATAAACACCCTTTTCTAATTTACCCCTTAATCAAATACATGTTTATTTCATGTTTTTAATTAGGTTTTAAAAACATCATGTTCTTAATTAATTTTACTAAATAAAATCAAAGAAATAATTAAAAAGAAAGGTTAAAAAGGTATACCGAATGTGTGGATCAATAGAGGATGAACAAACACGAACACTTGTACAATTATTCAAGATCAAAATCAACAAGAACACCTCTTTGGTGTTCTTATGGGTGGCGGCTACAAAAGGTAAAGGAGAAGGAGGAGAAAACTATTTTTAGGTTTTGTTTAATTTCTTGTAAAGTGAAAAATGAATCAAGTTTTTACCTTACCCCCCTTTCATGTAAAACTTGATGGGCTTGGCCCATTTACCTTCCTAATTTCGTGGATATGGGGCCCACAAGGGGTAACCCAAATGTTTTCCGTGTCTAAAATATTATAGTGTGCTCTCGTGTTCGTGTTTTACGTGTTTTAATTTGTTACGTGTTTATTCGTGTTTATTGGTGTTCAGGTTTAGTGTGTTCTCGTTAAATATTTACCGTACCTTAACGTATTTATTTATGCTCGTAATTATATTATAAGTATTTACGTGATTATTTTAGTTCGTGTTTTAATGGTGATCATGATTTAATTATGTTCCCGTGAAATACTTATTAACTGCTTATCATGAGTTCGTACGTAAACGATACTTATCATGTTATACACGTATGTACTTACTTGATTAATAGCACATGAATGTGATCAATACTGAATAAGGTAAGTTTTAATCTAGGACGTACGATCTTACGGGCACTATTCATGGTAAAAGCATGCGGGTTTTACATTTTGTGTGTTTAGATTTGTGCTAGAGCGCGGGTACTTGGAGAAGCTTGTTCAGGTGAGTTTCATAGTCCCATGTCTTTTTATGATTTGATTTCCAGATGGGATGGAAGAGACACTGTATGGTTTTGTAACTAATGCTGTGAATGTTTTTGTGGGTTGTGATGGACTTGTGTGTACACTTATGTGACTAACTGCTATGTGATTCTTGATTGTTATTGTGGTTTGACTTGGTACCAAGGGGATTTTGACAAGGCGGGGCCTTGGGATTAGTTCATAGGTGTATGGCCACCTATGGTACCATGGTGATTAGTAAGGCTTGGAGCCTTGGAATTATGGTTATTGGTAAGGCTTGGAGCCTTGGAATTACAATTATTGGTAAGGCTTGGAGACTTGGATTTGTGGTGATTGGTTAATCTTGGATGCTAGTTGTTAATACATAATTGTAGCACATTGTCCATATGTTTTTTGTTAGTGGTTGTTATTCACAGCTTATAATTGATTTGGAGTTGGAGTCTAAACCTATGACTCTCACCAACTTTATGTTGACGTGTTTTAGTGTCTCTTTCAGGTGAGAATGTGGTTAAGCGTGAGAATAGGAGTGGCTAGCTGGAAGGCTTAGGATTGCATTTGGAGGAACCCCCTTTCCTCTCAGTCTTTATTTATGTTTGAATAAGTGATACTTTGTAGACACCTAAATGTTTGTTATTTGTTAACTGTATGTCTTTGGTAAGAGGTAGACATGTTACCTACTTACCTAGACGCCTCCATTGTTTGCGATATCTTCATGACATTGTGTCACCATTTATGAAATTTCCATTTCATTTAGTTATCTCTACAGACACGCTATTGTTGTGATGATATCCATACGTCGCGCCCCATATTCCACCATAGTGGGGTGTGACTGAATGGTATCAGAGACAATGGTTATAGAGAATTAGGCTGCCTAGCCTAGTCTATAGCTTAAGGATCCCTGCATATAGGCATCATAGGATTACGTGTGGTCTTGTTTGTATTTTCCTAAATTTTATTTTTGTGAATTTTGACTAGTATGAGTTGAACTGTAGTTGCCCATACTTAGTCACCTGTTAATTTCTGTTTTGCTTTTGATATATAAATTACTTTCATCATAGTAAGTTATTTGGTGTACCTAATGTATAGTATTTTTCGTTTGATGTTTAAGTCATGTTCCCTAAGAATCATGTGGTGATTCGAGTTACCAAGAGTAGGTGGATAGGAATGATTTTAAGTGGTTTCCACTCTTATGGGCGACATGACTGTAACACCCCATATTTCATGTCATAGCAGCGGAAGGGTCATTGGGTGTTACTGTCATGGTTCAACCTCAATATCATAGAAAATGCCTCAAAATGAGTCGTTTTAATAAAACATACATCCATTCATTATTTTAAAGGTAAAATAGTTCTCACACGGTCCCAACTAGTTTTAAGTTTACACAACGTAACAAACTACAAAAGTTTCTTTGAATGGACATAGTTTAGAAAAGCGGGCCAAAACATTTCACAAGCAAGCTACACGAAACCGCCTTCCTTTGAGTGCCTTCTTCATGGACCTGAGATAAAACATGCTATAAAGTCAACAAAAATGCTGAGTGAATCTATAGAGTTTAAATTTAAGTAAACGAACACAAGTATTCTGAATAAACCTTCAATGGTTGAAAATCATGTGGATCAGACATAATCATCGTTGTTATTACATAAGTCTCACGACATTGAACGTTAACATATATTATTTCAGCCCAACACACCTAGCCAAGTGCGTATATTTCTCTTATACAATTGCATTTGATGTTTCATTACTAGTGCATCACAACATTACGCGGTAGCTAGTCGCGACCGGACTGGGCGTCACCCCGATAGATCTATCCATAGTATTAGCATTCATTCGATTAACAATTCATGATTCAGTGGGTCTTTTTAAGGCTAGTAGCAAACCTATGTAAATAACGTTCATTTAGCATACAATCGGGTCCTTTGTGTTCTATTTTAAAACAAACAAGTTATCCCCTCACGGGTTTTAAAAATCTTTACAAGATAGTATATAAAAGCGAGGCTATACACTCACCTTGGTACAATAGTAGTAATGCGACGATCGCCGACGATAAGTGATGCCCGTTAAACACGAAGATCGCAACCTACCAAATAGGCGCGTTCGTTAATAAATGACTCAAGTATAAATAATACTTAAATAATACAAAACTCAAAATACAAAACCATGAAAATCTCAAAAATACTAATAGTACAAGTATACTTCTATACTTCTTTACATGTCAACTTTATTAGACTATATGATTTATAAAAATCTGCCGGTACTTACCGAAAGTACAAGCTCATTTACCTTACTTAAACTATTCTGTATTCGACGAAACTTGGTCACAAACTCACATATAATATGAATAAGACCCAGTTTAAATTTCATTCAAAAATATTACTTTTAAGATCTTCTGCCCGACACACCTTCGTGTTATAAAAACCGGACAGATTTACGTCTTCAACTCGTAAAACCATTTTAACATATCTAAACAACTCCATTTATAAAACCGACACTCGGGTTTGAAAATGGACTCATGACCTGTGGTTTAGACTTCAACATCAGTCCTTGAACATTTTTAAACTCATTTTATAGTCCCCGAGATTCGATCCAAATATCGACAACAATTTTCGGATTGTGCCGATACTCGTCTCCCGGTACACGAATACTAAAATTGGCATAACTTCTCGCTCGTTTTGAGCTAGAAGCTCTATCTTATATCAAATCGAAGCTAACGAAATTCTCTACGACCATATCTAATTAGTTTAACATGTTTATTACAGTAAGTAATTCAAAAATCCCCTTTTACCTACTGGTCTAAAATGGTCATCTAAAAATCATACCAAATCACCATTTTGACCCATTTCAACAATTTACATACTTCTAATATTACCCTAATATTATCATAACACATTTATCTAACTCCTAACAACCTCAAATTCAATCTAACAAAAATCAAATATATAAAAACCTGCATGCAACAACAACCCCACTCAAATATAATAATAATAACAACAATCATAACCATAAAAATTGATCAAACACATGTTCTTCACCAAAATTTTGAAAGAAAATTAAAGTGTATGCATGTGGGAAAATTTTATAACAAAATGAAGCTTATCAAATTTCTAGGATGGGTCTTTTATTAGTTTAGGTTGAATCAAGCTTGATCAAAAATTTTGGTAGGGTTTTTGGTTTGGGGTTGGACGGCAAAACAAAGGAGAAGGAGAGAGATGGGTGAAAATTTTGTAAGAAATGAATTTTTAATTATAACTTGTTAGTGGAAAATCCTTAAATAGTCCAAGGTTAGGGTAGATTTTGTCATTTATGCATAGTTTTGGTCCAAAATGCAATTAAATTGTTTACAAGGTAGAAAATGTAAATTGTAAATTTTGAAAATATTTACGAGGCTCGGGTTTCGTAAAATTACTTTTCGAAAGTTAAAACGCTTCATAAATATAATAATAAAGCTTCGACACGACTTAAAACGTAATTAAATCGAAAACATCAAAAATATAAAATATCGAGACAATCGATAATAAAACATAAATTTTTGGGCATCCGTCGGTATCGCGATCACTAATGGTTCTCGTCATTCGTTAAAACGTAAAACACGAGAAATAAATATTAAATATAATAAAATCATTTTTATGATAAATTGAGAATATAATATCGATACATAACGCATTCCTTGCCGGTTTTCATCTAATCGACATTCTTACGCTAGTTTCTAGTCATAACCTTCTCGGTTAGTCGATAATTTAAAATTCTCATTAAATTAAACACGTAATACGTAATAGTCGAGATTAAAATAACGACCTGAAATTGACGGATTGTCACGTTATCTCCACCAAATTAGGATCTTCGCCCTCGAAGATCAACTTGCGTTGTTGTCCGGTCGCTTGTTGAAATCAAAGAGATGAGGGTAATTCTTCCACATTTGGTCTTCTCGTTCCCATGTATACTCTGGTCCTCTCCGAGAGTTCCATCGAACTTTGACGATAGGGATTCGGCTTTGTTTCAGTTGCTTGACCTCGCGATCCATGATATCAATTGGTTCTTCAATAAAGTGAAACTTTTAATCAACCTTAACTTCGTCCCACGGTATAACGAGTTCTTCATCAGACAAACACTTCTTCAGATTCGACACATGAAAAGTGTTATGAATCCCATACAGTTCTTGCGGTAGTTCATGTTGGTATGCCACGGGTCCTACTCTAGATGTAATCTTGAATGGTCCGATATTACGAGGACTTAACTTCCCACGTTTTCCAAATCGTACAACACCTTTCCATGGTGAAACCTTTAGCATAACCTTATCTCCCACACTAAACTCCAATGGTTTTCTTCTCACATCTGCATAACTCTTCTGTCGGCTTCGAGCAAACAACAACCTATTCTTGATTGCACAATCATATCCGTCGTCTCTCTAATCATCTCTGGTCCAGTGAATTGAGCATCACCAACCTCACTCCAGCTCACGGGCGATCTACATTTTCTCCCATAAAGTGCTTCAAAAGGTGCATCTTTAATACTCGCGTGATAACTGTTATTGTACGAGAATTCGGCCAAAGGTAAGTGCTTATCCCAGTTACTTCCAAAGTCAATCACACAAGCACGCAGCATATCCTCCAAAGTCTGAATAGTTCTTTCACTTTGCCCATCGGTTTGTGGATGATAGGCTGTGCTCATATCCAAATTGGTTCCTAAAGATTTCTGAAGTGATCTCCAAAATCTAGAAGCAAAACGACTGTCTCTATCGTAAATGATTGAAATAGGAACACCATGCTTACACACGATATTCTTCAAATAAAGGTCGGCAAGTTTCTCCAAACCGAACCTCTCGTTGATTGGAATAAAATGAGCGGATTTAGTTAAACGGTCGACAATAACCCAGATTGCATCGAACCCAGACGGTGTCCTTGGGAGTTTTGTGATGAAGTCCATCGTAATTCGCTCGCATTTCTAGATTGGAATTTCAGGTTGGACAAGTAATCCTGACGGCTTCTGATATTCAGCTTTCACCTTTGCACACGTTAAGCATTTCGCGACGTATGTTGCAATATCATCTTTCATATTCGGCCACCAGTATAACTTTTTCAAGTCTTGGTACATTTTGTCCGATCCAGGGTGAATAGAATACTTGGACTTATGAGATTCTAACACGATCAAGTCTCTCAGTCCACCAAAGAATGGTAACCAAATTCGACCTCTCAAACATTTGATACCATCAGATCGCGTCTCAAATGTTTCACCATCTCCTCTAAATCTTTCGGCTGCAATATTTTCCTTGTTACACGCTTCGATTTGTGCGTTTTGGATTTACTCAGGTAAGTTATTATGAACTGTCACCACCAAAGCACGCACGCGAATCGGTTTCTCCCTTTCCTTTCGACTTAACGTGTCAGCTACCACGTTCGCCTTTCCCAGATGATAACGAATTTCGCAGTCGTAATCACTCAAGAGTTCAACCCATCGACGTCGCCTCATATTCAGCTCCTTTTGATCCAGTAAGTATTGTAGGCTTTTGTGATCAGTGAATACTGTACACTTCGTACCATACAGATAATGTCTCCAAAGTCGCAGAGCAAAAACCACAGCGCCCAATTCCTAGTCATGGGTAGTGTAGTTCTCCTCATTCTTCCTTAATTGTCTAGAGGCAAATGCGATCACCTTTTCACGTTGTATGAGAACAACACCGTATCCTTGAAGAGATGCATCACAATAAACAACAAAGTCTTCACTTCCTTCAGGTAACGATAAGATCGACGCACTACATAGTTTCATCTTCAGGGTTTTGAAAGCTTCTTCTTCATCGCCCCACACAAATGGTTTATTCTTCTGAGTCAGCTTAGTTTGTGGTTTCGATATCAATGAGAATCCTTCAATAAACCTTCGGTAGTAACCAGCCAAACCTAGAAATTGTCGCACTTCAGTGGGAGTAGTTGGAGCACTCCAATTCTTAATTGCTTCAATCATCAGAGGATCAACATGTACCCCACTTTCATCAATCACATGTCCAAGAAATTTTACAAAATTAAGCCAAAAATCACACTTTGAGAACTTAGCGTACAACTTTTCGTTCTTTTACAAGTTCAAGATAATTCTTAAGTGTTCGGCATGCTCTTCCTTGCTCTTGGAGTAGATTAGAACATCATCAATGAAAACGATCACGAATTTATCAAGATACGGCTTACAAATGCGATTCATTAAGTCCAAGAATACAGTAGGTGCATTAGTCAAACCAAAAGGCATAACTCGGAACTCATAATGACCATAACGAGTCCTAAACGCCGTAATAGGAATATCTTCCTCGCGTACACGAAGTTGATGGTAACCAGAACGAAGATCAATCTTAGAGAAAACACGAGAACCTTGAAGTTGATCGAATAGATCATCAGTTCTTAGAAGCGGATAACGATTCTTGATCGTCAGCTTATTCAGCTCTCGGTAATCGATACACATATGGAACGAACCATCTTTCTTCGGTAATCGATACACATACGGAATGAACCATATTTCTTCTATAGACAAGCTATTGTTGTGATGATATCCATACGTTGCGCCCCATATTCCACCATAGTGGGGTGTGACTGAATGGTATCAGAGACAATGGTTATAGAGAATTAGGTTGCCTAGCCTAGTCTATAGCTTAACGATCCCTGCATATAGGCGTCATAGGATTACGTGTGGTCTTGATTGTATTTTCCTAAATTTTATTTTTGTGAATTTTGACTAGTATGAGTTGAACTGTAGTTGCCCATACTTAGTCACCTGTTAATTTCTGTTTTGCTTTTGATATATAAATTACTTTCATCATAGTAAGTTATTTGGTGTACCTAATGTATAGTATTTTTCGTTTGATGTTTAAGTCATGTTCCCTAAGAATCATGTGGTGATTTGAGTTACCAGGAGTAGGTGGATAGGAAGGATTTTAAGTTGTATCCACTCTTATGGTCGACATGACTGTAACACCCCGAATTTCATGTCATAGCAGCGGAAGGGTCATTGGGTTGTTACTGTCATGGTTCAACCTCAATATTATAGAAAACGCCTCAAAATGAGTCGTTTTAATAAAACATACATCCATTCATTATTTTAAAGGTAAAATAGTTCTCACACGGTCCCAAGTAGTTTTAAGTTTACACAACGTAACAAACTACAAAAGTTTCTTTGAATGGACATAGTTTAGAAAAGCGGGCCAAAACATTTCACAAGCAAGCTACACGAAACCGCCTTCCTTTGAGTACCTTCTTCATGGATCTGAGATAAAACATGCTATAAAGTCAACAAAAATGCTGAGTGAATCTATAGAGTTTAAATTTAAGTAAACGAACACAAGTATTCTGAATAAACCTTCAATGGTTGATAATCATGTGGATCAGACATAATCATCGTTGTTATTACATAAGTCTCATGACATTGAACGTTAACATATATTATTTCAGCCCAACACACCTAGCCAAGTGCGTATATTTCTCTTATACAATTGCATCTGATGTTTCATTACTAGTGCATCACAACATTACGCGATAGCTAGTCGCGAACGGACTAGGCGTCACCCCGATAGATCTATCCATAGTATTAGCGTTCATTGGATTAACAATTCATGATTCAGTGGGTCTTTTTAAGGCTAGTAGCAAACCAATGTAAATAATGTTCATCTAGCATACAATCGGGTCCTTTGTGTTCTATTTTAAAACAAACATGTTATCCCCCTCGCGGGTTTTAAAAATCTTTACAAGATAGTATAAAAGCGAGGCTATAGACTCACCTTGGTACAATAGTAGTTATGCGACGATCGCCGACGATAAGTGATGCCCGTTAAACACAAAGACCGCAACCTACCAAATAAGGCACGTTCGTTAATAAATGACTCAAGTATAAATAATACTTAAATAATACAAAACTCAAAATACAAAACCATGAAAATCTCAAAAATACTAATAGTACAAGTATACTTCTATACTTCTTTACATGTAAACTTTATTAGACTATATGATTTATAAAAATCTGCCGGTACTTACCGAAAGTACAAGCTCATTTACCTTACTTAAACTATTCCGTTTTCGACGAAACTTGGTCACAAACTCACATATAATATGAATAAAACTCAGTTTAAATTTTAATCAAAAATATTACTTTTAAGACCTTCTGCCCGACACACCTTCGTGTTTTAAAAACCGGACATATTTACGTCTTCAACTCGTAAAACCATTTTAACATATCTAAACAACTCCATTTATAAAACCGACACTCGGGTTTGAAAATAGACTCATGACCTGCGGTTTAGACTTCAAAATCAGTCCTTGAACATTTTTAAACTCAGTCTATAGTCCCCGAGATTCGATCCAAATATCGACAACAATTTTCGGATTGTGCCGATACTCGTCTCCCGATACACAAATACTAAAATTGGCATAACTTCTCGCTCGTTTGGAGCTAGAAGCTCTATCTTATATCAAATCGAAGCTAACGAAATTCTCTACGACCCTATCTAATTAGTTTAACAAGTTTATTACAGTAAGTAATTCAAAAATCCCTTTTTACCTACTGGTCTAAAATGGTCATCTAAAAATCATACCAAATCACCATTTTGACCCATTTCAACAATTTACATACTTCTAATATTACCCTAATATTATCATAACATATTTATCTAACTCCTAACAACCTCAAATTCAATCTAACAAAAATCAAATATATAAAAACCATGCATGCAACAACAACCCCACTCAAATATAATAATAATAACAACAATCATAACTATAAAAATGGATCAAACACATGTTCTTCACCAAAATTTTGAAAGAAAATTAAAGTGTATGCATGGGTGGGAAAATTTTATACCAAAATGAAGCTTATCAAATTTCTAGGACGGGTCTTTTCTTATTTTAGGTTGAATCAAGCTTGATCAAAAATTTTGGAAGGGTTTTTGGTTTGGGGTTGGATGGCAAAACAAAGGAGAAGGAGAGAGATGGGTGAAAATTTTGTAAGAAATGAATTTTTAATTATAACTTGTTAGTGGAAAATCCTTAAATAGTCCAAGGTTAGGGTAGATTTTGTCATTTAGGCATAGTTTTGGTCCAAAATGAAATTAAATAGTTTACAAGGTAGAAAATGTAAATTGTAAATTTTGAAAATATTTACGAGGCTCGAGTTTCGTAAAATTACTTTTCGAAAGTTAAAACGCTTCATAAATATAATAATAAAGCTTCGACACGACTTAAAACGTAATTAAATCGAAAACGTCAACAATATAAAATATCGAGACAATCGATAATAAAACATAAATTTTTGGGCATCCGTCGGTATGGCGATCACTAATAGTTCTCGTCATTCCTTAAAACGTAAAACACGAGAAATAAAGATTAAATATAATAAAATCATTTTTATGATAAATTGAGAATATAATATCGATACCTAATGCATTCCTTGCCGGTTTTCATCTAATCGACATTCTTACGCTAGTTTCTAGTCATAACCTTCTCGGTTAGTCGATAATTTAAAATTCTCATTAAATTAAACACATAATACGTAATAGTCGAGATTAAAATAACGACCTGAAATTGACGGATTGTCACATTATCCCCACCAAATTAGGATCTTCGTCCTCGAAGATCAACTTGCGTTCTTGTCCGATCGCTTGTTGAAATCAAAGAGATGAGGGTAATTCTTCCACATTTGGTCTTCTCGTTCCCAAGTATACTCCGGTCCTCTCCGAGAGTTCCATCGAACTTTGACGATAGGGATTCGGCTTTGTTTCAGTTGCTTGACCTCGCGATCCATGATCTCAATTGGTTCTTCAATAAAGTGCAACTTTTAATCAACCTTAACTTCGTCCCACGGTATAACGAGTTCTTCATAGGACAAACACATCTTCAGATTCAACACATGAAAAGTGTTATGAATCCCATACAATTCTTGCGGTAGTTCAAGTTGGTATGCCACGGGTCCTACTCTAGATGTAATCTTGAATGGTCCGATATAACGAGGACTTAACTTCCCACGTTTTCCAAATCGTACAACACCTTTCCATGGTGAAACCTTTAGCACAACCTTATCTCCCACACTAAACTCCAATGGTTTTCTTCTCAAATCCGCATAACTCTTCTGTCGGCTTCGAACAAACAACAACCTATTCTTGATTTGCACAATCATATCCGTCGTCTCTATAATCATCTCTGGTCCAGTGAGTTGAGCATCACCAACCTCACTCCAGCTCACGGGCGATCTACATTTTCTCCCATAAAGTGCTTCAAAAGGTGCAGCTTTAATACTCGTGTGATAACTGTTATTGTACGAGAATTCGGCCAAAGGTATGTGCTTATCCCAGCTACTTCCAAAGTCAATCACACAAGCACGCAGCATATCCTCCAAAGTCTGAATAGTTCTTTCGCTTTGCCCATCGGTTTGTGGATGATAGGCTGTGCTCATATCCAAATTGGTTCCTAAAGATTTCCGAAGTGATCTCCAAAATCCATAAGCAAAACGACTGTCTCTATCGGAAATGATTGAAATAGGAACACCATGCTTACACACGATATTCTTCAGATAAAGGTCGAAAAGTTTCTCCAAACCTAACCTCTCGTTGATTGGAATAAAAAGAGCGGATTTAGTTAAACGGTCGCCAATAACCAAGATTGCATCGAACCCAGACGGTGTCCTTGGGAGTTTTGTGATGAAGTCCATCATAATTCGCTCCCATTTCTAGATTGGAATTTCAGGTTGGACAAGTAATCCTGACGGCTTCTGATATCCAGCTTTCACCTTTGTACACGGTAAGCATTTCGCGACGTATGTTGCAATATCATCTTTCATATTCGACCACCAGTATAACTTTTTCATGTCTTGGTACATTTTGTCCGATCCAGGATGAATAGAATACTTGGACTTATGAGATTCTAACATGATCAAGTCTCTCAGTCCACCAAAGAATGGTAACCAAATTCGACCTCTCAAACATTTGATACCATCAGATCGCGTCTCAAATGTTTCACCATCTCCTCTAAATCTTTCGGCTGCAATATATTCCTTCTTACACGCTTCGATTTGTGCGTTTCGGATTTGCTCAGGTAAGTTATTATGAACTGTCACCACCAAAGCACGCACTCGAATCGGTTTCTCCCTTTCCTTTCGACTTAACGCGTCAGCTACCACGTTCGCCTTTCCCGGATGATAACGAATTTCGCAGCCGTAATCACTCAAGAGTTCAACCCATCGACGTCGCCTCCTATTCAGCTTCTTTTGATCCAGTATGTATTGTAGGCTTTTGTGATCAGTGAATTCCGTACACTTCGTACCATACAGATAATGTCTCCAAAGTCGCAAAGCAAAAACCACAGCGCCCAATTCCAAGTCATGGGTAGTGTAGTTCTCCTCAATCTTCCTTAATTGTCTAGAGGCATATGCGATCACCTTTTCACGTTGCATGAGAACAACACCGTATCCTTGAAGAGATGCATCACAATAAACAACAAAGTCTTCACTTCCTTCAGGTAACGATAAGATCGACGCACTACAGAGTTTCATCTTCAGGGTTTTGAAAGCTTCTTCTTCTTCATCGCCCCACACAAATGGTTTATTCTTCTCAGTCAGCTTAGTTAGTGGTTTCGATATCAATGAGAATCCTTCAATAAACCTTCGGTAGTAACCAGCCAAACCTAGAAATTGTCGCACTTCAGTTGGAGTAGTTAGAGCACTCCAATTCTTAATTGCTTCAATATTCAGAGGATCAACATGTACCCCACTTTCATCAATCACATGTCCAAGAAATTGTACAGAATTAAGCCAAAAATCACACTTTGAGAACTTAGCGTACAACTTTTCGTTCTTTTACAAGTTCAAGATAATTCTTAAGTGTTCGACATGCTCTTCCTTGCTCTTTGAGTAGATTAGAATATCATCAATGAAAATGATCACGAATTTATCAAGATACGACTTACAAATGCGATTCATTAAGTCCATGAATACAGCAGGTGCATTAGTCAAACCAAAAGGTATAACTCAGAACTCATAATGACCATAACGAGTCCTAAACGCCGTAATAGGAATATCTTCCTCGCGTACACAAAGTTGATGGTAACCAGAACGAAGATCAATCTTAGAGAAAACACGAGAACCTTGAAGTTGATCGAATAGATCATCAGTTCTTGGAAGCGGATAACGATTCTTGATCGTTAGCTTATTCAGCTCTCAGTAATCGATACACATACGGAACGAACCAGCTTTCTTCTTAACGAATAAAACAGGAGCTCCCTAAGGTGACGAATTCGGTCGTATAAAACCTTTATCAGATAGTTCTTGCAATTGCACAGACAACTCCTTCAGCTCGGATGGTGCTAAACGATATGGCGCACGAGCCACGGGTGCAGCACTAGGAATTAGATCAATTTGGAATTCTACTTTCCTTGGAGGCGGAAGCCCAAGCAAATCTTCCGGAAACACTTCAGGAAAGTCACGAATGACTGGAACATTTTCGATACGTTTCTCCTTCGATTCCTTCTCCGATACATGCGCTAGGAATAACTCACAACCTCTTTCGATATACTTACGAGCTTTAATGCACGAAACGATTTTCAGCCGAGAATTACATTTATCACCTTCGATAACTAAAGTCTTGTCATCTAAAGGAATCCTAACTTTCTTTTCTCCACCCAGAATAAACGCATTATACTTGGACAGCCAATCCATTCCGATAATAATATCAAAACTTCCCAATTCGACGATCATTGATACAAGCTTTTTAGTGTGGTGAAAAAGTTCGTTTTCTCGGAATCCTCTCGAATTGATCTCAGTTAAAAGTGGAATGATTTGTTCTTGGTGACAAAAAGTGGATTTGGTTTTCTATTCTAAATAAATGGAGTAAATAAAGATTAAAGACAGAAACAGTAAATCAAAAATAATTAAATGATAAAGCTGAAAAATACCCTTACTGAAAATGACCTATGCGGAATGTAATTCTAAACGGAATAAAGTGCTATTCGGAAAGTCAAACAAGCCTATGCGGAAAAATGCCCTATTCGGAAAACAATGTCTATTCGGAAAAGTTGAGCTATGCGGAAAATATGGCTTATGCGGAAAGTTCCTCTATTCGGAAAAACACAGTCTATGCGGAAAATGAGGTCTATTCGGAATAATATGATCTATGCGGAAAAATCAGCTATGCGGAATATATAAAATATTCCGAGTAAAGGAAATGTAAACACCCCTATTCGGAATATCCAGAATTCCGAATAAGGGAGATATAAACTTGTCTATTCGGAAAGTTGGTCTTGTTCGGAATAATCTGGGCAGCGAAGAACAGTAACAGCAGAAACCAAACGATTTTCAATCTAAACACCAAAATACTCAAAAAGGTTTTATCAAATTAAACACAAATCATTTAAATACCTTAAGTAATAAATCCCACCAATAAAAACACTAAATCAACAACTTTTTGAAATCAAACTTGAATCAAATAAGAAACTTAGAAACTTGCAATAAAAATGGAGATGAACAAGATGAATGAAAAGATGGAATTGATAGATTAATGGAAGAGTAACAAGGTTAATGATTAAGGATTACAAGAATGAAAGAAAAAGATGAAAATCACCAAACACCCTAATGGTGTTTGTGATGCTACGAGCCAAGAACTGGGAAAAGGAAAAAAATGAAGCTCTCCCTAATTGTGTGAAGGAAAAGTCTATTTATAGTCCTAGTGGTTGGTTGGTGAGTGGGCTTTCTCCCTTTCTTCTTGTCTTCTCGTCTTTTCAGAAAAGTTGACGTTTTCGACTCTGATTCGGGATTTGTCGTTGATTAAATTCAACTCGTCTTTTAATTTCTTCGTTAAATAGACTTGAGTTTCTTCGACTTATGAAAATCTTCCGTCTTTAGTCCTTTTCTTCGATAAATCTTCGAATAGGCCCAGTGACTTCAAATCTTTTGCATCTCTTGGACAATAGACTTTATCTTGAGTCTTTTTCCTTGATAAAACCCGTGCAATCCCATGTTTTCTTTAATATTTATCCGGTTAGCTCTGAAAACACAATAAACACAAAAACCACGCATAATTCCAAACAAATGATATTAAATACGTGTTTTGGTCTCGTTTTAGCCCGAATTAAGTGGTAAAAGGATGGGTGTTTACACACCTATCAAATCCCCTACACTTAACCATTGCCATGCCCTCATGCAATGCTTAGTGATAAAGCAATTTTACAATTTTCTCATAATTAGTCAACCTTGGCCTTATTCAAATACTACTAAATAAGAATCAAATTACTAAGAGAAATAAAAACTTTAAGATAAACAAAAAGAATGGAAATAACTTGTAAAGAAATCAAGGACTTACATTAGGGCTTTGGTGTTGCGAAGATTTATCACCCTCAAGTTTCACGTTCCCCAAACTAAGCTTAAAAACGAGATCATTGTTATTATAAGTTAGTAAATCAAACACTTACACACATGGCTTAATTAAATGCTTAAATTCCCTTATTCCTAGTTGTATCTCTTATATTTTATTTTTGTCTTAGAATGATCATGAAGATGCATTTTTGGACTTATTTCGATAGTTTATTAAGGCTGAAAGCAAAGTAGGACGATTTGATCAATAGTTAGCTAAAGGACAAAATCTCTTAAAACTGCTTCTCGGGATATCAAAAAGTTCATATCTTGGCATAACTTGGTTCACGATTTGAGACCTTTCTCGGGCCGATATTTGGCATGTACTTCATACTTCATATCTTCGAGAGACGTTCTTGAGATAATGGTCTTCTCATCATAATAGAGTTTCTTCACTTGGAGACTTTTGAGGGGTACTCCAACTTTGTTGACCACGACTTCATGATTATTTCTTCAATCTCTAATTGGGATTTTGAGATACAACGATCCGCCTCCTTTTCGGACTTGGATCTATTTATCCTCATACCTTGTTAGGGTCTTTTCGGATAGACTTCTCCATGATCTTTATGGGAGTTGATTGCTTTTCGTCGTGAGTCTTGATCCTTCATATTGATTTTGGGAATAATGCTTTTCACATCACTTTGGATCTTCAGCAATAAGATTGAATCCTCATGCCTTGTTAGGGCCTTTTCGGACTCGCCAATCTTCGCGCCCCGCTTCATAAGTTATGCCTTGGCTATGAACTCTTATCATTACCGAGAAACTTTTAAACGATCTCGGGCTAGAAGCTAAGTAACTTTTCAAATCGTACGACCTTACTTATTGCAGATAAATTATTAGCAAGTGATGGAAGAATAGGCAAATAATTACACCAAGTGAGCTTGCGCAAGAATACCGACTTATAATTGACTCTATCATTTCTCGTCCTCCACAATTTAAAATCTCAAATAATGAGACTCGTGGACACTTAGCCTAATAAACCAATTAAGGTCTACATGGTTAAGGATACTAGCTAGAATAAACTTGGATAAGTCTATTCGGGTTGAGTCAAAATAAACGCAACGGGCCTAATAGATCAAAGATTTCTAAACTAGCTACACCACTTATTAATATTTTTGACTTTATTGCGGGATATATACATATGAAAGTAACGATAAAAATTTAAAAATTATGACTAAATGGCCAAAGTTAATAAAAAATTTGAAAAATGTTGAAAAATTGGATTTTCCGGTTAATTGAAGGCATTTTCATGGAAAAGTCCCCTTAAAACTTCGATAGAAGTCCCCCCTACACTTAAGATAAACATTGTCCTCAATGTTTAAGCATGTGGGAAAAGTCTCCCCTACACTTATGACATTGTGCACGTTGGTTAACTCGAGTTAAGGAAGAGACGACTAAAGTGATCAATTTCAAATGTGAGTATGAAGAAAATTGAATCACGATAGTTGAGAGATAGAACCGGATTTCGGATAACACGGGAGCACGGTTCTTCAAAGATTTCCAAGATTGCATTTATCCCTGTAATCACATCACCACACAAACACAAACGACCAAAATAGGTCCTCCCCTACACTTAGGGGGTTAAAGGGATAGATACTCGGGCTGCCTCCCGAGGAGCGCTTGTTTTTTATAACCGAGTCACGAGCCTGACTCGACCCAAAATTAGTTCATGGGGAACGTGGTGAGGGAAGGTATCACCTTGTTAGAGGTGTCCTCACCAAAGTACAACTTTACTCGTTGGCCATTCACCTTAAAATTCGGTCCATTAGGTTGAGCGAGCTCGAGAGTACCATATGGAAAAATTTGGGCAATGGTGAATGGGCCGGACCAACGAGATTTGAGCTTTCCCGAGAAGATTTTCAACCGAGAGTTAAAAAGTAAGACTTTGTCTCCAACATGGAACTCTTGGTTTTTGATCTTGGAGTCGTGAATGAGCTTAGTCCTTTCCTTATAGATCAAAGAATTTTCATAAGCCTCATTACGGAGTTCATTCAGCTCATTGAGTTGGATCTTGCGTAGGTCACCGGCTTTGTTTATATCAAAATTAGCCCACTTCAAGGCCCAATAAGCCTTGTGCTCCAACTCAATGGGGAGGTGGCACGCTTTCCCGTACACAAGACGATAAGGCGTACAGCCGATCGGGGTCTTGTAAGCAGTACGAAAAGCCCACAAAGCATCATCAAGTTTATCAGCCCATGCGGCACGATGCTCTCCCACGGTCCTTTCAAGAATTCGCTTCAGTCCTCGGTTGGATATTTCAGCCTGGCCATTAGTTTGTGGGTGGTAGGCTGTGGAAAGACGATGATTTACACCGTACTTAGCCATGACTCTAGCAAATTGGTCATTGCAGAAATGAGTCCCACGATCACTAATAATGGCGCGAGGCACACCGAATCTAGCGAATAGAGCTTTCAAAAAGTTACAAACCACCCTTGCGTCATTAGTAGGTAAAGCTTTGGCTTCAACCCACTTTGAAACGTAGTCAACGGCTATAAGGATGTATTTGTTTCCTTTAGAAGAAGAGAATGGCCCCATAAAGTCGATACCCTAAACATCAAAAATTTCACACTCTTGAATGAAATTCTAAGGCATCTCGTCTTTATGTGTGATTTTGCCTTGCTTTTGGCAAACATCACATCGTTTTACCATATCGTGAGCGTCACGGTATATGGAGGGCCAATAAAATCCCGAGTCAAACACTTTTTTGGCGGTGTAGTTGGGACCAAAGTGACCACCGGTGGGTCCTTTGTGGCAAGCATCAAGGATTTCCGAAGCTGCCGGTCCGTCAACACATCGGCGGATAATCAGGTCGGCACATTGTTTGAATAGGTAAGGGTCGTCCCAAAAGTAAGTCTTAATATCGGTGAAAAACCGCTCCAATAGCAAAATCACTAGCATCGCACATCAACTCAAAGGGTAGCTCCCAATTAGGGGTAACCAAGACGGGTGCCTTAGTAAGCTTATCCTTAAGCGAGTTGAAGGCTTCAAGGCACTCTTTGGAGAAGATAAAAGGAGTATCTTTTTCCAAGAGGTGGGTCATCGGGCGAGCGATTTGAGAAAAATCTTTGATGAATCGACGATAGAAGCCCGCATGACCCAGGAAACTTCTCACACCCTTCACGGTTGAAGGTGGAGGCAACTTTGCGATAACATCGACTTTAGCACGGTCTACTTCAAGACCGGCTTTCGAGATCTTATGTCCAAGCACGACGCCTTCTTTTACCATAAAATGGCATTTTTCCCAATTCAGAACTAGGCGAGTGTCTTCGCACCTCTTTAGCATACGTTCCAAATTGGCAAGGCAAGAAGAGAAGGAATCCCCGAAGACCGAGAAATCATCCATGAAGACTTCCATGGTTTGTTCAACCATGTCATGGAAGATAGCTAACATACACCTTTGGAAAGTCCCGGGCGCATTACATAAGCCAAAAGGCATTCTTTTGTAAGCAAAAGTGCCATACGGACAAGTGAATGTAGTCTTCTCTTGATCTTGGGGATTGATGGGTATTTGAAAATAACCCGAGAAACCATCAAGAAAGCAGTAATATTCATTACCAGCTAGTCGTTCAAGCATTTGATCCATAAAAGGTAGAGGGAAATGATCCTTTCTCGTGGCATCATTGAGTTTGCGGTAGTCTATACAAACTCTCAACCCAGTAACGAGACGAGTGGGAATCAACTCGTTGTGTTCATTGGGAACAACGGTTATTCCGCCCTTCTTGGGCACACAGTGGATTGGACTAACCCATGGTGAATCCGAAATAGGGTAAATCATACCCGCATCAAGAAGTTTGAGAACCTCTGTTTTGATGACTTCATGGATTTTTGGATTCACCATTCGTTGGTTTTGAATTGTGGGCTTAAAGTCGTCCTCCATGAGAATTTTGTGTGTGCAGAAGTGAGGATCAATTCCACGAATATCCGAAATCTTCCAAGCAATAGCCTTCTTATGATCTTTTAACACAGCGACAAGTCGGGCTTTCTCTTCATCCTTCAAATCCTTAGCATTGATGACTGGCGACTTCTTCTCTTCTTCGAGGAATACATACTCAAGATGGGGTGGCAACTCCTTAAGTTCCAAATCCGGAGGATTGTCGACGGGAGGCGTATGCGAAGTCGGAGTCTCGATAGCAATAACAGTGGGAGATGGAGGGGAAGGATTGTCTTCTCTGAGGAGGTTTGCAATGAAACTGAGATCGTCATCCCAATTGGCAGTAGAATCGTCATTGTCTTGCTTCACATCTTCCAATGTGGCTTCCAAATCTTTCCAAAGGAAATCACTTTCTCCAAATAGAGATAGTGATGAGTCGATAGAGGAAACGGTCTCAACATTGGGAAGAGAGATAGGAATGTTTTTACAAGCATCCTTGAAGTGTTCTTCACAGGCCTCATCAAGAACGTCAATACAATTAACACTCTCGTAAGAATAAGGCTGTTTAGAAAGCTTTTCCATGTTGAAGACTACTTTATCATCACCCACTCTCATGATAAGCTCACCGGCTTCAACATCAATGAGAGTGCGACCGGTCCTCAAGAATGGACGACCAACAATGAGTGGCACACGGGGGTCCATCTCGTAGTCGACGACAACAAAATCAGCAGGGAAAGTGAATTTGTCGACTCCTACAATGACGTCTTCGGCTATCCCCACTGGATAAGCAACCGTACGGTTAGCTAATTCCAAAGTCATTTTTGTGGGGACTAGCTCTGGGAGAGATAATTGCTTCCAAACACTTAGAGGCATGAGATTAATACTGCCACCTAGATCGGCTAGGGCCATGCAATTCTCTATTCCCGGGAAATTGCAAGGGATAAGAAAACGACCCGGATCACCAAGCTTGGTTGGCAATTTCCTTAAGAGTACTGCAGAGCAATTCTCATTAAGTTGGGTGTTGGAAATATCGAGGAGCTTTTCCTTGTCGCTCAGAAGATCTTTAAACATTTTGGCATACTTGGGCATGTGAGCGAGAGCCTCAGCGAAGGAGATATTGAAATTCAGTTGTTTGAACATTTTAAGGAAATTCGAAACCTGAATATCATCCTTGCTCTTTTGCTTCTCTTTCCTCAACCTTGAAGGATAAGGTATATTGGAAGAAGAGGAAGGCTTGAGGGGAATAGGATCACTCACAACTACGGGTGGAGGAGGGGTAGAAGAAAGAGGTGGATAAATTAGGGAAGGAGAAGGATGAGGAATAGGAGCAGGCGACTCGTTCTCCTTAGTCACAACCACCGGTGGAGGTATAGGAAGCTCGGGTTCCTTGGTACATTTGCCACTTCGAGTGGTGATTGCTTTCATCTCCCCTCTTGGATTTGCAACGGTGTTACTCGGAAGAGTACCCGAAGAAGAGGGTTGACTACTTTGGAAAAAACTAGCCATCATGTTCCTCAAGTCATTTGTTTGGCTATCCAACGTATTTCTCATGTCTGCTCTCAAATCGTTTCCTTGCTTGACCAAGTCGGCTTTCAGGTTGAGCACCTCTCTCTGAAGATTTCCCACTATCGCATCGTTAGTCCTCATATAAGTTTCCACTTCCTGGTGAAGAGCGGTGGGTTGGTTGGGAGGAGCATTGTATGCGGGTGGTTGGTAAGCAGGTTGTTGGTAGACTTGATTGTTACGTTGAGGTGGTTGTTGCTGCTTGTGAGGTGGAATGTATGGTTGTCGAGGTTGTTGTTGTTGTTGATTTGGGCGATTAAGGTTTTGTTGTTGGTTTTGGTTGGCAGGAGGGAAACCAGGTGGTGAAAGATAGTTGTTGCTGCGGTAGCTAAGCAAGTTACGGTCACCTTGGGGTCTAGCTTGATAAGCAGGTTGTTGATAGGTGCCATATGCCGCATTCACATTCTCAGCAGGGTAATCTTGGGTGGCGGTACAAGTTGTGTAAGAGTGTGGACCACCGCATATCTCACAAGGTTGGCTGACAACGTTCACTTGAGCGTTTTTGGCGTTGTTGCTGTTGTTGTTGCTGACGGTGTGTGTGACAAGCGATTCAAGAAGCGTAGTAATTTTGTCAAGTCGCTTGTCGCTGTCAGTAGTGCTAGCACTAGCAACATTGGTCTGAATACTCTTGGTTTGCACACGAGACTTGTTCTCAATGATGTCCCAAGCAGCATTGGAAGTCTTAGCCAATAAATTACCCCCTGAGGCACTGTTCAGTGAATCTTGGTCACTCATGCTTAAACCATTGTAAAAAGTATTAATTTGATGTACTTTGGTAAAACCATGTTGTGGGCATTTTCTTAAAAGATCTTTAAATCGATCCCAAGATTCACTGAACGACTCATCGTACTTTTGTTCAAAATTTATAATTTCATTCCGCAAAGCGGTAGTACGAGAGGGTGGGAAAAAGTAATTGATGAATTTGGTTTCCAAATCCGTCCACGAGAGAATACTCTGTGGCGGTTCCTTAGCAAGCCAATGCCGGGCTTGTCCCTCTAAAGAAAAGGGAAAAAGTTGTAACCTTATAACTTCTTGTGGAACCCCATTGAACTTGACCGTGTTGGTGAGTTGCAAAAATCTTTTTATGTGGTCGTGTGGATCATCAATGGTTCGTCCCAAGAATGGTTGAGCGGAGACCATCTGGATAAAGCCTGACTTTAGCTCGAAATTGTTGGCGGCAATTGGTGGTATAACAATTGGATCCGTGTTGCCATCGACATGAGCTTGCAGCAATTCAATCATCGGGCGATTATCCGGAAGGGGCTCATTGTTGTTGTTATTGTTCATGTTGTTGAAGGGTGGGTTGTTGTTGTTATTATTGTTTGGAGGTGGTACACCGGCCATGTCTAAGTGATCGAGAGGCTCGGGCTCTTGATAAGACGTGGATCGAGTGCGCATACACCTGCAAAAGAACGAACAAAGAAAAGCAAAGCACAAATATTTTTGGTTTTTATGTTTTTTTTACTTTTTAGGATTTTTGAAAATTTTATATTTTTTAGTGTTTTTGAAAATTTTTGTGAAAAATTAACGTTCACGGGGAACGGATCCCAAAATCCAAGTTCTCACAAAAAACTTTTGATCCTAACGAGAGGAGCCGGCAGCGGCGCCATTTGATACAAGCTTTTTAGTGTGGTGAAAAAGTTCGTTTTCTCGGAATCCTCTCGAATTGATCTCAGTTAAAAGTGGAATGATTTGTTCTTGGTGACAAAAAGTGGATTTGGTTTTCTATTCTAAATAAATGGAGTAAATAAAGATTAAAGACAGAAACAGTAAATCAAAAACAATTAAATGATAAAGCTGAAAAATACCCTTACTGAAAATGACCTATGCGGAATGTAATTTTAAACGAAATAAAGTGCTATTCGGAAAGTCAAACAAGCCTATGCGGAAAAATGCCCTATTCGGAAAACAATGTCTATTCGGAAAAGTTGAGCTATGCGGAAAATATGGCTTATGCGGAAAGTTCCTCTATTCGGAAAAACACAGTCTATGCGGAAAATGAGGTCTATTCGGAATAATATGATCTATGCGGAAAAATCAGCTATGCGGAATATATAAAATATTCCGAGTAAAGGAAATGTAAACACCCCTATTCGGAATATCCAGAATTCCGAATAAGGGAGATATAAACTTGTCTATTCGGAAAGTTGGTCTTGTTCGGAATAATCTGGGCAGCGAAGAACAGTAACAGCAGAAACCAAACGATTTTCAATCTAAACACCAAAATACTCAAAAAGGTTTTATCAAATCAAACACAAATCATTTAAATACCTTAAGTAATAAATCCCACCAATAAAAACACTAAATCAACAACTTTTTGAAATCAAACTTGAATCAAATAAGAAACTTAGAAACTTGCAATAAAAATGGAGATGAACAAGATGAATGAAAAGATGGAATTGATAGATTAATGGAAGAGTAACAAGGTTAATGATTAAGGATTACAAGAATGAAAGAAAAAGATGAAAATCACCAAACACCCTAATGGTGTTTGTGATGCTACGAGCCAAGAACTGGGAAAAGGAAAAAATGAAGCTCTCCCTAATTGTGTGAAGGAAAAGTCTATTTATAGTCCTAGTGGTTGGTTGGTGAGTGGGCTTTCTCCCTTTCTTCTTGTCTTCTCGTCTTTTCAGAAAAGTTGACGTTTTCGATTCTGATTCGGGATTTGTCGTTGATTAAATTCAACTCGTCTTTTAATTTCTTCGTTAAATAGACTTGAGTTTCTTCGACTTATGAAAATCTTCCGTCTTTAGTCCTTTTCTTCGATAAATCTTCGAATAGGCCCAGTGACTTCAAATCTTTTGCATCTCTTGGACAATAGACTTTATCTTGAGTCTTTTTCCTTGATAAAACCCGTGCAATCCCATGTTTTCTTTAATATTTATCCGGTTAGCTCTGAAAACACAATAAACACAAAAACCACGCATAATTCCAAACAAATGATATTAAATACGTGTTTTGGTCTCGTTTTAGCCCGAATTAAGTGGTAAAAGGATGGGTGTTTACACACCTATCAATCATCAAGTCTATCTTAAAAATACGGTTCAAAAGATTAAGAGAACATCCTAAGAGCGCACGATTGGTACTCACTAATTTACCATCAGCTAGTTCTACTTCATAGCTCGCGTCTAATTCGACCGGTTTGATATCAATTAAGGTACTAAAACTTGTAGACACAAAGCTTTTGTCCGCACCAGAATCAAATAAAGCTGTAGCGTAACAGTTATTCAGTAAAAACGTACCAGTAACAACTTTTGGGTTTTTCTTAGCATCAGCTTCTCCTAGTTGATAGGCCTTTCCTTGATTATCACCACCACGTGCATTCTTCTACGGCTCAGGGCATTGATTCTTCATGTGTCCTTTACCTTGGCAGTTAAAGCAAGTCACTACTTTCCTTCTTGGTCCCCAACAGTCTTCAGTATTGTGCCCCAGCTTGTTACACTTTCCACACTTAGTACATTCACCAGTATGAATCCTTTTACAGCGTTGACATCGGGTTCCCTTATCAGTAGTTGCAGCTTCAGTCATTGCATTAGCATTACTCCTCCTTCGGTTCTGATTCCTATTGTGAGATTTACGGTTATCACCTCGATCATCACTTTCCACTTCAGCCTTTCTTTTACTGCCTTCAGCAACACTATCAGCCTTATCTTGGATAATCTGTCCCATCAGTTGGTAGGCCATACGAACGGCTTCATCAATATTGGCAGGTTTAGATGAGGTCACATCACCACGGATGTTGGCAGGTAAGCCTCGAATATACTGCTCCACATTCAGATATTCTGGGTTAACTTTGTTTGGACAAAGTAGAACAAGTTCATGGAATATGTTTGTGTATCAATTGATATCAGTACCCGTCAGTCTCAGCTGATACAGTTCCTGTTCTAACCTTTGAATAATACTCCTTGGACAGAATTCCTCGGTCATCCATCTTCTTACTTCAACCCAAGGTGTAGCATAAGCAGCATTCATCCCTACAGACGCCATTCTTCCATTCCACCAAGTCAATGCTCGCCCTTGAAGAGTAGCAGAGGCAAAAATCACCTTGTCTCCTTCCTCACTTCCACTAAACCGAAACACGGATTTTAATCTTTCAAACCATTGCATTAAACCAACAGCACCTTCAGTACCCTTAAAAGTCGTAGGTTTACATTTCATGAATGAGTTATAAGTACACTTCTTGTTTTCAGGAATCACTGGTCTATCAGCATCACCAGTTCCAGCACCAGCATTGCCAGGTCCAGTATCGCCAGCTCCAGTATTGCCAGATCCAGTATTTCCAGCTCCAGTATTGCCAGCCCCAGTATTGCCAGCTCTAGTATTGCCAGCTTCAATATTGCCAGCTCCACCAGATCCACCAGCTAAACCGGATCCACCAGCTCCTCTGGATCCACCAGCTCCACCGGATCCACCAGCTCCACCGGATCCACCAGCTCCTCCGGATCCACCAGCTCCACCGGATCCACCAACTCCATTATTCATATTTGCCATAAATGCATTCATAGAGACCTCAAATTGATCAGCTACTATAGCACGTAACTGAGTCTCAGTCAATTATTTTGGTAGCATGATCCTGTTACAGAATTCATATCAAAATGAGTATT
Organism: Glebionis coronaria; assembly: GCA_025667525.1. Taxonomy (NCBI): domain Eukaryota; kingdom Viridiplantae; phylum Streptophyta; class Magnoliopsida; order Asterales; family Asteraceae; genus Glebionis; species Glebionis coronaria. The sequence goes on along the minus strand of CM046876.1, from coordinate 94,201,541 downwards.
CATTCAACGCTTGTGATAACAAAACATGAATAACACAGAATAAGAATAAATAGAATAGGAGAGAAACAACAAAGGATGATAGAACGAAGAATAGAATTTAGACAAGGAACGAAGATTCACGAGGAATGAGTCAAAGACAGGAATTTCTACTGTGACAATCAGCGTCGTTTGTAAATTACGTATTAGTATTATAATAATCAAATAATAAACATTTATAAATAAATAAATGTAATCCATTATGCTTTAAGCATAAATAATAATTAAATTTATAACATATATATACTTTTCTTATTCTCTTCCATTGGCAACTCGGAGGTTTCGCTTGCAGATGTTATAGTTAAAAGATTTCAAAATTTTATTTTTGGAAAATCTTTTCGTTCTCTATAACTTGAGCTCTGATGCCAATCTGTAACGCCCCCAATTTCATGTCATAGCAGCGGAAGGGTCATTGGGTGTTACTGTCATGGTTCAACCTCAATATCATAGAAAACGCCTCAAAATGAGTCGTTTTAATAAAACATACATCCATTCATTATTTTAAAGGTAAAATAGTTCGCTCACGGTCCCAAATACGGAGTAGTTTTAAGTTTACACAACGTAACAAACTACAAAAGTTTCTTTGAATGGACATAGTTTAGAAAAGCGGGCAAAAACATTTCACAAGCAAGCTACACGAAACCGCCTTCCTTTGAGTGCCTTCTTCATGGACCTGAGATAAAACATGCTATAAAGTCAACAAAAATACTGAGTGAATCTATAGAGTTTAAATTTAAGTAAACGAACACAAGTATTCTGAATAAACCTTCAATGGTTGATAGTCATGTGGATCAGACATAATCATCGTTGTTATTACATAAGTCTCATGACATTGAACGTTAACATATATTATTTCAGCCCAACACACCTAGCCAAGTGCGTATATTTCTCTTATACAATTGCATCCGATGTTTCATTACTAGTGCATCACAACACTACGCGATAGCTAGTCGCGACCGGACTGGGCGTCACCCCGATAGATCTATCCATAGTATTAGTGTTCATTCGATTAACAATTCATGATTCAGTGGGTCTTTTTAAGGCTAGTAGCAAACCTATGTAAATAACGTTCATCTAGCATACAATCGGGTCCTTTGTGTTCTATTTTAAAACAAGCATGTTATCCCCCTCGCGGGTTTTAAAAATATTTACAAGATAGTATAAAAGCGAGGCTATAGACTCACCTTGGTACAATAGTAGTAATGCGACGATCGCCGACGATAAGTGATGCTCGTTAAACACGAAGACCGTAACCTACCAAATAAAGCGCGTTCGTTAATATATGACTCAAGTATAAATAATACTTAAATAATACAAAATTCAAAATATAAAACCATGAAAATCTCAAAAATACTAATAGTACAAGTATACTTCTATACTTCTTTACATGTCAACTTTATTAGACTATATGATTTATAAAAATCTGCCGGTACTTACCGAAAGAACAAGCTCATTTACCTTACTTAAACTATTCCGTTTTCGACAGAACTTGGTCACAAACTCACATATAATATGAATAAGACTCAGTGTAAATTTCATTCAAAAATATTACTTTTAAGACCTTCTGCCCGACACACTTTCGTGTTATAAAAACCAGACAGATTTACGTCTTCAACTCGTAAAACCATTTTAACATATCTAAACAACTCCATTTATAAAAACGACACTCGGGTTTGAAAATAGACTCATGACCTGTGGTGTATACTTCAACATCAGTCCTTGAACATTTTTAAAACTCATTCTATAGTCCCCGAGATTCGATCCAAATATCGACAACAATTTTCGGATTGTGCCGATACTCGTCTCCCGGTACACGAATACTAAAATTAGCATAACTTCTCGCTCGTTTGGACCTAGAAGCTCTATCTTATATCAAATCGAAGCTAACGAAATTATCTACGACCATATCTTATTAGTTTAACATGTTTATTACAGTAAGTAATTAAAAAATCCCCTTTTACCTACTGGTCTAAAATGGTCATCTAAAAATCATACCAAATCACCATTTTGACCCATTTCAACAATTTACAGACTTCTAATATTACCCTAATATTATCATAACACATTTATCTAACTCCTAACAACCTCAAATTCAATCTAACAAAATCTAATATATAAAAACCATGCATGCAACAACAACCCCACTCAAATATAATAATAATAACAACAATCATAACCATAAAAATGGATCAAACACATGTTCTTCATCAAAATTTTGAAAGAAAATTAAAGTGTATGCATGTGGGAAAATTTTATGCCAAAATGAAGCTTATCAAATTTCTAGGATGGGTCTTTTATTAGTTTAGGTTGAATCAAGCTTGATCAAAAATTTTGGAAGGGTTTTTGGTTTGGGGTTGGACGGCAAAACAAAGGAGAAGGAGAGAGATGGGTGAAAATTTTGTAAGAAATGAATTTTTAATTACAACTTGTTAGTGGAAAATCCTTAAATAGTCCAAGGTTAGGGTAGATTTTGTCATTTAGGCATAGTTTTGGTACAAAATGCAATTAAATTTTTTACAAGGTAGAAAATGTAAATTGTAAATTTTGAAAATATTTACGAGGCTTGGGTTTCGCAAAATTACTTTTCGAAAGTTAAAACGCTTCATAAATATAATAATAAAGCTTCGACACGACTTAAAACGTAATTAAATCGAAAACGTCAAAAATATAAAATATCGAGACAATCGATAATAAAACATAAATTTTTTGGCATCCGTCGGTATCTCGATCACTAATAGTTCTCGTCATTCGTTAAAACGTAAAACATGAGAAATAAAGATTAAATATAATAAAATCATTTTTATGATAAATTGAGAATATAATATCGATACCTAACGCATTCCTTACCGGTTTTCATCTAATCGACATTCTTACGCTAGTTTCTAGTCATAACCTTCTCGGTTAGTTGATAATTTAAAATTCTCATTAAATTAAACATGTAATACGTAATAGTCGAGATTAAAATAACGACCTGAAATTGACGGATTGTCACAAGACATATAACTGATTATGATGTTGTGTTGGAGTTTGTCTATGCTGTTTTAGCTAGACTATGGATTTATGTATTCCAAGGGTTTGACTATATTATTTTAATAGATGGAGTTTTGGTCATTATTGTTTATGTGGTTATGAGCTTATGTGAGTAGATGGATTTATGTGTTATATGTTGTATTGATTCTTATAAGTGTCATCATAGGAGGGAGTGCATTGAGGAAATGGTAATTGTATAGTATGGTGGCCAACATAGTTATACAAGTACCACAACTTCAATGGGTTCTCAAGTATGATTGCATGAAAGAGGGTTAGTACATGCTTGTATATGATGAGATGTGGATTTTTGGGTATATGTATAATATATGGGTTTATGTAACAACTGTCTACCATATGGCTATTTTTGAGTGTGTTATATGTTTTGGGTTATACTCATGTTGTGTGATTATGGGGTCACACGATATGGACTGGTTTTAGTGATGGGTTTTATGCTTTGTGGTAAGATGGTGATTACTTGTATGAAAAAACGAGTGTATGACGCGATTGATTGATCTGACATGTATGGTAATGAGTATGTTTTGGGTGATTTAATAGGTATATATATGCGGATGTATATATACTGGTATGTGTTAAGTTATGATATACGGTCGATCAATAGTTATTATAACTTGAACGTACCTAGTGTTATCTCGTGTTTAAATATTTTATTAGTGTTGGAGTTTTATGGAGTTCCAACGATGTTTTGAATCTTTTGAAGTGTGTCTACATTCGAGTACGTATTTTAATTGATGAGAACTACCAAATTTTCTTGCAAGGGAGTCTAGCTAATTAAAGGAAAATGCTTTTGAAAATACTTTGTAAGTGTACGGTATGATATCTGACTTACATATCTTTTCTTTAAGTTTATTGGTAATAAGTAAAAAAAAAATCTTGACAATGAATGGATTAGTTTTCTAGGTAACAGGTGATAGTACATATAAAGGGTAAAGAAATTTTATGATAATTTTCTTAAAAGTGGTGTTAAAATTTTAGAAGTATTTAAATAGATGGAAAGAGTAAAAAGGAAGATTTTATTATAATAATGATAATAATAACACGACACCTAGTAAACGTGTTACTTATAACAAGCCTAAATGGATTATATAAAATAATTATAATATAGAATAAAATGAATAAAAACACCATATTTTGTAAACACATATTGGTTTCATAATAACAAGTGAAATGAGTTTAATGTGAGTAAACAAGATAATGGTTAGAATAGCGTTATACTATACTAACTAGTGGATACATTTGATGAAATAATGAAGATAAAATATGAGTTTATTGTTAAAGGAGATGATATATATAGTGAGTTTTAGTACACTAACTGAGTTATGCCCTTTGATAGTAACGAAGATGGTAAAATATGACTATGATTTCATTTATTGGTGTTAAAATATGGTCCTAATGTGAGGTAACTAATTGATATGAAAGTTTAAAATTTTTTGAGGTATCGAAATTTGGTAAAACTAACCGTGACGAGTCTAATTTTTCGTTGTTGGCACACTCCATTGAATCTTTTGGATTACATTGTTTCGTTTTCAGTTGTTTTGGCTAGGGTTCATTATGGTTGATCTTTCGGTTTACCCTATATTTATTAAGGGACGCGCTCGTAATGTGTAGATTTCGCTAGGTTGAAAAGTTTGTTTCTCGGAATCTTCTCGAATTGATCTCTGGTTAATTGAGCGACCTAGTTGTTCTTGGTGAATCAAATGAAAGGGTGTCGTTGTCTACACTAATTAAAAATAAAGACTTGAAACAAATAAAAATAAAGGAAAGACGGTAAAAAGGAATACTGAAAGATAAAAACTTGGCGAAACGTAAATGACGAGAAATTAAAAGGGAAATAAAGTAAATGACGCAAACTAAAACTTAAACTAAAAGGGAAGGCAAGTAAAAGTGCAAGTAAGGAAAAAGGCGAGAAAAGTAAAGCTTAAAACTAAAAATTGGAAAACACTCATTCAGAATAAAACAGTTCATCCGGAATATGTCACCTATCCGGAATAAACAAGTTGGTTCGGAATAAAGAGGTCGATCCGGAATAAAAATAAAAGAATAAGAAAAATAAGTTGATTCGGAATAAATCAATTGATCCGGAATATTGGATATTATTCCGAATGAAACAACCTGATTCAGAATGTGGAGCTTGATCCGGAATATTAGATATTCCGGATGGAAAAGGTTGATTCGGAATGTAGCAAGGAACTCTTGATCCGGAATAAATTATTCCGAATGAAATAACTGATCTGGAATATTGGATATTCCGGATGAATGACTCTGATTCGGAATAATACAACGAAATGCTTGATTCGGAATAGTATTCTGATCCGGAATCTGGGCAAGATAAAAATGACGAAGAACAGGGGATGAAAACTGGGTAAGATTCTAACCAAATCAAACCAAAATAAACCAAAAGATTAAGTAAAACTAATCAATAAACATCCACTAATGATAAACTAACAATCCTAATCAATAAAATCAACAAATAACACCAAGAAATCAAAAACCCACTTAATCTAAAAACATAAAAAATCAAGAACATGAACAACAAAGATTAAGAACAAATCAAACAAGAAAGGTAGATGAAAGATTAGCAATAAAAGTAAAGATTAACAAGAATTAAAAGGAAACTTACTTGAATTTAAAGGAATTTAAGGTGCATGACAAGTAATTAAAGTGCAAGAAATTAAATTACAAGGTATGAAAATAGTGTAAGAGGTGGGTTGTCAATCCACCCAACCACTACAAATGAAATGAACAAAATCAATTTATAGTGGATTAGGGAGGTGCTTAGTGGAAGCTTCCTCCCTCTTTCTTCTTTCTCTAATTGCGTCATTAAGTCCTTAATCTTCTTAATCTTTTGACTTTAATGACTTTGTCTCGAGATTTATTCAAAATCGTCTTGTAATTCTTCAATAAATTAGACGTGAGTTCTTTGGCTTTTAGTAAACTTCTGTCTTTTGACTTTTTCTTGATAAATCTTCAGAATTGGTCTTGGACTTCCGTTCTTTTTGCACTCTTGATTTCTTGACTTCGTCTTTCGTCTTTTTCTTCGCTAAAAGCCCGTGAATGCCCGTGTTTTCTCCACTTTTCACCTTTTCGTCCTAAATCACAACAAAAACATAAACCACGCATAATTCCGACATAAATGACATAAAATACACGTTTTGGCTCGGTAATTATTGTAATTAAGTGGTAAAAAGGATGGGTGTTTACACACCTATCAGCTCGTTTGGAATTAATTTGGTACACGTCATGGTCGATTTAGTTATGCGGTTGTGGAAACGTTAGGATGAGAGGATAGAGTTGGGTAGTATTACTTATGGTTAGATATTAGAATGCAGAGATGTGTTTTGGTTTAAAGGTTATGGTGAAGGAATGATTAAGATTTGTGGAGTTTTGAAACTTAGATTGTTTACGGGAATAAGGGAGTAAGTAAAGTTAGTTGACTGGTAGTGGGAACGAGATGTCATGCTATGAGAAGTTGGTTGAAGTACCATTAGGAGATTGATGAAAGCACTAGCGGATGTGAGGGTAGAGTAGAAAGTTTCTACTAATGGAAAGATGGGGCAAATAACACGCAAGGAAATTGGTATAGTTATGGAGGCAAGGTAGTAGTAGACGCGTGAAGGAAAACATAGATGTGAAAGAATGATTGGTAGGAGGCTGATTAATGGTGAAGTACAACAAGTAAGGAAGAGTGAGCTATTGAGGGGTTGAAGTACCTTTAGAAATATTGTGGTAGATGAGTTGAAGTTAGAAGTTACTGCGTAGTGTGAAGTGCCTAGGTAACATCATGGAGACGAGAAGGAGTGCGTGAAGAGCTACATCGTGAAGCAAGGAGCCAAAAGGACTACGTGCCGGTTGCAAGAAGAATGCAAGAGATTTCGAAGGAGTCATAGAAGTTTCAAGGACTAGAAAGGTGACAAGCACTATAATGGGAATCTCTGTATGGTTCATGACGAAGGAAGACAGATCGAGTACTGGAGTGGAGTTACAAAGAGCTGAAGCAAAGGAGTTACTACATAACATGGGAGATTAAGAACTAGTGGAAGTAACAAGGGGATTAGAGTGACTACACAAAGATAGAACTTTGTGGCAATCAATATCGAGGGATGAGCAGTAAAGCTGAGCTGAATAAGTTCATGGAGAAGTGATTAGAGGGTCAGTCTAGTGAAGGTGTTTATGAAGGATCTTTGGAAGAGACGGTTATGCATTATCCGATGCACTAACGATTTCCATAGAGTTGATGAATTGAGTATGAAATTTTGGTTGGACTTGATAGTGAAGGAATATGGGAGAACCTTCGAAGGATAGAACCAAGTATCCCTAGAAGTTGATGATTGAAGTACCACATAGTAGGTGCAATGTCAAGAAGAGAGTTATGAGACCTATGTAAGAATTTTTAATATGGCTTGGTTTAGACAATGAAAACTAATATGGGTTTTAGATGAGAGTGTAATCCGAGTGAAAACACGAAAAACTCTAAACTATCCCTATTAGGAGGGAGTAGGAGTATTGGTCGTAAGGAAAACAAGTGAAGCTACTTAGGTAATTTGGGCATGTAGACGACTTGATAGACGGGAAGCATCACATCGTGATGTATGGCATGAGTTGAGGAAGAAGAAAGAAGTGTTGATAGATGCAAATCATGAATAAAATGTGTCGAGATAGTAACCGAAGGTAAAACTTTTTTATAGCCTAATGAGTACACTAAAGCACAAAGCATGCTAATATTTTTGTATTATGGAAAAGGGAATGGCTGAGACCTCTACTGTTTGAATGGAAGGTTTAGTATCGATAATTGAATGGATGAGGAGTTATAGATGGGAGGTGTCATGGGAGACGAAGGGCTTAGACTAACTGAGAAAACAATCCTTTTGGTGATGTGTATAGATCATAAGTTGATTTGGATTGTGTGGATTTGCTTTTTACTAATCCGGTGGTCTAGGTGGGTGGTGGAAGGTGGAAGCCATGGATGAGTTGAGAGAAAGAGAGGTTGTGTGTGAAAGTTAAGAAAATGTGTTAAACAAAATGAAAAGACAAATTAAACACACTCAACACCCCTCCTTGGAAGCCTTGGAGGGGTATATATAGTCACACACGACACTTAAACTATACAGCGTTTCCTAGTCTAGTCTATGCGTGTGTGACTATGAGAACTAATGGGAATTCTTAAATGTCGTCACATAAAGTGAATTTCCAACAATCTTCCCCCATGGGACGACGTGTAGAATTCCTTACAATATTTTTCCTAACAAGTACATAATGATTAAGAACAAAAGCTTCCATGAAGCGTTCAACGCTGAGGATGTCTTCTGAGGCCTTTGACTTCAAGTCTTCACTTCAAAACGACTCATCTTTAAAGTAACTTGTAGTAGAAATACTATAACGGCACGAGCTAAGTAATCCATATACTTCTGGTTAAGGAGAAGCTTCTGAATTAACTTCCCCCTAATTCATGCCACATAAACTTGATGTAGAAGCTTTTAAATAGCTTCCCCCTAAACCGACAATCCTCGTAAGCAACTTCAAAGCTTTCAATAAAGCTTAGAATGATTAAGCGCACAGCGGAATTTAAAAAGCAAACCCCATCATATAACATGATAATGTTACTATGAGGGATTGAAAGTAAGGGGCACACCAAGTAGATCAACAACGTCTCTTCTCACACTTGAATAATTCTTCTGAATTTTTCTTTCCCCTGAGAGTTCAAGTTATGCATACTAGAAAGAATCAAGACATTTCTTCCCCCACATAGTTGAAAAAAATAAATCAATCCCAAGTATGAAGCTCAAATACTGAAGTAGACACTTTATCCCATTCATGAATTTGACATCGTAACACCAGAGTCAATTAAGTCCCGGAAATGCACATATCTTCTTCCGGAGATGCACCAGAGTCAATTAAGTCCCGGAAGTGCATATCTCTTCATATAGGATAATGATGATGAATAATTGCAACAACAAAACAATTAAACATCGAATCAGTAGTGTACTGTTTAGAGATTGATAACGCCATGAGTTAAAACACTGATTTTCTCTACGGTTATGACAAATGTCTTCCCGAAATGTCTTCAAATCAAAAGAAAGGTATGAAGTTCATCACGTGTACTCATTGTGCGTTCAATGTGTCTTCTTCTTCCCCCTTGATTGTTTAAAACTCGGAACCAGCAATAAATCGTACGCACATGAACCTGAAATCTCGTGAGAATAATAAATAAGATGAATTATATATTTTGTGAGAATCAGCCGCTGATCGAAATTCTCTACTCATAAACTCTCCATGGCCATCTTTACCAACCCCCTTGTAGGCAATTTGAAGTGACCACTGATAGAATGAACCAGATACATCAAACGTGAAACTGAATAAGAATCCTTCAATCTTGTGACTTAAGCTTGCACAATTGTTGAATGAGGAACGGTGGAGAAATCTCTAAGTACCCAATGCATCACTGAAGAAGTCTATAAGCACAACACCTCTTGAAATTATCCACGTCGACTATGCGCGTGACACTGAGTACAACAATGTAACCCATTTAAGTGATAGTTATCCGAGTCATCAACCAACCACCCCGAACCCGAAAACTAGATAAACAAGTCGTCATTCTAAGATTAAGCATGAGCAAGTTATCGTCAAAGATAAAATAAGTTCACGCCTTCGATAAATTCGTCTCCAACTTCAAATAATAATAATATTCTATCAAAAAATAATTAGCCATTTTTCTTGGTCTCGTCAAATAATTCTTGTCACACAGTCACATCTTTTTGTCTCGTCACTTTGTCACATTGTCACGTCTCGATTATGACCAAAGTATAACTTAATACACAAATTTTATTCAAAATAAATATTTTGAGATAAAAATGCGGATAATGTGTATCAAATCACACGGCCCAACACCAATTTGTCAAACCAATTCCAGACCCGGTCTAAATACTTAGCCGACCCAAGACAAAGGCGTAATATTAAGACACGAGATAAAAATAGAGTATCTTGGAACACATTAATTTGGGCGTAATATTAAGACAACAGATTAAGACACAGCCCAATCCACTAACTGTTGTTCTATCGGATGGCCGAAGAACACATGCAGCCGGACTCCAGTGTGAAATTATACCCTGTCCATAGAATGACTCATGTAAATCATGAGTATACCCTAATCTCCTCACACTTGACCCTAATCCTACTTAGTATAATCCGCCCCATCCTTTTCTTGTTACCTCCGTCAACGACTCCTCATCTCAGTAACATAAAAACGCATCCTATATCCATCTCACCAACAAATAACATCAATCCCATCTGTCATCTTTAATCTAAAACGCAGCAAAACCCATACATAATCAACATCATCATTTAATCTTTGCTACATCACTTCCAATTAAAGAAAACGAATCATCACATATCAAGCACCCCTAATCATCACAACCGATTTGGAAGTGAAGATTGATATACCGTAGCTTCAAGATCTTTAACTGAATAAAGGTGTCGGGTAAGTGATTCGTGATGCGTGTCGTTTTTGTGACTAAATCGAAACAAAGATTGGTTTTAACAGTTTTGTTAAAAAACTATTCTTATATTCGTACAGTAAATGGGTAAAACCCAATATAAGGTCTATGATGATATTAATTCTTGACTATATCTTTAAGGATCTTGACATGCATGTCACAATACGAGTTAAATCTGAGATGAATTTAATTTTTCTATTTTAAATGATTCGAGTCTATGGGGGTTTAGGAGACGATGGGATTAGGTTAGTTATGGTGTTGTGTAGTTATAAGGATGATGGTTTGATATGTTGGTACTGGTAATATTGGTTCTTGTCAAATCTTGGTCTCGGTAATGTTTTAAACAGACATACTGTTTTTGTTTAAACTTGTCACAATGATTTCTTTAAAGGAAAAAAATCATCGCAATGATTACAAAATAAGCCATCGTAATGTCAAAATGGGTCTTTCATCGCAATGTTTTCTCTACACCCCATCGGAATGCATCCGTCGGAATGCATCCGTCAGAATGCATCCGTCGGAATGCATCCGTCAAAATGCATTTGTTGGAATGCATCGAATGCGATCTATCGGATATTCGATCTGAATGTGAATCTGAAAACTTATCCATACATTTTTTTTTCTGTTTGTTCAGGGTCATGTTTTTCTGGGTAAAAACTTATCTTCATCTTCTAAAAAAAGAAACCATGAATCGAAACCAGGAAAGATCTAAAAATTTTGACTTTTGGACCAGTGAGATATGAATACCAGCAGATATGACCATGAGACAAGCTGATAATATCAATCATGAAAAAAATGAAACCGGAAGACACACTGATAATATGACTGAGATTATCAGATATGAATATAATAAGAAACATGATAGACTGTGACAAAAAAAGAGACTTTTTAGACAGATTGTGACAAAAAATGATGACCAACATGACAAAAAATTAACAAATTTGACCAAAAAAATGATAGAACGAGACCAAAAAAAAATTTTAGACCACCAAATCGAAAACAAGAACATGATCCAAGGATTGAACCGAGGCTCTGATGCCAATTGTGGATTTGCTTTTTACTAATGTCACACCTCACCATGGCGGAACATGGGGCGCGACGTATGGATATCATCACAACATGGCGTGTCTATAGAGATAACTATATGAAATAAGAAATGTCGTAAAAATGGTGACACGAAGGTCATGACAATATCTCAACAAATGCAAGGGGTCTAGGTAAGTAAGTAACAGTCCTACTTCTTACCCAAGACAACAAATATCATACCAAAACAAATATATGTGTGCCACAATATCACTTATTAAACTGAACAAACAAATAAAACTTAGAAGGAAACGGGGATTCTCCTTCTATATGCATTCCTAATCCAATCCTAGCCACTTATGTTCTCATGCTTAACCATAGTATCACCTGAAAGAGACACTAAAACACGTCAACATAAAGTTGGTGAGAGTCATAGGTTTAGACTCCAACACAAGACAAGTCATAAGCTGTGAATACCATAAACCAATAAACATATGGAAAATGCGCTACAATCATGTACTAACAACTAGCATTCAAGTTCAATCAATCATTACAAATCCAAGGCATCACGCCTTACCAACAATCACAATTTCCAAGGCATCACGCCTTACCAACAATCAAAATTTCCAAGGCATCACGCCTTACCAACAATCACAATTTCCAAGGCATCACGCCTTACCAAAAATCACAATTTCCAAGGCATCACGCCTTATCATTAACCATAGGTCCCATAGTCGCCCATACACCTATGTACCTTTCCAATCCAGATCACACACAAACAAGAATCACATAGCAGTTAATCACATAAATGTACACACAAGTCCATCTCAAACCTTAAAACATTCACAGCATTAATTTATAAAATAATTCAACACAGTGTCTCTTCTATCCCATCTGGTAGTCAAAATCAATAGTAAACATGGGACTATGAAACTCATCTGATAGCTCCTTCACAAGTCCTTGCACTAGCAACAAACTAACAAACCAAAAACACGCAATTAATACACGAACCAATCACTAAGATGGCTCATTAACCTATGATGGACATCTAGCCTATTCCCACATATTTACCTCATTGACAAGCTCTAATCACCCCATTACCCTTCCTTAACAAGTCCTTAATTTGGTTAAGTTTAATAACTAACCCGTTCATATTTTACCCAAAACAGTCCCAGTTTTTGGTTCTCAAAACTTTAAGTCAAACGTCCACTTAAACATACCCATGGTTTCTGTAAAAGGAATATTAATACCCTTACATATGTTGGCTAACACCTCCCACTTGCCCTAACCTTAAAGCTACTGTTAAGGCCCCGATATACATATATCTACTTTTGTCATTCCAGATTTCCTGATTATAAACGTACTAAAAGTTTGTTACCATTAAGGAGTCTTACCCTAAACCACAACCTTAGCCCAAGTGCAGATACTTACTACAATATATAAACCATCTCTCACGTTCGTGAGAAGATTCCGATGCAACCCTAAGTACCCCAAACAACCCAAAACTTAAAAAGAAAACAGGCTGAATTCAAAACTGTTTTGACCTCCGACTGTTGTAACCTGTTTTTAACCCTCTTCCAGACCTCCAATTTAGTTCTCGTTTCTTGCATTGGAAAGCCACTTCAAATACCTTTCCAGGGGTACTTGGATCGTAAAATAAGCGTTTATAGAACTCCCGATATGATCAAAACAATTGACTCAAAAATCTGCCCAGTTTTTAAAAACGGGTTTAATCAAATTAAACTAATTAATTAACCCTAATCCCTCTAATTACAAGCCCTTATTTATGTAATCATTATAACCTCATTAATATATCATTAATTTACTGTTTTTAAATTAAACCCTAACTTAAATCCATCATAAGATGATTAAGACATCATTAAAATAATTAAATTGAAAAGGGATTAAAGACTTCACCTTTGATTTATGAAAACACCAAAAAAATTATGAAGAACCCTAATTTTGTGTAAACTCACGAATTTCCTTTGTCCCAGGAGAAAAATAATGAATTTTGGTTGTTAATAAAACAATATATAGGGTGTGGTAACCCATTCCTAGCCCAACCCAAAAACCCGTTTCTTTTTTCTTGTTTTTTCCTTTTTTTCTTTCCTCCTTGCGTCCAAACCGACCCAACACCCCTTTAAAATTCGTTTTTTTTCTTTTTATTATATATTATTAAGTTGTTAATAATACCTTAATTTTCCTTAATTTATTTCAGCTCCTAAAGCCTCCAAAACCTCAAAACCGTAAAACTAGTCAGTTTTTACGCGTTTTTCCGTAAAAGACGTAAAATATACACTTTTAAAAAAAATCTCAAATTTTGAAATAAACTTTATAACTAAGTCCTAAATGACTTAAAACCATCCCGAAAAATATTCATATGAATAATTACTTCACCCGAGACCTCTAAATGCTGAACCGTAAATCCTAAAAAAATACTACTACTATAATACTTATACGTATACGTAAACACCACAATATCACAATTTTCATTTCATAGTCACCATTTGTGAGCTCATGAACATGAAATAATCGTTCCTCAATTTACTAATGAGTACTCTATACTCATAAACGATAATCACACCAACCTCGTTCACACAAAATAAACACGTAAGCACAAAAATCAAGTAGTCACACATAAAATAACTTAAAAGTAAGACCAAGTGACAAACACAAAACCACGGTTGTCACATCACTCCCTCCTAATAGAAATCTCGTCCCGAGATTCACTCCCAAACTCAAACTTATTCTCAGCAAACAAACGAGGATGCATATCCCTGATAAAACCTTCACGTTCAAACGTGAACTCAGTGTACACGAAATTAATCTCAACCAACAACACATGAGCCTTAACCGTCCGCGTGGAAACTTATCAAAACCATAAAGTTATGTAACCAACCTAACTAAATCTCGCAACTCATCAAACAAGAACTGTCTTGAAACCAAGTTAGGAGCCGTCACATAACTCAACGGGTTTAAAACTGTCACCCCCGATTTCAGTCTTACTCATAAATACCATAAGTCAAAACTCATCAAAATATAACCACGTATAATAAGGTCTAAAGAACTCTCAAATTCCTTCCCAACTCATCTCTATGTTAACCCTCCAAGTGTTCATTACCGCAAAATACCCAAAACACGAGTTTAAACCATGTTGTCCGAAAATTAACCTTGAACTCAACACTTGTACAATTAATTCGACCAAACTACTGACTTCCAATTACGAAACTTTCTGAATATTTGAAAAGTATGTTCCGAGTACATAAATTTTAGGCTTTTGAATCACCCAAAAACCTTTAAAACGAATAAGTTATGACCAAAACGATTTTTCTCAAAATCTGCCTAGGCATTAGCGACAGTTTCTGACAGTTAGCGACATATTTTGACAGTTCAGCGACAGTTTCTACCTACTCCGATTTATAAAAAAACGATGTTTAAACCCTAAAACCCCCCATTAATTACCAAAACTAGAACCTAATTTATTTTAATTCCAGAAAATTAAAACTCTATTAATTACATGATTTTAACATATTTCACTAAATAAGAACAAAATTTTTAACTTAAGAACAATAACTTTAGGTGATCAAAACCAAAATATTTAAAATAACCGAGTCATGCTTATATGTTAAAGAATTTATATTCCACCTTATTTGAAACATGATCCCGACACTTCCTTATTTCATCGACTACCAACAACTATTTTTTTTTCAATTTGCAAGTTCTGTTTTTTTTACCATGTATAACGCGAAACAAAAGACATCGTTACCCCAAAAAGAAATCTCCACCATCTCAAAATCCTTCACGCCAAAAGTACCGTACAAACAAACACGTGAAATGAGGACCGAGAAATGCGCTACTACAGAAGTTGAACATCTCAAAGAGAAACGAGCTAGCAACCATCCCAAGAATACAACCGGTAAGTAGAAAATAATTTTACATACATAGGCATAAGCGTACATACACTCAAATCCATCCAACATATACTATACAAGCATGTATTAACTCTCTTTCATGCAATCATACTTGAAAGTCCAGTGGTGTTGTGGCACATATATAATTATGTAGGCCTCCATAATTATACATGTTCTCTTTCACCAATGTACTCCCTCCTATGATGACACATATAAGAAATTAATACTAAACATAACACATCGGTCTACCAACTCAAATAAGCACATAGATCCTACAACTCATATAAGCACATAACCACAACATAAAATAAGGTCCAAAATCCATGTATTAAAATAACATAGCCAATGCATGAAACACATAAACTCATAGTCCAACTGAACCAGCGTAGAAAAAATTTAAAATGTATAAAGAACATGAAAACATAATTAAGCGAAATCCAACAATGACTAGCGTATACGACCATGGTTCCACCCGCACTAATCAAAACTCGTAAAGAAAATAACATGTAGTTAAGTATGAACCATAGTAGTTCATAACCTAACAAATACTGCGAAAATAATATTCAAACACATCAATTACTTTAAAATGCACACATACTCCTATGACGCCTATATGCAGGGA
Organism: Glebionis coronaria; assembly: GCA_025667525.1. Taxonomy (NCBI): domain Eukaryota; kingdom Viridiplantae; phylum Streptophyta; class Magnoliopsida; order Asterales; family Asteraceae; genus Glebionis; species Glebionis coronaria. The sequence goes on along the minus strand of CM046876.1, from coordinate 94,185,411 downwards.
CCCTTAAGCTATAGACTAGGCTACACGACTAGGCAACCTAATTCTCTATAACCATTGTCTCTGATACCATTCTGTCACACCCCACCATGGCGGAACATGGGGCACGACGTATGGATATCATCACAACATGGCGTGTCTATAGAGATAACTATATGAAATAAGAAATGTCGTAAAAATGGGGACACGAAGGTCATGACAATATCTCAACAAATGCAAGGGGTCTAGGTAAGTAAGTAACAGTCATACTTCTTACCCAAGACAACAAATATCATACCAAAACAAACATATGTGTGCCACAATATCACTTATTAAAATGAACAAACAAATAAAACTAAGAAGGAAACGGGGATTCTCCTTCTATATGCATTCCTAAGCTTCTCCAACCCTAGCCACTTATGTTCTCATGCTTAACCATAGTATCACCTGAAAGAGACACTAAAACACGTCAACATAAAGTTGGTGAGAGTCATAGGTTTAGACTCCAACACAAGACAAGTCATAAGCTGTGAATACCATAAACCAATAAACATATGGAAAATGCGCTACAATCATGTACTAACAACTAGCATTCAAGTTCAATCAATCATTACAATTCCAAGGCATCACGCCTTACCAACAATCACAATTTCCAAGGCATCACGCCTTACCAACAATCACAATTTCCAAGGCATCACGCCTTACCAACAATCACAATTTCCAAGGCATCACGCCTTATCATTAACCATAGGTCCCATAGGCGCCCATACACCTATGTACCATTCCAATCCAGATCACACACAAACAAGAATCACATAGCAGTTAATCACATAAATGTACACACAAGTCCATCTCAAACCTTAAAACATTCACAACATTAATTTAGAAAATAATTCAACACAGTGTCTCTTCCATCCCATCTGGTAGTCAAAATCAATAGTAAACATGGGACTATGAAACTCACCTGATAGCTCCTTCACAAGTCCTTGCAATAGCAACAAACTAACAAACCAAAAACACGCAATTAATACACGAACCAATCACTAAGATGGCTCATTAACCTATGATGGACATCTAGCCTATTCCCACATATTTACCTCATTGACAAGCTCTAATCACCCCATTACCCTTCTTTAACAAGTCCTTAACTTGGTTAAGTTTAATAATTAACCCGTTCATATTTTACCCAAAACAGTCCTAGTTTTTAGGTCTCAAAAGTTTAAGTCAAACGTCCACTTAAACATACCCATGGTTTCTGTAAAAGGAATATTCATACCCTTACATATGTTGGCTAACACCTCCCACTTGCTCTAACCTTAAAGCTACTGTTAAGACCCCGATATACATATATCTACTTTTGTCATTCCAGATTTCCTGATTTTAAACGTACTAAAAGTTTGTTACCATTACGGTACCCTAAACCACAACCTTAGCCCAAGTGAAGATACTTACTACAATATATAAACCATCTCTCACGTTCGTGAGAAGATCCCAATGCAACCCTAAGTACCCCAAACAACCCAAAACTTAAAAAGAAAACAGGCTGAATTCAAAACTGTTTTGACCTCCGACTGTTGTAACCTGTTTTTGACCCTCTTCCCACCACCAATTTAGTTCTAGTTTCTGGCATTGGAAAGCCACTTCAAATACCTTTCCAGGGGTACTTGGATCGTAAAATAAGAGTTTATAGAACTCCTGATATGATTAAAACAATTGACTCAAAAATCTGCCCAGTTTTTAAAAACGGGTTTAATCAAATTAAACTAATTAGTTAACCCTAATCCCTCTAATTACAAGCCCTAATTTATGTAATCATTATAACCCCATTAATATATCATTAATTTACTGTCTTTCAATTAAACCCTAACTTAAATCCATCATAAGATGATTAAGACATCATTAAAATAATTAAATTGAAAAGGGATTAAAGACTTTACCTTTGATTTATGAAAACCCCAAAAAAATTATGAAGAACCCTAATTTTGTGTAAACTCACGAATTTCCTTTGTCCCAGGAGAAAAATAATGAATTTTGGTTGTTAATAAAACAATATATAGGGTGTGGTAACCCATTCCTAGCCCAACCAAAAACCCCTTTCCTTTTTCTTGTTTTTTCCTTTTTTTCTTTCCTCCTTGCGTCCAAACCGACCCAACACCCCTTTAAAATTCGTTTTTTTTCTTTTTATTATATATTATTAAGTTATTAATAATACCTTAATTTTCCTTAATTTATTTCAGCTCCTAAAGCCTCCAAAACCTCAAAACCGTAAAACTAGTCAGTTTTTACGTTTTTCCGTAAAAGACGTAAAATATACACTTTTAAAAAATCTCAAATTTTGAAATAAACTTTATAACTAAGTCCTAGATGACTTAAAACCATCCCGAAAAATATTCATATGAATAATTACCTCACCCGAGACCTCTAAATGCTGAACCGTAAATCCTAAAAAAAATACTACTACTATAATACTTATACGTATACGTAAACACCACAATATCACCATTTTCATTTCATAGTCACCACTTGTGAGCTCATGAACATGAAATAACCGTTCCTCGATTTACTTATGAGTACTCTATACTCATAAACGATAATCACACCAACCTCGTTCACACAAAATAAACACGTAAGCACAAAAATCAAGTAGTCACACATAAAATAACATAAAAGTAAGACCAAGTGACAAACCCAAAACCACGGTTGTCACAACTAATCCGGTGGTCTAGGTGGGTGGTGGAAGGTGGAAGCCATGGATGAGTTGAGAGAAAGAGAGGTTGTGTGTGAAAGTTAAGAAAATGTATTAAACAAAATGAAAACAAAAATGAAACATACTCAACACCCCTCCTTGGAAGCATTGGAGGGGTATATATTGTTACACACGACACTTAAACTATATAGTGTTTCCTATTCTAGTCTATGCGTGTGTGACTATGATAACTAATGGGAATTCTTAAATGTCTTCACATAAAGTGAATTTCCAACAGATTGGAAGAGCCTTGTTGTGATGAACTAATGGATATGTGAAAGACCGTCATATGTCACTTTTGTAAGGAAATTGGAATTTATAAGTAGTTTGGGGTACGGACTAAAGGGAGTTGATGAACATGATTGGATATGAGTATATCCAGCTAATTGGAAAAGGATGGGCAAGTGAGTGATTTATACAACCTTAGGAGTTACAGTGAGGGCATGAGTGATTGATTTAGAGGGTAACTTGTTAGCAATGGCTGAGTTTTCATATAAGGATAGCTATCATACTAGAAGTCGATAACTGCCATTTGAGGCACTATATGGAAGGATAGGGTGAGTTGTCACTATTGTGGACCAGAATTGGTGAAAGAGGTTACTAATATAATAATGGTGTTTGTGGAAAGGATGAGAGCGACAAGAGATGATATGTTGAAAAGGAGGAAACCACTAGATTTTAGTGACAAAGTTATGTAGGAAGTTTCACCCATAGTAACGGGCGGCATGTTTTGGTAAAAGGGAAAAGTTGATGTCATGTTTTGTAGGTCCATTTATGATCTTTGGAAAGATTAGACCAATAGCTTATGGGTATATAATTACCTGGGGAATTGAGTGGTGTACATGATATATTTCATGTATTAAGATTTGGGAAATGTGGTTTGAGAATGCATATTTGCATGTACGGTTATTCGGGATTTGTGTTAATAAGAGTCTTCGTTTTATCAAAGGGTCATTTGTGAGATTTATTGGCTGTGAGGTCAAGATTTAGGAATGAATTTAAATATTGTTGGTTTGTGTATGTGGTATTTTGAGACTGGAACTAAAGTACACATGGAAATGAGAGGAGTTCATTTAAAACAAGTATCCTCATGTGATTTGTTGTTTGTGTGTTTGATCCTAAGGAGTAAATCTCGGGACGAGATTTCTATTAGGAGGGAGTGATGTGAAAACCGTGGTTTTGAGGTTCGTCACTTAGTCGTACTTTTAGGATGTTATGTGTGACTCTGTGTTTTATGTGTTTACGTGTTTATTTGGTGTAAATGAGTATGGTTTGGACATCGTTTATGAGTACGAAGTGCTCTTAAGTAAATCGATGAACGGTTATTTCATGATCATGAGCTCACGATATAGTGACTATGAAATGAAATGGAATTATTTTGGTGATTTACGTATACGAATAAGTATTATAGTAAATCGTATTTTTACGATTTAAGTTTTAGCATTTAGAGGTCTCGGATGAGGAAATTAGTCACGGGAGTATTTTTCGGGATAGTTTTAAGTCATTTATGACTTATTTAGATTGTTTATTTCATATTTAAAGAGTTTTATAAAACTGTATATTTTATGTCTTTTATGGTATACGCGTAAATTTGACTAGTTTTACTGTTTTGAGGTTTTGGTGGCTTTAGGAGCTGAAATAAATTAAAGAAATTTAAGGTAATAATAATTAATAGTTAATTTACAGTAAATAATAAAAAAATAAAGAAAAAGGCTATTTGGGTTGGTTATGGGCCCATTTGGTGGAAGGGGGTTAGAAAATATGGAAAGTTTTGGTTTTAGCCTTAAATTAGGATTAGGAAAGGTGTTTTCATATATATTATGACCCCAAGGGCCATAATGACTTATATCAGTCTTTGGGTCGAAAATACATCAATGGAGGTTAGGGTTTTTAAGAATAATCAACCCCTTGAAGATTAGAGGTAAAAATCATGTTCTAATTACGTTTTTATTAATTAAATCATGTTTCTAATTCATGTAAACATCAATAGATGATGGATCTAGGGTTAGGTTTAACATAAATTCTATAATTTAATGTTATAAACATGTTTAGATTAATTAGGGATTGTAATTAATTAAGTATTGAGTAACTAATTAGGTTAATTTAATTAAATTTGTAATTAAAAAACTGGGCAGAATTTTTGGTCCATTGTTTTGATCATATCTTAAGTTCTAGAAACTTTTAATTTTCGAATCTTATATCCCTGGAAAGGTAATTGAATTGGATTTCAAATGCAAGAAACGAGAACTAAATTGGAGGTCGGGAATTTGGTCAAAAATAGGTTACAACAATCGGAGGTCAAAATAGTTTTGAAATCAGTCGGGTTTAAATTAATATTTTAAGGTGGTTAGGGTACTTAGGAGTACAATTGGACTCTCAAACGAACATGAGAGTTAGTTTATATGTTATATAAGATATTTGAAAAAGGGCTAATCAATTGGGTTAGGGTAAGACCCTCTGATCATAACAAACTTTTCGTATGTTCAAAATTAGTAAATTCTGGATAGGTAAAAGTATATATATATATATATATATATATATATATATATATATATATATATATATATATATATATATATATATATATATATATATATATATATATATATATATATATATATATATATATATATATATATATATATATATATATATATATATATATATATATATATATATATATATATATATATATATATATATATATATATATATATATATATATATATATATATATATACGTTTGGTATGTGGTTCATGTCTTGTTTGTATACGTTTGTGTGTTTAGATTTGTGCTAGAGCGCGGGTACTTGGAGAAGCTTGTTCAGGTGAATTTCATAGTCCCATGTATTTTTATGATTTGATTTCCAGATGGGATGGAAGAGACACTGTATGGTTTTGTAACTAATGCTGTGAATGTTTTTATGGTTTGTGATGGACTTGTGTGTACACTTATGTGATTAACTGCTATGTCATTCTTGATTGTTATTGTGGTTTGACTTGGTACCAAAGGGATGTTGACAAGGCGGGGCCTTGGGATTGGTTCATAGGTGTATGGGCGATTATGGTACCATGGTGATTGGTAAGGCTTGGAGCCTTGGAATTGTGGTTATTGGTAAGGCTTGGAGCCTTGGAATTACGGTTATTGGTAAGGCTTGGAGCCTTGAATTTGTAGTGATTGGTTAATCTTGAATGCTAGTTGTTAATACATAATTGTAGCACATTGTCCATATGTTCTTTTTTTAGTGGTTGTTATTCACAGCTTATAATTGATTTGGAGTTGGAGTCTAAACCTATGACTCTCACCAACTTTATGTTGACGTTTTTTGGTGTCTCTTTCTGGTGAGAATGTGGTTAAGCGTGAGAATAGGAGTGGCTAGCTGGAAGGCTTAGGATTGCATTTGGAGGAACCCCCTTTCCTCTTCGTCTTTATTTATGTTTGAATAAGTGATACTATGTCGACACCTATATGTTTGTCATTTGTTAATTGTATGTCTTTGGTAAGAGGTAGACATGTTACCTACTTACCTAGACGCCTACATTGTTTGAGATATCTTCATGACATTGTGTCACCATTTATGATATTTCCATTTCATTTAGTTATCTCTACAGACACGCTATTGTTGTGATGATATCCATACGTCACGCCCCATATTTCACCATAGTGGGGTGTGACAGTAGTGTTAGCATTACCAACTTATAATGACAATGATCTCGTTGCACGCTTGGCATTGAATTGGGGTGAAAATCGAGGACGACGAACTTATTTCTAACGAAACATTCACGTGTTCTTGTTCTATGAACCTAAACGTCCCATTTTGCGATGAAAATCATACATTATGTCTAAAACGCAAGTAGTAGTGTAGTAAGTTTATCATTCAATAAAGTGCATAAAAATGAATTTTGGAAGTGCTAAGATACTTTATTCTAGCATTGCGTGAGGGCACGGCAATGGTTTAGTATGGGGGAGTGATGAGACTGCTTTTATACATAGTATCATCGTCTAAAATGGGCTTAAAATGCATAAAATATCATGAAATATGCCAAATATATGCTTGTGTATGTTCCATGTGTATTTTAGGTACGGATATTGAGAAAATGGCAAAAGATCACAAGAAACAAGCAAAAACGAACACGGGAAACGAAGCAGCACAATGAACAGGGCCCTAAAGTTGATTTTCCAAGAATAACCCTTGAAGAATTTAGGATTGTACAAGAAGGGTCCTCCAATATTGAAGATTAATACTTTAAACCCTTGTATAGTCATAATTACAAGTTTGGTCCTTAAAGTTTGTCAAATGGCAAAAAGGACCCTCCACTTTGAAGAATTGGCAAGAATGGTCCCTCATTTATGAAGACTTGTCATTTTAGTCCTCCACAAAGTCAATCATACAAGTCAAGACCATGAAGAATGAAGATATGTCGAAAATAACCCTTCAAGAATCATCAAATTATAAGAAATACCCCTGAGATTACTTTACAAAACTTTTTGGGGCAAAAGTATGAAAAACCAAACTTTGTTAACAAAGGGATTCGGATTTGTGCTTGTTTAAACCTGAATTGAAAGGAGAATGGAAGATAGGGATTAAAACTGCCAAGACAAGATTGTTACCTTAACCAACCAGTGGTTGCCATGTGTCCCACTAACCTTTTCAACCAATCAAAACCCTCCCTTTTGCCACATCACACTCCACTCACACTAATTTTTTAACTAAACCAGATTAAACACTCAACTATTCACTTATGAACACAAATTGGGTACTCTTGTTTAAGCCAAAATTAGACCATCATCTTGTCCAAATTGGGTACTTAACACTTTTTCAAACACCAAACCGGATTAAACACTCAACTATTCACTTATGAACACAAATTGGGTACTTTTGTTTAAGCCAAAATTAGACCATCATCTTGTCCAGAATTATGATTAGGGTGGTTCTAATCATAACCCAACTAACCTTTACCTTTCCATCACCCTAAAGTTCACATGATGAACCCCATGCACACATTTTTTGGGATAATGCAAAAACTATGTAGAGAATCAACCATCCATATTGAAGCTTACAACTTAAGCTTATTTGAGGCCATTGATCACAATTGGGCCAGCTTTACACCTTCACAAACGTCCAACACTCCTTCACATGATCAAGCATATTTTCAAACCTCAAGGGCATTTCTGGAAGAACAATGCTTAGGGTTTTCAGTTTTTTAGTTCACTTAGATCATGTACACCCTCTATATAAAGGGTATATGGTCCTTCATTTACATTTGCTCTTGGTTTTTCCTTGTTCAGCTTTTGTAAAATCCTTATTTCAGTTTAATAAAAAAGTGTTTGAATGTGTTTAAGAAATCCAAGTGCCAATCTTAATTTATGCTTGTTATTGTTTCATGTTTACGATTTTGAAGTATCAAAAACTGTTTTCAAACCTTGTGCAAGAAATTGCCAAGTTTTCTCAAAAATGATATTTTGCTAAGTTCTTTGGTACATCCTTGAAATTTTTGGATTACAAGTGATCATAGCACCCTGATAAGAAGATTAGCAAGGTGTTGTGAGCTTGTGGTTTGGGGATAATCAAGGAGTGGGTAAAAAGGGTGCATTAATCAGCTTTGTTTTTCAATTTTCAGTTTTATATATTGCTTGTTCAAACCTTGTTACTCTTAGCAGCTTTGTGGAAGCTTGTGCCTTGTTAAGATAGGCACATAAGCTCAAAAATTCGTGAGTGTAGATGTACATTCATGAGGTTTGAGCCTTCTTACCCAAAATCTGTTAAAAATACTTGATTTAAGTGATTTGTATTCTACTGGTTTATGTGTTGTTTTTTATGCTTGAATCTTGTTGATTATGCATGAGAATGATGTTATGATGCATATCTAAGCTTGGCTTGACTTGAGATACACATTACCTTTGTTATATTTTTAAAAAGTTTAAGGGGTGTTTGGGTTTACCTATTTATGCTTTGAATGCTCATTTGAGTTAGGGTTTTAGGTTGTTAAGTGCTTGTATCTGCTTATTAGTTGGTTGTGTGCTATTATCTGCAAGTTTTCAACTTTTAAACATCAAATTCTATATTGTGCTATAACTCACTTTATTTTGCATATTTTGACCTAAGATTTTGGTAACACCTAGAGTGTATGCATGTTTAGGGCTAACAAGTGTTAAATCAAAGTTTGTGTAACTTGTTTAGGAGATTTGAGTGTTTGAAATTGGATTTGTGGTCAAGTTGTAACACCCCCAAATTTATACATTTCAATACAGCGGAAGACTCGTTCGTGTTACGGGATAGCACATTACTCACATCATAGACAACGCTTAAAAATCGCGTCGTTTAATAATAAAGCATTTCCATTCATAAATATCAAATTTACATAGGTCCCAAGTCATAGTATTTCATACAAGTTTTACAAAGCATTTGAATGGAAATTATTATTTAAGTGCGGGCCATGAATTCTGGTTGTCTTCCCGGGAATTACCTTCAAGTACCTGAGATAAAACATGTTAAAAGAAAAGGTCAGCGATAACGCCGAGTGAATTCATAGAGTTAAATAAAACCATTAATATATCATTGGTATAAAATTATTACCGAAAATCATTTTGTACAAATCTTTGTTGTAGACCATAAAATAGGCTAAAATATTTTATACAAATCCTTATCAAAATCATAATATAGGCTTTCGCCTTCAAAACCATTATACGAACCAATGTCGTAAAAATATCACACAATACGTTTTATAACGTTGTATAAAGTTAAATAAAAACCGTTATATGAATATGGTTATGTAAAACCAAAACACGAACATAATATCAATAATAAGACCCCGTATTGCTAGTCAGACAATATATCGTAATTCAGTGCATATAGCAGTAGTTTCATTATTTGGATTATTATAAGCCGCATGACATTGTTACCTTACTACAACAAACAACGGGTAGCTAGCCCGAAACTCATTTGCCCATCTAAATTAACGTGTCGTCACAATAATCACGCTTGTGTAAATCTTCTCATACATAAATTCGCTTACCAATCAATGTGGCACGACGGGGATTAACCGTCAAGGCGCGAACTGGGGTGATCGTCCCCAAATAGTACTATTATATGCATAAGCGTCTACCAAATCCCGGTAGTTCACGATTCATGCTAATGGGAATTTTAGTGACATAACTAACTTTAATAATCCAATTTATTTCATACATAGGGTCATATCATCATTCATCGGGTCATACAATCATTCGGGTCCAAATCAATAAACAAACAATCGGGACAAATGGTGTCCTATTTTCTCAAAACTAACATGGTATCTCCCTCGCGGGTTTATAAAACATTTCATAAAAACATTTAAAAGAGTGTGAGGCTATGAACTCACGTTGATGTGGGAAAGCGGGTTATCGGCAATTCAGATGTATGGTATGTGCTTCAATCACGTAAACCTAGACAAATAATGCTTGTCTTAGACTCTTGTCCAATGACTTTATAAAAATAAAAATTATGTATACATATGATGACTTTTTACATATGATGATGATCAAGTGGGTTTATACATTCTCATTTACTCATTTTAGTGTTTTGTATTGGTAACTTTTATACTAGTTTACTAGTTTTACCTATTTATATGTTTTAGGTCCAATAAGCCTATTATAAACCCAATACCTAAAATTAGACCATTTTATACTTTTATTATCAGTATTATACTTTACATGTTGGGCCCAAGTGGGTTAAGTCCAATAAGTAAATTTATAAGTGTTTAGCAAATTTAGTTGGATTAATAGTCCAATAAAGCTAACTTAGCCCGTTAATGTCCGTATGTTATATAGTTCGGGTATCTCGGTTTTTACTTGTATTAAGTACTTATATATCAGTATATGACTTTTAAAAATTTACATTAGACGGGTCCGATCGTCTAAGTTTTAATTGATGAAAAACGTTAATTTTACGGTACTAGCCGAAAAGACGTAAAAATCATGTTTATAGTTTTTATAACTTATAAAACTTACAAAACTACCATTTTTATATAATTTCCATTTATTTATCCTTATACATATTTATATAAATGAAATATATAAGTTAGTGGGTTTTAATTTCACATTTTATACTATATTATTTTGAGTGCTTATATAATACTATTAAACTTTAATTTCACAAAATCTGATTTTTAGTTTCACTTTCACCATTTTTATCATATCTTGAGTTCTATAAGGAGATAGAAGCTCATTTTTAGATGACATAAACTTCATATTATGTACTACAAATAAGTTGGTTATAGATACTGCTCAATCCATGCCTAAGTATCCTTAACAGTCCCTACAAAACAGACTATTCAGATTGACATACTAATTTTGTTTTGATCATATCTCACTCATTTGATGATTCCATTGCAGGGCCAACTCTCACATGTGTATGACATCTAATAATTACCGTAAATTGATTCCACCATGCCATTATCAGTTTATCATTTGGTTAGTTACTGTTTTTATACAGCCAACTTTATAAGCAAGAATTTAACCTTTTTACCTATGGTTTTCCATCTTTTTAACCATGTTTATCAAATCTATCAACACCAGATCCCCACATAATATCTTTGATCATCATTCATCATCATATACATATACATAAATAAAGAAAATACAAGATTACATAGTCAAAATAATAAGAGGATAGGAAGAACAATCTCTATACCACCATTAATGATGAAAAGATGGGATTGATGATGAACAAGACTTGGTTTTGGGTAACCAATCTTATGAGATATCAACACCACTTCTAGGATCATCAAGTATTTGTAGATTCCTTGTGAAATCAGCCCTTGATATTGATGAAAACTCCTTGAGAAATCAGCCCCAAACTCCCTTGAAAACTCCTTTTCACATGTTAAGATCACTTCCAATCTTCATCTTTTTAAGCAACTATCAACATATGTTGATTATAGCTTGAGTTCATGGTTAAATTTTTGATGAATGGGGTGATTAATGGTGGGGATAGGACGGCATTTAGAGAGAAAGGAGGGAGTATGAGTGGTTTGCAAGTTAGCTTATGTGAGAAATGGTTTTTGGTTGTAGTTTTGAGGTATAAGTGGTATTGGTAATACTTCATGGACAAGTGTCCTAAGTCATAGTTAAAAGTTGACACCAAATGGTGCATTTGTTAAGCCTTTGGCCACCCATGTTGGGGATGGGACAAGTGTCCAACTTGTCTCATCTCCACTAATTTACGGGTACTCCTCGATTCTAGTTTCCTCGATTTGCGTGCCCTCGGGTCGTTTTTCGAAAAACGTTTTTATAAATTATGAATCAACGGCACAAAACGAATCTAATAAAAATTGTCTCATCAAAAACGGAGTTCGAAAACGTAAATACGTAATCCTAAGGTTTCCGGTTTAGTCGTAAAAGACGTTAAATTATTCACGTAAACTCTAATTTCTTCTCGTAAATTTGTGAGTTTACGAACCAACACAAATTTAAAACTCCAAAATAATATTCACGGATAAATTTATTTCCTGAAGTGTCGGACTGTCACCAAAAACGGTGTATGTAAACGTAAGCAAGTAACGTAGAATCCTCCGGTTTAGACGTAGTCGATGGTACTTCAAGACGTAAACCCAAATTTCTTCGCAAAAATAAGTGAGTTCATAATATAACATTAAAATAATGTTTTTAAATAACACTTGAAAATAAAATATCAACCATAAATTGACGGATTGTCACACAAGTCCCTCAGCAAAGTTCATATTCTGCTCGTTCATTGTTCATCAATAACTTTAATTAGCTTGAATCTTGTTCTAAACCTTTAATCATTGTATGAAACCAGTTGATTTATGTTCATTTTAATTTATTTAAGCTGTTGTGTGCATTTGATTCAATTTGGTTGGCTTAATCTTGCTAAATCTGCTTATTTTGTTGAAAACTGCTTATGAACATATTTATGCAATGTCTGTATGCTTTTTGAATTAACTGTATCAATTGGCTGTTAGGATTTGTGTTTATTTGATTGTGATTGACTCCTTATAATCCACTGGTTATTAGGGTGCCTTTGTGTGCCTTGAATCCAACAAAAATCCACATAAGACAAAAAGTCAAGTTAGTCAAGGAGTAGCAACTTTTCCCACTGCTGGACACCCAAATCTAGCCCCTGCTAGTGCAATTTTTCAATCAGCTTATTAATAAGCTATTCTAGCTTATCAAGACTTGCAACAACTTTTATTTTGTAATCAATCTTCCTTATTTGACCCATTGATCTAATCTGGAGCTTTTTAGGGTTTGGCTTTTAGGTTTGACTAGAAAACCAACTAAGTTGACTTTTAGATAAAGTGCTTATTGCTTATTCCAGCCTATTCTTTGTGCTTATTTGAAAATTTTTTAATTATTAAGCTTAGTTTTGTCATTTGAAACATTTTGCAACAAGAATCAGCCCTTGAATTGGTCTAGAACTCAAAAGCGACTATTTTGTCGTTTTCTATAGAGACCTTTTGCTTATTTCAGGCTTATTTCTTGGGCTTTTTCAAAATTTCTTTTCACAGATCTCTTTAGTATCCCAAAAGAAGCTTGTGTGTCAAATTAGAGCTTATGGCATTACCTTATGGCTTAATGGGCCAAAAAGCCCATTAAGAATAAGCTGTTGACTATTAAGCTGTGATAAGCTCACTTTCAGCTTTTGGCCTTTAGACTTTTGTTCTTAAAATCAAATTTTGAGTCAGATAGGTGATTTTTGGCTTATTTGGACAACTTTTTTCTTATTGGGCCAAAAAGCCCAATTAGGTGGACTATTTTTCATTTTAGCCCATTTGGAGGCCCAATTGGGGTATTTTTGGTATTTCAAGTTTATTTCTGTGTTTATTAGGTTAAAATAAACTAGTTTGCAACTTTTTAAATTTTTTCATAAATTTTGGATTTTTATTAATATTTTATTATTATTTTATTATTAAAAATTAAATTTAAGATTTTTGCAAGTTTTTCATTTTTCATAGCTTAAATACATTATGTTAGGAATTTTAAAAGTTTTAGATTAATTTTCTTGTAATTTAATTAATTTTTAGAATTATTTTAAGGTTTTTATAGTTTTTAATCATTTTTAAATAGTTTTAATTAATTTTAAATTTTTCAAAAATAGTTTTTACTTTAGTTAAGTCATATTAGAGGTTTAGAAGCTGAAAAATCTTATTTTGGGCTTTTTGTTAATTAACTTGATTTTTGGGCTTTAATTAGCATTAAAAAATTAATATTTAATTAAGTAAAAGGTTTGAGTGAATTTTGATTTTTTGTCAACTCTAATTACATTTTTTAGGGTTTATTGCAATTTTCTAGGAATTTTTAGGTTTATTTTTAAATTCCTTCACTTTTTACGGTTTTACGTGTACGACTTTTCGTCTTAGTTTAATTTCGAATCGTAACCGTCATCCTTTTCTCTTTTCTTTTCTCATAATCATAATCACATAATTAATCATTTCCTTACACAACACACTTGCCTCCTTGGGAAACGAACTTTCACCTTTAAGGGTCATTAGTGCTTGGTTTTCCTAAACCGACACTTAATACTTACCGCTCATATACGCTCTTTTGTTTTCCTAAACAAGAGACGTATTTTACTACAATCATTTTGGTGCCGCTACCGGGGAGGCGTGTTTTGTTTTGATTTGAACAATTGTTGTTTTTATATTATCCATAAATATAATTGTGTTAGTAGAACTCTACTAATACGTATTATCGATTTTTCGTTTTTGTGTGAATATTATTACTATATTGTATACGTAAAACAATAAATTCACAAGTACTCCAAAAGTATGAAAACACAACCTTGATTCGGGACTTCACCACTAGATCATTGTATTCGAATCTCAAACAAAGAAAAAAGGCAAAATAGATAATTACTTTCGTGAAGCTTAATTTTGAAAAACACAAACTATAAGGTGGGTATAAGGCGGGTGTAATAAAATACACCCAAAAGAAAAAGGCTCTTAAGTGCTTCGCGCCGCCTCGTTTCTCCGCTTTACCGGGGTGATGACGAATTTCACAATCATAATCAACAAGTAAATCTAACCAACATCGCTCTCTCATATTCAATTCCTTCTGATAAAGAATATATTAAACTCTTATGATCAGTAAATACTACACACTTCGTACCATAGAGGTAATGTCTCCAGATTTTAAGAGCAAATATCACCGCTCCTAATTCTAGATCATGAGTAGTATAATTCTTCTCATTAGGTTTAAGTTGCCTTGATGCATAAGCAGTAACTTTATTCATTTGCATTAAGCACTACTCCCATTCCTTGAATAGATGCATCACAATTGACGATAAATTCATCGTTACCTTCTGGTAATGCAAGGATAGGTACTTCACACAACTTCTGCTTTAATAACTGAAAAGTTATCTCTTGACTATCTCCCCAGACAAACGGTTTGTTCTTATGAGTCAATTCAGTCAAACCTTGAGCAATTTTTGAAAAACCTTCAATAAATCTTCGATAATATCTAGCAAGTCCTAAAAATTGTCTTATTTCTGTAGGCGTACTAGGCTTACTCCAATTATTTACCTCTTCAATCTTTGCAGGATCCACACGAATACCTTGGCTATCAATGACATGTCCTAGACATTGAACAACATTGATCCAAAATTCGCATTTCAAGAACTTAGCATAGAACTCCGCCTTCTTAAGTAATTTGTGAATTATACCAAGATGATTGGCATGTTCTTCTCTATTACGAGAGTATATAAGAATATCATCGATAAATACGATCATAAATTTATCCAAGTAAGACTTACACACTCTGTTCATGAGGTCCATGAAGACAGTTGGTGCATTGGTTATGATGACGTATAGTCCCTAGTCGGGCTGGATAGTCAGACTCGCGGGTACTACCCGTATCCATCAGGAACTAGTACAATACCCGTGCGTTGCCCGGGTATAACGATTAAATAATTAAAAAAAAGTATACGACTGTTGTCTTTATATTTTATAAAAGAATTTTTAAAAACAAACTCATGGACACAACTTGAAACAAAGTATCCCAAAATGCAATAGCTTTCTTATTAATAATAAAGTATTAAATCTAAAGCATACGAAACTATTAATGATAGATTTTAAAAACTATATATGATTAGTCAAATCTTCATATTTCACCTTATTTCCTATATAGCAAGAGAATATAATTTTGCTTAAACAACAATATACACTTTAAATTACTACGTAAAAGTTATGTACCTTGTAGATAATAAGCAAAAAGAATCATAAGTTCTTTGTTCTTTTGGATTAGCGATAACCTTTGTAATGTTCACGATACAACAAGAGTCTCATCTTTGGTACAATAGGAGTCTCTAGGTAATGGTGAGTGCGCTATATCATGATAATCTATATTAGGCCTAATCTCTATATACTTAAACAAAATTAGCTTGATTTTCGGAAAGAGGTTTAAGATAAACAAACAGATGTGGGAAAAGGGGATTATAGGCCCAAGTATATACTGAATAATAAATACGACGCACTTAGCTTAGGATCTTTTGAATAAAACCTTCAAATTTTGCATGGTACATGGAATTCCACAGGCAAAAGTTTTATCTTATAATAGTAGTATGAAAAACTTCACATAGTTATTCTTGAGCTGAAAAGTGTGTAGTAAAAGCTGATTTTGATATATGAGTTGAAACTTAGCCCATGAAACAACAGACACGTGATCTATATGGGTCCGTGTATACATCTAAAATATAAAATTAGTATCACCAATATCTAATAATTTTTCATTTCCATTTTCACTTACCAACACCATATATGAGAGACATGTATGATCACAGAAAATGATCAGTTAAGTAATGAGTAGATAGCATATATTATTAGAGAATTAGAATTGATCTAATCACCTTATCACCGGAATGGTTCTTTATATATATGATCAATATAAAATTTTCAAAATACTAACTAAAAACAGTAGAGAAACAAATTATCCGTTGGTCCATATAGGAACCGAACCTTCCAACCAGATTAATCATTTGTGTTTTTTCATTCTTTTCAATATAAATAAGATCAATAGGTGCATGAAGCCATAAATTCAGGCAACCATCTAAATTACAATGTGCACTTTCATCCATTTGTAGATTCTATTTCTGTAAGGACACCAATCAATTTGTAGGCTCTTAGTTGTTCAATATGCTTACAAATTCTACAAAACTAAGGGAATGATTTGAGTCATGTTCACCTCAAAGCGAGTCAAATGGGAATTTTAGCTAAAAGGGGAATAAGGCAAATGGATTGAACATATGATGCAAAATTCTATTTTCATTGCATTACCTCAAAATTTGAAGGTTTAGAACATCAGTTAAATAAACTATTTGTAACCATAATCATCACATCAATTAAGTAAAACACTATTTAAGACACTTTTCAAAATAACAAACTATGATCAATTCAAACCATATTAGTAACATCCCTTTTCTAAGATATGATCAGTCCAAACAATAGACTGCATACATGATTGTAGCACCCGCTTCACGTGTGATTTCTACTTAGGAAATGCATGTTTACACGTTTCCAAATTGCTGATGGTTATGCTTTATAATGGTTAGGGACTTAGGGTTCTTCACCAGCCACGTGAGTTTCCTTTTTTGAATGCCACATTAACTATATACATGATTTATATCAGATTATAAACGAAGTGATAAGACTATAATATAAACATACCTTTAAATTTTGTTGTATCAGTTTTCATCATACCATTTTAAGCCTCAGTGAGCTTACTTTCATGGACTTAGCACCGTCGATGAGAATGACATCTTCTCGTTTCCATATCAGCAGCCTCTGTTTTCTCGATCCCACTTTTGCCATGAATATTCTACCACCGTAACCTTGCAATATTAGTACAGTTCGGCTTGTTGATTGTCTCAGATGTACTAAAGAATAAAAAATAAACAACCGTATGATATAGTATGGTCACTTTATGGAAGCTGATAAGAATAAAAAGTAAAACAAAATTAAAGGTGATATAGAACCTGAAAAAGTAAAACAAAATCAAAGGTGATATAGAACCTGAAAAAGTAAAACAAAACTAAAGGTGAGTGAAAAAAGGTATAGTAAAAGGAAAACAGAGGAAAATCATAACAGATCCTGCAAAACAAAATACTTTTTGGAGAAGAAACTAAACTTTTGATAATAATAGTAAATACAACAGCAAAAAGATAGAGAAGACAAAAAAAACCTGCATTGAGAGAGCATATGAGAGCCAGAGAACATATAAATACGATAACCAAAATCCAACCTACAAATCATGAAAAAAAGAAAAGAAGCTAGTCAACTAAAAAAATTAATGAAAAGAGAAGAACATGTCAAAGAGTGATATAGGTAAAGATGACCGAATATTTGGGGTTACGTCGCTAGGTTATAGTTTTTTTTCCTTTCTTTGTAGAGGAATGTAGGATTCGGTCATCGTTACCACTTATAGCTCGTAGTTTGTTAGTATGGATAATTAACCAATTTCAATGGTCAAGATTAACTATAGCTTTAATTTAAACGGATGTGATAAAACCATGAAAAAAATCACCGGCGGCAATAGAATAGTAATAGACTAACACTAATACGGTGTGCGCACAGTCCAGAAAGCCCAGTAAGTAGCTGTCGCACATACGGTTTACTACTTAACCGCCTCTTCGTCGCACTGTGACAGGATTAGACAATAAAATCTATCATATAGATATATTCGCCTAAAGGAAAGAGATATATACTTACCTTGGTTATGCGATAAGGATCAAGCTATTCTAGGTTTTTATCTCTTCCTTTGGCCGCAAGAGTAGGAGAGCCCAGTCAGGACTCTCTCGGGTATAAAAGGAACCTCATAGGTTCCACAATGGTACGATACACACAATACTCTAAACCCTCACATAATATTCAAATCGATTACTTACTGTCACGCTAGAGTCTAATCATGAGACAAGCGCCCACGGTAAGCCTAACGGTGTCTCTTTTTAGTGTGCCGGGTCTTCAAACAAGTTTCACTTGGTGAAAGAGTCAGAGTCCACATGACCTTGAATTAAGCCTAATTCGGGTCTAGCTCGGTCCATCCAACTTTTGTATCAACAAGTTGGCGCCATCCGTAGGACCCTACACTAAGCTCTAAGCATGACTAGAAAAGGAATGGTTGGAGGTGGCCGAAGGTCGATGACGATAGACGGTCAAATAACATCCATGGGGAACACCCCCGGATCAGCCAGTGACGCGAACAGTCGCGACGCGGCGAAACCACCTCTTCGAGGAGCTAGCTCTCCATTCCCAATTCCTCTACCCGTCATAGAGGAGTGTGACGTAGCACTAAGGTCAGCCCAGCCTCCCCCCAACAAAGATAAACGAAAGCTATCCTTCACATCTGAGGGAAGTTAGCAAGTAATTGCTATAGAGGCGCGGGCAATAGAGGAATATGTAGCAAATAATTTAGAGGCTCTGCTACCGCTCGCCACTAAATACATGAAGGACCAGCAAGTCGTAAAAGGAAAAGGACGCGAAGAACGCTATCCATCTTCAGACGATAACTCGTAAAACTCAAAATCAACCAACAGTCACCGTATAGAACAAGGGCAAAGGCATTCCTCTTTAAAAAATCCAGAAGGAGAAGAGCGAGCACTTTATTAGAGTAAAAGGAAGGATAGAGACTTCTCGCAACCATGGAGAAGGGCAAGAAAAAACGCTTTCACAAGGAATATACAGTATTAACCGGACACAAAAAAGCGTCGCATGCCGACAAATGTAAAAAAGTATGACGGCACCACAGATCCAGAGGACGACTTGAAGGTCTTCGATTCACAAGAAGGAATTGAGAAATGGCCCGAACCTGTATGGTGTAATATGTTCAACTCTACGCTCGTAGGAAACGCGCGAAACTGGTTCAATAGACTCCCACGGCGAACAATAAACAAATTCGAGGTATTACGGAGGGCATTCAAAAGAAATTATGTGGAACATAAAAGACATGATAGGAGTGTTGTATTACTCGCAAGAATTAAACAGAACCAGGGCGAATACCTGGAGGACTTTCTAGAGCGTTTCAAAAGCTAATGTCTTCAAAGAAAGGAATGCCTAGAGATTTTAAAAGTATCTTTCTTCATTGCCGGTATACGCAATAATGACTTGATACGAAAGCTAAATAAAAAAACCCAGAAACCTTTGATGGGGTACTACGGCGAGTAAGATCCTTAATACGTGAATCAAATGCCTCAGAGCTCATGCAAAACGCCTATGGTTATAGACCTCGTGACGAGCCTAATAAAGGATATAGTAAACAAAGCAGGCCTGGAGATCTCGACCACCAAGGAAATAAAAGAGGGGGTGAGCCAGTAACTTCAGTTTCACTCCCCTTAAGTTAACTCCAAGGGAAATCCTTATATCAGAAGGTGCGAACTTCCGAAGACCATAACCAATGACCACTCCGGTAGAATGGCGCATTGGCAACAGATATTGTGAATTTCATGGTGGGAAGGGGCACACTACGAATGAATGCATTCAGCTACAGAAACATATCGAGAATATGGTGAGAGAAGGCAAGCTGAAACACCTTGTCAAAGAAGCCGCAGATGATGAAAAACCAAAAACTGCTAAGGCAAATGTTTACATGGTACATGTAGAAATTCTAAATCGGATCCGGTGGTCTAACATGGTGGAAATAGGTGGTGGTAGCCATTGTTGGTTTAGAGAGAGAGAAGAGAGGTTGAATGTAAAGAGAAAATGTATTAGACAATGAAAAATGACAAGCAACACCCCTCCTTGGAAGCTAAGGAGGGGTATATATGTTGGGTCAAAAAGTTGATGTGGCAGAAACTCAAAAATGAAGAAAACGTGAAGTTATTGTCTAAGCGTTGTCAAGACTAATTTGGGCGTTGACAAGAGTTAATTAGGCGTTGATGGCTCAAGCATTGTCGTGTGCAATCCAAGCATTGTCACATGCAATTCAAGCATTGACAAAACGTAGACAAAGAAGCTTATGGAAGCTTCTATTTAGATAAACATGCAAAAGATATTCTGCATAAGTTTATTTAAATAGAAGATTTACTTGTTTATTCATTCTTATCTCTTGTAAACCCTAATCCTTACACTATAAAAGGAACCAAGGGTCATAGGTTTTATTCATTCAATTCATTCACAATGTAAACCTAAAGTGTGTGTCGACTAGACGTGGGATTCAATGTATACACGTCTAGTGGATGTTTGTTATTAATATAATGAACATCCCAATTGTTTTAATTCATGTTTTGTGCCTAAACACCTTGTTAATGTGTCGTGTTCTAATTCCGCTTTGATTTGTTAATCATATGAACATGATGCATTCCTAGTTGCTTAAAAGATCCGGAAACCAAGGTTTCCACAATTGGTATCAGAGCCTCATGGCTCGTGATGCTAGGACCAACAAGGTGTTCGTATATGGAGAAGAAAAGAAAAATCCGTCTAGGGTTTTTCTGGACGTTTTTGTGTGCGCAGCAGTATTCAGAAGGTCATAACTTTTGACTGAACCGTTGGATCGTCACGAAAATTTATATGTGTGTTCTACATACATATATCTAGATATCCACCGGAGGGATTGTCGAGATCTATCCCCAAGAAAAAGTTATTAAGCGTCGAAGTCAGCAGGGGTCATATGCTGTTTTCTGTGAACAATAATAGTAAAAACGCGATTTCTCCTTCGTTAACCGTTGGATCGTCGTGAAATTCGATCTGTAGGTTCTTGACACTTATGTCTAGGATGTCACCGAAGGGATCTTCGATCTGAGAATTTATGAAGAAGTTATTCACTGTCGAAGTTCACTGCAGTTTATGGATTTTCACATGAAATAATGATTTAGGGTTTATAAAACCCTAGATCAATTAGCCGCTGATGGGAGTTATTTAGACGCTGATAGATGTTGGTGTGACGCTGAAAAGGCATGGATGAGATGCTGATGACGTCAGCGTTTGGGACAAGACGCTGACAAGGTTTAAAGTTGACGCTGACGTTTGTTATTTAGGCGCTGACAGGCTTAATTTTGACGCTGACAGAATAAGTCAACGCTGATAGAGTTGAGAGTGTCGTCCGATATATGAACTTCAACGCTGATAGGTATTGTCTGATATCGGACAATACATCTGACAAAGATATTGGATAGAAGAGGATATTGGACAACACAAGGTTTGCTGCTGTTTGAGAAAATTGTGACGTTTTAAGCACACAAAAAGGTAGATTATACACACGAAGGTACATGGAATCTCCGTTTTAATTTAGAATATCGTGATGATATTTATGGCTCGGATATTTTTGAAAGTAATTAATGATCTTAAAGCGAGTTAGCAACCTTTTATGGGAATTTGATGGATATTTAAACTATGTAATCGGGATAGCCTTGTGAAAGAGTTATCCATCAGGAACTTTTACATATGGTATGAAGATGTTATTTCATTAAATTCGTCATGAAGAGGTGTTGGCTTAAGGGGAAGAGTTCTTATTGTAAGTTTGATGATTGAAGAAGATTTTCGCGAGATTGTGTTCTATCATATCTTAAAGTGCCGTAGACTTTAAAGGTAACTTGTTCGTGCTTTACATGATTGGTGATGAAGGCTTGTCATAACACTTGAAGGAGATACATTATTGTGCTCAGTGTCTCACAAAGGATGAGAATATTGACAAGAGATCGAGGTCTACTTATACTTAGCTCCATAAGTATAAGTTCTTAGTCACATGGATAGTACAAGACATAGAACATAGGTTTGGGTTATTCTACTTCTACATCAAAAATATTATATTAATTGTTCTTCAAGATCATTACACAGAGCCTACATATGGAGAATCTTCAACATTTCAACATTGTTTACTTCCTTGTTGATGTGACAAAAAGGGGAAGAAATACATGCTACACTTGAGGGGAAGCAATTTGAAGATCATGTGCAACTTACAAGAGATACACATAGTTTTGCCACTATCAACTAGAGGAAGATTGTTGGGTCAAAAAGTTGATGTGGCAGAAACTCAAAAATGAAGAAAATGTGAAGTTATTGTCTAAGCGTTGTCAAGACTAATTTGGGCGTTGACAAGAGTTAATTAGGCGTTGATGGCTCAAGCATTGTCGTGTGCAATCCAAGCATTGTCACATGCAATTCAAGCATTGACAAAACGTATACAAAGAAGCTTATGGAAGCTTCTATTTAGATAAACATGCAAAAGATATTCTGCATAAGTTTATTTAAATAGAAGATTTACTTGTTTATTCATTCTTATCTCTTGTAAGTTGCACATGATCTTCAAATTGCTTCCCCTCAAAGCATTGTCACATGCAATTCAAGCATTGACAAAACGTAGACAAAGAAGCTTATGGAAGCTTCTATTTAGATAAACATGCAAAAGATATTCTGCATAAGTTTATTTAAATAGAAGATTTACTTGTTTATTCATTCTTATCTCTTGTAAACCCTAATCCTTACACTATAAAAGGAACCAAGGGTCATAGGTTTTATTCATTCAATTCATTCACAATGTAAACCTAAAGTGTGTGTCGACTAGACGTGGGATTCAATGTATACACGTCTAGTGGATGTTTGTTATTAATATAATGAACATCCCAATTGTTTTAATTCATGTTTTGTGCCTAAACACCTTGTTAATGTGTCGTGTTCTAATTCTGCTTTGATTTGTTAATCATATGATCATGATGCATTCCTAGTTGCTTAAAAGATCTGGAAACCAAGGTTTCCACAATATATAGTCACACACGATACGCTTAACAGTACAAGAACCTAGTCTAGTCTAAACGTGTGTGACTATGATAACTAATGGGAATTCTTATATGTCGTCACATAAAGTGAGTTTCCAACAATCTTCCCCCATGGGACGACGTGTAGAATTCCTTATAATATTTTTTCCTAACAAGTACATAATGATAAGAACAAGAGCTTTCATGAAGCGTCCAATGCTGATGATGTCTTCTGAGGCCTTTGACTTCAAAACGACTCATCTTTAACTTGTAGTAGAAATACTGTAACAGCACGAGCTAAGTAACCCATACACTTCTGGTTAAGGAGAAGCTTCTGAATTAGCTTCCCCCTAATTCATGCCACATAAACTTGATGTAGAAGCTTTTTAAATAGCTTCCCCCTAAATCGACAATCCTCGTAAGCAACTTCAAAGCTTTCAATAAAGCTTAGAATGATTAAGCGCACAGCGGAATCTAACAAGCAAATCCCATCATATAACATGATAACGTTGCTAAGAGGAATTGAAATTAAGGGGTACACCAAGTAGATCAACAACTTTTCTTCTCACGCTTGAATAATTCTTCTGAATTTTTCTTCCCCCTGAGAGTTCAAGTTATGCATACGAGAAAGAATCAAGACAGTTCTTCCCCCACATGGTTGAAGAAAGTAAATCAATCCCCATTCTGAAGCTCAAATACTAAAGTAGACACTTTATCCCATTCATGAAGTTGACATCGTAACACCAGAGTCAATTAAGTCCCGGAAATGCACATATCTTCTTCTGGAGATGCACCAGAGTCAATTAAGTCCCGGGAGTGCATATAGGATAATGATGATGAATAATTGCAACAACCAAACAATTAATCATCGAATCAGTAGTGTACCGTTTAGAGATTGATAACGCCACGAGTTAAAACACTGATTTTCTCTGCGGCTATGACAAAAGTCATCCCGGAATGTCTTCAAATCAAGAAAAGGTATGAATTTCATCACGTGTACTCGTTGTGCGTTCGATGTGTCTTCTTCTTCCCCCTTGATGGTTTCGAAAATCGGAACCATCAATAAATCGTAAGCACATAAACCTGAAAATCTCGAGAGAATAATAAATAAGCTTAATTATATTCGGTGAGAATCAGCTGTTGATTGAAAATCTCTTCTCATAAACTCTCCATGGCCATCTTTACCAACCCACTTGAAGGCAATTTGAAGTGACCACTGATGGAATGAACCAGATACATCAAACATGAAACTGAATAAGAATCCTTCGATCTTGTGACTTAAGCTTGCACTACTGTTGAATGAAGAACGGTGGATAAAATTTTAAGTACCCAATGCATCACTAAAGATGTCTATAAGCACAACCCCTCTTGAAATTATCCACGTCGACTATGCGCGTGACACTGAGTACTATAAAGTAACCCCTTTGAGTGATAGTTATCCGAGTCATCAACCATCCACCCCGAACCCGGAAACCAGATAAACAAGTCTTCATTCTGAGATTAAGCACGAGCAAGTTATCTGTTCAAGGATAAAATAAGTACACGCCTTCGAAGAAATTCGTCTCTGTCATCAAATAATTAATATCCGATCCAAAAAAAAATCTGTAGTCACTAAAAAATCGCCCAATTTTTTCTTGGTCTCGTCTCAAATAAATTCTCGTCACATTTGTCTCGTCACGTTGTCACGACACGATGTCACATTTAAATCCCGACAATATTCACAAAATTTTATTCAAAATAATTAATTTTGAAATGAAAATTCGTTTATAAACTTGCAGCACATTAACTGGAATTGTGTCTAATAAACTTGCAGCCCATCACACCTTTTGTCCAACAATTTGCAAATGAAATTCGGTTAAACAAGCCCATGTTTCAATACCCGGCCCAACAAAATTTGGAGATAAAACAATTTAGGCTTGAAATTATGGCAGAGACACCTATCGTGTGACCATTTGTGGTGAGTACACGTCTCATTTGTGTTTACCAATATCACCAACCCGTTTCAAACCCAGTCCAAGTAACCAACCCGGTTCATTATGTGGTATATAATACTCACAACCCTAATTTCACTCACACATAACCTAATCTCATCTTAATTCATCCGCCCCCACCAAACTTCTCTCACACCTGCACCTTGTTTACTCCGCCTCATCTTACCCTCCAATCTAGAAAGATCCGTCACCCATTAATCTTCATCATCTCCGAATAATACCCCATTTTCTACTACTCAAACCAATCATACACATGATCTAATCCTGTCCACCACACCCTTAACCCACGAATCCCCAATAACCATATCAAGATCATCATGAAGTTGACGTCAGCATATAGATCTTTTAGAGAAAAGGTCTCGGGTAGGTTTTAATTAATGTTAGTGATTTGAGTCGGTCAAACGAAAACAAGATTGAAGATAACATGATTGTTACATATTCAATCTTGATGTTCGAATAATGAAAAAGGGGTTTCCCAAACAACGATCTATGATGATTATTGACTTTCGTGTGAAAAGATCTATAAAGATCTCACCATGCATGGTTAACCACGAAAATGAATCTGAGGTCATATTCTAGTTACTGTTTGAGTCAAGTTCTGATTTAGATGGGTTAGGTGACGATGGGATTTAGGATTAGATTGATGGTTTTGATTGTGGAGAAATAAGGTTGGAGTCAAGATTGTTTTGACAGTTTCGGTCACGGTTAAGATTTGTCTGTCCAAGATTTGGTTTACAGTTACGATTAAGATTTGTCACGGTTAAGATTAGACATAAGAGTCGGTCAACAGATGAGTTGTTTTAAAAAAAAAAAAACAATCGCAATGTCTCTCTATTTTAATAAACCCATCGCAATCAAAAAGATTTCATCGCAGTCAAAATCAACAAGGAGTCCATCGCAACATGATGTCTCATTACGATGGAATCCATTACGATGGTACCCATTGCGATGGTACCCATCGCAATGGTACCCATCGCAATGGTACCATCGTACTAGTTCAAGAACCCATCGCAATGGTTACCAGCCATTGCAATGTTGTGAGAATTTGGGCAGCATGACGACGTTTCTACCATTGCGATGGATCAGGCCATCCATCGCAATGAGGACAGCCCTATCCATCTGAATATGAAAAACCAATCCATCGGAATAAATTCGGAAAAGAAGAAACCGCCATCGCAATAATCCAAGCATCCCATCGTAACATCTGTAAGTGTCCATCGCAATATAGACAAATTCACCCATCGCAATATGCCATCTGAATAGGTTTTTGACCAAGTTTTTGTGACCCCGAAAAAAATGGTTGGACCATAAATTTTTTGTCCTTATCCACATTATGCAAATCAGATGAATACCAGGATAAAAAACAACAAAAGAAAATGGGTATACAACTTGGACAAAAACAATGAATTTCGAGACAAGATTGGAATAAAGGACACAAAAATGATAAACTTCACCAAATACATAACTTCGAGACATGGATAGATAGTAAATCGAGACATGATACGTGACAGTTTGGACAAATTGGACAAAAAAAGGAAGACGTGACAAAAAAAATTTGTGACAAAATGGACCACAAAATGATATAACGAGACACAAATAATTTATAGACCACCAAATTGAAAACAAACACGATCCAAGGATGGAATCGAGGCTCTGATTCCAAATGTAGAAATGCTAAATCGGATCCGGTGGTCTAACATGGTGGAAATAGGTGGTGGTAGCCATTGTTGGTTTAGAGAGAGAGAAGAGAGGTTGACTGTAAAGAGAAAATGTATTAGACAATGAAAAATGACAAGCAACACCCCTCCTTGGAAGCTAAGGAGGGGTATATATAGTCACACACGATACGCTTAAAAGTACAAGAACCTAGTCTAGTCTAAACGTGTGTGACTATGATAACTAATGGGAATTCTTAAATGTCGTCACATAAAGTGAGTTTCCAACAGTACAAACATGGAAACGAAGGACAAAGCAAAAAGTAAGCCAAAATTTCTCGAAAGGGAGAGATATCTCTTTCCCACCCCTCAGCGCAAGTAACGTGGCAGAAAGCCCGTTAATGATGGAAATAAACATCAGTGAATGTAGTATACATCGTATGTATGTCGATGGAGGCTCATCAGAAGAAATAATGTATGAGCACTGCTTCCTGAAACTCGGCGCTGAAATAAAGAGCCAGATGGTACGTGCGACTTTTCCGCTCATTGGATTCAGCGGAGAAGCGATTTGGCCTTTGGGCCAACTAAAGCTAGTAGTGAAAGTAGGAAACGATGAACATTCAACGGAAGTCTCAATGAAATTTCTAATAATACGATCACCATCACAGTATAGCGGAATCATTGGGTGACCTGCTATACTAGCAATGCGAGCGGTACCTTCTACGACCCATGGCATGATGAAGTTCCTAGTAGAGGGAGGAATCGTAACAATCTTCAACACAGCCGTCCCACTTGCGGAGTGCAACACAGTCACGGAACCTCCTCAGGTTACAACGGAACCCAAGGATAAAGGAAAGGCAGACATGTGCTGTCTCTTAAAGGAAAATCTAGACATCTTCTCATGGGAACCTAAAGACATGACTAGAGTACCAAGGTCAATAGTAGAACACAAGCTGAAAATCCGTGAAGGATACCCCTAGTCAGGCAAAAGAAAAGAGGACAAGCTCCAGAAAGCAACAAGGTAATACTTGAGGAAGTGAGGAAGTTGGTGGATGCAGGAATCATGCGAGAAGTCTACTACCATGAATGGCTCGCTAACCCAGTGATGGTAAAAAAACATGATGGCAGCTGTCGCATGTGTGTTAACTTCACAGACCTCAATAAAGCTTGTCACCAATATTGCTATCCACTTCCGAAAATAGACTGGAAGGTGGAATCGCTATGCGGATATCCTTTTAAATGTTTCCTAGACGCTTACAATGGATATCACGAAATACAAATGGCAAAGCAAGATGAAGAAAACACAGCGTTTCATACCAGCCATTTGGACTTAAGAACGAAGGGGCCACATACCAGCGATTGGTTAATAAAATGTTCGAAGCCCAAATTGGGCAAAATTTGGAGGTCTATGTTGATGACTTGGTGATAAAAAGTCACACAGAGGATGAACTTATCAAGGATATAGAGGAAACATTCTCAACACTTAGGAAAATAAACATGAAGTTAAACCCAAAAAAGTGCACTTTTGGGGCGACATAAGGCATGTTCCTATGCTAAATGATTGATCCCAATGGCATCAAACCCTACCCAGAGAAGACAGAGGCAGTCATACAGCTTCAAAGCCCAAAGACCAAAAAGGAAGTGCAATCGTTAAACAGGAAGCTCGCA
This sequence comes from Glebionis coronaria, assembly GCA_025667525.1. Lineage (NCBI taxonomy): Eukaryota > Viridiplantae > Streptophyta > Magnoliopsida > Asterales > Asteraceae > Glebionis > Glebionis coronaria. Next base: position 94,156,700 of record CM046876.1, on the reverse strand, counting down.
GGGTTGAACAGGTTCTTGTCCAGATCCGCAAAGAATCGCTCCCCTTATTTAAAAGACTCAAGAAGTGTATACTAAAGGGAGACTTCAATTGGACAAAGGAAGCTGAAAAAGCCTTCGAGGAACTAAAAGCACATTTAGCGTCGCTCCCTATGTTGGTCGCACCACGCCCAAAAGAAGAAATGATAATGTACTTGTCAGCTACACATGGAGCGATAAGCGCGATGCTAATGACGGATAGGGAGAACGTGCAAACACCAGTATACTTCATAACCAGAGCATTACAAAGCTCTGAACTGAATTATACCCCAATGGAGAAGTTAGTACTCGCACTAGTATTCGTGGTGAAAAGGTTGCGAAGATACTTCCAAGCAAATCCTTTAGTGGTGATCATAGATCAACCCATAAAACAGATAATATCAAAACCAGATGTTGCGGGAAGACTACAGAAGTGAAGTGTTCAACTTGGAGAACACAATATTACGTACAGACCACGCAACGCTGTAAAAGGACAAACTCTGGCAGACTTCATCGTCGAAAAACTAGAAGAGGGTGAGCAGGAACCAAAACAGGTGGAAGAAGACCAAAACCCATGGATCTTATTCACTGATGGATCTTCCTGCACCGATGGATCCGACGCAGGGCTCATACTAACCAGCCTAGAAGGAATGGAATTTACATATCCCGCTGCGTTTTAAATTCGCAGCTACGAATAATGAGGCAGAATATGAGGCACTTATAGCAGGACTAAGAATCGCAACCCTGATGGGCGTGCACAATCTTGAAGCAAATGTAGATTCTCGCCTAGTAGCGAACCACATACTTGGTGAATATGAAGCAAAATAGGAAAATATGATTTAATACTTGCACAAAGCCAAGTCATTGATGCAAGGATTCAAAAAGTTCCTAATACGCCAAGTACCTAGAGGGGAGAACAAGAATGGAGATGCGCTCAGCAAGATAGTGTCCACCAGTTTTGCACACCTATCAAAGCAGGTCCTGGTAGAAATCCTTAAGGGCAAATCCATAACAGAACAAGAAGTCACATCGGGCGTGGAGGAAGAAGGTCCTACATGGATGACGTTGATCGTAGACTATTCAACGAAAGAAGCACTCCCGTAGGATGAAACCGAAGCGCGACGAATACGAAGGCGCTCGAGACAGTTTGAAATCAGGGACGTGATTCTTTACAAACGCTCATTCCTTCAGCCATGGCTAAGGGTGTGGGACCACGGCAAGCACAGTATGTCGTTAGTGAAATACACGAGGGATCATGCAGCATGCATGCATGACCAAGATCAGTAGTGGCTACAGCATTGCGGGGTGGATATTGTTGGCCGACCATGCACGCGGACGTACGTACACTTATCTACAAATAAAATGACTGCCAGGTATATAGGCCGGTACCGCGCAAACCCCAAGAGGAACTAACACCTATCACTTCCCCTTGGCCATTTTTTATGTGGGGAATAGACATCGCATGACCTTTCCCTGTGGCCGCAGGTGGAATAAAGTTTCTAATAGTCGCGATGGACTACTTCACGAGATGGATTGAAGCAAAGGCAGTAGCAACAATCACAGGATGTAAAACCCGCATGCTTTTACCATGAATAGTGCCCTTAAGATCGTACGTTCTAGATTAAAACTTACCTCATTTAGTATTGATCACATTCATGTGCTAATAATCAAGCAAGTGCATACGTGTATGACATGACAAGTATCGATTACGTACGAACTCATGATAAACAGTTAATAAATATGTCACGTGAACATAATTAAATCATGATCACCATTTAAAATACGAACTAGAACAATTACGTAAATACTTATAATACAATTACGAGCGTTAAGTTTACGATAAACGACACGATAGAATAAACAGAAACACTTTAAACACGAGCACGTTTAACCATGAACGAACACGAAACATCGGGACACGAGAAAGGTACGGGTACCCCATGTGGGGCCCCCATACCCACGACACACGACAAGAAATGGGCTTAGCCCATGGACTTTTACAAGTAAAGGGGGGTAAAGAGTAAAACATGTTTTCATTTTTCATTTTCAAGAAATAAACACAAAAACCCTAAAAAGAGTTTTCTCCTCCTCCTTTTGCTCTCTTTGTGCCGCCACCTTTACATCACCATAGGAGGGTGATTGGTTGATTTTGATCTCAGAAACTATTGTTATAAACCGTGTTTGTTCATCCTTTTTCCAAGCTACATAGTGGTATACCTTTCTAACCCTTCTTTTTAATTCTTTTTAATTCTTTTAATCTTTGATTATTTTCATGAACATGTTATTATTTTTCTTAGTAAAACATGGTAATTAATCATTGATCTAACATGTTTTGGTATTAATTAAAATCAAAGAATGATTTAAAAGGGGTGTTTGTTTTGGCCGCCTAGCAAACAAACCCGAGGGGGGGTTTGGTTTGCTATTCCCGCCACCACCAAGACCATTTTTGGTCTTGGTTGGCTCATGTGGGACCCACGGCAGCAAGGAGACACATGTGCCCCGGGTTTGGCTCAGGGTACGGTGTCGAATTCATGCCCGATTCATGGTTCGTTGGTTAAATCATGATCTATGTTACATGTTAATTTTTATGAATCATGAACTTAGGATATGATTAATTAATAACATGAAATATTAATTAAATCATGACTTAGGTTATTTTAATTATTAGTTTAACATGACATTAATTTAACCTAAGTATTTTATGTTATAAGTTATAATTAATTAATTATTTAAAACATGCCTATAATTAATTAATTTAGACATGACTTAGGTTATATTAATAATAATAATAATACACATTTTAACCTAAGTATTTTCATTTCATTTTAATTAAAACATGTTATACTTTAATTAAAATGCTTAACCTATAGTTTAATTAAAATACATGAAATAATAATTAAACTATACACTATATCATATGACTTAAGAAATAAGCTTATAAACACTTAGACTTATATGTTAGCTTATGTAACCAGCTTAATTCTAAATATGGAAACTTCTATTTATAGAAACTTAATTAAATAAGGCAGTTAATCTAATTATGGAAACCTTCTATATATGGAAACTTATTTAATTAAGGCAGCTGATCTATTTTTGGAAACTTTCTATTTTTAGAAACTAATCTATTTTAAGCAGTAAATTCTATTTTTGGAAACTTTCTATTTTTGGAAACTTTCTATTTTTGGAACTTTCTATTTTTGGAAACTTTCTATTTTTGGAAACTTTCTATTTTTGGTAACTTTCTATTTTTGGGAACTTTCTATTTTTGGAAACTTTCTATTTTTGGAAACTTTCTATTTTTGGAAACCTGCTATTTTTGGAAAGTTACTTATTATTACACAGTAAGTATAATGATACATGAAACACCAGTAATACTTAATCAGATTAATCAGAATACTAGATAAACACAGTTTAAGGCTTTAAACAGTGAACCATGACCTAAAACATACCAAATCAGCTAAAATGAGACACAAAACCCAGTACGTAATCAGTGAATCGATACTTATACACGTGTGTATTCATGTAGCGTTAGTGATCCAGAAGTAGGAGTCTTTCTTCCGTTCATTCACTGGACTTGAGGTACGGATTCCCGTCCTTTCAGTATGGACATTCTTTCCTTATTAGGATTTCCCCGTATGCAGCCAACTGTTTTCCCCAGTATTTGTTTTATTGTTTTGAACTGCTTATGTTTAATTAGCATAATCTATAGCCATATACAAGCATGACCAGTTTCACCTAGTTATGGAGGTACCATAACCATAGCATTGGAGGCACCGATGTTATGACTTCCCCACGGCGGAGTGATTGCTCGTGGCGTCCCTTTTCAGTTTTGGCCATATTATTATATCAGGTGGGGCGTATGGGTGCATCCTAGTTACATGTTTTATTCAGTTTATCATGGTGAATGTGGTGTGTGCCTTGCACCCTTCACAAGGAGCTGATCCCTCCTACCCAAACCAGTATATTGATTAGAGGCATCCCCTCTAATCAGCATGATGAGGTCACCCCTCCAAGTATTCATGCACGTGACCTTTTCATGACCTATATGGGCTATGGTATATATATGTTAAAACAGTTTTCACAAGATAAACATAAGGCTTTTCAAATTATAAAACCAGTTTTCTTGATACTTAACCAGTTTACTCAGTACTTAGTCTTCCGCTGTTATATGTTACATGCTTATCCTATTTCATGCTATATTGTACATCCGTGCACTGAGCGTCTTGCTCAGCCGTTTTCCTTTTCATGTTCCCAAAACGGCAGGTACTCAGGGACGCCCGTAGATCTCAAACGTACGTGCATATGGATTGGAAGCGTTACTGTCTTTCTTTACTTTATGCATTTCCTTTACTTTGATACAGTTGCTACGGACATTGTTTCGTCCTTTCCTTTTTCAGTATTTATGTTTGTGTGTGATGGGCTTTACTTTGGGGTACCGATGTTTGATTCCGGTATTTCTCTTTTATGGTTGAATAATGCTTAGACATTTATCCTTGTATGCTTTGATGACACGCCATGATTATGCGTAATATTCCATTTCCAAAATGGGGTGTTACAATTATGGTATCAGAGCCAAGGTTTCGACCTGTAGGCTCTCAAATATGACCTGTGATTAGTGGGTAGTCACTACGGTCTTCCTAGAACTGACAGTTGTTTTCATGCATTCATCATTTTTAAGCATACATATACATGTCATTGTTACAGGGTTTTTGACTAAGTAATGGTTGGTACAGGACTGGCCCTATTTAGTCGCATGTGTTTTATCGAAACTTTTAGATTTGGGACCGACCCATAGGCGTCCCCTCGATATGTCTTTTATTTGAGTGAACTGACCTGGGGCGTTCACTCTCGAGCATCAAAAGTTTTCATAAAACTGCATCATGCATTCATACAAAGATTTTCTTGCATAAAATTTTTCTCGTGAAATTTTTGGCATAAAATTTTTTTTTCATGTATATATATATATAAGTTATATTTTATGTTTGAACTGTCGGTCATATGTTTTATGTTATACTGTCAGATGGCAAACACAGACAAACTCTGGGAGTTATTTGAAAACATGGAGGCAGAAAGGCAAGACGCCATTCTTCATGACGACGAATATCCTCCCCCACCTATCATTTTTCCTATGGAAGGAAGGAATCGACTCATGAGGGAATACTACGCCATGAGACAGAGACCCGACGAAAATTATGGTCAGTTCATGCAGAGGTTCCTCGGGTACACAGTTGTCCTGAGGGCATCCGCAGGCACCACTGAAGAACAAGCACTACATTTTCGTTGGGGCCTTAACCCAAGGATTGCCAACGATTTATCGGGTGCCCCGTTGGATACTGTGGCACAAGTGGCTTACGCAGCAAGGAAGCTTGAGATGTTGCAGGAACGCGATGAGTTCGGGGAAGCTGAAAGACCCGACAAGAGGTAAAACATTTCGTGTTCTAGCGTTAACCAGATCGCATCCTATCATTATATGTTCTATAATCATCTCTTAAACTGTATCTTCCAGGCAGAAAACTGGGGACCGGTCTCAGCCGGCTACTCAGCAGCAGCCTAATCAGCCCAAAGGAAACGGTCACTCTAACGACCGTTCTGTTGTGGAAAGGCGCAACGGTAATGATAATTACCGTAACAATGCGGGACACTCCAACAACAGCAGGTCCTACTATTTACGCATCTTCTTATGATTTCATGTTATATTTCCCATGCTGACACTATATCATCTCTACCAGGAACCACGGTAACGGAAGGGACCAGAACCACATGGGTTCTCAGCCTAACCGTTCAGCTAACACTGGTAAACATCTTATGACGCTTATGTCCTATACTCGTGCATATACTTTATCCTTAACACGTTTTGTCATCAGCAGGCCCTCAGCAAGCAAGGACTGCTGCTGGAGGATTCACTCATCCTCTTTGCAGCACTTGCCATCGCAGACACCCTGGCCCATGTCGTCGTGATTCCGACGCGTGCTACAAGTGCGGCCTCCCTGACCATCGTATGAGAGATTGCCGTAAGGGTGAAATGGAGGGTACTTCGGGTCATGCTGATACTAAACCGCCTCCTACCACTGGGCGTGTCTACACGACATCGCGCGATCAGGCAAACAAATCTACAGGTACCATTACTGGAATTTTGTATATGTACGGCCAGACTGCATGTGTTCTTTTCGACACGGGTGCCACTCATTCAGTTGTTTCCACTACTTATGCTAAGAACATCAGGACACTTCCCTTGACATTAGAAAATAAGCTTACCATTTCCACGCCTCTGAGGGACTCTGTATTAATAACTCATGTATACAAGAGTCTTCCTCTAGAGTTTGACGATAAAGTTCGTGCAGTAGATGCACTTCCCCTAGACATGATTGAGTTCGATATGATTCTTGGCATGGACTGGCTATCCAGGCACAATGCTACCATAGACTGCCACTCATATCGGGTGATCTTCGGCGACATAAATGCACCAGAGTACATCCATAACGGGTTCATACCCGGACGGTCTGTACAAGTCATATCTACCTTGCAAGCACGTGCATTACTGTCACATGGCTGCGAAGGTTATCTAGCTACGGTTCACGACATGGATGCTGAATCCCCATCGATTCAGGATCAACCGGTAGTCTCAGAATTTCAAGACGTCTTCCCAGATGAACTTCCAGGCATACCACCTGCACGAGAAGTGGAGTTCAATATCGACCTCGTTCCGGGAGCTGAGCCAATCTCTAAGGCTCCGTATCGTATGGCTCCCATAGAGCTAAAAGAACTGAAGGACCAACTACAGGAACTTCTTGAACGAGGGTTCATTAGACCAAGCGCATCTCCATGGGGCGCACCGGTCTTGTTCGTTAAGAAGAAGGACGGCAGCATGCGACTTTGCATTGACTACCGTGAACTTAATAAGATTACCATCCGCAATAGATATCCACTGCCACGTATAGACGATCTGTTTGACCAACTTCAAGGAGCCAAACACTTCTCAAAGATCGATCTAAGGTCAGGCTACCATCAGCTAAGGGTTAAAGAGCAGGATATTGCCAAGACTGCTTTTCGTACCCGCTATGGCCATTATGAGTTTGTGGTCATGCCATTTGGCCTGACTAACGCTCCAGCAGTATTCATGGATCTTATGAACAGAATCTTTCATGAATTCCTTGATAAATTTGTCATTGTATTCATTGATGACATCTTGATTTTCTCAAAGTCCAAGGAGGAACACGAAGATCATCTCCGTACTGTACTACAGATTCTTCGTCAGAAGCAGCTGTATGCGAAATTCTCCAAGTGTGAGTTCTGGTTAAACAAGGTGGCATTCTTAGGTCATATTGTATCAGCAGAAGGGATCACTATGGACCCAGCGAAGGTTGAGGCTATCACTAAATGGCCAAGACCAACATCAGCGACAGAAGTCCGCAGTTTCTTAGGCTTAGCTGGATATTATCGAAGATTCGTGGAGAAATTTTCCCGCCTGGCATTGCCTCTCACCAAACTGATGCGAAAAGGAGAGAAATTCGTCTGGACGGAAGAACGAGAGAAGAGCTTCGAAGACCTAAAGCAGAAGTTAGTATCTGCACCTATTCTTATTCTCCCATCTGGTACAGGTGGATTTCAGATCTATAGCGATGCATCGGGGAAGGGACTGGGCTGTGTTCTCATGCAACATGGGAAAGTGATCGCGTATGCTTCACGGCAGCTTAAGCCCTATGAAGAAAACTACCCTACGCATGACCTGGAACTTGCTGCAGTGGTGTTCGCATTGAAGATATGGAGGCATTACTTATACGGAGAATCATGCGACATTTTCACGGATCACAAGAGCTTGAAGTATATCTTCACACAGCGAGAATTGAACATGAGACAAAGGAGATGGTTGGAACTGTTGAAGGATTATGATATTAACCTACAGTATCATCCCGGGAAGGCTAATGTAGTAGCAGATGCACTCAGCAGAAAGTCCGGAATGATAAACGGCATTGAGATCGAGGAACAAAACATAAGAGACTTGGAGCGACTAGACATCGAAATCATGGTACGTGGGCAGCACGGATACTAGGCGAATCTTAGAGTAGAACCTGAGTTACTGACTAGGATTAAGGAAGCGCAGAAGGATGATGGAGAGATTTGGGCGATAATTCAGAATTTGGAGAAGCAGACAGAATTCAGAATGGACGCAGACGGTATCGTTTGGCAGGGCACGAGACTTTGTGTTCCTGACAATCCAGAACTCCGGGAAGCATTGTTAGCTGAAGCTCACAGCTCCCCATTTTTCTATACATCCTGGGTCGACAAAAATGTACCATGACATCAGACAGCACTTTTGGTGGAGTGGTATGAAACAGGATGTAGCCACGTATGTCTCCAAATGTCTTACCTGCCAGCAGGTTAAGATTGAACATCAGCGATCGGGCGGTCTCCTTCAACCGTTGGATATTCCAGAGTGGAAGTGGGACAAAATCACCATGGATTTTGTTACCGGTCTTCCGCCTACCAAGAGGAAGCACGATGCTATTTGGGTCATTGTTGATCGACTCACCAAATCAGCTCATTTCTTACCGATACGCAAGGAAGATCCGGTAAGTAAACTCGCAGATACGTACAGAAGGGAGATCATGAGACTCCACGGCACTCCCTCCAGCATAGTCTCAGATAGAAATCCTCGTTTCACGTCGCGATTCTGGAAAGGTCTGCAAAAAGCTTGGGGTACACAACTTAAGCTGAGCACAGCCTTTCATCCTCAAACGGACGGACAATCGGAGCGAACAATTCAGACATTGGAAGTTATGTTAAGGTCGTGTGCGTTGGAATGGACAGGTGATTGGGACGATTACATCTGTTTAGTCGAGTTTGCATACAACAACAGCTGGCACGCAAGTATCAAATGTGCTCCTTTTGAAATGTTGTATGGCAGAAAGTGTCGCGCTCCAACTTGCTGGGATCAAGTGGGAGAGCGAACACTCGAAGGACCAGAGATTATAGAAATGACCAATGAGAAGATTGAGGTAGCTAAACAGAAGTTGCAAGAAGCACGGTCACGTCAGAAGAGTTACGCCGATAAGCATCGTAGGGACATACATTTTAATGTGGGAGATCACGTCTTCCTCAAGGTTTCGCCGGCACGTGGTGTTAAACGCTTCGGGATCAAAGGGAAACTCAGTCCTCGGTTCATCGGACCATTTGATATCGTTGAACGAATCGGCGAAGTATCTTACCGATTGGCGTTACCTCCTCAGCTTTCGCACGTGCATAACGTGTTCCATGTGTCCTTACTCAGAGGGTACAATTATCATCCCCTTCACATGGTTCAGTATCCATTGGAACAGATACGTGAAGATCTCACTTTTATAGAAGAACCCGAACGAGTACTCGACAGGCAAGAACGAGTCATGAGAAGGAAGACGATTCCATTCGTCAAAATTCTTTGGAGGGACCATACCGAGCGGGAAGCCACTTGGGAAACAGAGGAGTCTATCTGGGGTTCTTACCCTCACTTCATATTTTGAGTTCGGGTATGTCACTTCTTTTCAGCTTACTTTATCTATAATTCGGGGACGAATTATTCTTTTTAGGGGGGAAGAATTGTAAAACCCACATGCTTTTACCATGAATAGTGCCCTTAAGATCGTACGTTCTAGATTAAAACTTACCTCATTTAGTATTGATCACATTCATGTGCTAATAATCAAGCAAGTGCATACATGTATGACATGACAAGTATCGATTACGTACGAACTCATGATAAACAGTTAATAAATATGTCACGTGAACATAATTAAATCATGATCACCATTTAAAATACGAACTAGAATAATCAAGTAAATACTTATAATACAATTACGAGCGTTAAGTTTACGATAAACGACACGATAGAATAAACAGAAACACTTTAAACACGAGCACTTTTAACCACGAACGAACACGAAACATCGGGACACGAGAAAGGTACGGGTACCCCATGTGGGGCCCCCATACCCACGGCACACAACAAGAAATGGGCTTAGCCCATGGACTTTTACAAGTAAAGGGGGGTAAAGAGTAAAACATGTTTTCATTTTTCATTTTCAAGAAATAAACACAAAAACCCTAAAAAGAGTTTTCTCCTCCTCCTTTTGCTCTCTTTGTGCCGCCACCTTTACATCACCATAGGAGGGTGATTGGTTGATTTTGATCTCAGAAACTATTGTTATAAACCGTGTTTGTTCATCCTTTTCCAAGCTACATAGTGGTATACCTTTCTAACCCTTCTTTTTAATTCTTTTTAATTCTTTTAATCTTTGATTATTTTCATGAACATGTTATTATTTTTCTTAGTAAAACATGGTAATTAATCATTGATCTAACATGTTTTGGTATTAATTAAAATCAAAGAATGATTTAAAAGGGGTGTTTGTTTTGGCCGCCTAGCAAACAAACCCGAGGGGGGGGTTTGGTTTGCTATTGCCGCCACCACCAAGACCATTTTTGGTCTTGGTTGGCTCATGTGGGACCCACGGCAGCAAGGAGACACATGTGCCCCGGGTTTGGCTCGGGGTACGGTGTCGAATTCATGCCCGATTCATGGTTCGTTGGTTAAATCATGATCTATGTTACATGTTAATTTTTATGAATCATGAACTTAGGATATGATTAATTAATAACATGAAATATTAATTAAATCATGACTTAGGTTATTTTAATTATTAGTTTAACATGACATTAATTTAACCTAAGTATTTTATGTTATAAGTTATAATTAATTAATTATTTAAAACATGCCTATAATTAATTAATTTAGACATGACTTAGGTTATATTATTAATAATAATAATACACATTTTAACCTAAGTATTTTCATTTCATTTTAATTAAAACATGTTATACTTTAATTAAAATGCTTAACCTATAGTTTAATTAAAATACATGAAATAATAATTAAACTATACACTATATCATATGACTTAAGAAATAAGCTTATAAACACTTAGACTTATATGTTAGCTTATGTAACCAGCTTAATTCTAAATATGGAAACTTCTATTTATAGAAACTTAATTAAATAAGGCAGTTAATCTAATTATGGAAACCTTCTATATATGGAAACTTATTTAATTAAGGCAGCTGATCTATTTTTGGAAACTTTCTATTTTTAGAAACTAATCTATTTTAAGCAGTAAATTCTATTTTTGGAAACTTTCTATTTTTGGAAACTTTCTATTTTTGGAAACTTTCTATTTTTGGAAACTTTCTATTTTTGGAAACTTTCTATTTTTGGTAACTTTCTATTTTTGGGAACTTTCTATTTTTGGAAACTTTCTATTTTTGGAAACTTTCTATTTTTGGAAACCTGCTATTTTTGGAAAGTTACTTATTATTACACAGTAAGTATAATGATACATGAAACACCAGTAATACTTAATCAGATTAATCAGAATACTAGATAAACACAGTTTAAGGCTTTAAACAGTGAACCATGACCTAAAACATACCAAATCAGCTAAAATGAGACACAAAACCCAGTACGTAATCAGTGAATCGATACTTATACACGTGTGTATTCATGTAGCGTTAGTGATCCAGAAGTAGGAGTCTTTCTTCCGTTCATTCACTGGACTTGAGGTACGGATTCCCGTCCTTTCAGTATGGACATTCTTTCCTTATTAGGATTTCCCCGTATGCAGCCAACTGTTTTCCCCAGTATTTGTTTTATTGTTTTGAACTGCTTATGTTTAATTAGCATAATCTATAGCCATATACAAGCATGACCAGTTTCACCTAGTTATGGAGGTACCATAACCATAGCATTGGAGGCACCGATGTTATGACTTCCCCACGGCGGGGTGATTGCTCTTGGCGTCCCTTTTCAGTTTTGGCCATATTATTATATTAGGTGGGGCGTATGGGTGCATCCTAGTTACATGTTTTATTCAGTTTATCATGGTGAATGTGGTGTGTGCCTTGCACCCTTCACAAGGAGCTGATCCCTCCTACCCAAACCAGTATATTGATTAGAGGCATCCCCTCTAATCAGCATGATGAGGTCACCCCTCCAAGTATTCATGCACGTGACCTTTTCATGACCTATATGGGCTATGGTATATATATGTTAAAACAGTTTTCACAAGATAAACATAAGGCTTTTCAAATTATAAAACCAGTTTTCTTGATACTTAACCAGTTTACTCAGTACTTAGTCTTCCGCTGTTATATGTTACATGCTTATCCTATTTCATGCTATATTGTACATCCGTGCACTGAGCGTCTTGCTCAGCCGTTTTCCTTTTCATGTTCCCAAAACGGCAGGTACTCAGGGACGCCCGTAGATCTCAAACGTACGTGCATATGGATTGGAAGCGTTACTGTCTTTCTTTACTTTATGCATTTCCTTTACTTTGATACAGTTGCTACGGACATTGTTTCGTCCTTTCCTTTTTCAGTATTTATGTTTGTGTGTGATGAGCTTTACTTTGGGGTACCGATGTTTGATTCCGGTATTTCCCTTTTATGGTTGAATAATGCTTAGACATTTATCCTTGTATGCTTTGATGACACGCCATGATTATGCGTAATATTCCATTTCCAAAATGGGGTGTTACACAGGAAACCAAGTAAAAAGGTTCGTATGGGACAATATAGTATGTTGCTTTGGCTACCTAGAGAGATCGTTTCTGACAATGGAAAACAATTCGCGGAAAACCCATTCAAAGATTGGTGCGCGAAAAACTACATCAATCAAAGGTTCGTATGGGACAATATAGTATGTCGCTTTGGGCTACCTGGGAGACGGCATAAAAGCGCGATTAGGGGAAAACAACAAAAAATGGGTTGACGAGTTATCACATGTCTTGTGGGCACATCGCACAATGATAAAAACCGCTACGGGAGATACCCCTTTCGCCCTAACATATGGAACGGAGGCAGTCATCCCAGCTGAAATCGGGTTACAAACACTACACACAGCAGAAGTAGACATGGTCACAAAAGATGATCAACTACGGCTGAACTTGGAAATAAATGATGAAAGGAGAGAAATCACAGCTATCCACTAGGCCAAGTCAAAGGAAAAAATTAAGGGTTGCTACGATGCTAGGGTACTAAAAACTTCCTTTAGGCCAGGTGACTTTGTGTATCGTTCAAACACGGCCAGCCGCGCTGAAAATACAAGAAAACTTGGACCTAAGTGGGAGGGACCTTACATGGTGACAAACGCAGCGGGGAATGATGCATATCGACTGCGAGACATGGATGGTACTACCTTTAGCAGTGAACTTCTATAACGAATGTATTATTTTTCTTTTATTCTCTATAATGTATTTAAACTCTTGAAAGTATAAATAAAACTGTCGTAGTCCCTAGCTAGTTCCACGACGCATTCTTAAAACTTTTATTCCTTATCATACATACACTTTGTATATTATATATATTGCCTACTGGCGTGCGCGTACACAACGTTTCTTAGAGAAATAAGAGGAACGAGACTAACCTACTAATTAGACTCGTCGAGTAAGAGGGATGCAACCCCATCGACCACGGATCACATATCCTTGTTAGGCCCCTTGCTATTAATGACGTTGTAACAAGTCATACAGCCATTATATTCTGAGAGTGTGAAAGACATAATCGTGCACACCTAACAACCAGTCAACCTCACTTGGCCGTCCTTATAGTAGTAGTAGCATGCCACACGTAATGAGTTTGCCTCTCCCATAAGGACCACTTATGAAATTACACTAATTCATAAAGCATCTTTACGCTATAAACATTAAACATAGAAACGTATATTCATAACAAAAGAAGCATTGTTTGTTACAGACCAAGTGCGTACATACGCACAAACAAATAAACAATTACAAAGTGCATTGAGTGTTAGAAAAGTAAATTTGTCTCGAAGGAAGATCTTTTCAGCTTAAGCAAGGGAGAACGGTATGTTGAGGCGCGTCTCTCTTTCATATTCTTCTCCATTAATTCAAGCACGCACGCGTCACTCTCCAACAGAGGCAGAGGAAACACAGGGATGGAGGATGTAAGGTGAGCAGTACCAACAGAAGATGATGCCTCTAGACCTATGGCTGCTTCCTTAATAGCAGCACAGCTAGCGTGTACCGCAAGAACCTCAAGCAAAGGGACCTCCTTCTCTATCTTGAAGGGGTTGAGCACATCTTTTGGGTGGGCGAAGACAGACACTGTTAGCTGCTCTAAAGATGGCTTCAAGTGGAAATCAGCCCGAGTCTCTACACCCTCAGCTCTATGGCGCGCTAATGTTAGTCCTTCCATCAATGCTTCAAAAGGAACCTCCTGATCCACATTACCAAGCCCAAATGTAGGTAGAGGACATACCTTCATGTTTTGTATTGCTATGTAAGCTTCTCCTCGGCAAAAGGATCCTAAAAGGATACTTCGGCCAAGTCCTTCTTTAGCAGTTTGGCTTCATGCGCCTTAGTCGAACCCCTTGAAGTGCCCTCATTGATGGGGGTAATGATAGACTGGGGAAAAGTAGCCCGCAGAGTAGGGTCTTCAAGAGCGCCCATGGTAGCAAGACGCAATACATGGCGGGCCAACCAGCGCTTCTCAACTATTTTCCGTATCAAGTGTGGGTATAGGTTAGCATTAAACTCTACGCTCAATCTTTTCAGCTGGCTGGCCAAATCAGCAACATCAACCTTAATCCGTGCGCCCAAAGCATCCACACCAGCTACAAAATGATCTTTTCCTTGATCAAAGGCTTTCATGACCTAATGTTTGTAGCCTTGAGCAGGGCTAGCTGCGCGCGCTCATCAGCAAGAGCGGCGGCTAGACCATCTCTCTCCTCGAAAAGAGAGTGGGTAATATTAGCATCATGGCGCCCCCTTTCAACCTCTTGATCAATTTTATCTTGCATTTCCTCAAGCGCAAGGGTCTTCTCTTCAAAGACTTGCCCAAGTTTCTCCTCCGAAGATTGGACTTGGGCAGAAAGCTCCAGAAACCTTTTCTTGATGCGTGACATTAGTGACATGTTCTACGACACAAAGTAGCTTACTTTGTCTGCAAGAACATCATCGTTCATCTCCTCGAGTACAGCGGCTCAGCCAGGGGGAACAAGGTTATCTAGGAAGTTGGCATAATCAAAGGCGCCTGTTAACTCTGAAGATACGGGCAGATCCCATTGAAAGGGAAGGTGCATCAGCCGCCTTGGCAGAAAAGTCCTCATGATCATCACTGTTAAAAGAAAAGGAGATATCAGATAAATGAAAGGGGGGCATAAGTGCGATATTATTAAGACAACGTATGAGTATATTTACCTTAATTTGATGGTGGCAGGGGGAGTTCGTGGAGGAGTCCATGTAGCATCCTTCTCGATATCTTCTTCAGCCACGTGCGCACCTGAGATTTCCTCCTGTTGCTCTCGCGCCTCTGCCGATGAGGGCCAGCCCCCGTACAACCGGACTTACGAGAAGCCATTGGAGAGCTCCTCTGCCTTTTCCCCAACAAGGAGGAGTTCGCTTCCTCATCCTTCTCAAATTGTTGAGAAGCGAACTCACATTCTTCAGAAAAGTTGTGCGATGATAGCGAGGAGCTAAGAAACAGTGGTGGTGGTTGTTCTTGTGGTGGTTGTTGCTATTTTTGCACTGGTTGTTGTGGTGGCTGCTCTGTGCCGGTGTTTCTTGTTCCTATGCTACGGAAGCTTCCCCAACTTCCTGATCCATAGTGTTGTTATGTACAAGTTCTTGCAGCGACTCTTCATTTTCCTTCTCAGGGCGGGCATAGAATATCAAATCCTCAGGGAAGGCACCACGAACAAGGTCAAGAACATCCATTGTTGCGCAATAGTAAAACAGACAAACAAGAGAACAAATTTTAGTTTTCAGAAAAAGATGGTACTTACAGGTTGATATGAAGAATGCGGGAAGAACCACTAACCCTGGCCACTTTGGGTACGGAAGACGGGTATCTAATGTGCGCCACAGATGACTGCGCGACTCAGACCAACTATAACCAACAAAACTTCGGGGTACGGTTGCAGAGGAATGCGGTTGTTATTCAAGTGCTCCGCGTGCCCAGTATTGTACGAGTTGGGGCCAGTTGTTGGGTCCTTCCTCACCGTTCCAGGGGTCAAAAAGGGAAAATAAAAGGAAAAGGCGGCTTCGTAGATCCAGAAAAACCTATCATTCCAATCCCTTAGAGAGTCTACTTTTCCATCATAACACTGCATTCCGTTCTTTCGCGTAGCGAATGACACCCAACCATTGGCAAGTTGCCATTGGTAGAATACACGAAATAAGTATACGGTTGGCTCTATGTCTAAAGTATAGCAGTTAATTTTAAAAATCAAAATTTTGGCCGCCCCTATACAATGCAATTGAGATACGTGGATCTCGTAATGCATTAACACGCTGATAAGGAAGCGCGACATGGGTATACGCTGATTTGCGTAATCAAAAAACCGATTTTATATTCCTATTTCCCCCCTGGAGGCTGCCTGATATTAAGCCAGGGGTTGGGAACTTATGGGTGTAAATAATTAGGAATATTGTATTCCGTCGTGAACTGGTCAGGTTCATCTATGGAGAGGGTCGAACTAATTTCAGAAAGTAGTTTAACCATGATTACGTAGATAAGATACAGTGGCAGCAAGGATTACCTTCGAAGAAAATTGAGGTTTTAGGAGTCGCTAATGGAGTTTGGAAGTTTCAAAAGTGATAAAACCGTCAATGGGCGGCGTATATAGCCCTTCTAAATGTTGATCCCAAACTTAGATCGTTTTAGCTTGTGTAAACGAGATTAGATCAAGTTATACACGTAGAGAAACTTTGTTTATGTATAAAGTAATCTAAGTGTTATGCGGAATTAACACTTAAACAAGAACACACAAAGATGTAAAACAAACTTTCACTTGATTGATAATAACAAACTTGCTTACAATGAAAGTGTTTAACGTATGAAAACTTATAATCAAACATAACGTAAAGGTCTTCTTTTATAGATGTAAGAATCCTTGTACAAGAGTCTACATATCAACTATTCTAGGTAAAGATAATTATAGAAAATACAATGTTGAACTTATCTTTACTAGAAACAAACTAGAAACAAAATACGCGTAGACCATATCTTTCTATCAGTGCTTGTCTTCAATCTATCAACGCTTGACTTCTTCTTGTCAACCCTTGATCTGTCAGCGTTTGTTTTCTTCCTATCAATGCTTGTTTTCCTCTTGTCAGCGCTCAAGTGAACTGGCTACATTTTATTCCCAACAATCCTCCCCTAAACTTGATATCTACTCTAGTAATCAAGTTTCTGAATAAAAATTAAGAACTAGGAGGAATCTTACAACGCTTATCATATTGGTAATAAACATGCCTAATCAAATCTTTGGCCACGTCACTTGAATAGTCAATCTCAAGATGTGTTGTCTTCATCTTCTCCAAAACTTCTTTGGACATGGGATACTGACCATCTACAAGAAGATACTCAGCAAACTTTGTAGAGCTCAAGTAGTACACACCAGCAGCTGAATACAAACGCCATTGAAGACCACTGAGATCATCCTCAAGATCCTTCCAAACAGTAGGATCTTCTTCTGTTGGTCCACACATTCTCTTGAATGTTGACCAAAGTTTTATTCCATTGACTGAAGTAGGAGCTTCAGTCACATACTTGGCCTCTAACAACCACCAAAGGTCTACCAAGTCTTCTCTATCCACACTTCCAAAGAGAGATATAAGTGTAGTAAAAGTGTGTACCTCTTTCCCATACATGCCAATCTTCCAAAACCCACTTTTATCTTCTTCATAGCTTATAATAGGGTTTCTGAAATCAAGAGGTAACACTTGTACCATATCTGAACAACTTCTGGCATATAAAAATCCACTTGTAATTTCAACTCTCTAAGCTTCTCTCTTGCCAAATCATCACCATACTCAAGTCTTTCTGGTTGTTCTATTATCATCACAGTTGAGTCTGAACTAGCTTCATCACTTCCTTCTTGTTCCTCTGAAGTGGCAACAAATGGTGATTCACCAACCTTCTTACTTTCTTGTTCCACAAGTTGTGCAGCCAACCTTCTATCAAACTCTACCTGTGCTGCATCCTTTGGAACTTCTACTTCTACCATGATTCCTTTACCCTTATCTAATGGATCAATGATGGGTAAGGATGATGGTAATACTTGTAAAGATACTTCTTTGATGATAGCTGATGACTGGAATACATCAACCTCATCTGCAGGTCTGTCAACGCTCAAATTTCTTGTGTCAGCGCCCAATTTGCTCATGTCAGCGCTTGGTGTGTCAGCGTTCAAAGTTTGCTTGTCAACGCCCAAATTACATGTCTCAGCACCTCTTGTAATTTGCTCCAACATAGCTGTAAAAGACAAGTCTAAATTTGTAGGAGTTACCAGAGATCTAACAAAACCTGATTGCTTCTTCAATTCAGTTAGGGCTTCAGCAACACCCAAAGATTCACCATCATGTGAGCCCTTATCACTCACATTAATCTGCTCATCCTCCCCTTTGGAAGATTCCTCCATCCCACGCCTTGTGCTAGAATTCTCCAAAATGACAATCCTCTCCCTCAATTGCTTGAGTTCAAGGCCTTGTGTACTGACAATTTGTACCAGGTCTTCATTTTGCTTTTGCAAGCTAATGCAGACAACTGTCAATTCCATCAATGTGTATGGTTCCAATCTGCACTCCTTTAAAATGGGTATTTGACCTCCCAAGTTAGATTCATGGAGCATGGATGAGGTCTTAAAGATGTTAGGACTGTCTTGGCCTGCATCTAAGCCAAAACGAATAGTCCCAGCCTCATCCATAGCACCAACCACACTTGTCGTGGTGGTTCTCTCTGCTACATGGCTAGGAACACCAGAGGAGAACACTCCAGTAGTCCTTTGGTGATTTTGCAACCTATATTGTGGTGGGGTAGAAGATGAATTGGATTGGGTGGATGTGGGAAGGTTAAGGGGTGTTTGCGTCTGTGAAGGAAAAGTGTCAGTGTTTGGATTACTTGTGTCAACGCCAACATTTAATGTGTCAGCGTCAATGGGTTCTTGGGCAATTTGCATGTGTTGAGGTGAAGGCAAAGGTTCTGGTATTGGGTGAAGTTGTGGTTGTGGGTCTGGTTGGGGTTGTGTTGCTTCAATAACAGCCAGCATAGCTGGGGTGAGGGGTAATTCACGGTGAGGGGGTGAGTTCATCTTTGTAAAAATAGCTTTCTTTTGCACAGGGATCTCATAAAAGTCATCATGATCCCTTGTGCAGTAATTTTGCACATCAAAACCCATTTGTAAAAATCTGGGATAAGCCAAAGTCATCTTATTCCCTTTGTTTTTACACATGCCATCAAAAATCATTTTAGAATAATTAAACTTTTGCCCAGTTGCAATGCACACAATAGAACTAGCAATTGATCTATTAATCTCATTGTGTGCAGTACACTTGGGACTCAAACATTGTAAGATGACATGTATGAGGTACTTCCAGGCTGGGGGAAACTGCTGTTTATGATATTTGTTTAAAGTTCCCTCATCAGGGAAAGGATAACCCAAAGCCCGAAGCCCTTGTTCTAATTCATGAATGGGGAGGGTGGTTATACCATCTGCATCATCAATATGCAAAGCCTGGCGAACCAAGGCTTCAGTAACCACCCATGTACGCCCATGAACAATAGATGATAATGTAGTCACATTATTAACTGTTGAGGAACTTACAGTGTTCCAAAACTATTTAATTTGCGTGACAGAGATGAGAGGAGCATGAGAAAGAGCATACCTAATTGTGGATGCATTCAAATACGCCACCATCTGGGTGTAATGTGGAAACAGAGTGTCATCAGCGTCCAAATATGCAATCATGTTGTGTTGACTCCTGAATCCCAATACCAAATCACTTGGTTTAAATTTTGTTGCCATTGTAGAAGAAAGCTGTTTGTGAATGATTTAGAAAGATGAATTATAGGAGAAAATTTGTTAGACAAGAATATGAGGTACCCTGTTTAAAAATAGGAGCCAAGTATATAGGAGAGATAGGTGCATGTGATTGGTAAAAAATGAGGCAACTATTTTCAAAATATAATGATGAAAATATTGAAAAGAAAATAATTTATCTCATGCATTAATTAAAAGTTATCTACTCCCAAAATTACAGCCCCAAAATTCATCAAAAAGTAACAACTGGGTAGGTCCCAATGAGTGTCAACGGTCAAAAATAACCCATCAACGCCCAACGGCTATATTCTTGTCAACGTTTGCCAAAGCCATGTCAGCGTCTAAATTGGTCATAACAACGCTTGGAAAAATACTTGTCAGCGTCCAAAAATAAAAGTAATAAAAATGAAAAAGGACCTTAACAAAGTAATTTATCCTAGTGAAGATAACCGATAAGTTGATAATTATTATAGGGCGGCAAGCACTGTCCACTTATGCACACTTGCTTATGCAAGATAGACATAATAGTCCCCTAGTGTCCCTTGCTAACCAAAACTCTTAACAACTAAGTTATCTCATAATATTCCTTGTAACTCCCAGGTAACACCCATGATAAAATCATTCCCAAGTCTCCCAACATACCACAACCAATTCTAGGCCAAAAATGTCTTGGCAGCATGCATAGTATATCAACTTTGCATGCTACAGTGCCTCATGATTTAGGAAAACTAACTCATACTCACCTGTGGACACAATCTAGAATTGTGATAAGAGTATCATAAGAATACCCAAAAGTCCTAAAGGTTCCTAAAACCTCCCCTTAAACTGTGATACATATGTTGCCCAAAAATATGCATGAACATAAAAATTTATGTCAAGATAGGAATATAAATATTCCAACCATCATCCATAAATAAAAACATGCTCAAATGATTCTCCAAGGATCCATAAGCAACTCTGTATCCAATGGTATAATGCTAACACCACCTGCACACTTAGATTAAAAACGACAAAACTAACATTGTTGCTGACAACGCCACGATAACACTTGTCAGCGTTAAGGTAACCTTTGTCAGCGTTAGAAAAATATAGTGGAAAATCTAACTTCAAAAAGACCAATAACAATGCATTATCCTGTACATACTTTTACAATAAGACCCCAAAACATATATTATGTGAGATTGATCATTCCAATACTTGTTAACAAGTATTGAAACCTTCCAACATCAAAAGATTTAGTTAATAAATCAGACACATTTTCTTCTGTGTCAACCCTATCTGGTTGTATTAAACCCTTTTCAAAACAATCCCTTATAAAATGATGTCTAATTTCTATGTGTTTTGTTTTAGAATGATGTACAAGATTTTTAATAATGCATAAGGTGCTGTTATTGTCAACAAAAATCTTGGTATGCATGAAATTATACCCATAATCCAACAGCTGGTTCTGAATCCATAAGACTTGTCCACAACAAGCAGCTGCAGCAACATACTATGCTTCAGTTGTAGAATTGGCCACCACTGTTTGTTTCTTGCATTGCCAAGATATCAACCTACTCCCAAGAAACTGACATCCACCAGTTGTGGATTTTCTATCAAACTTATCACCTCCATAGTCACTGTCTGAATATGAAATAAGCTCCAATGGTGAATCTTTTGGGTACCACAAGCCAAGATCTGGATAACATCTAAGGTACCTAAAGATTCTCTTGACAGCATAAAGGTGGCATTCTTTGGGAGTCAATTGATGGCGTGCACATGCAAACACAGCAAACATGATGTCAGGTCGGGAGGCTGTGAGATACATCAATGAACCAATCATTGATCTATTGTGCCTGACATCCACATCTTTTCCATCTCCAACTTTTCCCCAAGGGTGTTCTCTATCCATAGGAGTAGTATCCCTCTTTTCATGTGGATAAAAGCCAAACTTCTTCAAGATCTCTTCTACATACTTATCCTGAGAGATAAAGATACCATCTTCTTTCTGCTGAACTTGTAACCCTAGAAAGCAGTTCATCTCTCCCATTGCACTCATCTTGAATTTGTCTGTCATAAGCTTGGAAAAGTCTTCACTCATCTTTGGATTGGTGGAGCCAAATATGATATCATCAACATAAACCTGAACAAGTAAGACATCCTTACCAGCCTTCTTTGTAAATAATGTCTGGTCTATGGTGCCCCTTTTGAATCCATTCTCCACCAGGTAACAGGACAATGTGCCATACCATGCTCTTGGGGCTTGATGAAGTCCATACATAGCTTTCTTGACTCTATACACCTTGTCTGGATTCTCTGGATCTTCAAAACCCGGAGGCTGCATAACATATACCTCCTCAACAATTGTGCCATTGAGGAAGGCACTCTTCACATCCATTTGATAGAAAGTGAAGCCCATGCAGGAAACATAGGCTAGAAATATCCTTATAGCTTTAATCCTTGCAACTGGTGCAAAGACCTCCTCATAGTCTATCCCTTCCTCTTGTGTATATCCCTGAGCCACTAAACGTGCCTTGTTTCTGACCACAATACCTCTTTCATCTTTCTTGTTTCTTAGAACCCATCTTGTCCCAATAGGTCTGACATACCTGGGACAATCAACCAGCTCCCAAACATCCTGAATTGCAAATTGGTGAAGCTCATCTTGCATTGCTTCCACCCAACTTGGTTCTTTGAGAGCATAAAAAATCTTCTTAGGTTCCTGTTGTGACAGAAAACAGGCAAACAAACATGCTTGAACAAGAGGGGTATCAACCATCTTGTGTATATTGACAAATAATCTACCAAGATTATGATGAGATCTTCTAGTCTGAACACGAGTCATGACATCCCCAATAATTTGAGAAGGGGGATGATTCTTCATTGTAGAAGTGAGAACCCCTCCTTCAAAAAGTCTGTTGTCTTAAATCTCACTCTCCAAGTTACCAATATCTTCTTCAGACTCTCTTCCATCAATATTTGTATGACCCTCTTCATGTATATTTGAAGGTTTAACTTGTTCAAAATTGGAAGAGAAGATATGCTCAAAATTGTTGTCAACGCTTGAACCAAGGTTGTCAGCGTTTGATCCATCAACGCCTGAAATGGTGTTGTCAAAGTTTGAGCCATCAACGCCTGAATTTGTCCTATCAGCGCTTGAAGGACCATGCATGTTGTTAGCTGGTGATACTTGGGGACCACCATTTTCCTTTCTAGCAGCAGCAGCAGCAGCAGCAAAAGGATCTGTCCATATGGGAATAATGACATACTCATTAATAGGAGATGACTTGTCTGCTTGTGATCCAACCTCTTCATTAACCTGTGTACCTGAAACATCAACAACTGGTTCTTCCACAACATTTGAAGTTGCCTTCACAATGTCTGGATTAGTAACAGGCATATAATTCAAAGTCTTAGATAGTGGCTCCAAGTCAAACAACTAATTTGGACCACTTTCAGGATCATTAGGTTTACTCTCTAAAAACCTAACATGTACTCTTTCAAGTATACGTTTTTCCTTCTTAAGGTAAACTCTATATCCCTTACTCTGCACTGAATAACCCATGAAGTAGCCTTCATCACCTTTTGCACTAAATTTACCTCAGGCATCACTAGTATCTAATACAACTATATGACAGCCAAAAGGTTTGAGAAAACCAATATTAGGTTTCCTTCCCCAAAGTAACTCATAAGGTGTTTTGTTATGTATCTTGTTGACCAATGCTCTATTCTGAACATAACAAGCTGTATTCACAGCCTCAACCCAAAAAGCTATTGGAAAGTGAGCATCAGCCAACATAGTCCTGGCTGCTTCAATTAGGGTTCTATTCTTTCTCTCAGCAACCCCATTTTGCTGTGGGGTTCTGGCAACACTAAACTGCCTAGTAATCCCTTTCTTGGCACAAAAATCATCCAACAGTTTATTTCTAAACTCACCACCATTATCATTCTAAGCATTTTAACTTCATTGCCAGTTTTCTTTTCTATTTGGGTAATAAAATCAATTAAAGTATCAGCAGTGTCACTTTTCATAGCTAAAAAAAAGTCCAAGTAAATCTAGAAAAGTCATCTATGATGACAAAGCAGTATGATTTACCATTCAAACTCTCTATATTAGTTGGACCAAACAGGTCCATATGCAGAAAGTGAAGTGGTTTAGAACTAGAGTGCACCTGTTTAGACTTAAATGAGACCTTGTGCTGCTTGCCTTTAAGGCATGCAACACAAGAGTGGTCATTGTGGAAAGCCTTTTCAGGCAAACCATCAACCAAGCCAAGTCTCACAAGCCTGTTTATATTCTTAAAGTTAATGTTCCCTAGTCTCATGTGCCATAGATTACTCTCATCAACTGAAGCTTTAGCATAAAAACATGACATATTATTATTCATCCTAATACCATTAAGATTCACATTATAAATGTCCTTATTCCTAGGTGTTCTATAGTCAATATATTTCTCATATGGAATTTTAAAATCCTTTCTCAAAACCAAGCATTCAGTATCAGTAAAAAGAACCTTATTTTTGTTATCACAGACTTGTGATACACTAAAAAGACTACAATCAAGTTCTTTTACCAGAAACACGTTTTCAAAACGCAAGTTCTTGGTGAGAAGAGTTCCTTTGCCTTTGATAGTTCCATATCCGCCTCCAAAGTAAACCTTGTCACCATCCTTAATGGGAGTGAAGTTAGTTAGATAATCTTCCTTCCCTGTCATGTTCCTGGAGCATCCACTATCCCAATAGCTATAATCATTTACCTGTTTTTGAATGCCCTGCACATAAAGAAAACAAATTAGTTTTCTTTGGGAACCCAAGCTTGAGCAGACTTGGATTCATCTGGTTGTTCAACAAGAACAGACTTAGTTCTCATAACAACCCCTTGTTCATTCCTTTTTGGATGAAATACCCAGTTAACCCCAATTGGTTTTGTAATGACCTTTGAAACATAATTGAATCTGTTGCAGGTCATAGAAATCCTATTAGAATTAGGGTTTTGATCTTGCTTAGGTCTCCATATCAAGCTAGAAGAAGCTTTAGACCCCTTACCCTGTGGTTGCAAATATTTAGGTCTGGCAACGTTTCTGTCAGCGTTGGATTTGGTCTTGTCAACGCTGAAATTACCCTTGTCAGCGTTGAACCTAGGGTTTGCTACAGAAACCCATTGCCTATTAGACCAAGTATTGGTCTTCTGAAATGGTCTTTGTCCATGAGTGTTAGACATTTTAGTGAAGAATGGGGCTGGTCTAATAACTTGTGGACTTTGCTGCACAAAGGTTTTGGGTCTGACAGTGTTTGACCTTTTGACAGCGTT
This sequence comes from Glebionis coronaria, assembly GCA_025667525.1. Taxonomy (NCBI): domain Eukaryota; kingdom Viridiplantae; phylum Streptophyta; class Magnoliopsida; order Asterales; family Asteraceae; genus Glebionis; species Glebionis coronaria. Next base: position 94,131,525 of record CM046876.1, on the reverse strand, counting down.
GACTTTGGAAGCGTTGACACACTTATAGGCTAAATGTGAAAAGCTACCACAAGTGTAACAGGCTTTTCTAGACACAACTCTATGTCTAGAAGAGAAGAAGCATGTTCCATTATCACTAACTTGGCTTTTAGGTGACCTAGTATTCCTATACATTTCTTTATACTTAATGCTAGGCTTTCTAACAGTGTTTGAGCCAAGGTCAACAGTCTTGCCAGTGATTGGGTTTGTTACTTTGATAGGGTTCGACTCATTTGGACTATCACAAAGCATGCCACCCTTGACAAACAAGGTGGGGTTGGCTTTCTTCTATTCATTCAAGTCTGTCAACTTTTGCCTATACTCTTCAATTGGGGTAAGGACTCTTGGTGGAGGAATAACGTCCTCTTCTTGGAGTTCTGGTCAACCAGTCCAAGATAAGTCCTTTCTTTGGACACCATAGAAGTCCCCAACTGGTGGTGGAACAACAGTATAGTCTTTCATCCCAATCCCAGTCATGTCCTTAGAATCCCTCTGTTTATTAACACATTCTCCTAGGGTTTGTGAGGCGTTATCAAATATATGAATTTTAAGGTCAACATTGTCCTTATTCTTGATAGCCTCATCTAACTTAGCCTGTAATTCAGCATTGACCCTTTCAATGATGATTCTAACATCATTACTAGCATTTAAATCATGTTTTCAGATATTTATTTTATCTTTTAGGTCAAATTCCATTTTCTTATACTCCTCAACTGTCTTTTCAGTTTGAGTGAGAGCAATTTGATAGTTAGACAACTTGCATTTCTTAGTACTCACATCACTTAACAATCTTAAAACCTCTTTGTTAAGTTTTTCAGTATTTAAACGACAATCCTTACTACAAAAAGCATCATCGTAAACCTGATTATCTGATAAAGAGAAGGAGTGTGTCGTGAGAGCATATTGAACATGCTCTTCTTCTTCTATCTCAGCAACCAAAGCTTTATCCTCTTCCCCATCCTTAGCCAAATAGATCCAGTCCCATCCAATACCATCAATTTCTTGCACTTCTACCATGGCCTTAGGATCCTGAGCCATAACAATTTGGCTTGAGGGTTTTCCAGCATCAGATCTTCTTGGAGATCTGCATTCCCTCATAAAGTGCCCCATACAATGACAATTGTAGCACTCAACCTTGGATTTATCAAATCCATTAGTGTCCTTAGCATTAAAGGTCATGTTCTTCTTGAACCTTCTATTCCACCTATTTGCCCTTATACTTGCAAAAGCCATGTTCCACTTTATATCCATCTCCTCCAAGTGCTCATCACTTATTTGCTCAAGGTCCTCATATGTAATCACTGAACCATTGGGCAATGAAGCAATGTATGCACACACAGTATCCAAATCCAAACCAGCAGGCTTAACTCTTGGTGAGTCAATTTTGTATGTGTCAGCGTCTGAATGTGAGGCGTTGACAGGATATGATCCAGCGTTAACACATGTTGATCCAGTAATTGGGTGCATTTATGAGTCCTTCTGATCAAATTGACCTTCACTGTGTGAGAAGAAGGCCATGTTACTATTGGTAGACTTACTTCCATGCTCCAAAAGAGTTTCATTCTCCAACAGCCTCAGTTTGTTGTAGATATCATCAAAAGTAGAACTTTTGTGAGTGTTATTGGCAAGTATAGATCTTGCCTCAATCTTCCACGCATCACCAAGGCTTTTAAGAAAAGTGGCAATAATGTCAACATCACCAACTTGTGTCCCCATGAAGGACAGCTTGCTTGTAATGTCAAGCAGTCTGCTTCTCATACTGCTAAGCTTCTCATTAGGTTGAGCCTTGAAAACAGCATACTCATGCATGAGTTGCTTCTTCTTCTCTTCCTTAGTATCAGCATTACCACCATAGGCAACTTCAAGGGCTGCCCAAAGGTCTTTTGCAGAATCATAACCTCTGTATTTGTGCTGATTTTCTTGTCCCAAAGATAGTTTTAGAATGTTTAGGGTTTTCATATCAACCCTTTTCTTTGGTATGTCTTCAGCAGACACAACTCTAGCATCATCAGGTTTTTCTTTCTTATCTTCTTCTAAACATCCTTGAACAGCTGTTCTTGTAGCAATGGCATTAGCAATATTTTCAGCTTTATTGAATGTGTTTCCATATTCAATAATCTCCTAGAGAGTGTAGTCATAGATCCCCAGATATTGCTCAAAGTTGAACTTCTACAACTCCAAATTGTTTGCATCAAGCATGGGAATCTTGATGTTGGGGTTGAGGAGGATGAGTTTACTTCTGGATTGGACATGATGTTTTTAGGGTTTTGTGAAAATTAGGGTTTTGGTGATTTTAGGGTTCTTGTGTTCTTTAAAATCAAAAATTTTTCAACAAGCTCTGATACCACTTGTTGATCCCAAACTTAGATCGTTTTAGCTTGTGTAAACGAGATTAGATCAAGTTATACACGTAGAGAAACTTTGTTTATGTATAAAGTAATCTAAGTGTTATGCGGAATTAACACTTAAACAAGAACACACAAAGATGTAAAAAAAACTTTCACTTGATTGATAATAACAAACTTGCTTACAATGAAAGTGTTTAACGTATGAAAACTTATAATCAAACATAACCTAAAGGTCTTCTTTTATAGACGTAAGAAGCCTTGTACAAGAGTCTACATATCAACTATTCTAGGTAAAGATAATTATAGAAAATACAATGTTGAACTTATCTTTACTAGAAACAAACTAGAAACAAAATACGCGTAGACCATATCTTTCTATCAGTGCTTGTCTTCAACCTATCAACGCTTGACTTATTCTTGTCAATGCTTGATCAGTCAGCGTTTATTTTCTTCCTATCAACGGTTGTTTTCCTCTTGTTAACGCTCAAGTGAACTGGCTACATTTTATTCCCAACACTAAATTATTGTCATTGCTTAGATCTGAGCCACGTGTTACCCACTTGCTAAATCTAACAGTGGAAGATGAAGGGGTAAATATGACGTGGCAGAGGATTTTCCTAGGTTTTGAGAGGGTTAGGTAAAAGGGGGGATGAATGTCTTCTTGACGGGAGTATTCGAATTCTTCTTGGATACTCATGTGGGTTCTATGCGCATATTGATTTTTGAGTGCTTATAAGGTTGTAGTCTACTAGCCTCGGTTAGAACCTGTGACCACTAGACTGGGGGGACATGATGACGTATAGTCCCTAGTCGACCTGGATAGTTACCTTTATCCATCAGGAATAGACTAACACTTATTCGGTGTGCACACAGCCCAGAAGGCCTAGTAAGTAGCAGTCGCACATACGGTTTATTACTTAACCGTGTCTTCGTCGCACTACGACAGGATTAGACAATAAAATAATCTATCATATAGATATATTCGCCTAATGGAAAGAGATATACACTTACCTTGGTTATGCGATAAGAATCAAGGTATTCTGGGTCATTATCTCTTCCTTTGGCCGCAAAAGTAGGAGAGCCCGCCAGGACTCTCTCGGGTATAAAAGGAACCCCAGAGGTTCTACAAAGGTACGATACACACAATACTCTAAACCCTCACATAACACTCAAATCAATTACTTACTCTCCTGTCGGAGTCAAATTGTTGGACAAGCGCCCACGGTAAGCCTAACGGTATCTCTTTTTAGTGTGCAGGGTCTTCAAACAAGTTTCACTTGGTGCAAGATCCAGAGTCCACAAGACCCCGAATTAAGCCTAATTTGGGTCTAGCTCGGTCCATCCAACTTTTTTATCAACAAGTTAAACCAAAAGGCATCACTTGAAATTCATAAAGTCCGTATCGCGTCCTGAAAGCAGGTTAGGAATGTCTTCTTCCTTAACTCTCAGTCGATGATAACCTTGACGTAAATCAAACTTCGAATATACACTCGATCCTCAAAGTTGATCAAATAAATCGTCGATCCAGGGAAATGGGTAACGATTCTTTATAGTAAGTTTGTTTAACTCGCGATAATCGATACACATCCTAAAAGATCCATCTTTCTTTTTCACTAATAAGACTAGAGCTCCCCACGACGATATACTTGGTCTAATAAATCCTCAATTAGTTAGCTCTTAGATTTCACTTAACAATTCTTGCATTTCCGAAGGTGCTAATTGATAAGGCGCTTTAGCAATCGGTGTCGCTCCTGGTATCAAATCATTTTGGAATTCAACTTGACGCTCAAGCGGCAAACCTGGTAATTCCTCGGGAAATACTTCGGGAAATTCTCTAACTATCAGAATATATTCTATTCGCTTTTCTTCTTGCTCCTTTCCACTACTTGAACTAAGAAAACTTGACCACCTCGGGATACATACTTATTTATCTTTAAGCATGATATGAGATTTGGTCGAGTCTTACATCACTCACAATAGAGAATCTAAACTTCATCGTTAATAGGAATATGAACGCCTTTCTTGACACATAAGTTTTGGCATAGTATTTAGATAACCATTTCATTCCAATGGCTACATCAACAATACCGAGCTTAATGGGTATAAGGTCGATTCAAAGGATTGGCGTAATAAATTAATAATACATCCTCGAATAATGGTATTAGTGCTAGTTTTTTTTTCGTCGGCCATTTCTATATCATACTTAGTATTCAAAGAAACAGTCGGAATATCTAACTTAGCATCAATTTAATAGATATGAAACTTCTATCAGCTCTTGAGTCAAATATTACTTTAACCAGATGTTGATTTAGATGAAACATACCTGTGACCGTATTCTGATCTTGATGAGTATCGTTCATCAAATAGGCTTTTCCTCGGCTATTTCTCTCTTTGCGACACTCATTCACCAGATGCCCTTTTTCTCCGCAGCTATGGCAAACTTTAGTTACAGGAATTTGGTTACTTCCAGTAGTTGGTCCTTTACCTCTCCAGTACCTTGTCTGATGTCCCATTTTTTCACAGTTCTGACACTTGATAGTGCAATATCCTGTGTGATGTAGAGAACATCGCTGACATAGGGGAAGTCTTCCACTACAACCATTGCTTGAAGTTACAGCATAAACTTTAGAAACATCATTTCTTTTGTTCTGATGTTGACGATTACTGCCTTGATTATAGTTGCGAAATTTATTATTCTAGAAATTATGATTAACAGGAAAGTTCCTCCTATCATCAAACTTCCTCTTATTATTAACTCCCACTTTTGCTAGATTATACCTTATCACTTGATCCATTAATCTTTGAGTAATGGTGATAAATTCGTCTAAAGTTTGGGATTTAGAGGCGGTAACATTATCTTCAATACTTCTAGGCAACCCTCCAATAAAAGCTTCCATCAACTTTTCAATATTAGGCACCATATTAGGACATAATAATGCTAATTCCTGAAATCTTCGAATGTAAACTTAAAGATTATTCACCTTTACTGATAGATTATAGAATTCTTCCTCTATTTTCCTAATTTCATTCGAGGACAATACTTCTTAATTAGCAGATTCTTGAATTCATTCCTGGGAGTCTGATAATCTTGTTCTATCCCAATGGGTTGTGCATAAGCATTCCACCAAGACAAAGCTTCCTCTATCAACGTACCCGTAGCAAATTTCAGTTTACAATCTTCAGAACATTCACTGCGAACAAATATTTATTCAGATATCTCGAACCAACGAATAACTCCAACAGCTCCTTCAGATCCTTTATAGTTAAAAGGCTGACAGTTCATGAAATCCTTGTAAGTACATTTCTTTTCCATAGGAATATCTATCCTATCAGTATTTCCATTACTTGTACTAGCTATATTGGCGGCTTGTGCTTGCAAAGCTGCAGTCACACTCTCAGCAACCAATTGCCTCATTTCCCCTGGTGTCATATTCATTGTGGCAGATGTTGTTGATCTCGTATGAGCCATTCTACCAACATTTACAAACACTTGATAAGAATGATATTATTTTGGAATTCTCATACGTTGAGTATGTAATCAATTTAATATATCATAGAATAATGATAATTTCTAATTCTTTTGACAACTTCATATATGAGGATTCATAATATGAATGACGAAATTCTTAATTCTTCTAACGATTCTCATATGAGGATTCATAATATGAATAATGATAAAGGCTAAAATAGAATGATAAGAGTTTTTTAGAATAAAAGCACACTTTTTTTATTTATGAACCACTTATCATTTATATTTACACGATAAGCGTCTCTGTTACATAATGAAAACTATACATATCTTACAAACTAAAACTAGATTCTTAAGCTAAATTCCTCATTTTGATCTCCTAATTATGTCTAAAATATATCCGGAGTCAGATTGTTTTAAGATCATCGATGAGTAATTCTAAATTAAGCCTAGTCCTCGAAGTCCTTCTTTCAGTTCAGAGTTATCCTTCTCCAATCTTGCAATATTCATTTCATAAGCATGCATTCTTCTACTCAGTCTAATATATGGCGTCGAGTAACGTCCACTTTATATTCCAACTGAATAAAATGCTCTTCAATCTCCTTTCTTCCTCTTTTAAAATTCCTAATATTCTTATCCACGATTCTAAAAGCTTCTAAAGATATTTCATCAAGATGACTTGCAATTACGGATAATTGCTTGTCGTGTTTTTCCATAATCCGTGCTCTAGAATCCTTCTTAGTTTCATAAGGCTCTTCACGACTTCAATTGGGAGACGAATAAAGACCCTCATGTAATAGAAAACGAGTTGTAGGTGAAGGTGTATTATTCATCACTTTAGTTTGATGTGAGAAATATTCTTGTACTTCAGAAGTATCGTAAAAAGACAAAGTTGGAACACGCACATCTGTGGGAGATGGTGTAACACCCCATTTTGATATGTGGAATATCACAAGATAATTATGGCGTGTCATCAAAGCATGCAAGGTAAAATGTACTAATCATACATGACCAAATGGAAAACCGGAATCAAACATCGGTCCCCAAACATAGCCCAAAACATAATGAAAGTAAATGAAATAAGGAAGGACTAGACAAGTATAAATAAATGAAGCCAAAGGAAGACGAAGTCTAAGGTAGCTTCCATCCTATGCATGTCCTTCAAATGCTCAAGCCTGACCTTGGGTACCTGCCATTTTTGGACATGGAAGAAAAGTAACGGCTGATCATAACGCCCAGTACAAGGATATACAATAAAGCATGGAAGAAATAGAATAATGAAAGCATATAAGAGCATATAAAGCATGAATTGTAGAGGAAATGAATAAGTCCTGAGAAACCTAAACGTATAACATGTTTACTGGTTTTAGTTCTGAAAACATAACTTATGTTTACTTATGAAAATCTGTATTAGTTTAATATACCAAAAGCCAATATAGGTCATGAGGTCAACAAAGTGCATGAATACTTGGAGGGGTGACCTCATCATGCAATTATAAGGGATGCCTCTAATTAATATGGTCTGGGTAGGAGGGATCAGCTCCTTGTGAAGGATGCAAGGCACACACCACATTCACCATGAAATCCTGACTGAAACTGTAACTAGGATGCACCCATACGCCCTACGTTATAATAAATAAATAATAAAGGCCAAATCAACTGAAGGGACTACACGGGCTATGACTCCACCATGGTGAAGTCATAACACTAGTGCCTCCAATGTTATGGTTATGGTACCTCCATAACTACGTGAAACTATCATGCATGTATATGGCTAAGGTAACTAATAAAACATATGCATTTAAATCTGTAACTACTGGGAAAATATTTGGCTGCATACGGGAAATCCTAATAAAGGAAGAGAGTGTCCTTACCGAAGGACGGGAAATCCGTACCTTGTGTCCTGTAGAAGCTAACGGAAACGCTGAAGAACCTACTCCGCCTTGACGAATAATACTACATAAGAATAGGGACGTGTATGAGTTGTCTGAGATACGTGTATTTTACTGGTTTTGTGTGTTCTTAGCTTGTTATTCATGTTATGTCATGTTTTAACTGTTTTAAATATTAACTATAGTAATACTTGTATTATGTTGTTTATTATTCATGTAATAAGGTATTCAAATACTTGTATTTTAATACTAAGTAACTTTCTAAAAAAATAGCAGGGTTCCTAAAATAGTACGTTTCTAAAAATAGAAATTTTCCAAAAATGATAAGTTTCCATAATTAGAAATAAGCTGGATTATAAAGATATAAATTCAAGTTTATTAGTACAAAAATACAAGTCATGGATTAAATGTTATAGCTTATTAAATAATTAACATGGTCTATCTAATAAACTATAGGTTATAAGAATTTAATTAAATAAAACATGATTTAATTAAGTTAGTCTAAATAAATACCTAGGTTAATCATGGATTATTAGTTTTAAATATTTATAGCCTAAGTCATGTAAAATAATAAAATAAACTGAACTTTATTAATGTCTCGTACCTGTACCCGTGTTATAAACATAAGCCGAAACAAACCACCCTTGACAGTGGCTACCCGGCCCAGCCGGTTGCCACTGTCCGAGGAAACTACCCACCGGCTGTAGCCGGTGGTTGTCACTGACGTGGCTCGGGTAGCCACTGTTGAACAAAATACACCCCGGCTAGACCGGGTTCCTACTGTTTTCTAACATGTCCCACCGAGGCCCTATAGGTCTCGGTTGACACTCGAATCAACCAAACAACACCCCGACTTCGAGTCGGGGGTTCCCTTTTTTTGCAATCGACCCAAACCAAGCCTCACCGAGAACATGAGGTCTCGGTTGGTGGTGAATAGACCAAGCCGAGAGCTTGAAGCTCTTGGTTGAGTGTCGGTCGAATAAAAAAAAACCCCAAACCAAACCCTAATTTGATTCTTGGATTAACTAACATGGTTAATTATGTTTTTAATTATTCCAATCATGTCAACATAATTAAAGAAAAAATAATAATAAAAGATTAGGGTTTGAGGTTACCGATTACGTGAATGAAAAGGTATTAAGATCACGAACACTTACATACCAAAATCAAAATCAAAATCAACAAACACACCACTTTGGTGTTCTTCCAAACCGACGGCAACAAAGGAGAAGGAAGCTAGGGTTTTTGTGGTTTTTCTAAATTATGATTATGTTAAATTCCCTTTTAAGTTTAATTGGATTAGGATTATTATTGGTTAATGGACCAAAAGGCCATTCTCCTTACTTCTTGTCTCCTAGCCGCGACCACCAAAACCCAAACACAAATCCTTACAATTTTCATGTTTAAAAATATTATGCATGTATGTTCGTGTTTAAGTGTCGTGAATTAAATGTCGTGTTCGTGATACATGTATAATATACTTAAATACTTTGTATTTAATGTCGTGACACGTGTAATATATTATAAATGAAAAGTTTTAATTTAATCGTATTTTCGTGTATTTATTGTTCATGTTTACTGTTCATGGTATTTTAATGCGGGTTTTACAACTCTTCCCCTCTAAAAGAACAATTCGTCCTCGAATTAGAGTCGTGATAGTGTTGCGGGGTTTTACAATTCTTCCCCTCTGAAAGGATCAATCTTCCTCGAACTAAAGGCAAGATAAACTAATGGAGTTAAGAAAACTAAAAGGGCATGTAGAAAAGGACATGGATATGTAATGACTGGAAAGGATATGGAACGTGACATGACCAGAAAAGACATGAAACGTGACATGACCGGAAGGGACATGGAACGTGACGTAATTGAAACAAATATTTCAAACTCATGAACCGACAAGAGGATAAGAATCCAGATTGACTCATTCGTTTCCAAGTGACTTCCCTCTCGGAACGTTCTTCTAACTGGTCTTGACGAGAAATAATAATCTTGATCTTCATGACTCTGTCTTGGTGATACAAAAATTTCCTGGTTCACCATCATGAGATGGGTTCTCATGAATTTGATCGAGTGGCTAATAAATAACGTGTAAAGATAACCCAACGTTTCGATGCGAAATAATATGGAATATATGACATAAGAAGCGTCTTAGTGATGATGTACGAGACGTACTGAAACGTAGTACGTGAAAAATTGTAAACGTGATACGTGAGCAATTGTGAACGTGATACGTGGAAATATAGTAAATGTAACATGTGAAATGTATGATGGACGTGATATGTGAAACATACCGTGAACCTGATATGAGAAACGTGGAATGAACATGAAATGTGAAACATATCGTGAACATGGAACAACTAAGGTGGTAACGTCAACCGGTAAGATATAGGACGTGGAATGTGACATGAAGCGTTAACCTAAAGATGAAAATTTTATTAAACTCAAGTATGGTCTCCTAAGCTTTCTGTAAACTTTCCAGAATAAAAGTTGTAGGATATGTAAATCTTGTTTATATTTTAGAGAGAGAAAGAGATAGAGAGATGGTGAGAACACACACACTTAGAGAGAGAAAGTGAAAGAAAAACACTTTTTCACTATGTGTAAAAATGAGGAACACACACCCTCTCCATCAAAGGAGAGGGTTTATATACCCAAGCCTTGTGATGGGCTTGGGCTTACAATGTTGGGCCGGCCTACACATGTTGTAGGCTAGGCTTGACTTTGTTTGTTTAATAAAGATATTAACTAAACTACGAGCTATTACATGGACTATCGTTGGAGTGACCGATCCTTCTTAATACGTAAAACGTATTTCCAACAATCCCCCCCTAAGGGAGGTCACTCCAAACAATGGCATTACCCAAGTTACAATAATGAGATAAACCTAGCATACTATGCTTGTCTTGAGCTCGTAGTCTTCGTCTTTCTTTTCTTTTTCTTTTCAGGTGAACAAGTTGATGTCATCTTTGATATCAATCTTGAGAATTAATCTCTTGCCTTGATCTCGTGCATCCATCACTTGTGATCTTCGCCTCTTCGTGACCTCACGTCCCACATACTTATACCTTCGTAATTCTTGAAAGCTTCAGATTTCGATACAACGGAAGACTTAACTTTTAGGCTTTCTTGAATTAGATGAGGTATTAAGTGCATAAAGTATAAGCATGCGGGGACGACTTCTTCTTGGATTCCGCAACGCCACCGTCTTCAAATGCCGCAACATAAGTAGACACGAACGAAATGGCTTTGAACATTTCATTCTAAATCGATAGCATTTTACCTCCGGTCGGTGAAGACCGTTGGACGATATTAGATATCGTACCCGTGACGGATAGTTTCAATTAAGTAACTTCCTGACAGGATTTCGCGGGTAAACCCGTTCTCTTTATTCGACCGTCCAAAGCTGACTACGAACATAAAGAGTGAATCATTTAGATAATAATATCCGCATGATTTGAAGTCGTCAATTCATGTTCCTGGAACAAGTGAAATTCAATTAAGAACCGCACCATCGTTGCTTTCCAGTTGTCACGAGCTTGATTCGTATAGAATCTTGCAAGTTATCTACCAAGTGCTGTTTGAGGTTAACACTAGAAGGATTTCCACTCATCACTGTGAACACTAAGGTATCACTCTGAGTGTTCTGGCAAGATCACTAAGATATTGCGTAGAGGCCTGGAACGTGTTTAAATTCATTTAAGAATTAAACCACTGTTGCTTTCTAGTTATCACAAGTTTGATTCATAACGAATCGCACAAGTCACCTACCATGAGCTTTTTGATATTCGCTCAAGAAGGATTTCCATCTTCATTGTAAATACTTTCTTATTACTTGGATGTTCAGGCAAGATCATGAAGATTTTGCGTAGGACTGTTAAGATCTTTCTTACTTTTCACAGTGTGTGAAGAAGCAAGGAAATATGAAAGTGTGTCCTAATGAGATATTTGATGATCTCAAATGGCTCTAGACTCGATCGTGCATTTTGGATTTTAGTGATCGGAGGCTGGAGAGGAGTGTCACCTTTTCAATACCAATTTATTCGGAGTGAATAAATAGATAGATAATGTGTTGTCTCTGTGTGATTAAAACAAATACCTTTTGAGAGATATCTGAGTTAGATGGGATGGGTTGTGCATTGCATCACTAGGTCCATGATGCCTGTCTTCAATATCGAGAATCATTAAAATGATCTCAATAGCATATGTGTTGACCCGGTTTCTGCCTAAGGTTGTAAGGAGGGCTTCTTTCTTTACACCCTTTATCTTTACAATTCTTTTTCATTCTTCAACCCCTTCAATGCTTACCAATACGTCATAACTAGCACCTTGTTGTGATTGTTCCAGTGCTAACTTAAGTACTTGGTCGGCATTCAGCTACGTTCACAATCTTTCTCCAACTTTCCTAAGGACTACTATTTCTAGCTATGGAATGTCCTTGGGAAGATTCCTCCGGTTCTGGAAGATAATAGGACTTAACCTATCCTACAATCCTTATGTCACCACAATCTTCATCGTCGTGAAATAAATGGGTTTTGGGTAAGTATAAATCACCATGGAATCCATTTTTGATATGCAAATCCATTTTGCTCCCCCTTAACATATGCCACGATATTCGAAAACATTTCACACATGTCGGGATGAGCCAGAACATTAAGTCAAACCATTTGTGATAATATCCCATATTAAATCACATTTTCTCCCCCATATTAAAAATATTAACTCAATCGATGTTTTTAATATCAATTGATTTAATGAAGTTTTAACAAAGGTTTTGGGAAGAAAAATGCAAGTCCATTTAATCTTCACGATATCAAATGTATGAGATATGATACCGATTTGTAACATGATCACAAATTCACCATATTAGAAAAAAAAATTGACAAGGTTGGACCTAATTGATGAGAACATTATATGATAAGATCAAATGGTTCGTGTTCACGAATGTTAGTCGCCTCGTCACGGCTAAAGTCATCTCTTGACACCAAGTGTACGATTGGTATTGTTGTCTTGACACCAACTTGTGAACTTGGCACGTTCGGCATCGAAGATTCTGAATGCTTGACAATTGCTCCCCCTCAATTGTTGACCCGTGTTCTATCGAAAGAGCTGTAGTCGTCGGTTGAGTAGTCACATCGTCGAGTATGTAGATACCAATTGTAGATAGCATGGTTGTAGAGATGACAGCTTTATAAAAACAAGACTTCTCTTGTTTTAACAAATAAATACACTGAGGCGTACATAGATTTGTGCTAGACCAAGTTATAAAGTAAACTTGATCCCTTACAAGGTTTTAAAGTAAACCTTGCCCGAGAAAATTAATTCCCGTTGTGAGCCAAAGCTTTCATAAGAAATACTTGACTTTAATATGAAAACCGGGTTGTAGTCAGAAATAACTACAAGCCATTTAGGCATGTTTTATGAAATATTTACAACTTTTGTACGAACTCTATTTATGGCGCCGTGTCGATATTAATCAACATTTCTAAAGCCGTAAATATTATCGTACCAAAAGACATGCCTTTGAAAAAATAAAGTAAAAATATTTTTGGTTTTTTCTAGATTTTCAATTTTTATGGTTTTTATATGGTTTTATATTTTTGTATTTTGCTTTTGTGGATAAAAATATAAATGATATATACAGATGATCACCAAGGATACGGAGAATAGTTTTACCAAGACTATTCTTTTGCTTCATCTGCTAGTTCCTTTAGAGTCTCAGGCGAGAAGGTTCTCATTCCTAGCTTGTCGGCCAAAAATTCAATTCGAGCGCGATCTAAAGCCTTCGTGAAAATATCCGCCAATTGATACTCAGATCGGACAAAGTAAAGCTCGATTACTCCATTTTCCACCTGCTCCTTGATGAAGTGGTAGCGAATGTCAATGTGTTTCGACCGGGAGAATTGAATGTTGTTGCAGCATAAGGCAATTGCACTCTTGTTGTCATAGTACATCGGAATTTTGTTGAAACCTAGACCATAGTCGGTTAATTGCGATCGCATTCAGAGAATTTTAGCACAGCAACCGGACATAGCTAAGTATTCTGCTTCCGTACTTGAAATTGCAGCGCTTTTCTGCCTTTTCGATGCCCAACTGATTAGTCGATCTCCTAGTAGTTGCAAAGTTCCACTCGTGCTACGCCTTGTATCTTGACAACCCGCGTGATCCGCATCTGCATATGCCATTAGTGCAATAGAAGAGTCCTTCGAATACCAAAGTCCCCGATTAATGGTTCCTTTAAGTTATCGAAAGATCCTTTTAACAGTAGCTAAGTGTAACTCAGTAGGCCTAGTTTGGTACCTAGCACACATACATATAGCAAACTGAAGATCAGGTCGACTGGCTGTGATATAAAAAAGAGTACCTATCATTCCACGATAAAGTGTCGGATCAACGGCAACTCCATGTGGATCTGCATCAAGCTTAGTTCGTTCCACCATTGGAGTATCCACGGGGTCGCAAGATTCCATCTTATACTTCTTAAGCGATTCAAGGGCATACTTGGATTGATTGATAAAGATGCCTCTGGGACTCTGAGATATCTGAAGACCTAAGAAGAATGATACCTTGCCCATCATTGACATCTTAAACTTAGAAGACATGAGTGTCCCAAACTCGTCCGATAAAGTTTGGGTAGAGGCTGCAAATATAATATCATCAACATATATTTGTACCATAATCATATCTTTACCTCGTTTCTGAATGAACAGCGTGGGATCCACCTTGCCTTTAGCGAAGCCTTGCGTAATGAGGAATTGTGACAATAGATAATACCATGCGCGAGGAGCTTGCTTCAACCCATAGAGAGCCTTCTTAAGCTTGTACACATGATTAGGATAATTAGGATTCACAAATCCATCCGGTTGTTGAACATAGACCTCTTCCTTGAGTTCACCATTAAGAAATTCCGTCTTCACATCCATCTGATAGACGATCATATTCATATGGGCTGCATAAGCGAGGAATAGTCTAATAGCTTCCAAACGCGCAACAGATGCAAAGTATTCCATAAAGTCGATGCCCAATAATTGCTTGTATCCACGAGCTACTAGTCTAGCTTTGTTCTTCAATATTCCGTCTAACTCATCAAGTTTCACCTTGTAAACCCATTTCAAAGTGAGTAACTGCACTTGATCCGGGCATGGGACAAGTTCCCATACTTCAAGACGTATAAATTCATTAAGTTCTTCTTGCATAGCCTCTATCCAACATGATTGCGTAAAAGCTTGTTGCCATGTCTTAGGTTCAACTTCAGTGAGAAAAGCATCAAAGTGACAAAACATTGCACTTTCTTGTAACTGACTTCGTCTGGATACCGGACGATTAGGGTCACCAATAATAGAATCTATAGGATGATCCTTTGTCCACTTGCTGTCATGTTCACGAATCCGTGGATTGGAGTAAACTGTAGAAGGAGCTTCCTCTGAGGTGGACGACCCGGCTTGATTAGGGTCGGGAATAGGTACACCAAAGAATGGAAGTTCACGCATTTGAGCGAATTCCAAATCGTGATCATCATCATCCTCTTCATCATCAATAGGCATGACATGGGTAGTTGAAACAGGTGTTGGTTGAGAATTACTTGTTGATGGTATATCTTGACCAATTGTAGGTACAGACATATCTGATTGTGCAACGGTTGCTGGAGCGACAACTTCGGTTACCGGAGCTATTACCTCAGGTTCTGGAGAAACAATAGTTGGAGGAGTAAAGAATTCATCAAAGAACGGTTGAAACAATGTATCCCATTCATTCCTAGTAGGTGGTGTAAATTGTGACAATCCGTCAATTTACGATTGATATTTTATTCTCAATATTTATTTGAAAATATTATTTTAATGTTACAATATGAACTCACTTATTTTTGGGAAGAAATTTGGATTTACGTCTTGAAGTAGCATCGACTACGTTTAAACCGGAGGATTCTACGTTACGTGCTTACGTTTACATACACCGTCTTTGGTGACAGTCCGACATTTCAGAAAATAAATTTATCCGTGAATATTATTTTGGAGTTTTAAATTTGTGTTGGTTCATAAACTCACAAATTTACGAGAAGAGATTAGGACTTACGATTTTATTTTAACGTCCTATACGACTAAACCGGAAACCTTAGGATTACGTATTTACGTTTTCGAACTCCGTTTTTGATGAAACAATTTTTATTGGATTCGTTTTGTGACGTTGATTCATAATGTATAAAAACGTTTTTCGTAAAACGACCCAAGGGCACGCAAATCGAGGAAACTAGAATCGAGGAGTACCCGTAAATAATTAGGGATGAGACAAAACAAGTTTTGCCCCACCCCCAATATGGGACGGTTTTACTTAGCTTACAACACACAACAATTGTCAAAGCTTACTAAGTAAGCTAGGACACTTGTCCTAGCTACTTGTAACTTGACAAAACCATGTAGCTAAACCACTTCCCACACACACACAACATGCAAACCACCATTTTCTTCTATCTCTCTCTCAAATTCCGTCCCACCCTACACATAAACACCCCATTTTGATCTTGAATCAACCATAAAGTCTCATGTTATTCATATACATGTTGATGCCCTTTTGAAGCCCTATTGATTGGTGCAAGTTATAACATCCAAGGAGGAGTATTCATAGTGTCTTGGGGCTGATTTTCCACAAGGAGTTCATGGAGCATGGTGGTTTTGAAGATGGTCATGCTTGTCCACAAGTTTCTCCATCAAAAACCATGTTCAAATCACAACCTACATCAACTTGGTGGTATAAAGATTGTCCTCCTCATCGTCTTGTTATTTTGATTATGTAAACATGTATTTTATTTCTTATTGTATATGTATATGATGATTATATGATGATAAAAATGTTTTGTGGGGATTTGGTGTTGATAAACATGATTAAAAAGGTGAAAAACCATAAGAAACAAGGTTAAAATCATGCTTAATTTACATGGCTGTATAAAACAGTAAAGAAACAGGTCATGGACTGATAAAATGATGAAGTGGAATAGATTTACAGTAAGCTATGGGTCTTGTACACATGTGAGAGTTGGCCATGTAATGGAATCAAAATAATGAGTGAGATATGATCAAAACAAGTTTAGGGTATAAATCTGAAGTTACTGTTTTGGACGATTTTTAGAAAATACTTAAAGGATGATTCAACAGTAGCTATAGAAGAGTTAAATGTAGCACATATCATGTAGTTTATGTGATAAAAATTTGAGCTTCTATCTCCATGTAGAACTCAAGATATGGCAGTTTTGGTGAAGATGAAGTTAAAAATCAGATTTCTGGAAATTAAAGAATAATACTATTATATAAGCACTCACATTTTAATATATAAAATATAAAATAAAAACCCACTAACTTATGGATTTTATTTATATAAGTATGTAAAAGGTTAAATAAGTGGACATTTTATAAAAATGGTAACTTGTTAAGTTTTATAACTTATAAAACTATAAACTTGATTTTTACGACTTTTTCGGCTATCGCCGTAAAATTAACGTTTTTGTTAAATAAAACTTAGATGGTTGGACCCGTCTAATGTAAACTTTATAAAACTTATATACTGATATATAAACATGTATAACAAGTAAAAACCGATAAAACCCGAACTATAAAACATACGGACGTTAACGGACTAAATTAACGTTATTGGACTAATAATACAACAAAAATGGACTAGAACACTTATAAACTTATTATTGGACTTAACCCATTTGGGCCCAACTTGTAAAGTTTAAGTACTGATAATATAGGTATAAAAGGGATTAAAACAAGTTAAAGTACTTATAATAGGCCTACTGGACCTAAAACACGTAAATAGGTAAAACGAGAAAACTAGTATAAAAGTTATCGACATATAACACTAGAATGAGTAAACGAGAATATGTAAACCCACTTGATCATCATATATAAATAATCATCATATGTATATATAATTGATATTTTTATAAAGTCATTGGACAAACATCTAAGACCGAGTATTATTTGTCTAGGTTTCCGTGATTGAAGCACGTACCGTACATCCGAATTGCCGATAACCCGCCTTCCCATATCAACGTGAGTTCATAGCCTCGCACTCTTTTAAATGCTTTTATAAATGTTTTATAAACCCGCGAGGGAGATAACATGTTAGTTTTATAAAATAGGACACCATTTGTCCCAATTGTTTGTTTATTGATTTTGGACCCGAATGATTGAATGACCCGATTGTATGACCCGATAAATGATTAAAGGACCCGATAGATGAAATAAAATGGATTATTAAAGTTAGGTTATGTCACTAAAAGTCCCATTAGCATGAATTGTGAACTACCGGGAGTTGGTAGACGCTTATGCATTTAATAGTACTATTTGGGGACGATCACCCCAGTTCGCGCCTTGACGGTTGATCCCCGTCGTGCCACATTGATTGGTAAGCGAATTTATGTATGAGAAGATTTCCATAACGTGACCTTTGTGACGACACGCTACTTTAGATGGGCAAAATTGGTATCGGGTTAGCTACCCGTTTTGGTTTAGTAAGGTAACAATGTCATGCGGCTTGTAATAATCCAAAACTAACGAATTACTGTTAGACACATCGAATTACGAAGTATTGCCTGACTAGCAATACGGGGTCATACTATTAATATTATGTTTGTGTTTTGGTTTTCATAACCATACTCATATAACGGTTTTATTTTCATACAACGTCGTAAGACGTATTGTATGACGTTTTTACGACATTGGCTCGTATAATGATTTTTAAGGCTTTTTATAACCATATTCATATAATGGTTTTATTTAATCTATACAACGTTGCAAAAACGTATTGTATGGTGTTTTTAACGATAATTATTCGTATAACGATTTTAAGGCAAATGCCTATATTATGATTTTCGATAAAGATTTGTATAAAATGACTTTGGCTATTTTATGGCCTATTAAAATGATTTGTACAAAATGATTTTCAGTAATAATTTTATACTGATATTATATTGATGGAATTTATTAAACTCTATGAATTCACTCGGCATTATCGCTGACCTTTTCTTTTAACATGTTTTATCTCAGGTACTTGAAGGTAATTCTCGGGAAGACAACAAGAATTCATGGCCCGCACTTAAACAATTTTTTTCCATTCAAATACTTTGTAAAAACTTTGTATGAAATAATATGACTTGGGACCGATGTAACTTTGATATTTATGAATGGAAATGTTTTATTATTAAACGACGCGATTTTTATGCGTTGTCTATGATGTGAGTAATGTGCTATCCCGTAACACCAACTAGTCTTCCGCTGTACTGAGTTGTATAAATTTGGGGGTGTTACAGTTTGGTACCAGAGCTCTCGTTATAGAGAACGAAAGATTTTTTAAAACTAAGGTTTTGAATAAAACTTTTCAAAATCTTTTTACTAAAAACATTTTTCTAAAAATGTCTAAAAATCTTTTGACTATAACGGTGCCGAAGAATTCCCGAGTTACCGACAAGGCCAAGACTGAGAAGTGTTATTTTAATATATATATATAACTTGGATTATATATATATATATATATATATGATGTAATTTTATTACATGATTGTTTGATGATTATTTTGATTTTTATACGAGGTATTTATACGACGTAGATTGTCAAAAAGAACCCTAAATCCCCTAGTAAATTAATCGAAGCTATTCTCGTAGGAATTCTAGCTATTCCAGATCTAAACCAAGTTGTGCATATTTATGATCCCAACAAATGGTTGATATTCGTAGAATTTTAGATATTAGTTGATTGTGAAATTGAAAAAGAATTGGCGAGATTAAATCTGATATCGATGTCATGACGATCTTTTCTTATAGAGTGGAGTTTGACAAAACGTTACCACCTAGAAAGATGTCATCTGATTCGTTGTCATCCAATTCTTAAATTTGAAATCGAAAGGGTGAATGTTGCACTTGAGGCTGTCAATGGAACCATTACCCAGAAGCCTCATGCCACTAATACCTTTCCGAGAAGTTTAATTGAATGTATGAGTCATCTCATACTAATGACTCATTTGATAATTGTTGATTGTAAGAGCTATAGGATTGGAATTAAGTGTGGATTTATATTGAGATTGTATTTCCTTTACAAGGCCGAAGAATAAGATTGAAAGTATTGGAATATGAGGTAGGATATTGAACTAAGTATAAAATTTGTTGAAACTTGAATAAAGTAAAACTTAACTTATATGGAATATGAGATTGTTAAGAGGAAGTCGTTAAGTTCTTTCATTGAACTATAAGGTCTTAAGTGATTGTTAGTTCGTATTAAGTGTTGTTCCTAGGCCATTGCCCACTAATGAGGATGCCCAGTGTCCAAGAAATAAATTGAAGAAATCTTCTTCTTAATTGGGACCGATGGATCTTCCGGGACATGTGGAACACCTAATGACTCTTGTAGATTAGTATTCATTGTGGTATCTCTTAAAAATAATCCCTAACTTAACTGAGATATCAGTTGGTAGGATGAGTTCTGAGAATTGTATGACATAGTGACACGTGATGTGTTACGGTACAATTTGACTTGTTTGTGATTAATGAAAAGACTACCTTTGATTGCTAAATTCTACCTGTATCAATGTTATCTATCTTTTATTGCTTCATCCTAATGTTCACATTAGTGATGCAACCATTGAGCAAGTACTCATCTTGACTTGAGTTACGTTGTGAATTATTCTTCGTGAGTGCCATGGAGGTCATGAACCTCATGATTATTTGGGTAAGCTCATTTCCTATCATATCGTAGTTAATTCTTGGTGAACAAGCTTTCATCACTCTTCTACAGATCACACATTGTTTTTATAAAGTTAAAACAGTATCCTTTGAGAAATTTAATTTTCATCACAATAAGGATTATTCAAAGTGAGATTTATAATTGATTGATATCAAAATGAAGTTGTTTATGAAAAGCTTTGGAAACTTAATTATTTCCATAACAAAGAAAATCTTTGTAAATATATTTTTGATTCTTATTTAAGAATTAAGCATGAAAATGTTCCATTATATACATGATGATAAAATTTTGACGAACTGAGTATTGCATCGTTAATCTTGAAATTGTATATAGTTGCGCGCCTACATACAATTTGGAATGGACTATGCAAGACTGATTAGTAGTCACCCTAAAACTAATGAATAAACACTAATTTTCTTTGAAGATTGTGAAAGATTAAAATTTATGAGATCTGCAAGAAGTGCAAAATAGGGACATAATGTTAGAGACATCTACATATGTGCCCGTGCCATCTATTGTTCTGAGTCGAATTTACTCATCTGTGGAAATTTTCTTATTCGACAATTGACAATTCTTTCTTGTCCAATTCTCCCGTAGTGAGATTCTTAGGAAAAGTATCTGATTACCGAGTATTGATACCCGACTGGATGTATCGACATTCCTATCATTTCTTTTGATTTGGTTTCATTTGAATGACCTGGGTAACGATCCGAGGAGCTTTCGAATGCGTACTCAAATTATGAAAACATGGGATATATTCATATTCGTTAAATGTTTTCGTCTATATCTGATTTAAAATTCTATCGCGTAGATTATGCGTTGACCTTATTCTTTTAATGGTAGTTGTGTCTCCAGATATCCTTGAATTTGCGAAGGATTTTGATTTATTAATAGTCTTTTGAGAAGTTCACATCTTATCGACGGCAATAAAACTGGAAGGTTGATAGTGCCAGTAGAATGGATTGATTGATTATGACATGACGACATTGTCTTATTTGATGGGAACTCGAGTAGAATTCCCCTAAATGATAAGATGTTGATTATCAAAAGTGATCTAAAAAATTCTTGATGGATGACCATATCCTGTATTAAGACTTAAAATTATACCATGAATGGTCGTGAATTAGTTATAGATATTATAATCTAGAAAGAACCTAATATGAATTTATTAAAAGATGTTTCGGTTATCTGAAACTTTAGGAGGTATTTGTTGGTAAATTACTTAGACTTTCGCCATTAAGGCAAGTTGAAATTGGTAATGATTATATTCCCGGTGCTGCACTTGTGGCTTGTGCACTGTACGTCAGCACCATCTGAATTTAAGGAATTACCGTACAACTGAGAGTTGTCAGAGAAAGATTTTATTATACCAAGCCTGTCATCCTGAAGAGCTATGGTGTTATCATTCCTTATATTTATAGATTACTGTGAATTGGGTAAATTGACAATCGAAAACGATATCCATAACTCGAAATGGAAGAATTGTTTGATCATTTACAAGGTTCTAGAAAATTTGATCCATAGCATGGTTATCATCAACTTCGCATCTGCGAAAAGGATTATTTATTCCAATCACTACATCCGGTACTTGTAATAGACATTATGAGTTTCACGTGGTGACGTTTGGATTGACTAATACACATGTAGCATTCATAAATTTGGTGAATCACGTGTGTAGGCTGTAATTTGATAAATTCATGCTTGCGATCATTAAAGACTATTTGTTTGTTAATACGAATAATAATGAGTTAATAATTATTTACAGATTGCCCTGAATTGGCTAAACAATGAAAACCTATACCTTAAATATTTAACATGTGATTAAGGACTTAATCCTTTACATAAAATGACCGTTGGATTAATAATGGTAAGATGTATGTATATAGACTCTTCAAACATTAAGAGCCCTTTTAAGACTTTGAGTTATACTAAAAAGAAAGTGGAAATATGTTTTAACAAATGTTTTAACAAAGGACTTTAAGGGATTATTCCCTTATACACAAACCATTTAACTAAACTTCTGTTTAGGGGTAAATGTTTGTGTATACCTCAAGATAACCTAAAAGGGATTGAGGAAACCATTTGAACCATGATTTGAAATTTGAAACGACAATTTTTGCTTTTCAAATAAGAAAATTTTGACTAAAGTATAAACCAAAGATTTTTCGAACAATTACGAAATCTTATTAAATATTTTCGATAAATCAACAAAAATCTTGTTAATTAAATTCAAATTATTTTTGAACATTTTATATAATTGGTCGAACTAAGAAAATTTAAAATTTTTACGTTTACGTTTCACAAGAATTAAATAATTATTGTTAATTTACCTGTAATAATTATCGACGCTTTAAACGCCGGATTGAGAAAAACTGATAAAAATGATGGTTGAGACGAAACTAAAACTTAGAAAATATAAAGAAGGAATTTTGAATAAATACGGTTATGATATTTATTTCATCAGGAAAGTAAACGTAATTACTGACGCATAATATGGTAAGAATATCCGAGTGAATCGTGGACACGATAATCACATCATCATGAGAAGTGAATATAGATACCGACGCATTATGTAGAAAAGATAAAGAACCAGTTAGGACATGTTCCTTAATAATGAACGTGCAAAATAAATTGCCGAACAATTTAAAATATGAACGATATTTGTAAAAAGGATGATATAGATAATAAAAAGTGGTTCACGGCTAATGTGAACCATTAAAATTGAGAAGCCGATAGCGTTAAATGTTTTAAAGACCACTTATGGTTGCCTAAATATGGAGGATTATGAGATATAGTTATGTTGGAATTTGTAATTATAAGTATTATATGTATGTCATTTTTGACTAAAAGTATCTTTGTCTAAAGAAGTTGTACTGATGACGAACTATGAAGGCAGACATCACCTCATACATTAGTAAACGTCTAGCTATTGCAAAGGTCATCATCTGAAATTGATACGATTTGGGTCATCGTCGACAGACTGACCAAATCTGCTAACATCATTCCCGTTAATGATAAATGCAAAAGAGTTATGTAAACATAGTGTGCTTGTATCAAACATCTATATCAAGATCCTCGCTTCGCATCGAATTTCTAGAGATTTGCTCAGAAATCATTGAGAACGAACCTTGATGAGAGTACTATGTACCACGCCAAATCGAAGGGACGAGGTAAAGTAACAATACAAGGTAATATAAGTGCTGTTTTGTGTTTGAATGATTGACCTTTGGTAATAGACTGTATAATCGTTTTCCTTTGAAGAGATTATCATTGATAATTATCGTATTAGGACCAAGATCGAATCTTGTTAGGATCTAAATCTTAGAGCATTTGTAAGCAGGAATTGAGATGAAGACATCCGACCTACACCAACTGTGAGTTGGACATGTCTTTTAGGTTTAAGGTTTCCTATGATGGCGAACCTAACCTTGCAAAATACCCGACCCGCGAGATCTGAAATGATTGTTGAAATTAGGATTTGATTATTAACTGCCGATAGTGGGCAGGAAGTTATGTGAATGTGAAATGTAGATCTTGAAGTGCCAAATGGGTAGCGAAGTTATGCCACAATTTTTAACCTTGGGAAAAAATGAATTCATGATTTGACAAATCATGGGATATAAGTCCCCGTTGTATGGGACCATTGAGATGATGTAAAAGTTGGGATTGAAAGGCATATAAGCTGGATCTACCCTAGGACTTCAAGAACCGCGTGAATTATGTTTCGTAAATCGAACTTGACGGAATATCTATCAAGTTAAAATCTGAATTGTTCTTAGTAAAGCTTAGATCGGCGAAAAGTTGCATTCATCAGAAACCCGTGAACATCATGGATAGAGAAAGTAAGTCAACATTTAGCCTGATCTTATTCCCGTATTTATGTTTGATGAAACTCGCGTATTATAATAGATTACACTTGTGAGTAAAGACCGAATGTGGAGGAAATACCCACATGGCTTTAACTCTATAAGAAGCGAGTAGTAAGGTAAGATGATCTTTGAGGACAAAGATCCTGTTTAGGGGTAAATGCTGTGACAATCCGTCAATTTACGATTGATATTTTATTCTCAATATTTATTTGAAAATATTATTTTAATGTTACAATATGAACTCACTTATTTTTGGGAAGAAATTTGGATTTACGTCTTGAAGTAGCATCGACTACGTTTAAACCGGAGGATTCTACGTTACGTGCTTACGTTTACATACACCGTCTTTGGTGACAGTCCGACATTTCAGAAAATAAATTTATCCGTGAATATTATTTTAGAGTTTTAAATTTTTGTTGGTTCATAAACTCACAAATTTACGAGAAGAGATTAGGACTTACGATTTTATTTTAACGTCCTATACGACTAAACCGGAAACCTTAGGATACGTATTTACGTTTTCGAACTCCGTTTTTGATGAAACAATTTTTATTGGATTCGTTTTGTGACGTTGATTCATAATTTATAAAAACGTTTTTCGTAAAACGACCCGAGGGCACGCAAATCGAGGAAACTAGAATCGAGGAGTACCCGTAAATAATTGGGGATGAGACAAAACAAGTTTTGCCCCACCCCCAATATGGGACGGTTATACTTAGCTTACAACACACAACAACTGTCAAAGCTTACTAAGTAAGCTAGGACACTTGTCCTAGCTACTTGTAACTTGACAAAACCATGTAGCTAAACCACTTCCCACACACACACAACATGCAAACCACCATTTTCTTCCATCTCTCTCTCAAATTCCGTCCCACCCTACACATAAACACCCCATTTTGATCTTGAATCAACCACAAAGTCTCATGTTATTCATATACATGTTGATGCCCTTTTGAAGCCCTATTGATTGGTGCAAGTTATAACATCCAAAGAGGAGTATTCATAGTGTCTTGGGGCTGATTTTCCACAAGGAGTTCATGGAGCATGGTGGTCTTGAAGATGGTCATGGTTGTCCACAAGTTTCTCCATCAAAAACCATGTTCAAATCACAACCTACATCAACTTGGTTGTATAAAGATTGTCCTCCTCATCTTCTTGTTATTTTGATTATGTAAACATGTATTTTATTTCTTATTGTATATGTATATGATGATAAAAATGTTTTGTGGGGATTTGGTGTTGATAAACATGATTAAAAAGGTGAAAACCCATAAGAAACAAGGTTAAAATCATGCTTAATTTACATGGCTGTAAAAAACAGTAAAGAAACAGGTCATGGACTGATAAAATGATGAAGTGGAATAGATTTACAGTAAGCTATGGGTCTTGTACACATGTGAGAGTTGGCCATGCAATGGAATCAAAATAATGAGTGAGATATGATCAAAACAAGTTTAGGGTATAAATCTGAAGTTACTGTTTTGGACGATTTTTAGAAAATACTTAAAGGATGATTCAACAGTAGCTATAGAAGAGTTAAATGTAGCACATATCATGTAGTTTATGTGATAAAAATTTGAGCTTCTATCTCCATGTAGAACTCAAGATATGGCAGTTTTGGTGAAGATGAAGTTAAAAATCAGATTTTTGGAAATTAAAGAATAATACTATTATATAAGCACTCACATTTTAATATATAAAATATAAAATAAAAACCCACTAACTTATGGATTTTATTTATATAAGTATGTAAAAGGTTAAATAAGTGGACATTTTATAAAAATGGTAACTTGTTAAGTTTTATAACTTATAAAACTATAAACTTGATTTTTACGACTTTTTCGGCTATCGCCGTAAAATTAACGTTTTTGTTAAATAAAACTTAGATGGTTGGACCCGTCTAATGTAAACTTTATAAAACTTATATACTGATATATAAACATGTATAACAAGTAAAAACCGATAAAACCCGAACTATAAAACATAGGGACGTTAACGGACTAAATTAACGTTATTGGACTAATAATACAACAAAAATGGACTAGAACACTTATAAACTTATTATTGGACTTAACCCATTTGGGCCCAACTTGTAAAGTTTAAGTACTGATAATATAGGTATAAAAGGGATTAAAACAAGTTAAAGTACTTATAATAGGCCTATTGGACCTAAAACACGTAAATAGGTAAAACGAGAAAACTAGTATAAAAGTTATCGACATATAACACTAGAATGAGTAAACGAGGATATGTAAACCCACTTGATCATCATATATAAATAATCATCATATGTATACATAATTGATATTTTTATAAAGTCATTGGACAAACATCTAAGACCGAGTATTATTTGTCTAGGTTTCCGTGATTGAAGCACGTACCGTACATCCGAATTGCCGATAACCCGCCTTCCCATATCAACGTGAGTTCATAGCCTCGCACTCTTTTAAATGCTTTTATAAATGTTTTATAAACCCGCGAGGGAGATAACATGTTAGTTTTATAAAATAGGACACCATTTGTCCCGATTGTTTGTTTATTGATTTTGGACCCGAATGATTGAATGACCCGATTGTATGACCCAATAAATGATTAAAGGACCCGATAGATGAAATAAAATGGATTATTAAAGTTAGGTTATGTCACTAAAAGTCCCATTAGCATGAATTGTGAACTACCGGGAGTTGGTAGACGCTTATGCATTTAATAGTACTATTTGGGGACGATCACCCCAGTTCGCGCCTTGACGGTTGATCCCCGTCGTGCCACATTGATTGGTAAGCGAATTTATGTATGAGAAGATTTCCATAGCGTGACCTTTTGTAACACCCGTGAAAGTGCCGTATGATGCTAAGTTATTGTCTCAAGAGCTGTTCAGTGTGAGCATCTCTCTTGAGTTGTGGCTCACTTGTGGATGTGATATCCCGAGCCCAACGTCATTTATTAATCCTATTTTACGTATATTTTTGAAATTTTTAAGAAAATTCGTTTGCTATATATTTGACGGTTTAAGTTGAAACCGACGTTTACGGTCGTAATTTAACGATTGACGATTTAAGAAGAACCGATAACGACTACGATACCGATGGATGCCCAAATTTCTATAATTATTGACGATTTATCGATAATGTAATTTTTCGAGAATTTTATTTACGGTTCGTGTTAAGTTGAGTCGGGTGAGTTTTATAGCCTTCCGAGTACATTTAAAGTATCCCAAAAATATTTTGGAGTGTTCGGGAAGATTTCCGACTCCCGTAAAATTTTCAAAATTCACTAATGAGTCGAACCCGCAAAGTTTTGAGGACGTTTTCAACTAAAGGCCAAAAGAAATCAAATATTGCAAAGAGGTCCCTCCCAACCCACCAAAAAGGCCAAAATGGACACACACACAAACACATAGAACACATCACCCAAAATTAAACAACTCTCTCCTCTCTTTGCCCCCATAGCCGACGGTCACCCCCAAGAACACCAAGAAATCCATCAAAAAAAAATTTTTCACTTGATTTTCATAAAAACTAAGGTTAGACCACATCTAATTTGGTCATTCCCTACATTTCTATGTGCTCAAATCCCACATGCACTAACAAAAATTTTCCAAGATTTTTCAAGATGATCCAAACTCGTTTTTGTGGCTAAATGTTGTAATGCATGTTTAATTTATGAGTTATGGGAGTATAAACACCAAGAAAACCCACCAAAATCAATTTGGTTGTGGTGGTTGGGGCACCCAAACCCCACGGCAATAGGGGTGTTTGGGGAGCCATGGTGGTTGTTTGATTTTGAGCTTATCCTAGTGTTTGGTTATGTGTTTAAGGATGTTTAACATAGGTTTAATGGGTTGCATGTTTAATTTCTTTGATTTTTGATTTTGAGTTTGGTTGATCAATAGTGGTAGGACTGAATTTTTGTGTTTGGATATGTTTAGGGAGGCTTAGGATGATGCCTAGTGGTGGTTAGAAGGTTTGAAATCGAGTCTAAGCGTGATTTTGGAGTAGCCAAATTTAGGCAGAAACTTTGAGCTCATTTTATAAAAATTATTTTCTTTCCAGGTCTTGAAAACTAAATGTAGTTATAGAGGGTCTTCCTAGCTTTAATTTGGTATAAGGTAGAGCCCGTGACTCAAAACGAGCTAAAAGTTATGACATTTTTAAGATCGAGTACCGGGAGACGAGGACTTTCATAATCCGAATTTGTGTAAAGTTTTAGTCAAATCCCGAGGGTCACAAGTATGAATTGGTAAATGGTCAAGGGTCAAAATTTGGTCCCAAACCTGTATAAATGAGTCTATGTGTTGACTTAGGTGTCAAAGAAGTCATAGGTACTTTTCATATAGGTCAAAGAGGTCAAAATTGGTCGAAGTGCAATTTCAGCCCGTAAAATGTAGATTTGGAAAAGCGTCGAGTAACGGGTCGTAAAAGTAAAAACTTTCATTGGGCTTAAAAACATGTCATCTGCAGGTCTTATGGGATTTTTGAGAATTTTGTCAAATTTTATAAGTATGGTTAAATATGGTAAAACAGCCCGTACTTTAGTCAAGTACCGGCGAGAATGAGTAAAAATGGACAACGTAAGTAATGAGAACGAATGGTATAAAATGAGTGATGCTTGTTGTTTTGTTTTTGGCGTGAGTTATACTTGTCCTAAGTGACTAGTATATATGTATTTTATACAGTACCGTAAAGTATTTAAAATGAGATTACTCATTACGCGTTATTTGTGATAGGTGTTGATTTAACCGGGCATCCGTTTCGTCGTCAGTGATCATCCCTCGAACTACCGACTACTTAAGATATAAGGTGTGAATTTATAGCCTCGCTTATATTTATTTCAAATTGTTTTACCCGCGAGGGAAATGCATGCTAGTTTTTAAAAGGAACGTATATCATGAATGATTGTTAGACCCGAAAGTTGCCTTAGAAATTGTGTTGAGTACCAAGTTGCCAAAGTCCCTAAATTCATGAACTATTAACTATTGTCCTGCCCTCGAGTAGGGGGAAATAGCCGCTTATGCAATTTGTAGTACTACGGGGCTAACGACCCAATGCTAGCCGAGAAGCTGTACGTTGAGTAAGTTCTGCGGTAGATTATTTTGTATGAGAAATAAGGTATAATTGCAACTGATGCCTTTAGAAGGGGCACTGGTTTCATTTGAATCACGCCAGTATTTATTACGCGGGTGATTGAGTTAACGGATTAGTGTCATGAGCTTAAACACAATTGTCATATCCTTGAATAATAGATTGTATGGCCACAATGCTATTGAATGATCACGAATGGTTTTTATTTCATATACGTTCAAATTGATTGTAAAACCTATGAATTCCACTCAACGTTTTCGTTGACCAAAATTTTGGCATGTGTTTCAGGTAACCGCTGAGGCGTAGAATGGAGCATGCATGGGATGGACGTTGTGTGTATGGCTTGGAGTCCGCTTGTTTTTCCTCCTTTTCTACTTAAACAAATTTTAAAATATTAATGTGATGTTATTGTAAACTGAAATTCTTGGGTTGAGATTTATGGGGACCAAAAACGCTAAACTCTGTTGTAACCAGTGAGGTTGGAAAAACCGTGGACATGTATCATCTAACAATTTTTAATTCAAGTTTTAAGTTGGCGTCTTTTTAGCGTCGTTTGATATATCTTGTGTGCAATGAATACTGTGTAGCACCCAATGTTGTAGTTCCGCTGCGCATAGCATTTGTGGGGGTGTTACAGATTGGTATCAGAGCCATGAGTTATAGAGAACTAGGTCGTTTTTGAAAATCCTAAACTATAACTTTTGGTGTCGTAACAAATTGTCCAAGCACACAACTATCCTGCATGGCTCCGGTAAGAATTCTTTAGCATTGCTTTATATTTTAGATGTATCCCTCGAAATTGATATGAATTCCCTAAGTATTTAGTAAGTAAATACTTTGAGATATATATGGAGATATATTGTTTTGTACGTTGAGTACTTATCATCGTAATTTGCAAATTCTTGTAAGATTATCTTATATGTTGCATTTAATTGGCATAACGGGCTACATTGCATTACATGGCAACACCGCGTTGTAATCCTACGTGTATGTAGGAATGGTTGTATGTATAAGTATGTATATACTATGGTATTTAAAGGCATTGCACGTGAAGCAATGGTCCTTGAGTAATTATCGTACATTAAAATGCGGTTTTGTTGAGAATTCGGCCTTACCGCTAATTATCAATCTTGATAATTAATTTATTGTTCGAATAACCAAATATGAACCTCGTTTGATATCCTAGATACGTAAATGATGCTTCGTAACATATTTTATATCGACTGGGTCGATCTCGATTGTCGTTATCGCACCGTGATGTGTCATTTTGGACATTTTCTTTTGAAACGTAATTTACTTACGTATTACTTTATTTCCTTTATTCCTAATGGGTTTGATATGTTAGTTCGCATAACTATAACATAGACGAAGTATAATCGACGATGCGTACATTGGGGCGGCGAATCATGTGTGTATATTATGAAACGTGGTTGAGGCGTGTTGCCATTAAATCGTTGTTTACTATTCTACTTGAATTTTAAAGATGTGTTTTAAAATAGACTGGCGTTGTGATCAAGCGCGATAACTTGGAATTTGGTTGGTTTTTGTGTTACTTTTGTGGAGTACGATTTCGAGACTCATCCGAGGCCGATAACAACATTTAGTTGACATACGTATTCTCGTTCCATTTATTTCATTTTGTTTTGTTGATTCATTATGTTGAAGTTAATATTATGTATGACGAGGTCCGGCATTTGTGTGAGTTAAGTAAGCACTAAACTTTGTTGATTAAATGGGTTAAACATAAAGTGTTTTACATATTTAATATTTGATGAATGAAACTTTCGGATAAAAATGACGTATGATGTGTTTTGTAACAAGTAAAATTCGTGTAGAGAATAAATGGACATTGTGAAATTATTTTCCTTCAACCTTGGTTGGTAAATCGTAATAAGTAACTATTATTACTCGTAAAATCCTTGTTTTCATATATTAAAATTTGATACTAAAAGATTGTGATGGACTTGTTAAGAATTTGTTTAAATTAGTTCGAGAAAGGAGTTATAATAAAATTTGCGAGATGACTATTGAGTATATGTAGCTTCGGATTTAGTATGAATTAATTTTCGGGTCAACGTAGTAAACTTTTGACGTATCTTGTAATATAAAACATGAGTAGAAGAATTGGTCATGTATTTTGGAGATAAAAACTTTGTAAAAATTGGTTTAATTTAAACATAAGGTTATGTTTACGTACGCATTGGTGTAAACTAGAAACTCGTCACTCGTTGTAGTAAATAAACTGGGATAAAATCGGAATGTACACTATAAGTGAGAAATTATAATGCTTGAAATAAATTTTAAACATTGATGGAACGTCATTGGAAATCATTTGTTTGTTTAATTGTCGTTATAGAGAATCAATATGTGTAATTTGATGATGCTTGTTTAAAATCGTTTGAAAAACCTTTTGTTTTATTCCGTGACGAGATGTGTTAATTTTAAAATCATCTGATAATGGGATAAGGATTAAAAGTTGAATTTTATATATTTTGAAAATAATTGAAATAAGCATTTTGATCACCTACTTCATTATTATATTATCATATTATTATCATTAATTTTTGAGATTCAAGTCTCGACTAAAATCAGTAATTTATCCGAGATAATACTACGTGAAACGTCTTTGACGCCTGATTCGAGCCGCGTGAATAAAATATAGCAAATAAATTGTAAGGAAGACATGTGTGTAATAAAAGTCAAAGGTTGAATTTTTAAGAGTTAATGGGACTAGGTTGAGTCGTGTTGGATATGTGTATATATGTGATAATATAAGTCGTAATAATAAAAACATAAAACTTGGGAAATTCTTACTACGTATGTTTTTGGTACTTAAAAATATGGATATTAATGGGATTTTGACACAAGTATGGAGATTTTCGAACCTAATGATTTTATCAAATATGATAACCGAGTCACCGCCTTTATTAATGTTGATAATTTTCGTGAGATTATAACTTCCAGAAATAAAAACTTTGCAAAGATTGAAGGATGAAAGGTATAAATTCTTTAATAGTATAACACAAATTAAAAATGTGTAAATTTTCGGTTTTACAATGTACAAGGTAACACTAATTATTATACGCAACTGGATTATACAACACACGCCTACTTGTATATTATTTTCTTAAGATGTATATGTAATGTTTTGAGTCACGATGGTTCGATCGTAAAACATCAGTTCTTTGATTTTGCGAGTCTCTATCTGAACTTGGGTAGTAATGAGACTGTTCGTTTTAACATTTTTCATGATATGAAACCATTATTATTATAACTATTTTAAAACTACTATTTCGCTAGTACTTGATGATGAGGGTATGTCACCCGGTGTATTTTGTCATGTTCATGGACGCCATAACTTTCTTCTTTCGGTTAATGGAACCTAAAATTCTGTATTTACTTGTATGATGCTATAAATCTTCGTTAGAGTGGTTGTTTATTTATATTTAACAAAAGCGAGGAGGCGTAGCCGCTTTACCAAATTGTAGAGGTGAAAGAACTCGATCTTTCTGGTGAAATTGTTTCTATTTAACCAAGTGATTATTCTTCTCTTCCCGTATACACTTCGTGGAATGTGTGTGCAACTCGAGACGATGGGAATTATGATCGTTGTGTTATTTTTATTTTTATTTTTGACGCTTGTGTTGATATTCAACTTTCACTCCATGTATTCTTAGATCGCTGTTATTATCCTGAGACTTTCGTCGTATATTTGAAGTATTTTCATTTCTAATGTAGTTAATTTCTGTTGGCAATTATATTGCTCGTTTACCTCGTTCGATCTCATTGATCTTAATTTTATTACTTGTTGTGCTTGCAATGATCTTTAATCATGAACCACCTTACCGTTATTTTGTGAATAGTCCATTGTGAAAATAGGTATGAGTGTGTCAAATGTTTTGGTGAACTAAATGCAAATGGTGACGATTTACTTATTTAATTATTTATTTATTTTCTCATAAAAAGGCAAAGCAAAGGGTATGTTTCCAAAGTGAACGAAAAATGTTGGATGTGTTTCTTAAACCGGTGGTAACAATATTTTCCCATTTCAAATTTCATTTCAAATGGTTTAATTATTTTGAAGATTAGGTCGAAAACTTCCATAGTCGTGTTTGGTATGTAATAATAATGTTTGTGTTGTCACTCGATCCTCAATTATGCACAGCTTAGCTAACTAGGCATAATTCGGGAAGAGTCCTGTTTTGTTGGTTGTTGTTGCTTGATCCTCAAGTATGCATGATCTAGCTAGTTATGCATAGTTTTGGAAGGGCGATGTAGTTTCAAATAAATTGGTCGTCTTTAAAAACCGGTAGTGTTTTTGATAAATGTTTGGAAGAGGACGTTTTTAAAAATGGTGGATCCTTATGCAAGTAATCGTATTTTCTTTGATTTTTAAAGAAAATTCTTGAATTTTCTTGTGTTCGTTGAAATCTTTTCTTCTGTTTGGCGTTGACTTAGTAAGTCACTGCGACCGAGTAATTTTGGAAAATGTTTTTATGAGTTGCGTGTAACGTGCAAATTTCATCGGAATCACGAGGGTGTTGATGAAATACAAAAGGGGCTCGTATCGTCACCAGGAGAAGAGTTTTTTTAATAAAGATGGAAAAATGCTGAAGTAGAGGAAATCAGAGTTCGAATAACTCTAAGGGAAATAACGAAGACTTCTCCTACAGCGAATGTATCGTACCTTATATATTTTCTTTCTTGTTCCTTTGATATGTTTTATGACACACGATAAATTGTTGAAGTTTACAAACTGTGCGTCAGTAATTGGAAGACAATTCCATTGTTGTTTTCGTTTATTTAAGTGAGGAATCCTCTTTGCTTAACTCAACCATCCTTGATTATCGATGGTTAAACGATAGATATCCCTAGTTGATGTTTTTGTGGTAAACCCTTGCCTTTTATGCATTTGTGTGGTAAGTAATCTGGTCGAGTGATCGTAAGTTGTGAGAACTTGAGACGACATTGTCCAATGAAGTCCGATCATGGAGAACACGTGCCATGTAATATATTTCTTTTTATATTTAACTGTGAACGGCGATGTTTATTGAGATTTTGACCACGTTTGGGACGGAAGTGAGATGGTGTTCTTGTAATATCTTTTGGGTATGGATCCGTGTGTGAGCACCCTACGATGACATATGTATGTATTTTTTTTTGGATATGCATCCATAGCTAGCAAGCTCTTGAACCTTCTTTAACTTGCAATTTTCTTTTGACTGGACTCATCCGAGAATTATGTCAATATTCTTGTTTTATCTTGGCTTGGCTGATTAGCAAGCGTGGGTTAACTGATTGAACTGATTGGTTTGGCATGGTTTGGCTATGTTGCAAACATGTTGTAATTTGGTGGTATGTGTTTCATAATGGATTTTGTATTTGGTTGGATTGTGACGTTTTCGAGAGAGTTATGTATGCGTCGGATGATTTCCGTATCAATAAATTCGTTTTTGACGAACTAGGGTTGTATGTATGTAATATTGCGATAAGGTGATTTTGTACGACTAGTATAAATTACTTCGTCTTTTATATTTTGAACGTTTTCCGATGGGGTTATGTGTGACCCGTGCGATTTTCATTTATGAATAATTGTTTGTATGAGACAACGAACCAAGTGAAAGGATGATTCGAAAGTTGGAAGACGTGCTCCGAGCGTATGTGGTTGATTTTGGTGGAAGTTGAGATCGTGGAAGGGCGTGATTCGTTTTGGAGAATAAGAAAGGTGGGTCCAAAGGTATGTTGGACCAGTTGCCTACTAGTTGGAACTGCTGGATGAACTCCGTGGAAATGACAATACTCTTCATGTGTCGAATTTGAAGAATCATGGGATGAAAATATAGACCGCGAGTTGGATGAAATGAAGTAGGAAAAAGTCAGTTGAATGGACCTGAAATGATTTGAAAGACTCCGGAGGAGATGGTGTAGATTGAGAATCACTTGTTGACCGCGAGAAGCTG
This sequence comes from Glebionis coronaria, assembly GCA_025667525.1. Classification (NCBI taxonomy): domain Eukaryota; kingdom Viridiplantae; phylum Streptophyta; class Magnoliopsida; order Asterales; family Asteraceae; genus Glebionis; species Glebionis coronaria. The sequence goes on along the minus strand of CM046876.1, from coordinate 94,096,153 downwards.
TGAGAAGAGACGTGTCAATACCCGAAGGAAGGGTTTGAGAACTTGAAGTGGAGATCAAGGTTCGAGATGTTAAGAGATTGAAGCAGGGTATAATACTCATGGTGAAGGTGTGATGGAACACCAGACGTGAACCGAAGTCCAGAACAGAACATGAAGACCTCTTTAGGAAGAAGTACCTTTATCTTCCTAGTAGTACAAAATGCGAGTATAAGAACCGGAGAGCGCCGGGACGTCGCTCCATTAAGGGGGGAAGGATGTAACACCCGTGAAAGTGCCGTATGATGCTAAGTTATTGTCTCAAGAGCTGTTCAGTGTGAGCATCTCTCTTGAGTTGTGGCTCACTTGTGGATGTGATATCCCGAGCCCAACGTCATTTATTAATCCTATTTTACGTATATTTTTGAAATTTTTAAGAAAATTCGTTTGCTATATATTTGACGGTTTAAGTTGAAACCGACGTTTACGGTCGTAATTTAACGATTGACGATTTAAGAAGAACCGATAACGACTACGATACCGATGGATGCCCAAATTTCTATAATTATTGACGATTTATCGATAATGTAATTTTTCGAGAATTTTATTTACGGTTCGTGTTAAGTTGAGTCGGGTGAGTTTTATAGCCTTCCGAGTACATTTAAAGTATCCCAAAAATATTTTGGAGTGTTCGGGAAGATTTCCGACTCCCGTAAAATTTTCAAAATTCACTAATGAGTCGAACCCGCAAAGTTTTGAGGACGTTTTCAACTAAAGGCCAAAAGAAATCAAATATTGCAAAGAGGTCCCTCCCAACCCACCAAAAAGGCCAAAATGGACACACACACAAACACATAGAACACATCACCCAAAATTAAACAACTCTCTCCTTTCTTTGCCCCCATAGCCGACGGTCACCCCCAAGAACACCAAGAAATCCATCAAAAAAAAAAATTTCACTTGATTTTCATAAAAACTAAGGTTAGACCACATCTAATTTGGTCATTCCCTACATTTCTATGTGCTCAAATCCCACATGCACTAACAAAAATTTTCCAAGATTTTTCAAGATGATCCAAACTCGTTTTTGTGGCTAAATGTTGTAATGCATGTTTAATTTATGAGTTATGGGAGTATAAACACCAAGAAAACCCACCAAAATCAATTTGGTTGTGGTGGTTGGGGCACCCAAACCCCACGGCAATAGGGGTGTTTGGGGAGCCATGGTGGTTGTTTGATTTTGAGCTTATCCTAGTGTTTGGTTATGTGTTTAAGGATGTTTAACATAGGTTTAATGGGTTGCATGTTTAATTTCTTTGATTTTTGATTTTGAGTTTGGTTGATCAATAGGGGTAGGACTGAATTTTTGTGTTTGGATATGTTTAGGGAGGCTTAGGATGATGCCTAGTGGTGGTTAGAAGGTTTGAAATCGAGTCTAAGCGTGATTTTGGAGTAGCCAAATTTAGGCAGAAACTTTGAGCTCATTTTATAAAAATTATTTTTTTTCCAGGTCTTGAAAACTAAATGTAGTTATAGAGGGTCTTCCTAGCTTTAATTTGGTATAAGGTAGAGCCCGTGACTCAAAACGAGCTAAAAGTTATGACATTTTTAAGATCGAGTACCGGGAGACGAGGACTTTCATAATCCGAATTTGTGTAAAGTTTTAGTCAAATCCCGAGGGTCACAAGTATGAATTGGTAAATGGTCAAGGGTCAAAATTTGGTCCCAAACCTGTATAAATGAGTCTATGTGTTGACTTAGGTGTCAAAGAAGTCATAGGTACTTTTCATATAGGTCAAAGAGGTCAAAATTGGTCGAAGTGCAATTTCAGCCCGTAAAATGTAGATTTGGAAAAGCGTCGAGTAACGGGTCGTAAAAGTAAAAACTTTCATTGGGCTTAAAAACATGTCATCTGCAGGTCTTATGGGATTTTTGAGAATTTTGTCAAATTTTATAAGTATGGTTAAATATGGTAAAACAGCCCGTACTTTAGTCAAGTACCGGCGAGAATGAGTAAAAATGGACAACGTAAGTAATGAGAACGAATGGTATAAAATGAGTGATGCTTGTTGTTTTGTTTTTGGCGTGAGTTATACTTGTCCTAAGTGACTAGTATATATGTATTTTATACAGTACCGTAAAGTATTTAAAATGAGATTACTCATTACGCGTTATTTGTGATAGGTGTTGATTTAACCGGGCATCCGTTTCGTCGTCAGTGATCATCCCTCGAACTACCGACTACTTAAGATATAAGGTGTGAATTTATAGCCTCGCTTATATTTATTTCAAATTGTTTTACCCGCGAGGGAAATGCATGCTAGTTTTTAAAAGGAACGTATATCATGAATGATTGTTAGACCCGAAAGTTGCCTTAGAAATTGTGTTGAGTACCAAGTTGCCAAAGTCCCTAAATTCATGAACTATTAACTATTGTCCTGCCCTCGAGTAGGGGGAAATAGCCGCTTATGCAATTTGTAGTACTACGGGGCTAACGACCCAATGCTAGCCGAGAAGCTGTACGTTGAGTAAGTTCTGCGGTAGATTATTTTGTATGAGAAATAAGGTATAATTGCAACTGATGCCTTTAGAAGGGGCACTGGTTTCATTTGAATCACGCCGGTATTTATTACGCGGGTGATTGAGTTAACGGATTAGTGTCATGAGCTTAAACACAATTGTCATATCCTTGAATAATAGATTGTATGGCCACAATGCTATTGAATGATCACGAATGGTTTTTATTTCATATACGTTCAAATTGATTGTAAAACCTATGAATTCCACTCAACGTTTTCGTTGACCAAAATTTTGGCATGTGTTTCAGGTAACCGCTGAGGCGTAGAATGGAGCATGCATGGGATGGACGTTGTGTGTATGGCTTGGAGTCCGCTTGTTTTTCCTCCTTTTCTACTTAAACAAATTTTAAAATATTAATGTGATGTTATTGTAAACTGAAATTCTTGGGTTGAGATTTATGGGGACCGAAAACGCTAAACTCTGTTGTAACCAGTGAGGTTGGAAAAACCGTGGACATGTATCATCTAACAATTTTTAATTCAAGTTTTAAGTTGGCGTCTTTTTAGCGTCGTTTGATATATCTTGTGTGCAATGAATACTGTGTAGCACCCAATGTTGTAGTTCCGCTGCGCATAGCATTTGTGGGGGTGTTACACCTTTGTGACGACACGCTACTTTAGATGGGCAAAATTGGTATCGGGTTAGCTACCCGTTTTGGTTTAGTAAGGTAACAATGTCATGCGGCTTGTAATAATCCAAAACTAACGAAATACTGTTAGACGCATCGAATTACGAAGTATTGCCTGACTAGCAATACGGGGTCATACTATTAATATTATGTTTGTGTTTTGGTTTTCATAACCATACTCATATAACGGTTTTATTTTCATACAACGTCGTAAGACGTATTGTATGACGTTTTTACGACATTGGCTCGTATAATGATTTTTAAGGCTTTTTATAACCATATTCATATAATGGTTTTATTTAATCTATACAACGTTGCAAAAACGTATTGTATGGTGTTTTTAACGATAATGATTCGTATAACGATTTTTAAGGCAAATGCCTATATTATGATTTTCGATAAAGATTTGTATAAAATGACTTTGGCTATTTTATGGCCTATTAAAATGATTTGTACAAAATGATTTTCAGTAATAATTTTATACTGATATTATATTGATGGAATTTATTAAACTCTATGAATTCACTCGGCGTTATCGCTGACCTTTTCTTTTAACATGTTTTATCTCAGGTACTTGAAGGTAATTCTCGGGAAGACAACAAGAATTCATGGCCCGCACTTAAACAATATTTTTCCATTCAAATACTTTGTAAAAACTTTGTATGAAATAATATGACTTGGGACCGATGTAACTTTGATATTTATGAATGGAAATGTTTTATTATTAAACGACGCGATTTTTATGCGTTGTCTATGATGTGAGTAATGTGCTATCCCGTAACACCAACTAGTCTTCCGCTGTACTGAGTTGTATAAATTTGGGGGTGTTACATAAATGATGATGAAGTAGGGTTGTTTGGGACAAGACCAGAGCTAATGTTACTGGGTCCCATTTCATGAAGTGCGGGTTCAGAGCTGCTTTGCTCAGAAGCCATATGACCTTGTCCTCGGCAATTGTAGCACGTCACAACCTTCTTAGGACCAATAGGACTCCCATTTCCACTAGCTTGAGAATTCACAGCTTGATTGTTCCCAGTCCTTGTAGGAGGTCCATATGAATTTTGCCTTCCCTGAATTGGTTGCACCGTCACTTGACCATCTTGAACAGTGGCTTGTTGTCGAGGATTTGATGAGGTGCGGAGCTGATTGTTTATTGGTGGAAATCCTCTAGTTTCAACAAGTTTTGACAAGTAGGCTGTGAGATGGTTTAGAACATCAGCTGGCGTATCATTTGGAGTAAAGACTGGTGCTTGGATTGGTGGAAGTTCATTAGAGTAGAAAGCTTGTGCTGGTTGTGCTTCAATTGGAAAATATCCTTGCTGAGGAGTATAGCCTATTGGAGAAGTGTTGGCTTGTGATGGTGATGTCTGATATGGTGGTTGCTGCAGAAAAGATTTTTGATGAACACTTTGTTGATATGCTTGCTGTGGCATCACTAGTGGTGGATAAGATGGTTGCTGTGGTTACTGATAGTTGTGGGGTGGTGTCTGCTGCAAGTATGATGGTTGCTGATAAGTATAAGCCATGTTTTGTTGAGAAGCATACATTGCAAGTGGATCATGAACTTGAGGTGTAGACAACCGAGCCTCGATCACATGACATTCGTGTTGTTGAAGAAAAGCTTGAAGTTGATCCACATTGGTGTTATGCAAGTCCTTAGCCAATTTAACATCCGTCACGTATTTTTTCCATTCTGAAGGAAGAGTGTTCAAATACTTGGTGTTCAATTGAAAGGTAGGAATTGTCATGCCATAGATATTGAGCTCATTCAACAATATGGTAAATCTCAGATAGTAATCATTGAGAGTCTCCCCTGGCACATAGGCAAACTTATCAAAAGTATCATAAAGCTTACACTCTCGTTCTTGTTTAGTTAACGAGGTGCCTTGCATGAGAACACGAATTCTATCCCATAACTCTTTGGCAACTTTATGTTTGCTGACGAGTTTGTAGACATCTGGAGGAAGGGCTTGGAGAATGATGTTTGTAGCATACTTATCACATTTGTCTTGAATCTTCATATCTCCAGTCAATTCACCCGTTGTGCGAGGACGAGTAGTTGTACCTTCCGTCACTGTACCATAATCTAATGGTCCATTGAGCACCGATGCCCAAATGAGATGTCCATTCTCCTTGTTCAACATATAAAGTTCCATTCGGGAAGCCCATTCCTCATACATAGTCATCACCAACATTGGTGGACGATTATCCGTACCCGAGAGGATGGACTTATCCGTAAGAGATGTGTACTCCATTTCAATAAGTTAAGATTTACAAACGTTGATCGATCAATGAAAGAAAGTAAATGTGTTTGTTGTTGTGAGTTGAAGTCGAGAAACAATGTTAAAATCCCCTAAAATATGTTCTCAATAAACCAAATTTCCAAGTCAAAATTACACACGATTTCGAAATTTTTTAAGGAATAATTTTTGTTATCAGAATGTTGATCGGAATAGTGATCGGAATATCAGTCGAAATAGTGATCAGAATATCAGTCGGAATCTCCCAAATCGGAATACCTTGATCGGAATACCAAATCTGAATACCAATCGGAATGTACCTAATCGGAATGCCTAACCGGAATACCTAATCGGAATACCTTGATCGGAATACCAAATCTGAATACCAATCGGAATGTACCTAATCGGAATGCCTAATCGGAATACCTAATCGGAATACCTGATCGGAATGTACCCAAAATCAGAATCCCTAAACCCTATTCCGATTAAACTGACCGGAATGTCCTATAAACCCTTTTCCGATGACCTGATCGGAATAATTCCCACTTTTCTCGGACAAAACTCAACCAATTCGTGATTTTAAGCCAAAAAATGATCAAAACACCCAAAAATTTTGTGTTTTAGCCAAAGTAACTATACCAAATCCCTACCACAACTATGTAGAAAATTTGTATCAAGAAAAAACCATCAAAAACACGAAAAAAAAATTTGGACGTGTGAAAATGGATCAAAACTGGCGTATGAGTCAAGAACACAAACACATGAACAATACAATCATCCCATGGCTCTTGATACCATTTGTAGGATATGTAAATCTTGATTATATTTTAGAGAGAGAAAGAGATAGAGAGATGGTGAGAACACACACACTTAGAGAGAGAAAGTGAAAGAAAAACACTTTTTCACTATGTGTAAAAATGAGGAACACACACCCTCTCCATCAAAGGAGAGGGTTTATATACCCAAGCCTTGTGATGGGCTTGGGCTTACAATGTTGGGCCGGCCTACACATGTTGTAGGCTAGGCTTGACTTTGTTTGTTTAATAAAGATATTAACTAAACTACGAGCTATTACATGGACTATCGTTGGAGTGACCGATCCTTCTTAATACGTAAAACGTATTTCCAACAAAAGTGAAACTTAAATCGTAAGCTAGAATATGATCATGAACGGGAATAGTGTCGTGAACGTAAATGCGAAAGCAAAACGTAAAATTTAACAAGGGAGTGAACGTAATGATGAATGCGTACGCGAGTCTTTATTTGAACTGATAGTTGAGAAAGTGCCCAGTGATCGTACGATCTCTGGCTGTGAAATATCTGATATTCTGCTAGCTGTGAAATCCCTACTGATGAAAGGATTTTGTATACTTGGTCAAACGTTTGAAAACAATCCAGATAGAAGCATGCTTCTTCTGAGCTTGCGATAGTCTGGTAACAATTCCATGGAGGTCTTGTCCCTTCTCCGTTTCACAATTTCCAAGGGTGGAAATAAACCCTAACCTGTTGGTGTTCTATCTTAACCTGCCGGCATGGCAGATACTTAGATAGGAACTTAACTATATCTTGGTTCATAGAATCTGGATACATAGAAATTCGGAAAACTAAGAGTTTATGTAGTTAGACTACTCTTAACGTAGGAACCTTTGGATCACGTAATTTACTGTAGGGTTCTCCCTTTTTCGTGTAAGTTGAGTCATGGTAAGATTAACTCGGAGAATCAATGTGATTCGGCGTGTTACTGAAATCAACCAGGGAAAATTTCAGAGTGAATTTCTTCTGCCATAGAATTTGCAACATAGTGCAAATATGGTCTTCATATCCTTCTCTAGGCTTAGAGAAGATTGGATTGTAAATAATAAAAAAATAACGAATTCGTTTATGAGTTCTTCGGGGAGACTCCATCCATCAAATTCCTAATGATATTGGAGCATTCATGGGACTGAACAAAATCATGAATTTAGCATGACCAAATCATGTGCGAAAAGCAGTCATGGAAATGTCCTGCTCCTTCACTAGCCACTGTTGTCAGCATGATTGTAAATTGTTCATGGAAAAGTGCTTAGCACTCTATAGTCGATCGTATACGTTCTCAATAACAGTCATGAATGGTGATTTGTTTACATCGACAGTGGTCGACACATAATCTCATGTTACCGTCCTTCTTCTCGATACATAACCGATGCACACCAGGGTGATGCACCTGATGGATGAACCCTGTTCAGGCATCTCTGTAGCCGATCCTTCAACCCTTCTTGCTCAAGAAGGCCATGCGATGAAGAGCCTTGGAAACTGGTTCTGCTCCCTAACCTGCTTGATGTTATATTCCACCTGGCAGATATGAAGTATATCCGGAGGTTCTTTTGAAATCTTATCTGGAAATTCTTGAAATCATCAGCAGATTCTAGATAAAAGGAGTGTCAGAAGTCATGTCATAACAATAGCTAGAAAAATATTCGCAGCTATGGAATGACAATCACATGCTAGTAAAACATAAATGACTAGTACATATTTTCCTGATGGAAAACCATGATGAATGTTTTCAGGAGCCTGAACATTGCTGTACATAATCTGATATGAGTGGCGGTCTATCGGAGCATGGGTTGCTGTTCATAGTCCATAAACAAGAATCATATCTAACGCACCTCTGTCCGAGGGAAGTGCGTTAGCTGATTGGATCTTATCATCCTAATGGAATGAATGAGTTCGTACACACGGATGATACTAATAGTTTAACATCCCCAAATTTACACGCAGCGGAATATATCTTTGGGTGTTAAACAATGGTACAATAACACATAATTTATAAATAACGACTGTAAAAGAGACGTTTCAAATTTATCGTTCCTAAAACATTTATCAGCGTAGCGTAGTACCAAGACATCATAACCAAAGTACAACTAAAATAAAAGATTTATATTGTTCTAAGGAAAGGAACGATAAACATTCAAAGAGTTTGAACAATAAGAGAGCAGTGCACAACTTCATTCCCGTAACCTCCAAGATTCACACTCCTTGATTACCTGAAATACATGTGAGTAAAATCATCAACAAAAATGCTGAGTGAAATCTATAGGTTTATATAATCATTTTGAACACAAGCAAAAGTTATAATTTGGTGGCATACTTGAAGGCAACAAGCATCGAATAATTAGCATCAACAATATAATTGTATATAGCATCAAATTGCATTAAGCTCATGGAACGGAGCCCTTAGACACTCCGTTAGGTCTAATAAGACAAGAGATTTATTAATTGTCGGTTACCTCCAGATTAATGGTACATTGCCGTATACCTGACTTCTCAATACAATATGTCCGTACAGTGGGCGTCCGGGCCTAAGCATGAGGGACATCACCCACAAACCGAACCGAGGCGACTTCCCTCATAGATCTATTAATTGTACAAGCGGCTAGCCCATCATAAGCTAGTTAACGGTCCATAATTGAGGCTTTAACAATGGCAATATACTTAATGCAATTTAAGGCAACCACGGGTCCATTCATATAGGGACAAGCATACCATAAAAGACTTGTGTTCTAAGTTTATAAAAACATGTATTCCCCCTCGCGGGTTTTAAAACAATTATAGTGTACAAGCGAGGCTATAGACTTACCTTAGCGATATCGATATTAAACAAGGATTTTGATCAAGTAATGACGGAAGTGAAACGATGAACAAAAGAAGCTGAAGAATCACGAGCTTTTAACGACGAAGTTATATCTGTTCGACACTCATCCCACTTTTAACGAACAAAGAATTCTTAATATACAAAATTTAATTGAAGTCATTTATAGAATCACTCTTATTTAATTAACTTCTCTTTCTTTTATAGATAGCAAAATTTCCAAAACTCTACCGTATAGTAAAAAGATCCGAATAGCCAAATGTGACATTTTGAGATTTTAAGATATAGAAGCACGTAGCATATCACAAGACGTGTTTAACATTGACCTTGCATACATGTTTGTTGTAGAAAGTGGATAAAAATGCTAGATGGTGACATCTAGCAATGTATAAACATGCACAACATTAAGACATGTAAATGTGGTATGGTAGTTGGGACGTGTAATGTTTATGGTTGGGGTGAGATTTATTAAAAATTTTGCTCCACAATTTGAAAAAGCGGGTATTATGGAAGCCCGATATTTTAAAAGTTGCGCGATTTGAAATATACACGTTAGACACGAAAAATAAACGCTCATTATAAAATAAAAACATCGACATTCGAAGGATATCTATAATTTGATAATTAAATGACTTAAAATAAATTAATGCGTCGAATGAACGAATGACACATAAAAGTTTAACGTAAATTACGAAAAATACATTAAAAATAAAATAAAATAAAAATTAAACGACAACAATAGAAAATATAAAATTTCGAAACTATCGATAATAAAATATAAAATTTTGGCCATCCGTCGGTATCGCGATCACTAATATTCCTCGTTACTCGTCAAAACATAAAATTAAAATATTAAATATCGGTTTCAATATAACATAATGGTATTTAACGCCATTTAATGTTTCAAAAATACTTGAAAGATAGAATTAAGTAATGACCTTATTTTTGCGGGTTTTACATCCTCACCACCTTAGGAGAGCATCGTCCCGAGGCTTACTTCTCCTTAGGTCCATTTTTCATAAATCAACAAGGAATGATCTTAAAGATAAATAAAGTATAATGACGTAAAATAATATACACTAGTCACGTGGGGATCCACATGGCTTAGTTGACTTTGACTTGCTTGCATCAGTGTAATCTGCTTCCTCCTCCTCGAAGACATAATTGGGCGCTGGTAAATTCGTAAAATAGGTATATGGTCATAATAAAATGAAATGGAATAATTTTAAAAAATTCAAATAAATATATAAAATCCTTCAAATTAAATACTAGAAAATTTCATAAATTTATTAAATAAATCATTAGTAAATGATAAACTTTTATCGAAAAGTTTAACGATATTACAATATATCAATCAGGGATTATATTATTTATTTATAAATACTTGGCAATAAGGGATACATATTAATTTATACTAAATTTATAATCCCAGGAGTAGCTTGAACCTGAAGTCACGCGAAGTCATTTGCACCGACTCTTTGAAAAATAAAAACAGACAGTTATAGTTTAGGGTTTTCAAAAAACGACCTAGTTCACTATAACTCGTGGCTCTGATACCAATCTTTAACACCCCCAAATTTATACGCATCGGAATATATCTTTGGGTGCTAAACAATGGTACAATAACACATAATTTATAAAGAACGACTCTAAAAGAGACGTTTCAAAATTTATCTTTCCTAAAATATTTAACAGAGTAGGGTAGTCCCAAGACATTGTAACCAAAGTACAACTAAAACAAAAGATATATATTGTTCTAAGGAATGGAATGATAAAAATTCAAAGAGTTTGAACAATAAAATCAGTGCACAACTTCATTCCCGTAACCTCCAAGCTTTACACTCCTTGATTACCTGAAATACATGTGAGTAAAATCATCAACAAAAATGTTGAATGAAATCTATAGGTTCATATAATCATTTTGAACACAAGCAAAAGTTATAATTTGGTGGCATACTTGAAGGCAACAAGCATAGAATAATTTGCATCAACAATATTATTGTATATAGCAAAAAGTTGCATTAAGCTCATGGAACCGAGCCCTTAGACACTCTGTTAGGTCTAATAAGACAAGAGATTTATTAATTGTTGGTTACCTCCATATTAATGGTACATTTTCGTATACCTGACTTCTCAATACAATATTTCCGTACAATGGGCGTCTAGGCCTAAGCACGAGGAACATCACCCACAAACCGAACTGAGGCGACTCCCCTCATAGATCTATTAATTGTACAAGCGGCTAGCCTATCATAAGCTAGTTAACGGTCCATAATTAAGGCTTTAACAATGGAAATCTACTTAATGCAATTTAAGGCAACCACGGGTCCATTCATATAGGGACAAGCATTCCATAAAAGACTTATGTTCTAAGTTTATAAAAACATGTATTCCCCCTCGCGGGTTTTAAAACAATTAAAGTGTACAAGCGAGGCTATAGATTTACCTTAGCGATATCGATATTAAACAAGGATTTTGATCAAAATAATGACGGAAGTGAAACGATGAATAAAATAAGCTGAAGAATCACAAGCTTTTAACGACGAAGTTAAATCTGTTCGACACTCATCCCACTTTTAGCGAACAAAGAATTCTTAATATAGGAAATTTAATTGAAGTCATTTATATAATCACTCTTATGTAATTAACTTCTCTTTCTTTTATAGATAGCAAAATTTCTAAAACTCTACCGTATAGTAAAAAGATCCGAATAGCCAAATGTGATATTTTGAGATTTTAAGATATAGAAACACGTAGCATATGAAAAGACGTGTTTAACATTGACCTTGCATACTTGTTTGTTGTAGAAAGTGGATAAAAATGCTAGATGGTGACATCTAGCAATGTATAAACATGCACAACATTAACACATGTAAATGTGGTATGGTAGTTGGGACGTGTAATGTTTATGGGTGGGGTGAGATTTATTAAAAATTTTGCTCCACAATTTGAAAAAGCGGGTATTATCGAAGCCCGATATTTTAAAAGTTGCGCGATTTGAAATATACACGTTAGACACGAAAAATAAACGCTCAATATAAAATAAAAACATCGACATTCGGAGGACATTTATATTTTGATAATTAAATGACTAAAAATACATTAATGCGTCGAATGAACGAATGACACATAAAATTTTAACGTAAATTACGAAAAATACATTAAAATTAAAATAAAATAAAAATTAAACGATAACTATAGAAAATATTAAATATCGAAACTATCAATAATAAAATATAAAATTTTGGCCATCCCTTGGTATCGCGATTACTAATATTCCTCGTTACTCGTCAAAACATAAAAATAAAATATTAAATATCGGTTTCAATTAAACATAATGGTATTTAACGCCATTAAATGTTTCAAAAATACTTGAAAGATAGAATTAAGTAATGACCTTATTTTTGCGAGTTTTACGTCCTCACCACCTTAGGAGAGCACCGTCCCGGGGCTTACTTCTCCTTAGGTTCATTTTTCATAGATCAACAAGGAATGATCTGAAAGATAAATAAAGTACAATGACGCAAAATAATATACACTAGTCACGTGGGGATCCACATGGCTTAGTTGACTGTGACTTGCTTGCAACAGTGTAATCTGCTTCCTCCTCCTCGAAGACGTAATTGGGCGGTGGTAAATTCGTAAAATAGGTATAAGGTCATAATAAAATGAAATGGAATAATTTTAAAAAATTTAAATAAATATATAAAATCCTTCGATTTAAATACAGGAAAATTTCATAAATTTATTAAATGAATCATTAGTAAATGATAAACTTTTATCGAAAAGTTTAACGATATTACTATATATCAATCACAGATTATATTATTTATTTATAAATACTTGGCAATAAGGGATACATAATAATGTATACTAAATTTATAATCCCAGAAGTAGCTTGAACCTGAAGTCATGCGAAGTCATTTGCACCGACTCTTTAAAAAATAAAAACTAACAGTTATAGTTTAGGGTTTTCAAAAAATGACCTAGTTCTCTATAACTCGTGGCTCTGATAGCAATCTTTAACACCCCCAAATTTACACTCAGCGGAATATATCTTTGGGTGCTAAACAATGGTACAATAACACATAATTTATAAAGAACGACCCAAAAAGAGACGTTTCAAAATTTATCTTTCCTAAAACATTTATCGGAGTAGCGTAGTCCCAAGATATCGTAGCCAAAGTACAACTAAAACAAAAGATTTATATTGTTGCGCACAACTTCATTCCTGTAACCTCCAAGCTTCACACTCCTTGTTTACCTGAAATACATGTGAGTAAAATCATCAACAAAAATGTTGAGTGAAATCTATAGGTTTATATAATCATTTTGAACACAAGCAAAAGTTATAATTTGGTGGCATACTTGAAGGCAACAAGCATAGAATAATTTGCATCCACAATATACTTGTATATAGCAACAAATTGCATTAAGCTCATGGAACCGAGCCCTTAGACACTCCGTTAGGTCTAATAAGACAAGAGATTTATTAATTGTCGGTTACCTCCATATTAATGGTACATATTTGTATACCTGACTTCTCAATAGAATATGTCCGTACAGTGGGCGTCCAGGCCTAAGCACGAGGAACATCACCCACAAACCGAACCGAGGCGGCTTCCCTCATAGATCAATGAATTGTACAAGCGGCTAGCCCATCATAAGCTAGTTAACGGTCCATAATTGAGGCTTTAACAATGGCAATCTACTTAATGCAATTTAAGGCAACCACAGGTCCATTCATATAGGGACAAGCATACCATAAAAGACTTGTGTTCTAAGTTTATTAAAACATGTATTCCCCCTCGCGGGTTTTAAAACAATTAAAGTGTACAAGCGAGGCTATAGACTCACCTTAGCGATATCGATATTAAACGAGGATTTTGATCAAGATAATGACGGAAGTGAAACGATGAACAAAATAAGCTGAAGAATCACGAGCTTTTAACGACGACGTTAAATTTGTTCGACACTCATCCCACTTTTAACGAACAAAGAATTCTTAATATACGAAATTTAATTGATGTCATTTATAGAATGACTCTTATTTAATTAACTTCTCTTTCTTTTATAAATAGCAAAATTTCCAAAACTCCACCGTATAGTAAAAAGATCTGAATAGCCAAATGTGACATTTTGAGATTTTAAGATATAGAAGCACGTAGCATATGACCAGACGTGTTTAACATTGAACTTGCATACGTGTTTGTTGTAGAAAGTGGATAAAAATGCTAGATGGTGACATCTAGCAATTTATAAACATGGACAACATTAACACATGTAAATGTGGTATGGTAGTTGGGACGTGTAATGTTTATGGGTGGGGTGAGATTTATAAAAAATCTTGATCCACAATTTGAAAAAGCGGGTATTATCGAAGCCCGATATTTTAAAAGTTGCGCGATTTGAAATATACACGTTAGATACGAAAAATAAACGCTCGATATAAAATAAAAACATCGACATTCGAAGGACATTTATATTTTGATAATTAAATGACTTAAAATACATTAATGCGTCGAATGAACGAATGACACATAAAATTTTAAGGTAAATTACGAAAAATACATTAAAAATAAAATAAAATAAAAATTAAACGACAACAATAGAAAATATTAAATATCAAAACTATCGATAATAAATATAAAATTTTGACCATTTTTCGGTATCACGATCACTAATATTCCTTGTTACTCGTCAAAATAAAATAAAATATTAAACATCGGTTTCAATTAAACATAATGGTATTTAACGCCATTAAATGTTTAAAAAATACTTGAAAGATAGAATTAAGTAATGACCTTATTTTTTCGGGTTTTACATCCTCACCACCTTAGGAGAGCACCGTCCCAGGGCTTACTTCTCCTTAGGTCCATTATTCATAGATCAACAAGGAATGATCTTAAAGATAAATAAAGTACAATGACGCAAAATAATATACACTAGTCACGTGGGGATCCACATTGCTTATTTGACAATGATTTGCTTGCAGCAGTGTAATCTGCTTCCTCCTCCTCGAAGACGTAATTGGGCATCGTAAATTGTAAAATAGGTATAAGGTCATAATAAATGAAATGGAATAATTTTAAAAAATTTAAATAAATATAGAAAATCCTTCAAATTAAATACATGAAAATTTCATAAATTTATTAAATAAATCATTAGTAAATGATAAACTTTTATCCAAAACTTTAACGATATTACTATATATCAATCTGGATTTATATTATTTATTTATAAATACTTGGCAATAAGGGATACATAATAATGTATACTAAATTTATAATCCTAGTAGTATCTTAAACCTGAAGTCACGCAAAGTCTTGTGCACCGACTCTTTAAAAAATAAAAACTAACAGTTATAGTTTAGGTTTTTCAAAAAATGACCTAGTTCTCTATAACTCGAGGCTCTGATACCAATCTTTAACACCCCTAAATTTACATGCAGTGGAATATATCTTTGGGTGCTAAGCAATGGTACAATAACACATAATTTATAAAGAACGACTCTAAAAGAGACGTTTTAAATTTATCGTTCCTAAAACATTTATCAGGGTAGCGTAGTCCCAAGACATCGTAACCAAAGTACAACTAAAACAAAAGATTTATATTGTTCTAAGGAAAGGAACGATAAACATTCAAAGAGTTTGAACAATAAAAGCAGTGCACAACTTCATTCCCGTAACCTCCAAGCTTCACATTCCTTGATTACATGAAATACATGTGAGTAAAATCATCAACAAAAATGCTGAGTGAAATCTATAGGTTTATATAATCATTTTGAACACAAGCAAAAGTTATAATTTGGTGGCATACTTGAAGGCAACAAGCATCGAATAATTTGCATCAACAATTTAACTGTATATAGCAACAAATTGCATTAAGCTCATGGAACCGAGCCCTTAGACACTCCGTTAGGTCTAATAAGACAAGAGATTAATTAATTGTTGGTTACCTCCAGATTAATGGTACATTACCGTATACCTGACTTCTCAATACAATATGTCCGTATAGTGGGCGTCCAGGCCTAAGCACGAGGGACATCACCCTTAAACCAAACCGAGGCGGCTTCCCTCATAGATCTACTAATTTTACAAGCGGCTAGCCCATCATAAGCAAGTTAACGGTCCATAATTGAGGCTTTAACAATGGCACTCTACTTAATGCAATTTATGGCAACCACGGGTCCATTCATATAGGGCAAGCATACCATAAAGACTTGTGTTCTAAGTTTATAAAAACATGTATTCCCCCTCGCGGGTTTTAAAACAATTTAAGTGTACAAGCGAGGCTATAGACTCACCTTAGCGATATCGATATTAAACGAGGATTTTGATCAAGATAATGACGGAAGTGAAACGATGAACAAAATAAGCTGAAGAATCACGAGGTTTTAACGACGACGTTAAATCTGTTCGAAACTCATCCCACTTTTAACGAACAAAGAATTCTTAATATACGAAATTTAATTGAAGTTATTTATAGAATGACTCTTATTTAATTAACTTCTCTTTCTTTTATAGATAGCAAAATTTTCAAAACTCTACCGCATAGTAAAAAGATCCGAATAGCAAATGTGACATTTTGAGATTTTAAGATATAGAAGAACTTAGCATATGACCAGACGTGTTTAACATTGACCTTGCATACGTGTTTGTTGTAGAAAGTGGATAAAAATGCTAGATGGTGACATCTAGCAATGTATAAACACGCACAACATTAACACATGTAAATGCGGTATGGTAGTTGGGAAATGTAATGTTTATGGGTGGGGTGAGATTAATTAAAAATCTTGCTCCACAATTTGCAAAAGCGGGTATTATCGAAGTCCGATATTTTAAAAGTTGCGCGATTTGAAATATACACGTTAGACACGAAAAATAAACGCTCAATATAAAATAAAAACATCGACATTTGGAGGAAATTTATATTTTGATAATAAAATGACATAAAATACATTAATGCGTCGAATGAACGAATGCCACATAAAAGTTTAACGTAAATTACGAAAAATAAATTAAAAATAAAATAAAATAAAATTAAACAACAACAATAGAAAATATTAAATATCAAAACTATCGATAATAAAATATAAAATTCTGGCCATCCGTCGGTATCACGATCACAAATATTCCTTGTTACTCGTCAAAACATAAAAATAAAATATTAAATATCGGTTTCAATTAAACATAATGGTATTTAATGCCATTAAATGTTTCAAAAATACTTGAAAGATAGAATTAAGTAATGACCTTATTTTTGTGGGTTTTACATCCTCACCACCTTAGGAGAGCACCGTCCCGGGGCTTACTTTTCCTTAGGTCCATTTTCATAGATCAACAAGGAATGATCTTAAGGATAAATAAAGTAAAATGACGCAAAATAATATACACTAGTCACGTGGGGATCCACATGGCTTAGTTGACTGTGACTTGCTCCAGCAGTGTAATCTGCTTCCTCCTCCTCGAAGACTTAATTGGGCATTGGTAAATTCGTAAAATAGGTATAAGGTCATAATAAAATGAAATGGAATAACTTTAAAAAATTTAAATAAATATAGAAAATCCTTCAGATTATATACAAGAAATTTTCATAAATTTTATTAAATAAATCATTAGTAAATGATAAACTTTTATAGAAAAGTTTAACGATATTACTATATATCAATCAGGTATTATATTATTTATTTATAAATACTTGGCAATAAGGGATACATAATAATGTATACTAAATTTATAATCCCAGGAGTAGCTTGAACTTGAAGTCACGCGAAGTCATGTGCATCGACTCTTTGAAAGATAAAAACTGACAGTTATAGTTTAGGGTTTTCAAAAAACGACCTAGTTCTCTATAACTCATGGCTCTGATACCAATCTTTAACACCCCCAAATTTACACGCAGTGAAATATATCTTTGGGTGCTAAACAATGGTACAATAACACATAATTTATAAAGAACGACTCTAAAAGAGACGTTTCAAATTTATTGTTCCTGAAACATTTATCAGAGTAGCGTAGTCCCAAGACATCGTAACCAAAGTACAACTAAAACAAAAGATTTATATTGTTCTAAGGAAAGTAACGATAAACATTCAAAGAGTTTGAACAATAAAAGCAGTGCACAACTTCATTCCCGTAACCTCCAAGCTTCACACTCATTGATTACCTTAAATACATGTGAGTAAAATCATCAACAAAAATGCTGAGTGAAATCAATAGGTTTATATAATCATTTTGAACACAAGAAAAAGTTATAATTTGGTGGCATACTTGAAGGCAACAAGCATCGAATAATTTGCATCAAAAATATAATTGTATATAGCAACAAATTGCATTAAGCTCATGGAACCGAGCCCTTAGACACTCCGTTAGGTCTAATAAGAAAAGAGATTTATTATTTTTCGGTTACCTCCAGATTAATGGAACATTGCCGTATACCTGACTTCTCAATACAATATGTCCGTACAGTGGGCGTCCAGGCCTAAGCACGAGGGACATCACCCACAAACCGAACCGAGGTGGCTTCCCTCATAGATCTATTAATTGTACAAGCGGCTAGCCCATCATAAGCTAGTTAACGGTCCTTAGCTGACGCTTTAACAATGGTAATCTACTTAATGCAATTTAAGGCAACCACGGGTCCATTCATATAGGGACAAGCATACCATAAAATACTTGTGTTCTATGTTTATAAAAAAATGTACTCCCCTCGCGGGTTTTAAAACAGTTAAAGTGTACAAGCGAGGCTATAGACTCACCTTAGCGATATCGATATTAAACGAGGATTTTGATCAAGATAATGACGGAAGTGAAACGATGAACAAATTAAGCTGAAGAATCACGAGCTTTTAACGACGACCGTTAAATCTGTTCGACACTCATCCCACTTTTAACGAACAAAGAATTCTTAATATACGAAACTTAATTGAAGTCATTTATAGAATGACTCTAATTTAACTAACTTCTCTTTCTTTTATAGATAGGAAAATTTCCAAAACTCTACCGTATAGTAAAAAGATCCGAATAGCCAAATGTGACATTTTAAGATTTTAAGATATAGAAGCACATAGCACATGACCAGACGTGTTTAACATTGACCTTGCATACGTGTTTGTTGTAGAAAGTGGATAAAAATGCTAGATGGTGACATCTAGCAATGTATGAACATGCACAACATTAAGACATGTAAATGTGGTATGGTAGTTGGGACGTGTAATGTTTATGGGTGGGGTGAGATTTTTTTAAAATCTTGCTCCACAATTTGAAAAAGCGGGTATTATCGAAGCCCGATATTTTAAAAGTTGCGCGATTTGAAATATACACGTTAGATACGAAAAATAAACGCTCGATATAAAATAAAAACATCGACATTCGGAGGACATTTATATTTTGATATTTAAATGACTTAAAATACATTAATGCGTCGAATGAACGAATGACACATAATAGTTTAACGTAAATTACAAAAAATACATTAAAAACAAAATAAAATAAAAATTAAACGACAACCATAGAAAATATTAAATATCGAAACTATCGATAATAAAATATAAAATTTTGGCCATCTGTCGGTACCGTGATCACTAATATTCCTCGTTACTCGTCAAAACATAAAAATAAAATATTAAATATCGGTTTCAATTAAACACAATGGTATTTAACGCCATTAAATGTTTCAAAAATACTTGAAAGATAGAGTTAATTAATGACCTTATTTTTGCGGGTTTTACAAATAGCGTCTTTATGGTCATAGATCTATGAAATATGAGACCATAAATGAAAGTGACATGGTAATATATGAGGTAAAAACGTTGCAGGTTCCTACTGAATGTGCATCACATGCCTCCCTGTTAATCCCACTTAATCCATAACACAAGATTCTAGAGAGAGAAAGATAAGAAAAGTAGAGAGAGAAACAAGAGAGATGGTGGAAGGTTTATGTTTACAAGAGAGAGAAAGTAAAATGAACCAACACCCTCTTCCACACATGGAAGAGGGTATATATACCCTTGGCATTTGGGCCGTGGGTTTAGTTTCCTTGGGTCGGGCTTGGCTTTGCTTGGGCTTACGCCCCTAACTTATACAATATTAGCTTAAAGTCCAAGCCCGGTTTTCCCGACTAACCTATTAAAATACAAGACCATTTACGACCAAGATGACCTATTACATTCTTGTTCGACTATATAAAATATATGGCTAACAATTTCCCCCAATGTATCGGTCATCTTTAACATAAGATGATTGAGTGAATACATTCTTATGGAGGTGATCTTCCTTCTTTGGTCTTGTATCTTGGTCTTGATCTTGTTTGTAACGGCTTTGTTCCTTCATGCTTTTGTGATCTTTATCTTGAGCCTTTGTCATTTGACTTTGAGTGCTTGATATCTCCATCTTGTACTCCTTGTGACTAAGATGACCTATTACATTCTTACATTCTTAGGTATCTTGATTATCGCCATCTTGTGCTCTTGTGTCTTCTGAATCGACATGTTCATACTTTGTTGATTTTTGAAGGGCTAACAATTTCCCATTCAAATGAAGTTGTAGTTAGTCCTTCAAATATCCATCAGAGTGGCGGAAGACTTTAACTTTTAGTATAAACATGTGTACACGACTTCGGTTAGTACACAGCTACGCGACCATCTTGATATGCAGCAACATATATAGACACGGACGAAATGGCTTTGAACATTTCACCCTAATTCGGTAGCATTTTACCTCCGGTCGGTGAAGACCGTTTGACGGTATAAGATACCGTACATGTGATCATGTAGATTCAATTGAGAACCTCCTTGACAGGGTTTCCCGGTGGTAGTAGCCAGTTCTCTTTACTCGACCGTCTCAAAGCCGACTGCGAACGTAAAGAGTGAATCATAAGGATAAATTATCCGTCCGATTAGAGTCGTCAATTCAGAATTCCTGGAACAAGTTTGATTCTGAAAGAATCGCACCATTGTTCCTTTCCAGTTTGTCACAAGCTCGATTCATAAAGAATCTTGCGAGTCACCTACCGCAGTGCTGATTGAGGTTGACACTTGAAGGATTTCCATTCGTCACTGGGAGCACTAAAGAGTGTCACTCTTAATATTCTTGCAAGATCATACGGATTTTGCGAAGAAACCTGGAATCAAGTTTGAACCAATTAAGAATCTAAACTTAGTTGCATTCCAGTTCTCACAAGTTTGATTTGTGTAGAATTGCACAAGTTACCTACCATGAGCTTGTTTGATGTTGGCTCAAGCAGGATTTCCATCTTCATTGTGAATCGTATCACTCAGATGTTTTGGCAATATCACAAGGATAATGCGTAGGACTCGACTGTGTCCTAATGAGATGATAGATAGATCTCTTTTGGGCTCTAGACTCGATAAGTGCATTTTTGGTAATCAGAGGTTGGAGCAGACTGCCACCTTTTCAATATTACCTAACTCGAAGTGAGAAATTAAATAGATACGTGTTAATCTCCGTGACAATGAGACAAGTTTCTTTTTAGAGAAACCTGAATGGATGGGAAGGGTTGTGCATTGCATCACTAGGTGTTGGGAATAAAATATGGGTCAGTTCACTAGACGCTGATAAGAAGAATGTCAACGCTGATAGGATGACATTGGACGCTGACAGCCAAGCATTGACATTGAAGAAGTCAACGCTGACAGCCTTGAAGATTAGCACTGATGGAATATATCTTCATACGAATCTTTTGTTTATTTGTTTCTTTATTGTGTATGGTAAAGATAAGCTCGACATTGTATTTTCTATTATTATCTTTACCTAGAATAGTTGATTCGTAGCTTATTGTACAAGACTTCTTATTCTATAAAAGAAGATCTTTTAGGTTAAAGTTAATTATCAGTTTTCATAAGTATTCGCAAGTTAAACCTCTTTCATTGTAATCAAGTACGATCATTCTAATACAAGTGAAAGTTTGTTTAACATCTTTGTGTTTTAGATCAAGTGTTAGTTCCGCATAACACTTTGTTACTTTATTCATAAACAAAGGTTTCTCTACGTGTAGTACTTGATCTAATCTCGTATACACAAAGCTTAATCGATCTAAGTTTGGGATCAACAAGTGGTATCAGAGCTTGTTGAGAAACTTTTGATCTTTAAGTAACGCAAGAACCCTAAAACACCAAACCCTAAAAACCCTAAATCTCTCAAAACCCTAAAAACACTATGTCTGGCACAAATCAGCCTTCTGCTTTGCTACAAAACAACTCCACAAACCCTAGTATCAAAATTCCCATGTTTGATGCCAGGAACTTTGAACTTTGGAAGTCTAACTTTGAGCAGTATATAGCTATTCATGACTACACTCTTTGGGAGATTGTTGAATATGGAAACACATTCAACAAAGCTCAAAAGATTGCTGCTGCTATTGCCGCAAGGGTAGCTCTTCCTAATTGTCCTGAAGCTGATAAGAAGGAAAAGCCTGAAGATGGAAGAGCTGTATCTGTTGAAGATATAGCCAAGAAAAGGGTGGACATGAAAATCTTGAACATCATGAAACACGCCCTAGGTCATGAGAATCAGCACAAGTACAAACGCTTTGAGTCTGCAAAAGAGCTTTGGGAAGCTCTTGAAGTAGCACATGGTGGCAATGCTGACACAAAAGAAGAAAAGAAGAAGCAACTCTTGCATGAGTATGCTGTCTTTAAAGCTCAACCCAATGAGAATCTCAGCAGTGTGAGAAGTAGACTTCTTGACATCACAAGTCAACTTTCCTTCATGGGAACACAGATTGATGACCCTGAATTGAATGCTACTTTTCTTAAAAGCCTTGGTGATGTATGGAAGATTGAGACAAGATCCATTCTTGTCAATAACACCCACAAGACCTCCAGGTTTGATGACATCTTCAACAAACTAAGACTGTTGGAGAATGAATGGCTTTTGGATAGTGATAATAAATCTTCCAGTAGCAACATGGCCTTCTTCTCACAAAGTGAAGGCCAATTTGATTCCATGAACTTCTATGGACATCCAGCCACTGGATCTCAATGTGTCAACGCTGGATCTCAGCCTGTCAGCGCTGGATCATATCCTGTCAACGCTTTATACTCAAGCGCTGACACACACAACTTTGGCGCTGATAGAATTAAACCTGCTGGTTTAGATCTAGATACTGTGTGTGCATTCATTGCTTCTTTGCCCAGTGATTCAAGGATTACTTATGAAGATCTTGAGCAGATAAGTGATGAGCAATTGGAAGAGATGGACATCAAGTGGACTATGGCTCTTGTAAGTTTAAGAGCAAACAGGTTTAATAAAAGGTTCAAGAAGAAGATGACCTTTAATGCTAAGGATGTTGCTGGATTTGACAAATCAAAGGTTGAGTGCTACAATTGCCATCGGATGGGGCACTTTATGAGGGAATGTAGATCTCCAAGAAGATCTGATGCTGGTAAGCCCTCAAGCCAAATGGTTAAGAGCCAAGATCCCAAGGCTATGGTTGCTGTTCAACAAATTGATGGCGTTGGAGGATGGGACTGGAGCTGGATGGCTAAGGATAAGGAAGAGGACAGAGCTTTGGTTGCTGAAGTTAAAGAAGAGCATGTTGAATATGCTCTCATGGCACACTCCTCCTCTTCATCAGATAATGAGGTATATGATGATGCTTTCTGTTCTAAGGGTTGTCGTTTAAATACTGAAAAACTAAATCAAGAGATAGTAAAATTATTAGATGAGGCAAGTACTGAAAGATGCAAAGTATCTAATTATCAAATTGCTCTTACCCAAACAGAAAAGACAGTAGCTAAGTATAAGAAAATGGAGTTTGATTTAAAGGATCAAATAAATATCTTAAAACATGAGTTACATCAAAGTAAAGATATTCAAGATATAGTAAACAGGGTTAATCTTGATTTGATAGCTCAGTTAGAGGAGGCTAACAAAAATAAAGATAATGTGAGTCTTAAAATCCAGAGATTTGATAAGGCCACACAATCCCTAGGAGAGTGTGTTAGTAAACAAAGAGACTCTAAGGACATGAGTGGGATTGTGATGAAAGATTATACTGGTGTTCCACCACCAGCTGGGGATTTCTATGGTGTCCAATCAAAGGACTTATCTTGGACTGGCTTGCCAGAACTTCAAGAGAAGGAATTTATTCCTCCACCTAGAGTGACTTCCCCAGTTGAGGAATACAAGCAAAAACTGACTGACCTAGATGAGTGGAAGAAAGCTAACCACACCTTGTTTGTTAAGGGAGGGTTGTTGTGTGAAAGTCCAAATGAGCCCACACCAATCATGAGCCATAATATTGTGGAGTCCTATGATCCTAAACCCATTAAAATCACACACCCTACAACTGGCAAAGCTGTTGACCTTGGCCCACAAACTGTTAGAAAACCTAGTGTTAAGTATGCAGAGATGTATAGGAATACTAGGTCACCAAAAAGCCAAGTTAGTAATCATGGAACAGGCTTCTTTGCTTCTAGACCTAAGACTATGTCTAGAAAAGCTTGTTACACATGTGGTAGCTTCTCACATTTGGCATACAAATGTGTCAACGCTTCCAATGTCAACGCTGATATGAACCATTTCAGCGCTGACAAAAGTCAACATAGGTCAAACACTGTCAGACCCAATACCTTTGTGAACAAAAGTTCACAAGTTGTTAGACCAGCCACATTCTTTTCTAGAGGGTCTAACACACAAGGCCTAAGACCTTTTCAAAAGTCAAACACTTGGTCCAATAGGCAATGGGTTCCTGTAGCAAACCCTAGGTTCAACGCTGATAAAGGCAATCGGGGCGCTGACAAGAGCAATTTCAGCGCTGACAGACACACTGCCAAACCTAGGTATTTGCAACCACAGGGAAATAGGTCTAAAGCTTCTACTAGCTTAACATGGAGACCAAAACAAGACCAAAACTCTAATTCTACTGGTGTTTCTATGACATGCAACAGGTTTCATTATATTTCAAAAGCAAT
The DNA here is from genome assembly GCA_025667525.1 of Glebionis coronaria. Classification (NCBI taxonomy): domain Eukaryota; kingdom Viridiplantae; phylum Streptophyta; class Magnoliopsida; order Asterales; family Asteraceae; genus Glebionis; species Glebionis coronaria. Next base: position 94,071,164 of record CM046876.1, on the reverse strand, counting down.
GTCAACACCAATTGGGGTTAACTGGGAATTTCATTCAAACAGGGATGAAAATGGGGTTGTTATGAGAACCAAGTCTGTTCTTGTTGAACAACCAAATGAATCCAAGTCTTCCAAGGCTTGGGTTCCCAAAGAAAACTAATGTGTTTTCTTTATGTGCAAGGCATTCAGAAGACGATCAATGATTATGGATACTGGGATAGTGGATGCTGAAGGCACATGCAGGAAAGGAAGACTATCTGACAAACTTCACTCCTATTCAAGATTGTGATAAGGTATACTTTGGAGGGGGCTACGGCACCATCACTGGAAAAGGAACCCTTGTCACCAACAATCTACGGTTTGAGAATGTCTTCTTGGTAAAAGAACTGGATTATAATTTGTTTAGTGTATCACAAGTGTGTGATAACAAAAATAAGGTTCTTTTCACAGATACTGAGTGCTTGGTGTTAAGCAAAGATTATAAGCTCCCTGAGGAAAAATACATAGATTTTAGAACACCAAGGCATAAAGACATATATAATGTGAATCTTAATGGAATTAAGGTAAATAATAAAATGATGTCATGTCTTTATGCTAAAGCCTCAGTAGATGAAAGTAATCTTTGGCACAGGAGATTAGGGCACATAAACTTTAAGAATATCAATAGACTTGTGAGGCTTGGTTTAGTTGATGGTTTGCCTGAAAAGGCTTTCCACAATGACCACACTTGTGTTGCATGTCTTAAGGGCAAGCAGCACAAGGTCTCATTCAGGTCTAAACAGGTGCACTCTAGTTCTAAACCACTTCACTTATTGCATATGGACCTCTTTGGTGCAACTAATATAGAAAGTTTGAAGGGTAAATCATATTGTTTTGTTATCACTGATGATTTTTCCAGGTTTACATGGACTTTCTTTTTAGCCAAGAAAAGTGAAACTGCCCAAAGTCTGATTAATTTCATTACCCAGATTGAAAAGAATAATGGTAATGAGGTCAAAATTATTAGAAGTGACAATGGGGGTGAGTTTAGAAATTAGTTGTTAGATGATTTTTGTGCCAAGAAAGGGATTACTAGGCAGTTTAGCATAGCTAGAACCCCACAGCAAAATGGGGTTGCTGAAAGGAAGAATAGAACCCTTATTGAAGTAGCCAGAACCATGTTGGCTGATGCCCACTTTCCTATAGCCTTTTGGGATGAAGCTGTTAACACAGCTTGTTATGTTCAAAATAGGGCATTGGTCAACAAAATACATAATAAGACACCTTATGAGTTGCTTTGGGGAAGGAAACCAAATATTGGCTTTCTCAAGCCTTTTGGTTGTCATGTAGTTGTTTTAGAAACTAGTGAAGCCCTAGGTAAATTTGATTCAAAAGGTGATGAAGGCTACTTCATGGGTTATTCAGTGCAGAGCAAAGGATATAGGGTTTACATTAAAAAGGAAAAATGTATACTTGAAAAAGTACATGTTAGGTTTTTAGAAAGTAAACCTAGTGATCCTGAAAGTGGTCCAAATTGGTTGTTTGACTTAGAACCTTTATCTAGAGCTTTAAATTATATGCCTGTTACTGATCCAGACATTGTGAAGGTAACTTCAAGTGTTTTGGAAAAGAGAATTGGTAATGTTTCAGGTATACAGGTTGCTAAGGAAGATGGACCACCAGCAGTTGAATCATCTCCCACACAAGAATATGTTACACTTCCTATATGGACAGATGAGTATTATGCTGCTGCTGCTGCTGCTGCTAGAAAGGATAATGGTGGTTTTCAAATACCACCAAATACAAACATGCATGGTTCTTCAGGCGCTGACAAAGGGAAATCAAGTGCTGACAAGAGCAATTCAGACGCTGATGGATCAGACGCTGACACCAACAGTTCAAGCGTTGTTAGCCCAAGCGCTGACAAGCAAGGTTCAGAGTTTGATGACACCTTTGCACATCTTTTCTCTTCCCATTTTGAACAGGGTGGACCTTCCAATGTCCATGAAGAGATTTCTGTTGCTCAAGGAGAGTCTGATGAAGAAGATATTGGCAACATGGAGCGTGAAGTTGAGGACACCAGACTTTTTGAAGGAGGAGTTCTCACTTCCACAACAAAGGATCACCCCACATCTCAGATCATTGGTGATGTTATGGCTCCAGTTCAGACAAGGAGATCCCATCAAAGTCTTGGTGGATTTATTGCCAATATACACAAGAAGGTTGATACCCCTCTTGTACAAGCATGTTTGTTTGCCTGTTTTCTGTCACAGGAAGAACCCAAGAAAATTTTTGATGCTCTCAAAGAACCAAGTTGGGTGGAAGCAATGCAGGATGAGCTTCACCAATTTGCTATACAGGATGTTTGGGAGCTGGTTGATTGTCCTAGATATGTGAGACCAATTGGGACAAGATGGGTTCTAAGGAACAAGAAAGATGAAAGAGGTATTGTGGTCAGAAACAAGGCACGTTTGGTAGCTCAGGGATATACACAAGAGGAAGGTATAGATTATGAAGAAGTTTTTGCTCCTGTTGCAAGAATTGAAGCTATAAGAATTTTCTTAGCTTATGCCTCTTGTATGAATTTTACTGTTTACCAAATGGATGTGAAGAGTGCTTTCCTCTATGGGACAATTGTTGAGGAGGTATACGTTATGCAACCTCCTGGTTTTGAAGATCCTGAGAATCCAGACAAGGTTTATAGAGTGAAGAAAGCTATGTACGGACTTCATCAGGCCCCAAGAGCATGGTATGGTACCTTGTCTACATATTTGGTGGACAATGGATTCAAGAGGGGCACCATAGATCAGACACTATTTACAAAGAAGAAAGGAAAACATGTGTTGCTTGTGCAGGTCTATGTTGATGACATCATTTTTGGGTCTACTGATCCAAAAATGAGTGAGGATTTTTCCAAGCTCATGACAGATAAATTCAAGATGAGTGCAATGGGTGAGATGAACTTCTTTCTAGGGTTGCAAGTTCAGCAGAAAGAAGATGGTATCTTCATCTCCCAAGACAAGTATGTAGCTGAAATCTTGAAGAAATATGGTTTTTCTCCACATGAAAAGGATGCTTCCACTCCTATGGATAGGGAACACCCTTGGGGAAAAATTGGAGCTGGAAAGGATGTGGATGTTAGGCACTATAGATCAATGATAGGGTCATTAATGTATCTTACAGCCTCAAGACCTGACATCATGTTTGCTGTGTGTGCATGTGCACGCCATCAAGTGACTCTCAAAGAATGTCACCTTTTTGCTGTGAAAAGAATTTTTAGGTACCTAAGATGTTATCCAGATCTTGGCTTGTGGTACCCAAAAGATTCTCCATTGGAGCTTATTGCATATTCAGACAGTGACTATGGTGGTGACAAGTTTGATAGGAAATCCACAACTAGTGGATGCCAATTTCTTGGGAGTAGATTGATATCTTGGCAATGCAAGAAACAAACAGTGGTGACAAACTCTACAACTGAAGCAGAATATGTTGCTTCAGCTGCTTGTTGTGGACAAGTCTTATGGATTCAGAACCAGCTGTTGGATTATGGGTATAATTTTATGCATACCAAGATTTTTGTAGACAATAACAGTACTTTATGCATTATTAAAAATCTTGTACATCATTCTAAAACCAAACACATAGAAATTAGACATCATTTTATAAGAGATTGCTTTGAGAAAGGTTTAATACAACCAGATAGGGTAGCCACAGAAGATAATGTGGCTGATTTATTAACTAAACCTTTTGATGCTGGAAGATTTCAATATTTGGTAACAAATATTGGAATGGTTAATCTCACTTAATATGTGTTTTGGAACGTTTTTGTAAAAGTATGTACAGCATAATGCATTGTTATTGGTCTTTGTGATGATTTAGATTTTTCCACTTTATTTTTCTAACACTGACAAAGGTAAATGTAACGCTGATAAGTGTTATTTTGCCGTTGTTAGAGATATTATTGTCTAACGCTGACAAGAGTTCCTTCAACGCTGACAAGTGTTGTCGGGGCGCTGTCAGCAACAAATGTTAGTTTTGTGGTTTTCATCTAAATGTGTAGGTAGGTGGTAGCTTTATGCCATTGGATACAGAGTTGCTTATGGATCTTTGAAGAGCTATTTGGACATGTTTTTGTTTATGGATGATGGTTGGAATATTTATATTCCTATCTTGACATAAATTTTTAATGTTCATATATATTTTGAGAACTCATGTATCATAGTTTAAGGGGGGGGTTTAAGGAACCTTTAGGACTTTTGGGTATTCTTATAATACTCTCATCACAATTCTAGATTGTGTCCACAGGTGAGTATGGGTTAGTTTTACTAAACCATGAGGCACTGTAGCATGCAAAGTTGATAAACTCTGCATGCTGCCAAGACATTTTTGGCCTAGAATTGGTTGTGGTCTGATGGGGGACTTGGGAATAGTTTTGTTATGGGTTTACCTGGGAGTTACAAAGAATTTTATGAAATAACTTTGTTGGTAAGTATTTTGGTTAGCAAGGGACTCTAGAGGACATTTGTGTCTATCTTGCTTAAGCAAGTGTGCATAAATGGACAGTGCTTGCCGCCCAGTAATTATTATCAACTTGTAAGATATTTCCCTTAGGATAAATTACTTTGTTAAGGTCTTTTTCTTTTTAAAATATTTTTTTTTTTAGACGCTGACAAGTTTTTCTCCAAACGCTGTTACGTCCAATCGTGACGCTGACAAGGCTTTAGGCAAACGCTGACAAGAAAATATAGTCGTTGGGCGCTGATGGGCTATTTTTGACCGTTGACACCTAGTGGGCCCTACCCAGTTGTTATTTTTGACTAATCTTTGGCCGTAATTTTGGGGAGTTGTTACTTTTAATTAATGCATGAGATAAGTTATATTTGATTCAATATTTTCATCATTGCTCTTTGAATATAACTGCCTCATTTTTGACCAATCAAAATCATGCATCTCTCCTATAAATTTGGCTAATCTTTTTATTTCTGGGTATTCATATTTTCTTGTCTAACATTTTTCTCCTAGATTTTTCCCATATTACATAACCTAAACAACTTTCATCATGGCACCCAAGTTCAACTCAAAGAATTTAACATTGGAGTTCAAGAGCCAACATAATATGGTAGCTTACTTGACTGCTGATAATGATTTGTTCCCTCAGTATTCACAAATGGTGGCATTTTTAAATGCATCCTCCTTAAGGTATGCACTTTCTCATACACCATTAGTCCCTGTCGCACACATTAGACAGTTTTGGAACAATGCTAGTTCCACAACAGCTAATGGAGTGACCACATTAACATCTACTGTTCATGGAAGAACATGGGTGGTCACTGAAGCCTTGGTTCGCCAAGCTTTGCGTCTTGATGACGCTGATGGTGTGACTACCCTTGCCATTGCAACAATAGAACAAGGTCTTAGGGAATTGGGTTATCCTATTCCTGCTGATGTCACTTTAAATAAATATCATAAGCAGGAATTTCCCTCTGACTGGAAATATTTGATACATGTCCTTCTTCAATGCTTAAGTCCAAAATGTACTTCTTTTAATGAAATAAACAGGTCAATTGCAAGTGCTTTGGTTTGTATAACACGTGGGCTTAAGTATAATTTTTCAAAAATGATTTTTGAAGGAATGTGTAAAAATAAGGGAAGTAAAATGACTTTGGCTTACCCAAGATTTTTGCAAATGGTCTTTGATTTACAAGAATATTGTTCTAGGGATCATGACACTTTTTATGAGATCCCTAAACAACAGAAAACCATTTTTGCTAAAATGAGCTCCACAAACAGATGCATACCTCTTACCCAACCCATGCTTGAAGTAATTCAGGCTGCTCAACCACAACCACAACCAGACCCTGAACCCCAACTTGAGCCTATCCATGAACCTTTACCTTCACCAGACCACATGGACATTGACCAACCCAACGCTGACACTCAAAATGTTGGCGCTGACACAGCCACTCCCGACGCTGATACCATCCCTGAACAATCCCAAACACCCCTTAACCAACCAACACCCACACAATCTACCTCATCTTCCACCCCATTACAATCTAGGTTGAATAAACGCCAAAGGACTACTGGAGTGTTCTCCTCTAGTGGTCCTAGCCTTGTAGCAGAGAGAACCACCTCCACAAGTGTGGCTGGTGCCATGGATGAGGCTGGGGCTATTGACACATGCTTAGATGCTGGTCAAGACAGTCCCAACATCATTAAGACCTCATCCATGCCCTATGATTCTATTTTGGGAGGTCAAATCCCCATTCTAGCTGAGGGCAGATTGGAACCTATGACTATGACTGAATTGACGGCTGCTGTCATTAGCTTGCAAAAGCAAAATGTCAGCCTTGTACAAATTGTCAACAACCAGGGCCGTGAACTCCAAGTATTGAGGGAGCGGGTAACTGTTTTGGAGAATCCAAGTAGCAGGAGTCTAATGGAGGAATCTTCCAAAGGGGAGGATGAAGAGGATGAAGAGGATGAGCTGATTCATACAGCTAGTGAGAAGAGTTCAGAGAAGAGTTCACAATTTAGTGAATCTTTACAGATTGCTGAAGCACTCACCAACTTGAAGAAGCACCCAGTTATTGATACATCCAATGTGACACCATTAAACTTGGAAGGATCTTTCAAAGAAACAATGGGCGCTGATACAGGTTTGAACGCTGACACATCCAGCGCTGACAAAGGTAATCGTGGCGCTGACAGAGGTAACTTGAACGCTGACAAAGTTGCAGGTGGTGTTGATGTATTCCAGTCATCAACAATCATCAAAGATGTGTCCACACAGGTTCCTTCTTCTACTTTACCTATTATTGATCCAAAAGACAAAGGTAAAGGAAAATTGGTTGAAGAAGATGTTCCAAAGAAAGATGCAGCACAAATTGCATTTGATGAACAGTTGGCTGCACAACTTTTGGAAAGAGATTTGAAGAGGAGTGGTAGATCACCATTTGTTGCCTCTGAGAGTGAAGAAGAAAGTGGTGATGGAAAAGAAGAGGATAGCTCAGATTCAAGTATTCAAATTATTGAAGATCCAGAAAGACTTGAATATGGGGATGAGCTAGCAAAGGAAAGGTTGAGTGATTTGAAGAATCAGATTGATTGGGACCTTCCTGAAATCACCAGAATGTACCATGCTTGGGAAGACAAAGTAATGGACAACCCAGGGATGAGCTTGTCAGATCAAATTTGGGGGTTGGAAGTTCTTCTTAGGGTACAAGATGACATAAAGGTGATTTTGAGGTTTAATGCACAAGAGGTCAAGACTTGGCTCAAAAGAGATAGAAGGCAGTTGTACTACAAGTTGCTTAGATGTCATCAACCTAACTGGACATCCAAGAAGTTGCTGGCTTTATCTTTTGAGGAGTTAGAGTATAGGGCGCATCCTATTTGGAGGAGTGTGCAAGAAAATAATGTCTACCAGTTTCTTTCAGAAGAAAGTAAACAAGAGCTTGCTGAGGAAATGCAGATTCAAAAGGAAATGAGGATGGCTCAAAGACCAGTGAAGAAAGGAGATCCTTTCCAATTTCCTAAAGATATGGATGTGTATTTTCCAACTGAAGGTGTAATAAGGAAGCATCTCAAGCTTTCTCCATTGGAAGCTTCAGATTTGGTTAATGTAGTACCTCTAGATGACAGAAATCCAATCATCAGTTTTGATGAAGATGAGTGTGGATTTTGGAAGATTGGCAGATTTGGAAAGGAGGTACATACTTTCACTTCAGTTATTTCTATTTTTGCAAGCATAGACAGAGAAGACTTGGTGCATCTGTGGAGATTAATAGAGGCCAAGTATACAGCTGAAGCACCTACTTCAGCAAATGGAATAAGACTTTGGAACACATTTTTGACTTTGTGTGGTCCAAGAGAAGCAGATCCTGCCATATGGAAGGATCTTGAAGATGATCTCAGTAATCTTCATTGGAGGCTTTATTCTACTTGTGGTGTATTTCATTTGAGCTCTACAAAGTTTTCAGAGTATTTACTTGTGGATGCTGACTATTTCTTGTCCAAAGAAGTGTTGGAGAAGATGCTAGAGACACCCTTGGAGATTGATTATACTAGTGACGTGGCCAAGGACTTGATTAGATATGTTTATCACCAACATAAGAAGTTTTTGCAAGATTCCTCCTAAGCCTTAAGTTTTTATTCTGAATCTTGATCATTGGAATGAATATCAAGTTTAGGGGAGGATTGTTGGAAATAAAATATGGGTCAGTTCACTAGACGCTGATAAGAAGAATGTCAACGCTGATAGGATGACATTGGACGCTGACAGCCAAGCGTTGACATTGAAGAAGTCAACGCTGACAGCCTTGAAGATTAGCACTGATGGAATATATCTTCATACGAATCTTTTGTTTATTTGTTTCTTTATTGTGTATGGTAAAGATAAGCTCGACATTGTATTTTCTATTATTATCTTTACCTAGAATAGTTGATTCGTAGCTTATTGTACAAGACTTCTTATTCTATAAAAGAAGATCTTTTAGGTTAAAGTTAATTATCAGTTTTCATAAGTATTCGCAAGTTAAACCTCTTTCATTGTAATCAAGTACGATCATTCTAATACAAGTGAAAGTTTGTTTTAACATCTTTGTGTTTTAGATCAAGTGTTAATTCCGCATAACACTTTGTTACTTTATTCATAAACAAAGGTTTCTCTACGTGTAGTACTTGATCTAATCTCGTATACACAAAGCTTAATCGATCTAAGTTTGGGATCAACACTAGGTTCATTACGACTTATCTTCAATAGATGTATTGACCCGGTTTCTGCCTAAGTTGCATAGAATATTCAAATCCTTTAATGCTTACCAATACTTCATCACTAGCACCTTGTTGTGATTGTTACTGTGCTAACTTAAGTAATTGGTCCGCATTCAGCTTCATTCAACTCCATCTTTCCTAAGGATAACTATTTCTAGCTATGGAATGTGCTTGGGTAGATCCTTCCGGTTCTGGTTGGATCATATGACTTTGTTTCCTATCCTAAACCACCTTTTGACTCCATCGTTCCGTCGTGGATAGTAGGTTGTTTTGGGTATAGACCGAATCCATAAAACCATTGAAAAAATTCAAAGTGCTTGATAAAAATGAAAACTTTTAACACTTTGAAAGTTTTACATTTCCGAAATACTCCCCCTACACACACGCATCGATATACGAAATAGTTTAGCATGTGAAGGAAAGAGTTGCACTTGAGTCTTTAAGATCACATGATGCGATATATTAAATTTTAATCACATTTTCTCCCCCTATCTCTAATATAAAAACATAATATTAGAGATACCAATTGATTAAAATATGACAATTTCTAAAATCGTTGGGAGAGAAACATGTGCACACGCATGAATCATGGAACTTTTTCAGTCGGGATGCTCCCCCTCAACAATATATGTGTGTCTTAAAACAAAAATTTTGACAATATTTTGGAAAAACGACACCACAAAATATGTTGAGGTACGGAGTTGAGATGCCTTGTCCGATATAATTTATTACTTATGACAGTTTTAAGCCATTTTCGGAATGTGTTGGATACATAAAATATGACAATTTTATAGATGTACCCAACATCATTAAAGGCTTGATTTTAAAACGCTCACCCTCAAAAATTGAACAAAATAACATATGACAATTTTGAGATATAAAAACCATATTATGAGGAAGGGAGTGTTGGACACACAATTTTGAAAGATTTAGAAAAACCTTTTGAGAAATTCTTGAAAAATTGTGTTCAATGGTTTTAAAATAATCATGATAGAAGACTTCTCTTCTATTGCTTAGGGAAAGCGCACTGAAACTTACACTTCCCTTTCGGGTCCGATTTTCATGAGCTCAAAACCTTGATTGTTTTGTGACTAGCTCGTGACCGAGAAAAAAAAATTTCCCGTTGCGAAGGATAAGTTATCATTCGTGAGAAACTTTCCTTAAGTTGAAGTTCGAGTTCAAAGCTGACATTTACTTAGAAGACTTTTTTCATGAACTTAAAAACTTTGAATGTTTTTATGAGAAGCTCATGACCGAGAAATATGAATTTATTGTTGCGAAGGATAAGTTATCATCCGTGATAAACTTTCCTTATTTGAGGTCCGAGTCCTAAGCTGTGATGCGCTTAGAAGTCATTATGAGAAAATATCAAGCAGCTTCATTTGCCAAAACCTCCAAGTCTTTTGGAGTCATATACTTCATACCAAGACGGCCAACGAGATACTGAAACTTATTTTGGGATAGGGCTTTATTAAACAAGTCTGCTATCCGGTACTCAGTTCTGACAAAGTATAATTCCACGATACCACGTTCCACTTGTTCCTTGATGAAGTGAAATCTGACTGCAATGTGCTTGGTACGGGAGTGCTGAACCAGATTGAAAGATATGTCTATGGCCGACTTTGAGTCACAATACATAGGTATTTTATCAAAGTGGAAGCCATAATCCGTGAGTTGAGTTCTCATCCATAGGACTTGAGCACAACATGCTAATAACTGAAAAATCATTCTTTGAATTATGTCTAATCGAATTGATTACTGGTTAATTGTGTGACTCAGTTGTTCTTGGTGAAAAAGAAAGAACAGTCATTGGTTGTAGTAAAGTGAAAACGCAAAATTTAAAGTAAATGGCAAGGTAAATAAAGCTAAAAGTGATTAAAAAGTAAATGGAGAAAAATTAAAGCTTTAAAAGTAAATAACAAAAAATTAAGACTTTTTAAAAGTAATTAAATAAATGACGAGAAATTAAAGCTTAAAAAGTAAATTTGAAAACTTAATAAAATTGCAAACTTGAAATTTAAAATAAGGAAAAACAATTAATACAACACTTAATAAAATTGGCGGGAAAAATAAGGATTTAAAAATAATACTGAAAACAAGAACTAAACCTAATTCGGGAAACAAGTACTGGACATAATTCAGAATGTCTAAAGTTGATCCTAAGTCGGAATGTGTAACATAAGGAACCTAATCCGGAATCTATGGTCTATACCTAGTTCGTGAATCAAGACCTAGTTCGGAATCCGTTCCCTCAACTCAATCCGGAATCAGTTAATCCTGGACCTAATTCGGAAAACGTGATCCCAAGCTTATTCGGAATAGGGACTTAAGAACTAGTTTGGAATGCATGTTCATGATGTAGTTCGAAATACAAGTTGCAAATCTAATTCGGAACACGAGTTGCAAATCTTATTTGGAATCCGTCAGCTGGAACTAATTCGGGAAAAGCAATTTGCACTCAAGTCAGAATCGAATCACACACCTAATTCGGGATAACACTTCAACAAGCAATTCGGGAAAAGAACATATGCATATAAGTCGAGAAAAAGTGATTCTCAACCTAAGTCTGAATAAACAAAAGGCAGTAAGTCGGAATATTAGGGTTTTGGGAACCCGAATTAAAAATAGACTAAAAGATAAAAGCAAATAAGCTAAAATCTAAATAAGCACTTATCTAAAAGCTTAACCAAATCAACTTTAAGAAAAAGCAAATAAGCCAAAATTTAAAAACTTTTAAAAAGACTAAATAGTTAAAATATTTAAAATCAACTTTTTATAAAATAACTTTTAAAAACACTTAATTTAATTTAAAATAAGCACACAATAAGCTATAAGAACAATAAGCTAAAGAATCAAACACATAAAATCATAAAGAGCAATCAAATAAGCATAACAATAAGCAAATAAGCATAAAGATTAAATCAACAAGAAAAGTAGAATGAGAGATTAATTAAAGGCTTGATTAAAGATAAAGATTCAATAACACAAAATTAAGACTTACTTGAAATTAAAGACAAGAATTTAAATGACAATATGAAAGTGCATGAAAAATAAATGTGGAAAGACTAATGTGTCAAATTAGCTAACACCTCCTAATGTGTCATCAGGAGGGTATTTAAAGGAGGATTAACATGTGTTGATGCTTTCTTCTTTCTTCTCGTCTTCTCGTCTTTTAAATTCTTCGACTTTCTCGACGTTGTCTTGGGATTTGTCGATATAAAATGAACTCGTCAATTTCTTCATTTATTAGACTTGAGTTCTTCGACTTCATTAAACTTCCGTCTTTAGACTTTTTCTTCGATAAATCTTAGAATAGGCCTTGGACTTCCGTTGATTTTGCACTCTTGATCTTTTGACTTCGTATTTTGTCTTTTTCTTCGATAAAAGCCCGTGAAAGCCCTTGTTTTCTTCCCTTTTCACATTTTGGTCCTAAATCACAACAAAAACACAAACCACGCATAATTCCGACATTTACAACATAAAATACACGTTTTGGCTTGGTTATTATTATCATTAAGTAGTAAAAGTATAAGTGTATTCACACTAATTAAATCCCCTACACTTGACCATTGCAATGCCCTCATGCAATACATTAGTTACAAAGAAAGATTTACATTATCCATCATAATTAACCTACCTTGTCCTTTATTAAACATAAGACATTAGGGAAACTTAAAAAGATAGAAAATAAAAGGAAGAAAACAAGTAAAGAAATCGAAGACTTAGATTAGGGCTTTGGATTGTCATGAATGTTTATCACCCTCAAGTTTCACGTTCCCCATACCAAGATTAAAAACGAGATCATTGTTATTATAAGTTAGCAAACTAACACAAACTCATGTGGCCCAATTATTCACTTAGACTCCCTTATTCCTAGGTGTATCTTTTATATTTTATTGTTGTCTTGTATGATCACGAGGATGCATTGTTGACTTATTTTGATAGTTATTAGGATGGAAATAAAGTAGGATGATTTAATCAATAGTTAGCTAAAGGAAAAAATCTTTTAAAACTGCTTCTCAGGACCTCATAAAGTTCATATCTTGGCATAACTTGCTTCACGATTTGAGACCTTTCTCGGATCGATATTTGGCATTGACTTCATTCTTCAAATCTTTAGAGACATTCTTGAAAGAATGGTCTCCTCTTCATAATAGGTATTTCTTCACTTGAAGTTTTTAAGAGATTCTTCATACTTGGACAACGACTTCTTCATTTTTCTCCAATCTTTATTTGGGATTTTAATATACAACGATCCGCCTCCTTTTAGGACTTAGATCTATTTATCCTCATACCCTGTTAAGGCCTTTTTGGATAGACTTCTCCATGATCTTTACGGGAGTATTTGCTTTTCGTCGTATGTCTCGATCCTTCATATTGATTTTTGATAAATGATTCTTCACATCACTTTGGATCTTTAGCAACAAAATATAGCCCTCATGCCTTGTTAGGGCCTTTTCGGACTCGCCAATCTTCGCATCCCGCTTCAATAAGTTATGCCTTGGCTATGAACTCTAACTAATACCGAGCAACTTTTAAACGATCTTGTGCTAGAAGCTAAGTAACTTTTCAAATCGTTCAACCTTACTTATTGCAAATAAATTTATTAACAAGCGATGGGAGAAAAGCTCATAATTAACTCACATAAATTCATGAAAGAATACCTAATAACTAGCTTTTACTTAGTTAAAAAGTTCGTTGAAATCAGTCTAATATGTCTCGGTGTCTAATCGAATTGATTTCGGTTTAAGGGCGACTAAGTCGTCTTTTGGTGAAAACAATAGATTGGTCGTTGTAGTAAAATTAAATTGCAAAACTCTAAAGTAAAGGACGGGTAATTAAAACTAAAACTAATTAAAAAGTAATTGTGCAAAATTAAAAACTTTAAAAGGTAATTTAATTAAATGACAAAAATTAAAGCTCGACGAATATTAAATTTGACAATGTAATAAAAATGACAATCTGAAAACATAAAATAAAGCAAACTTGAAAAATTAAACTAAAAAATTAAACTAAGACAAAATATTAAAAACCAATCATGTCGAATACCCTATCGGAATCCGATCGGAATACCGATCGGAATGATGACCTGTCAGAATGTAAGCAAAACTAAAGTATCGGAATGTATAAAAGTGAAACCTATCGGAATATGAAGAAAACAATTCTATCGGAATGTCTAAACCTAAAATCTATCAGAATATGTAAAAACTAAGGCTATCGGAATATAGAACAAATCAAGCTATCGGAATAATGCATCGAAATATGACTACCAAAAATTTGGCAGCACTTTGTCGCAATAAAACCTTAAGACCCGTCGCAATATACGATCGCAATGAGCGATCGCAATCATGATCGGAGTAAGGGAAAAACTATCTGAATAATGATCGTAATAGGCTGTCGGAATCTCAAACCCCTATTCTGATTTTCACGACCGGAATAAGTGCAAGCTGTCGGAATCCAATAGTCCCCCTTCCGATAGAGTGAAATTCGCAATAAGCAAAAATAAATAAGCTAACTTTAATAAGAACAAATCCAAACTTTATCAAACTATAATAAGACGAACAAAATAAGCAAGAATTTAAAGACTTTCAAGACACAAAATACGAAAACTTTATAATATAGACTTTAAAAAGATAAAACTTTTAAGAAAACTTTAAAACTAATAAGCTAAATACAAAATAAGCCAATAAGTATGTCAAGCTTAAAGCTTAAATCGTATAAAAGCCTAGAAAGTAATAATAAGGTAAACTTTTTTTATCAAATAAACAATAAGATTAAGCAAATTGAATGCTTAATCCGAATTAAAAACAAATCAAAGACAAGAAAAGTAGAATAAGAATGATAATGAAAATCTTGATTAAAAATAAGATTCAACAACAAATTTAAAGAACTTACTTGAAATTAAAGGCAAGCAATTAAAGAACAATTAAGTAAAATGACAAAAAATTAAAAGGTGCAAGTAATGAAAATGGTGGAAGACTAGTTTGTCAAAATAGCCAACACCTCCTAATGTGATATTAGGAGGGTATTTATAGGATATTTAGGGAGGTAAGCATGTGTTAGAAGCTTCCTTCTTTCTTTCTTTCTTTCTCGTCTTTTCGTCTTCGAAATTCTTCGACTTTTTCGACTTTGTCTCGGGATTAATTAAACTCGTCTTGTAATTTCTTCATTAATTAGACTTGAGTTGTTCGGCTTTATTAATCTTCCATCTTTAGACTTTTCTTCGATAAATCTTCAGAATAGGCCTTGGACTTCCGTTCTTTTTGCACTCTTGATCTTTTGACTTCGTCTTTTGTCTTTTTCTTCGATAAAAGCCCGTGAAAGCCCGTGTTTTCTTCCCTTTTCATATTTTGATCCTAAATCACAACAAAAACACAAACCACGCATAATTCCGACATTTACGACATAAAATAGACGTTTTGGCTTGGTTATTATTATAATTCAGTGGTAAAAGGATAAGTTTTTCACACTTATTAAATCCCCTACACTTGACCATTGCAATGTCCTCATGCAATGCATTAATTACAAAGCAAGTTTTACATTTTCCATCATAACCAATCCATATTGGCCTTTATTAGAGAGACAAAATATTTAAAGGAAGAAAACAAGTAAAAAGATCAAAAACTTACCTTAGGGTTTTGGAAATGTCATGCATGTTCATCATCCTCAAGTTTCACGTTCCCCATACCAAGCTTAAAAACGAGATCATTGTTATTATAAATTAGCAAACTAACGCAAACTCACGTGGGCCAGTTATTCACTTAGACTCCTTTATTCCTAGGTGTATCTCTTATATTTTATTGTTGTCTTGAATGATCACGAGGATGCATTGTGACAATCCGTCAATTTATGGTTGATATTTTATTCTCAAGTATTATTTAAAAATATTATTTTAATGTTATATTATGAACTCACTTATTTATGGGAAGAAATTTGGATTTTTCGTCTTGAAGTAGCATCGACTACGTCTAAACCGGAGGATTCAACGTTACGTGCTTACGTTTACCTACACCATTTTGGTGACAGTCCGAAATTTCAGGAAATAAATTTATCCGTGAATATTATTTTGGGATTTTAATTTTTAGTTGGTTCATAAACTCACAAATTTACGAGAAGAGATTAGGACTTACGATTATAATTTAACGTCCTTTACGACTAAACCGGAAACCTAAGGATTACGTATTTACGTTTTCGAACTTCGTTTTTGATGAGACAAATTTTATTAGATTCATTTTGTGCGGTTGATTCATAATTTATAAAAACTTTGTTCGTAAAACGACCCGAGGGCACGCAAATTGAGGAAACTAGAATCAAGGAATACCCGTAAATTAGCGGGATGGGACAAAACAAGTTTATCACACCCCACTACTAAGGGATGGCCAAAACTTGACACCACACAAGTGATGTGTCAAAGTTTAAGCAAGTAGCTTACACATGTAAGTTTATGCTTAACATGTAAGCTACTCATCCCACCAAACTAGAAAAACCACCAAGCCTAAAACAACTAACTCATTTCTTACATGCAAAAACCACACAACTCTCCTCCATCTCTCTAAAATTCGTCCCACCTCAACCAAAAACACCCCTTTGATCTTTTTTGCAACCACAATATTTGGTGTTATACACACATATGCTGGAAACCTCTTCAAGCTCTATTGATTGGAGGTGATCTTAACATGTAAAAAGGAGTTTTCAAGGGAGTTTGGGGCTGATTTCTCAAGGAGTTTTCATGAAGAACAAGGGCTGATTTTTGGAGGAATCTACAAATAATTGGTGATCCTAGAACTGGTGTTGATATCTCATAAGATTGGTTACCCAAACCCAAGTCTTGTTCATCTAAAAACGCATCATTTCATCACTTGGGTGGTATAAAGATTGTTCTTCCCATCCTCTTGTTATTTTGATTATGTAATCATGTATTTTCTTTCTTATTGTATATGTATATGATGAATATATGATGATAAAAATGTTGTTTGGGGATCAAGTGTTGATAAATATGAATAAAAAGATGAAAAACCATAAGAAACAAGGCTAAAATCTTGCTTAAATTGTTGGTTGTATAAAAACAGTAAGTAACCAAGTTATAAACTGATAAAATTGCATGGTGGAATCCATTTGTAGTAAGTGTTAGATGTCATACACATGTGAGAGTTGACCATGCAATGGAATCATCAAAATGAGTGATATATGATCAAAACAAGATGAGTGTACCAATCTAAATAGTCTTGTTTGTAGAGACTGTTAAGGATAGTTAGACATGGAATGAGCAGTAGCTATAACTAACTTATTTGTAGCACATAATATGAAGTTTATGTCATCCAAATATGAGCTTCTATCTCTATATAGAACTCTAGATATGGCTGTTTTGGTGAACATGAAAATAAAAATCAGATTTTGGAAATTAAAGTATAATAGTATTATATAAGCACTCAAATAAAAATAGTATAAAATGTGAATTAAAACCCACTAACTTACATAATACATTTTTATAAATATGTATAAGGATAAATAATGGACATTTTATAAAAATGGTAGTTTGATAAGTTTTATAAGTTATAAAACTATAAACATGATTTTTACGACTTTTTCGGCTATTACCGTAAAATTAACGTTTTTGTTAAATAAAACTTAGACGGTTGGACCCGCCTAATGTAAACTTTTATAAACTCATATACTGATATATAAACATATATAACAAGTAAAGCCCGATAAAACCCGAACTATATAACATACGGACATTAACGGACTAAGTTAACATTATTGGACTAATAATACAACAAAATGGGCTAAAACACTTATAAACTTATTTATTGGGCTTAACCCATTTGGGCCCAACATGTAAACTATAAATACTGATAATACAAGTATAAAATGGATTAATACAAGTTAAAGAACTTATAATAAGTTTATTGGACTTAAAATATGTAAATAGGTAAAACTAGTAAACTAGTATAAAAGTTATCGACACATAACACTAAAACGAGTAAAAGAGAATATGTAAATCCACTTGATCATCATATATATAAAATCATCATATGTATACATAATTGTTATTTTTATAAAGTCATTGGACAAGAGTCTAAGACGAGTATTATTTGTCTAGGTTTCCATGATTGAAGCACATACCGTACGTCCGAATTGCCGATAACCCGCCTTCCCACATCAACGTGAGTTCATAGCCTCGCACTCTTTTAAATGTTTTTATAAATGTTTTATAAACCCGCGAGGGAGATAACATGTTAGTTTTTATGAAATAGGACACCATTTGTCCCAATTGTTTGTTTATTGATTTGGACCCGAATGATTGTATGACCCGATTAATGATTATATGACCCGATAGATGAAATTAAAAGGATTATTAAAGTTAAGTTATGTCACTAAAAGTCCCATTAGCATGAATTGTGAACTACCGGGATTTGGTAGACGCTTATGCCTATAATAGTACTATTTGGGGACGATCACCCAAGTTCGCGCCTTGACGGTTGATCCCCGTCGTGCCACATTGATTGGTAAGCGAATTTATGTATGAGAAGATTACACAAGCGTGATTATTGTGACGACACGCTAATTTAGATGGGAAATTGAGTTTCGGGCTAGCTACCCGTTGTTTGGTTTAGTAAGGTAACAATGTCATGCGGCTTATAATAATCCAATTAACGAAATACTGCTATACGCACCGAATTACAATATATTGCCTGACTAGCAATACAGGGTCATATTATTAATATTATGTTTGTGTTTTGGTTTTTCATAACCATATTCATATAATGGTTTTTATTTAATCTATACAATGTTGTAAGACGTTTTGTATAATGTTTTTTACGACAATGGTTCGTATAATGATTTTTAAGGCAAATGCCTATATTATGATTTTGATAAGGATTTGTATAAAATGACTTTGGCTATTTTATGGCCTGTTACGATGATTTGTACAAAATGATTTTCGGTAATAATTTTATACCGATGTTATATTAATGGTTTTATTAAACTCTATTAATTCACTCGGCGTTATCGGTGACCTTTTCTTTTAACATGTTTTATCTCAGGTACTTGAAGGTAATTCTCGGGAAGACAACAAGAATTCATGGCCCGCACTTAAATAATAATTTCCATTCAAATACATTGTAAAACTTGTATGATATACAATGACTTGGGACCTATGTAACTTTGATAATTATGAATGGAAATGCTTTATTATCACACGACGCGATTTTTATGCGTTGTCTATGATGTGAGTAATGTGCTATCCCGTAACACCAACGAGTCTTCCGCTGTATTGAGTTGTATAAATTTGGGGGTGTTACAGTTTGGTACCAGAGCTCTCGTTATAGAGAACGAAAGATTTTTAAAAACCAAAGGTTTGGAATAAAACATTTCAAAATCTTTTAACTAAAAACATTTTTCAAAAAAATGACTAAAAATCTTTTGACTATAACGGTGCCGAAGAATTCCCGAGTTACCGACAAGGCCAGACTGAGAAGTGTTATCTTAATAAATATATAACTTGGATTATATATATATATATATATATATGATGTAATTTTATTACATGATTGTTTGATGATTATTTTAATATTTATACGAGGTATTTATACGACGTATATTGTCACAAGGAACCCTAAATCCCCTAGTAAATTAATCGAAGCTATTCTCGTAGTAATTTTAGCTATCCTAGATCTAAACCAAGTTGCGGATATTTATGATCCCAACAAAATGGTTGATATTCGTAGAAATGTAGATATTAGTTGATTGTGAAATTGAAGAAGAATTGGCGAGATTAAAACTGATATCGATGTCATGACGATCTTTCCTTATAGAGTGGAGTTTGATAAAACGTTACCACCTGGAAAGGTGTCATCTGATTCGCTGTCACCCAATTCCTAAATTGAAATCGAAAGGGTGAATGTTGCACTTGAGGCTGTCATTGGAACCATTACCCAAAAGCCTCATGCCACTAGTACCTTTCCGAGAGGTCTAATTGAATGTATGAGTCATCTCATACTACTGACTCAATTGATAATTGTTGTTGTAAGAGCTATAGGATTGGAAATTAAGTGTTGATCATATCAAGCTTTTATTGCACTTTGAAGGTCTAATAATAAGATTGAAAGTATTGGAGAATGAGGTAGGATATTGAATTGAGTATAAAATTGGTTAAAACTTGAATAAAGTGAAACTTAACCTGTATGGAATATGTGATTGTTAAGAGGAAGTCGTTAAGTTCTTTGATTGAATTATGAGGTTTTAAATGATTGTAGGTTCGTGTTAAGGGTTGTTCCTATGTCATTGTCCACTAACGAGGATGCCCAGTGTCCAAGAAATAAATTGAAGAAATCTTCTTCTGAATTGGGACCAATGGATCTTCCGGGACATATGGAACACCTAATGACTCTTGTAGGTTAATATTTATTGTGGTATATTTTAAAAATCCCTAACTTAACTGAGATATCAGTTGGTAGGATGAGTTCTGAGAATTGTATGACATAGTGACACGTAATGTGTTACGGTACAATTTTAACTTGTTTGTAATTAATGAAAAAAGACTACCTTTGATTGCTAAATCCTACATGTATCGATGTTATCTATCTTTTATTGCTTCATCCTAATGTTCACATTAGTGATGCAACCATTGAACAAGTACTCATCTTGAATTGATTTACGTTGTAGATTATTCTTTTTGAGTGCCATCGAGGTTATGAACCTCATGATTAATTGGCTAAGCTCATTTCCTGATATATTGTAGTTAGTTCTTGGTGAACAACTCTTCATCACTCTTTTGAAGATCACTCGTTGTTTTTATAGGATACAATAGTATCCCTTGGTAAAAATTGAATTTTCATCACCATATGAATTATTCAAAGTGAGATTTATAAGTGATCGTTATCGAAATGAAGTTGTTTATAAAATAACTTGGAAAACTTAAATGTTTTCATAACAAAGAAAATCTTTGTAAATTTATTCGTGATTTTTATTTAAGAATTAAGCATGAAAATGTTTTTATTATAAACATGATGATAAAATTTTGACCAACTGAGTATTGAATCGTTAATCTTGAAATTGTATATAGTTGCGCGCCTACATACAATTTGGAATGGACCATGAAAGGCTGATTAGTAGTCACCATAAAACTAATGAATAAACACTACATTTTCCTTGAAGATTGTGAAAGAATAAATTTTATGAGATCTACAAGAAGTGAAAAATAGACATATTGATAGGGACACCTACATATGTTCTTGTAGCATCTATTCTTCTGAGTCGAATTTACTCATCTGTGGAAATTGTCGTATTTGACAATTGACAATTCTTTCTTGTCCAAATTCTCCAGTAGTGAGATTCTTAAGAAAAGTATCTGATTACCGAGTGTTGATACCCGACTGGATGTATCGACGTTCCTATCATTTCTTTTGATTAGATTTCATTTTAATGACCTGGGTAACGATCCGAGGAGCTTTCAAATGCGTACTCAATTATGAAAACATGGAATATATTCATATTCATTAAATGTTTTCGTTTGTATCTGATTTGAAATTCTCTCGCGTAGATTATGCGTTAACCTTACTTTTTTTAAGGTTAGTTATTTCTCCATATATCCTTGAATTTGTTAAGGATTATGAGTTATTATTAGTCTTTTGAGAAGTTCACATCTTATCAACGGTAATGAAACTGGAAAGTTGATAACTCCAGTAGAATGGATTGATTGATTATGACATGACGACATTGTCTTAATTGATGGGAACTCAAATAGAATTCCCCTAAATGATAAGATGTTGATTATCAGAAGTGATCTAAATAATTCTTGATGGATGACCATATCCTGCATTTAGACTTGAAATTATACCGTGAATGGTTGTGAATTAGTCATAAATATTATAATCTAGAAAGGACTTAAAGAAAATTTATTAAAAATATGTTTCCGTTATCTGAAACTTTAGGAGGTATTTGTTGGTGAATTATCTAGACTTTCGCCATTAAGGCAAGTTGAATATGGTATTGATTATATTCCCGGTGTTGCACCTGTGGCGTGTGCACTGTACGTCAGCACCATCCTAATTAAAAAGAATTACCGTACAACTAAGAGAGTTGTCGGAGAAAGCTTTTATTATACCAAGCTCGTCATTACGAAGAGATATGGTGTTATCATTCCTTATACTTATTGATTACCGTGAACTAGGTAAAATTGACGATTAAAATCTATATCCACTACCCAAGATGATAGATTTGTTCGATAATTTACGAGGTTTTAGCGTATGTTTTAAAAATTTGATCCATGGCATGGTTATCGTCAACTTCGCATCCGCGAAGAAGTTTATCTATTCCAATCACTACATCCAAAAATTGTAATGAACATTATGAGTTTCACGTGATGTCGTTTGGATTGACCAATGCACATGTAGCATTCATAAAATTGTTGAATAACGTGTGTAGGCTATAATTTGATAAATTCATGCTCGTGATCATTAAGAACCATGTGTTTGTTTATAAGAATAAGAATGAGTTAATAATTAATTATAGATTGCCCTGAATTGGCCGAACAATTAAAACCTGTACCTTGAATAATTAACATTTGATTAAAGACTTAATCCTTTACATTATTTGACCATGTGATTAATAAGATAATGGAATCTATATTGACTCTTCAAAAATTTAGAGCCCTTTTAAGACTTTGGGTTTTACCAAAAAGAAAGTGCAAATGTGTTTTGACAAATGTTTTATCGAAAAGAACTTTTGAGGGATTATTCCCTTATACCTAGAACATTTAACTAAACTCCTGTTTAGGGGTAAATGTTCGTGTATACCTCAAGACAACCTAAGAGGGATTGAGGAAACCATTTAAACCATGACTTGAAATTTGAAACGACACTTTTTGCTTTTCAACTAAGAAAATTTTGACCAAAGTATAACCAAAGATTTTTCAAACATTTACAAATCTTATTAATTATTTTCGATAAATCAGCAAAAATCGTGTTAATTGAATTCAAATTTGTTTTGAACATTTTATTATAATTGGTCGAACTAAGAAATTTAAACTTTTAATGTTTACGTTTCATAAAAACTTAATATTTATTGTTAATTTACGTGTAATAATTATCGACGCTTTAGAACGTTGGATCAAGCAAAACTGATAAAAATAATAGTGAGATAGAACTAAGACTTAAAAAATATGAAAGAATTTTTGAATAAATACGGTCATGATATTTATTCCATCTAGGAAAGTGAACGTAATTACTGACACATTATGTAGAAAAGATAAAGAACCAATTAGGACATGTTCCTTAATAATGAAGGTGCAAAATAAATTGCCAAACAATATAAAAATAAACAATGCTTGTAAGAAGGATAATATAGATAATAAAAAGGGGTTCGCGGCTAATATGAACCTTTAGAATTGAGAAGCCGATGGCGTTGAATGTTTTTAAGGCTGCTTGTGGTTGCCTGAATATAGAGGATTTTGAGATTTAGTCATATTGAAATCTCGTAAGTATAAGTATTCCATTCATGTCATTTCTGACTAAATGTATCTTTATCTGAAGAAGTTGTACTAATGGCAAATTATGAAGGCAGCCATTGCCTCAAACGTCTAGCTATTGCAAAGGTCATAATCTGAATTTGATTCGATATGGGTCATCGTCGACATACTGACCAAATCTGCTAATATCATTACTGTTAATGATAGATTATTGATGAAGAAATTGACTCTTTTTTTATTTAAAGGAGTTGTGTAAACATGGTGTGCCTGTATCGATCATCTCTATCAAGATCCTCGCTTCGCATCGAATTCCTAGAGATTTGCTTAGAAGTCATTGAGAACGAATCTTGATGAGAGTACTGTACACCACCCCAATCGAAGGGACGAGGTAAAGTAACGATCAAAATACTATAAGTGCTGTTTTATGTTTGAATGATTGACCTTTGGTAATAAACTGTAAAATCGTTTTCCTTTGGAGAGATTATCATTGATAATTATCGTATTAGGATCAAGATAGAATCTTGTGAGGATATATATTAGAGCATCTGTAAGCAGGAGTTGGGATGAAGACACCCGACATACACCCATTGTGAGTTAGACATGTCTTTTAGGTTTAAGGTTTCCTTTGTGGCGAACCTAACCTTACAAAATACTCGACCCGCGAGGCCTGAAATGATTGTTGAAATTAGGATCTGATTATTGACTGCCGGTACTGGGCAGGAGGTTATGTGAATATGAAATGTAGATCTTGAAGTGCCAAATGGGTAGCGAAGTTATGCCAAAAATTCTAACCATGGAAAAATGAATTGATGATCTGAAAGATCATGGGATATAAGTCTCCGTTGTATGGGACCATTGAGATGATGTAAAAGATTGGTTTGAAAGGCATATAAGCTGGATCTACCCTAGGACTTCAAGAGCTGCGTGAATTATGTTTCGTATATCGAACTTGATAAAATACCTATCAAGTGAAAATCTGACTATTCCTTAATGAAGTTTAGATCGGCGAAAAGTTGCATTCATCAAAAACCCGTGAACATCATGGATAGAGAAAGTAAGTCAACAATAAGCCTGATCTTATTCCCGTAGTTATGTTTGATGAAACTCGCTTATTGTAATGGATTGCACTTGTGAGAAAAGACCGAATGTGGAGGAAATACCCACATGTCTTTAACTCTATAAGAAGCGAGTAGTAAGATAAAATGATCTTTGAGGACAAAGATCCTGTTTAGGGGTAAATGCTGTGACAATCCGTCAATTTATGGTTGATATTTTATTCTCAAGTATTATTTAAAAATATTATTTTAATGTTATATTATGAACTCACTTATTTATGGGAAGAAATTTGGATTTTTCGTCTTGAAGTAGCATCGACTACGTCTAAACCGGAGGATTCAACGTTACGTGCTTACGTTTACCTACACCATTTTGCTGACAGTCCGACATTTCAGGAAATAAATTTTTCCGTGAATATTATTTTGGGATTTTAATTTCGAGTTGGTTCATAAACTCACAAATTTAGGAGAAGAGATTAGGACTTACGATTATAATTTAACGTCCTTTACGATTAAACCGGAAACCTTAGGATTACGTATTTACGTTTTCGAACTCCGTTTTTGATGAGACAATTTTTATTAGATTCGTTTTGTGCCGTTGATTCATAATGTATAAAAACTTTGTTCGTAAAACGACCCGAGGGCACGCAAATCGAGGAAACTAGAATCGAGGAATACCCGTAAATTAGCGGGATGGGACAAAACAAGTTTATCCCACCCCACTACTAAGGGATGGCCAAAACTTGACACCACACAAGTGATGTGTCAAAGTTTAAGCAAGTAGCTTACACATGTAAGCTTATGCTTAACATGTAAGCTACTCATCCCACCAAACTAGCAAAACCACCAAGCCTAAAACAACTAACTCATTTCTTACATGCAAAAACCACACAACTCTCCTCCCTCTCTCTAAAATTCGTCCCACCTCAACCAAAAACACCCCTTTGATCAATTTTAAACCACAATATTTGGTGTTATACACACATATGATGGAAACCTCTTCAAGCTCTATTGATTGGAGGTGATCTTAACATGTAAAAAGGAGTTTTAAAGGGAGTTTGGGGCTGATTTCTAAAGGAGTTTTCATGAAGAACAAGGGCTGATTTTTGGAAGAATCTACAAATACATGGTGATCCTAGAAGTGGTGTTGATATCTCATAAGATTGGTTACCCAAACCCATGTCTTGTTCATCTAAAAACTCATCATTTCATCATTTTGGTGGTATAAAGATTGTTCTTCCCATCCTCTTGTTATTTTGATTATGTAATCATGTATTTTATTTCTTATTGTATATGTATATGATGAATATATGATGATAAAAATGTTGTGTGGGGATCAAGTGTTGATAAATATGATTAAAAAGATGAAAAACCATAAGAAACAAGGCTAAAATCTTGCTTAAATTGTTGGCTGTAAGAAAACAGTAAGTAACCAAGTTATAAACTGTTAAAATTGAATGGTGCAATCCATTTGTAGTAAGTGTTATATGTCATACACATGTGAGAGTTGGCCATGCAATGGAATAATCAAAATGAGTGATATATGATCAAAACAAGATGAGTGTACTAATCTGAATAGTCAATTTTGTAGGGACTGTTAAGGATAGTTAGACATGGAATGGGCAGTAGCTATAACTAACTTATTTGTAGCACATAATATGAAGTTTATGTCATCCAAATTTGAGCTTCTATCTCCATATAGAACTCTAGATATGGCTGTTTTGGTGAACATGAAAATAAAAATCAGATTTTGGAAATTAAAGTATAATAGTATTATATAAGCACTCAAATAAAAATAGTATAAAATGTGAATTAAAACCCACTAACTTACAAAATACATTTATATAAATATGTATATGGATAAATAAATGGACATTTTATAAAAATGGTAGTTTGATAAGTTTTATAAGTTATAAAACTATAAACATGATTTTTACGACTTTTTCGGCTATTACCGTAAAATTAACGTTTTTGTTAAATAAAACTTAGACGGTTGGACCCGCCTAATGTAAACTTTTATAAACTTATATACTGATATATAAACATATATAACAAGTAAAAACCGATAAAACCCGAACTATATAACATACGGACATTAACGGACTAAGTTAACATTATTGGACTAATAATACAACAAAATGGTCTAAAACACTTATAAACTTATTTATTGGGCTTAACCCATTTGAGCCCAACATGTAAAGTATAAATACTGATAATACAAGTATAAAATGGATTAATACAAGTTAAAGAACTTATAATAAGTTTATTGGACTTATAATTTGTAAATAGGTAAAACTAGTAAACTAGTATAAAAGTTATCGACACATAACACTAAAACGAGTAAAAGAGAATATGTAAATCCACTTGATCATCATATATATAAAATCATCATATGTATACATAATTGTTATTTTTATAAAGTCATTGGACAAGAGTCTAAGACGAGTATTATTTGTCTAGGTTTCCGTGATTGAAGCACGTACCGTACGTCCGAATTGCCGATAACCCGCCTTCCCACATCAACGTGAGTTCATAGCCTCGCACTCTTTTAAATGTTTTTATAAATGTTTTATAAACCCGCGAGGGAGATAACATGTTAGTTTTTATGAAATAGGACACCATTTGTCCCAATTGTTTGTTTATTGATTTGGACCCGAATGATTGTATGACCCGATGAATGATTATATGACCCGATAGAAGAAATTAAATGGATTATTAAAGTTAGGTTATGTCACTAAAAGTCTCATTAGCATGAATTGTGAACTACCGGGATTTGGTAGACGCTTATGCATATAATAGTACTATTTGGGGACGATCACCCCAGTTCGCGCCTTGACGGTTGATCCCCGTCGTGCCACATTGATTGGTAAGCGAATTTATGTATGAGAAGATTACACAAGCGTGATTATTGTGACGACACGCTAATTTATATGGGCAAATTGAGTTTCGGGCTAGCTACCCGTTGTTTGGTTTAGTAAGGTAACAATGTCATGCGGCTTATAATAATCCAATTAACGAAATACTGCTATACGCACCGAATTACAATATATTGCCTGACTAGCAATACGGGGTCATATTATTAATATTATGTTTGTGTTTTGGTTTTTCATAACCATATTCATATAATGGTTTTTATTTAATCTATACAACGTTGTAAGACGTTTTGTATGATGTTTTTTACAACAATGGTTCGTATAATGATTTTTAAGGCAAATGCCTATATTATGATTTTGATAAGGATTTGTATAAAATGACTTTGGCTATTTTATGTCCTATTACGATGATTTGTACAAAATGATTTTCGGTAATAATTTTATACCGATGTTATATTAATGGTTTTATTAAACTCTATGAATTCACTCGGCGTTATCGCTGACCTTTTCTTTTAACATGTTTTATCTCAGGTACTTGAAGGTAATTCTTGGGAAGACAACAAGAATTCATGGCCCGCACTTAAATAATAATTTCCATTCAAATACTTTGTAAAACTTGTATGATATACAATGACTTGGGACCTATGTAACTTTGATAATTATGAATGGAAATGCTTTATTATCACACGACGCGATTTTTATGCGTTGTCTATGATGTGAGTAATGTGATATCCCGTAACACCAACGAGTCTTCCGCTGTATTGAGTTGTATAAATTTGGGGGTGTTACATGCACTGTTTGACTTATTTTGATAGGTTATTAGGCTGAAAATAAAGTAGGACAATTTAATCAATAGTTAGCTAAAGGACAAAATCTTTTAAAACTGCTTCTCGGGACCTCATAAAGTTCATATCTTGGCATAACTCGCTTCACGATTTGAGACCTTTCTTGGACCGATATTTGGCAGCGACTTCATACTTCAAATCTTGAGAGACGTTCATGAAATAATGGTCTTCTCTTCAGAATAGGAATTTCTTCACTTGAACTTTTTGAGAGATTCTTCATACTTGGACCACGACTTCTTCATTTTTCTCCAATCTTTATTTGGGATTTTGATATACAACGATCCGCCTCCTTTTAAGACTTCGATCTATTTATCCTCATACCTTGTTAGGGCCTTTCTGGATAGACTTCTCCATGATCTTTAGGGGAGTATTTGCTTTTCGTCGTGTGTCTCGATCCTTCATATTGATTTTTGATAAATGATTCTTCACATCACTTGGGATCTTTAGCAACAAAATGTATCCCTCATGTCATGTTAGGACCTTTTCGGACTCGCCAATCTTCGCATCCCGACTCAATAAGTTATGCCTTGGCTATGAACTCTAATTAATACCGAGCTACTTTTAAACGATCTTGGGCTAGAAGCTAAGTAACTTTTTAAATCGTACGACCTTATTTATTGCAATTAAATTTATTAACAAGCGATGGGAGAAAAAGCTCATAATCAATTCACATAAATTCATGAAAGAATACCAAACTTATAATTGACTCTATCATCTATCGTTCTCAACAATTTAAAATCTCATGGAATGAGACTCGTGGATGCTTAGCCTATTAAAGCAAAGTTTTGGGTTTTCAAGTCATCTATAGGA
Organism: Glebionis coronaria; assembly: GCA_025667525.1. Lineage (NCBI taxonomy): Eukaryota > Viridiplantae > Streptophyta > Magnoliopsida > Asterales > Asteraceae > Glebionis > Glebionis coronaria. The sequence goes on along the minus strand of CM046876.1, from coordinate 94,042,378 downwards.
TCTTGCAAATTCTTAGACTTTTTCAAGTTTAGAACTCGCATTTTAAAGTTCCCTTGATAAACGACTTTCTAGGGTCAATTATAGGAACTTGCAAAAAGTTATTGTTCTTACCCGTGAGTGTTAAGACTTTCGCGTTTTAAAGTTCCCTATATAAAAGCCTAGCAAAACTTGACTTAAACACGTTAAGGATACTAGCTAGAGCAAACTTAGATAAGTAAACTCGGGTTGAGTCAAAATATTCACAACGTTTAAAAATTAAAACCACTTTATTCAAAATTTATTCTAGTAAAGAAATAAAAGAACTATAACAAAAGAAAAACTAATTGGCCAAAATAGATCAAAAATTTTGAAAAATATCGAAAAACCAATTTTTCGGTTAAAATGAGGACAAATGCATGGAAAAGCCCACTTAACTTCGATAGAAGTCCCCCCTACACTTAATATAAACATTGTCCTTAATGTTTAAGCATGTGGAAGTAAACTCCCTTACACTTAGGAGATTGTGCACTTTGTTTAAATCTTGCTAAGGAAAGGACAACTAAAGTGATTCCTATTTTAATATTGGAGAATATAAAATAGAGAATCAAAAGAGTTTAGGATAGAACCGGGAAGACGGGTACACGGGATCACGGTTCGTCAAAAGTCATCAAGAATGTATCTTTGAAAGCTCGAATCCCTGCACATGATAAAAAAAAGAAAACAACAAACACATACTAGGGTCTCCCCCTACACTTATTATAAAAAGCAGATAAAAGGGATAGATATTGCGGGTTGCCTCCCGATAAGCTCTTGGTTTTGTTAACGGAGTCGTGAGCCTGACTCGACCTTGATTAGCATGGTAGGAAGCTTGAAGAACATCCACCGGGATCAAATACATGGTTTTCATCCATCAAATAGCACAAGCTTAGGGCGAACAAGGCAATCCAAAGAAGAGTAGGCAAGGTTCCCTTAAGCAAAGATGGAGCACGGTGGTAGCAAGTGTGATGAGGTGCAAGCATATCTCCATAAGTTCCAAAAATCTTTCATTTTATTTCATCAGATGGATACTGAGATGGCATACTGGGATCGAACACCTTTTCCTTTAGGAGAAAATAACACTCCGGCTCAGTAGACCTTGAAGAAGATCCGCTCATAAATCGCACAATCTCATCCTCAGAAGGTGGATAGAGAGGTGTCAAGATATAAGTGCTACGGATATCGGTGTCGTCCGGATTCTTCTCCTTTGAAACGGTTTTCTTCATATCCAAAGGAGGATAAAGAGCATCATCATAGTCCAAAGGAGGAGAATCACTCTCATTTGGGAAGTAAGTGTTGATAAAAGTAGCAAAATCTTCCTCAAATGAGTAGTCATCCAAAGTAGGATCAAGCATTGTTGGTGGAGGATCTTCATCAAAAGTAGGAGTAAGGTTATCTTGAGAAGAATCACTCGAGAGAGTATCAACATCATCAAATTCATCATAAGTTGGCATGTTTGGATACTCGGAAACAAAATAATCATAATCATCCCCATCGGAACTAGAATCATCATCATAGTCATCATAAATTTGTGGAGACTCATGAATTGGTGGGGGATCTAAATTGGAGAGAGAATCATCCACATCATCTTGGAAAAGTGAATTATCATATCAAGTATCGAAAAGAGGATTGTTGTGGACGACAAAATCATCAAGCACATTAATCGTATTTGCTGATTCTCTTCCATTTGGTTTGGTTGTGATCTTCCCCATTTTAAATACTTGTGCTTCATTCCCGACCCTTAGAATAAGTTCTCCTTCAGCAAAATCAATTAAAGCTTTTCCAGTTCTCAAGAATGGCCGACCAAGTATTAACGGAATACGAGGGTCCATTTCATAATCAACAACAACAAAGTCGACCAGAAAAGTGAAGGTACCAACTTTAATAAATACATATTCAGCAATACCAACGGGGTAAGCGAGAGTGCGATTTGCTAGCTCAAGAGTCATCTTCGTTGGAGTAAGGTCTGGTTTGATTGTTGCTGTTATTCATGTTGGGGTGGGGTGGATTATTGTTGTTGTGTACACCAGCCATATCTAAATCTTCACGAGTCTCGGGCTCTGAATAAGTTGAAGATCTAGTATGCATGCACCTGCAAAAGCAAAAGAAAAAGATACCAAAGAAATAGAGAATATATATGTACGTGTAAAAATAAAAATAAAAATCTTTTTGGATTTTTTGAAATTTTTTAATTTTTATGGATTTTTAACAATTTTTAATTTTTATGGATTTTTGAATAAAAATTTTGAGCAAGAAAAATAACGATCACGAGTGAACGGATCCCAAAATTCAACGCGTCTCTCACAGAAAACCGTTAATCTTCACGAAAAGAGCCGTCAGCGGCGCCATTTAGTAACTTGCTTTTACTTAGTTAAAAAGTTCGTTGAAATCGGTCTAATATGTCTCGGTGTCTAATCGAATTGATTTTCGGTTTAAGTGCGACTCAGTCGTCTTTTGGTGGAAAACAATAGATTAGTCATTGTAGTAAAATTAAATTGCAAAACTTTAAAGTAAAGGACGGGTAATTAAAACTAAAACTAATTAAAAAGTAATTGTGCAAAATTTAAAACTTTAAAAGGTAATTTAATTAAATGACAAAAATTAAAGCTCGACGAAAATTAAATTTGACAATGAAATAAAAGTGACAATTTGAAAACTTAAAATTAAGCAAACTTAAAAAATTAAACTAAGCCAAAATATTAAAAACCAATCCTGTCGGAATACCCTATCGGAATCCGATCGGAATACCGATCAGAATGATGACCTGTCGGAATGTAAGTTAAACTAAAGTATCGGAATGTATAAAAGTGAAATCTATCGAAATATGAAGAAAACAATTCTATCGGAATGTCTAAACCTAGAATCTATCGGAATATGTAAAAAGTAAGGCTATCGGAATATATAACAAATCAAGCTATCGGAATAATGCATCGGAATATGACTACCAAAAATTTGGCAGCACTTCGTCGCAATAAAACCTTAATACCCGTCGCAATATACGATCGGAATCACGATCGGAGTAAGGGGAAAAACTATCTGAATACTGATCGCAATAGGCTGTCGGAATCTCAAACCCCTATTCCGATTGTCACGATCGGAATAAGTGCAAGCTGTCGGAATCCAATTGTCCCCCTTCCGATAGAGTGAAATTCGCAATAAGCAAAACTAAATAAGCTAACTTTAATAAGTACAAATCCAAATTTTATCAAACTATAATAAGACGAATAAAATAAGCAAAAATTTAAAGACTTTCAAGACACAAAATACGAAAACTTTATACAATAGACTTTAAAAAGATAAAACTTCTAAGAAAACTTTAAAACTAATAAGCTAAATACAAAATAAGCCAATAAGTATGTCAAGCTTAAAGCTTAAATCATATAAAAGCCTAGAAAAGAATAAAAAGGTAAACTTTTTTATCAAATAAACAATAAGATTAAGCAAATTGAATGCTTAATCCGAATTAAAAACAAATCAAAGACAACAAAAGTAGTATAAGAATGATAATGAAAAGCTTGATTAAAATAAGATTCAACAACAAAATTAAAGAACTTACTTGGAATTAAAGGCAAGAAATTAAAGAACAATTAAGTAAAATGACAAGAAATTAAAAGTTGCAAGTAATGAAAATGGTGGAAGACTAGTTTGTCAAAATAGCCAACACCTCCTAATGTGATATTAGGAGGGTATTTATAGGAGATTTAGGGAGGTAAGCATGTGTTGGAAGCTTCCTTCTTTCTTTCTTTCTTTCTCGTCTTTTCGTCTTCTAAATTCTTCGACTTTTTCGACTTTGTCTCGGGATTAATTAAACTCGTCTTGTAATTTCTTTATTAATTAGACTTGAGTTCTTCGGCTTTATTAATCTTCCGTCTTTAGACTTCTCTACGATAAATCTTCAGAATAGGCCTTGGACTTCCGTTCTTTTTGCACTCTTGATCTTTTGACTTCGTCTTTCTTGTCTTTTTCTTCGATAAAAGCCCGTGAAAGCCCGTGTTTTCTTCCCTTTTCACATATTGATCCTAAATCACAACAAAAACACAAACCACGCATAATTCCGACATTTATGACATAAAATACACGTTTTGGCTTGGTTATTATTATAATTAAGTGGTAAAAGGATAAGTGTTTTCACACTTATTAATACCAAACTTATAATTGACTCTATCATCTCTCGTTCTCCACAATTTAAAATCTCAAGGAATGAGACTTGATATTGAGTAAAATACGTCTTTTAGGAAACAGAGCGTAATTAGGGCAAGTATAAACAAGTGATTTAGGAAAACCACAAGTTAATGACCCAAAAGTGGGGATCGTTCTCAAGGAGTCTAGTGCGTTGTGTCAAGAATTGATTAATGGTTTGTGATTATATTTATGAGAAAAGAAAAGAAGAAGAGAGATTAGAAGAGAATGACGGTTACGATGACGAATTAAACTAAGAAGAATAGTCGTACACGTAAAACCGTAAAAAGTGACAAAATTAAAAATTTACCCTAAAAATTCCTATAAAATTGCCATAAATCCTAAAAAATGTAACTAGAGTTTAAAAAAATCAAAAATCACTCAAACCTTTTATTTAATTAAATAATAATTTTTAATGCTAATTAAAGCTCAAAAAATCAATTTAATCAACAAAAAGCCCAAAATGAGATTTTTTCACTTGTAAACCTCTAAAATGACTTAACTAAATTTAAAACTACTTTTGAAAATTTAAAATTAATAAAAACTATTTAAAAACAATTAAAAACTATTAAAACTTAAAATAATTCTAAAAATTAATCTAATGACAATAAAAATATTCTAAAAATTGTAAAATTCCTAACTGAATTTGTTTAACCTAAGAAAAATATAAAAACTTGAAAAATCTAAATTTTAATTTTTAATTATAAAATAATAATAAAATATTAATAAAAATCTAAAATTTATAAAAAATTCTAAAAAGTTGCAAACTAGCTTATTTTAATCTAATAAACACAGAAATGAAGTTGAAATTACAAAAATACCCCTATTGGGCCTAGAAATGGGCTAAAAGTCCAAACAGACCCCTTAATGGGCTATTTAAGGCCCAATAAGAAAAATGTTGTCCAAATAAGCCCAAAAGCTCCTATCTGACTCAAATTTTATTTTAAGAACAAAAGTCTGAAGGCCCAAAAGCTGAAAAAGTGTTTAAGTAGCTTATTTGCAACTTATTCTTAATGGGCTTTTTGGCCCATTAAGCTATAAGCTGATGCCATAAGCTCAAATTGACACATAAGCTTCTTTTGAGTTATTTAAGAGATCTGTAAAAAAGAAAAATGGAAAAAGCACAAGGAATAAGCCTGAATAAGCTAAAAGCTATCCTCACAAAACGACAAAATAGTCGTTATCAAGTTCTACGTCACCCCAAGAGCTGATTCAAGTTTCAAAAGCTTTTAAATGACTTAACTAAGATTAATCAACAAAAAGTTTTCAAATAAGCACACTCAATAAGCTGAAATAAGCAAATAAGCACTTAATTAAAAGTCAACCTTATGAGGTTTCTAGTAAAAAGTCAAAGCCAAGGTCTGATAAGCTCCAGATCAAATAAATGGGTCAAATGAGGAAGATCTATCACAAAAAATAAGTTGTTGCAAGTCTGGATAAGCCAAATTGGCTTATGAATAAGCTGAATGAGAATTAACACTAGCAGGGGCTAGTTTTGGGTGTTGAGCAGTGGGAACTTTTCCCACTGCTTGACTTAATTGACTTTTTGTCTTTAGTGACTTTTTTGTGGATTCAAGTTAAGCAAAGCCACCCAAATGATCAGTTAATCATAAGGAGTCTATATCAATCACAAAAACACAATTACAAACAGCCAATCAGTGCAGTTAATTCAAAAGATCCACAGACCTAGCCCAGATATGAACAATAAGCAGTTATGAACTCAATAAGTTGTTTTAGCAATATTTAGCCAACCAAATTGCACCAAAAGCATACACAAGCTATATTTAATTCAAATGAACATAAATTAACAAGTTTCATGCATTGGTTCAAGGCCTAAATCAAGATTCAAACACAAAATAGTTACTGATGAACTAAGAACATGCAGTCATGAACACTTGCTGATATACTTGACCACAAAGCCAAATTCAAACACTTAGATCTTCTTAACAGGTTATGTTGGGTATAATTTATCACTTTTTATCCTAAGTCTAGGCCCAGAACTAGGTGTGCACCAAATAACAGTCCAAAATATCACTTAATCAAGATTTTATAAACATATGTTTGATTTAGGTGTTCAAAAGCATACAACTTGCAGATATTCACTCTATTACACTTGTTAAACAAGAACAAGCAACATACAATAGCAAACACTTAACCAGTAACTCTATAACTTCAATATGCAATTGACCCAAACACCCCTTTATAATTTCAAAACAAGATTTTCAAATCAAAAGTTGGAATTAGGTTAGAACATGCATACATAAGCATCAAAACATCAAAACATCAAACATAAACAAAATCAAAAAGATTTGGATCCCAAGAACAACACATACACAAGCAAAACTCAAATATCACAAACATCAAAATTTTTGATAGATTTTGAGATTAAGGGTTCAAACCTCATGGATATACATCCACACCCACGTATGTTTGAGCTTGTGTGCTACCAAGAACAAGCACAAGCTTCCAATATCAAGATGCTAAGATGGATCAAAGTTAGAAGCACAAATATTAATCAGAAAGGTGACAAATCCTTGATTAATTCAACTCTTGTGCCCCACACTTGATTATCTCCAAGTTATAAGCCTCACAACACCTTGATATCACAATATCAGGATGCTATGATCCACTTATAGCCCAAAAATTCCAAGGTGTACCAAGAACTTAGCAAAATATCAAGATTTAAGAACTTTGAGCAATTTCTTGCACAAAGCTTAAGAAAACCTTTTGAGATCCAGTTTTAGCAAACATCAAACATAAACAAGCAAATAAAAAGATTGGCACTTGGTTTCACTTCAAAGATTCAAACACTTTTCATTCAATAATGACAAAAGATTTATAGAACTTGAACAAAGGAAAAATCAAGAGCAAAAATAAATGAAAGGGGTCATATGCCTTATATAGGATACAAATGAACTAGAAAAATAAAAACGTAAACCCTAATGATTTAGAAGTCCCATTATGTCCTTTGAGGATTATGAATATCTTGAAGACCATGTGACTGAATTTGGCTTTTTGCATAAGTTGGCAATGTGAAATAGTGATCAATGGCTTACAATGAAGCTTAAGATGAAAGTTGAATGTGAGTGGTAGATTCCCTGGCACAATTTAGCATTTTATTCAAAATCGTGTGAAGGAGGGTTCAACATGTGACCAAGATAGTGATGTGGCATGGGTTTTTAAAGTTGGGTTGTGTTTAGGGACACCCTAATCTTAATTCTGGAGAAGATTAGGGTTTAATTCTTAGTAAATAACAAATGCCCAATTCTTGTTCTTGGATGAATAGTGGCATGTTTAATCTGGATTAAGGTGGGATTAAGTTTAGAAAGTTTTTAAGGCGCCAAGTTTATTAAATAATAAAACCGGGTTAAGTGGATGATGAGGTGGAGGAAGGGAGGATTGTGATTGGTGGGTTTTGGTGAGTGGGCTACGTGTCAAGCCAAGAGTGGTTAAGGTTACTTTCCTTGTCTGCCCAATTCAGTCCCTCACTTCTTTCTTCCTTGTCACTTGTAAATTAAATGGACCAAATCTGTTTTTCTTTGTTATTGAAGTTTTGGTTTTCACACTTTTGCCCCAAATACTTTTCCGAAGTATTTTCAAGGGTATTTCTTGCCAATTCTTGATACTTGAAGGGCTGATTTGGCATTTTATTCATAGATAATGGTCTTGACTTGTGTGATTGACTTCTTGGAGGACTGAAATAGACAAGTCATAATTTATGAGGGACCCTTTTTGCCATTTCTTCAAAGTTAAGGACACTTTTTGTAAATTTGACAAACTTTAAGGACCAATCTTGTAATTATGAAGATACAAGGGTTTAAAGTGTCAATTCTTCAATATTGGAGGACCCTTCTTGCATAATCTTCAAATCTTCAAGGGTTTTTCTTGGAAAATCTTCATTAGGGCTTGGTTCATTGTGTGGCTTCGTTTCCCGTGTTCGTTTTTGCATAATTCTTGTGATCTTTTGTCATTTTCTGAATATCCGTACCTAAAATACACAAGTAACAAACACAAGCATATATTTGGCCATTTCCATGATATTTTATGCATTTAAAGCCCTTTTTGGACAATGAGACTATGTATAAAAGCAGTCTCATCAATCCCCCATACTAAAGCATTGTCGTGCTCTCACGCAATTCTAGAATAAAGTATCATAGCAACTTCAAAATTCATTTTTATTCACTTTTATTGAATGATAAACTAGCTACACTACTACTATTACTACTACTTGCGTTTTAGACATAATGTATGATTTTCATCCCAAAATGGGACGTTTAGGTTCATAAAATAAGAACACGTAAATGCTTCGTTAGAAATAATTTCATCGTCCTCGATTTTCACCCCAATTCCATGCTAAGCGTGCAACGAGATCATTGTCATTATAAGTTAGTAATGCTAACACTACTCATATGCCTAATCACGTACTTATCCTCCCATTTTCCTAAGTTGTATCTCTTATATTTTATTTTGTCTTGAATGTTTCACGAGGATACATTGTTTGACTTATGCGATAATAGAGATTTAGGTCTAAAAATAGAGTCCCAACGGTGTAACCAAGACCATCGAATTGATAACCCCTCCTAATAGACAACGATGTCAAAAAAATTAAGTCAACAAGAAGGATCAATAAACACGGTTTTATAACGGTTTTGAACATGAGACTTATTACCAAGACTTTTATACGCCCCCTAACGGAAGGGCCTTACTATCATAGGTTTACCTCCATCTTTTATTCAACTTCGCCATGAAGCTTTTATTATGACTTCGGTCTTGCCTTGCCTTTTATTATCCGCCTCATCGGTGGTTTTATTATGGCCAAAGACGTATATCCTCACGCTAAAAGTGAATTTTGGATCTTTAAAGCATCAAAGATTAAGGCTTGATTCACTTTCAGTTTTGCATAGATTTTTCGGCCTTGTGAGCTTCAAATTGTTTGCTTGATTTAGGTGAGCACTTGAAATCTTATTATTGGGTGAAGCTTTTGATTATTCGGGTTGCCAATACTTAAAAACCGTGACGCTGGCGATACCATAATGTCTTCCTAATTTAATTACATGGAAGCTACTAGAAAAGACTAGAAACCAACAATAAATACTAAACCGCTAAGTCAATATTTATTAAGCAAAAAATATTTACAAGCGAAGGGAGAATAAGCAAACAACGAGAACACATGAGTTTTTGAAAGAATACGAGTACTCTACGTTTAGTATAGTAACTTATAATTAACTCTATCATTTCTCGTCCTCATTTAAGAGACTTAGCCTAATATAAAGTTAAGGAATCAAAGCTAAGTGCTCAACACGAACGGTCGAGTCAAAAATTACTCTTAATCTCGCCATCGGAAAACCTACATTCGTGTCTTCAAACACTTATAAAACATGAGAAAAATTTTAATATTTGGCTATTTTTAGCCTTATTTTGCAACAAAACGATAAACAAAAAGATAAACTTTGGAAAGTGTGAAGGTTTGGCAAGGCAAGTATCTATTCACCCCCATACTAAAGTTGAACATTGTCCTCAATGTTTCGAGTCTAGGGGTGCAAACACCCCCATACTAGAGAGGTAGTCTAATGCTTAATCTAGCATGGAAAGGGTGTGACCGTTAACTTTAAAGCCGTTTATGAAGTGTGCTATAAACCTAAGGTTAGAACATAAAAGGATATATCATGGATATTGAGAAAGTCTTCAAAGCAAACGATCGAGTGCTCCCAAAAAACGAACACGAGAGGCTCCAATCGTGAAGATAATGATCATCTAAAATCCCCAATTCACAAACAAGCACGGAACAAAGGTTGGAAGGGCACAAATCCTCACACATTACTACATTAGAAAGCGATAATATATACGTAGGATAAGCATGGGACTCCCCCACGAGGCACCTTGTTTTTTATTACCGAGTCATGAGCTCGACTCGATCCCCTCAATACTAATTATTATTGGGGAAGGTGATTTGGTCGAGGTAGTTCAAGGATGGAACTTCCCCGCCAAAGTAGTGCTTCAACCTATGTCCATTCACTTTGAAATTGGGGCCATAATTTTGAGCTAGCTCGATGGTCCCATATGGAAAAACTTGAGTCACGGTGAATGGACCGGACCAACGGGATTTCAACTTACCGGAAAAGATTTTCAAACGAGAGTTAAAAAGTAAAAGTTCATCTCCAATGTTAAAAACCCGGTTTTTAATTTTTGAATCATGAAACTTTTTAGTCTTTTCTTTATAAATCAATGAATTTTCATAAGCAATGTCCCTTAATTCATCCAATTCATTTAATTGCATTTTCCGATGTTTTCCCGCGGTCTACATATCATCATTACAACGCTTAAGGGCCCAATAAGCTTTGTGTTCAAGTTCAATTGGAAAATGACAATTCTTCCCATACACAAGCTTATAAGGAGTGCACCCGATGGGTGTCTTATGAGCAGTCCTAAAGGCCCATAAAGCATCGTCCAACTTACCCGACCAAGATTGTCGGTTTTCCCCAATAGATCTCTCCAATATCGTCTTCAAAGCTCGGTTTGAAACCTCGACTTGCCCACTCGTTTGTGGGTGATAAGCCGTAGAAAGCCGATGTGTAACCCCATATTTCCTTAGGACCCTTTCGAATTGGTCGTTACAAAAATAGGTTCCACGATCGCTTATGATCGCACGAGGGGTTCCAAACCGAGAAAACAAGCTTTTAAAAAACTTGACTACCACACGAGCATCATTGGTGGGCAAAGCCTTAGCTTCCACCCTCTTAGATAAGTAGTCAACGACGACAAGGATGTACTTATTACAACGAGATGATGGGAACGACCCCATAAAGTCAATGCCCCAAACGTCAAAGATCTCACACACTTGGATGATATTTTGTGGCATTTCATCTTTTTGTGAGGTTTTTCCTTATCGTTGGCATGAGTCACAAGACTTCACATGCTCATGTGCATCTCGGTAAATAGTAGGCCAAAAGAAACCGCCATCAAAAACCTTCTTAGCCGTGAGATTAGCACCATGGTGACCACCCGTGGGTCCCTCGTGACAAGATCTAAGGATGTTAGATGCTTCGGTACCAAAGACACAACGTCGAATAATTTGATCCGCACAAGTTCGAAACGAGTAAGGGTCGTTCCAAAAATAAAACTTGACGTCACGAAAGAATTTTTGTTTTTCTTGAGTCGTCATACCCTTGATGATGAAGTTGCCCGCATGGTAATTTGCGATGTCCGCAAACCATGGGGTAGAAGAATCAAGCTTATAGTTCACTACACCAAGTGTCTCGAGCGGAAATGTTTTGGTGATTTTCTTGGGCTCGTAAACACTTTGGTGAGGATCTTCCAAACGAGAAAGATGATCGGCCGCTAGATTCTCGGCTCCTTTTTGTTAACTATTTTGTGATCAAATTCTTGAAGGAGGAGAATCCAACGAATTAATCTTGGCTTAGCATCTTGTTTAGCCATAAGATACTTGATAGCCGAATGATCCGTATACACTATGCATTTAGTCAAGACGAGATAAGGTCGGAATTTCTCAAATGCATACACCACATCAAGGAACTCCTTCTCCGTTGTAGTGTATTTTAGTTGAGCCCGGTCATCGTCTTGCTAGCATAGTGAATAGGCAAGAAGTGTTTTTCATGACGTTGCCCCAATACGGCCCCAATAGCGTAGTCACTAGCATCACACATGATCTCAAAGGGGAGGTTCCAATTGGGAGCAACAAGAATGCGAGCTTCGGTAAGTTTACTCTTAAGGATTTCAAAGGCTCGTACACAATCTTCGTCAAAGACAAAACGTGCATCTTTTTCAAGGAGATGTGTAATAGGTCGAGAGATCTTTAAAATCCTTGATGAATCGACGATAAAAGCCCACGTGGCCTAGGAAACTCCTAACTCCCTTAACGGTTTTGGGATGAGGCCTTAGCTTGATCTACCTCAATTCCCTCTTTCGAAACCTTGTGCCCTAAGACGATTCCGCTTTTAACAATAAAATGACATTTTTCCCAATTAAGCAAAAGGTTGGTTTCCTCACAACGCTTCAACATTGTGACAATCCGCCAATTTATGATTTATATTTTATTCTCAATATTTATTTAAAAACATTATTTTAATGTTATAATATGAACTCACTTATTTTTGGGAAGAAATTTGGATTTACGTCTTGAAGTAGCATCGACTACGTCTAAACCGGAGGATTCAACGCTACGTGCTTACGTTTACATACACCGTTTTTGGTGACAGTCTGACATTTCAGAAAATAAATTTATCCGTGAATATTATTTTGTAGTTTTAAATTTGTGTTGGTTCATAAACTCACAAATTTACGAGAAGAGATTTGGACTAACGATTTTATTTTAACGTCCTTTACGACTAAACCGGAAACCTTAGGATTACGTATTTACGTTTTCGAACTCCGTTTTTGATGAGACAATTTTTATTAGATTCGTTTTGTGCCGTTGATTCATAATTTATAAAAGCGTTTTTCGTAAAATGACCCCAGGCACGCAAATCGAGGAAACTAGAATCAAGGAATACCGTAAATATATGGGTATGAGACAAAATAACTTTTGCCCCACCCCCATATATGGGAAGGCGAACACATTACTTATGTGTCAAATGGTAGCAAATAATCTAACACTTGTCCATTAGCTTCAAAATAAAGCTTACACTCATCACAAAACCATCTAAACTAAAACCATTTGTTCATTCTCACCATGCAAAACAAGCTAGAAACTCTCTCATCTCTCCCATTGATGCCGTCCACTTCTCCTCCATCAAACACCATCATTGATCAAAATTTAACCACAAAATCTCATGTTATTCATACACATGTTGAAGCCCTTTTTAAACCCTATTGATTGGTGGTGATTATAACATCCAAGGAGGAGTTTCCATGGAGTCTTGGGGCTGATTTTCCACAAGGTGTTCATGAAGAATGGTGGTCTTGAAGATGGTCTTGGTTATTCACAAGTTTCTCCATCAAAATCCATGTTTTGATCACAACCTACATCATCATGGTGGTATAAAGATAGTTCTTCTCATCCTCTTGTTATTTTTGATTATGTAATCTTGTATTTCTTTTACGTATGTATATGTATATGATGATGAATGATGATTAAAAATATTGTGTGGGGATTTGGTGTTGATAAACATGGTTAAAAAGATGAAAAACTATAAGAAACAAGGCTAAAATCTTGCTTAAAAATGATGGCTGTATAAAACAGTAAAGAACCATGTCATGAACTGATAAAATGGCATAGATTAATGGATATACAGTAAGTAATATGTCTTGTACACATGTGAGAGTTGGCCATGCAATGAAATCATTAGGATGAGTGAGATATGATCAAAACAAGTTTAAAGTACAAATCTGAGTTCACTGTTTTGGACGATTTTTAGAAAATACTTAGAGGCTGATTCAACAGTAGCTATAGCAGATTTAAATGGAGCACATATCATTTAGTTTATGTCATAAAAATTTGAGCTTCTATCTCCATATAGAACTCTAGATATGGCAGTTTTGGTGAACATGAAAATAAAAATCAGATTTTGGAAATTAAAGTATAATAGTATTATATAAGCACTCAAGTAAATATAGTATAAAATGTGAATTAAAACCCACTAACTTATATAATACATTTATATAAACATGTATAAGGATAAATAAATGGATATTTTATAAAAATGGTAGTTGATAAGTTTTATAAGTTATAAAACTATAAACATGATTTTACGACTTTTTCGGCTATTACCGTAAAATTAACGTTTTTGTTAAATAAAACTTAGACGGTTGGACCCGTCTAATGTAAACTTTTATAAACTCATATACTGATATATAGACATATATAACAAGTAAAAACCGATAAAAACCCAAACTATATGACATACGGACATTAATGAGCTAAGTTAACGTTATTGGACTAATAATACAACAAAATGGGCTAAAACACTTATAAACTTATTTATTGGACTTAACCCATTTGGGCCCAACATGTAAAGTGTAAATACTGATAATAAAAGTATGAAATGGATTAATACAAGTTAATAAACTTATAATAGGCTTATTGGACCTAAAACCCGTAAATAGGTAAAACTAGTGAACTAGTAAGAAGTTACCAATACATAAACACAAAAAAATGAGTGAATGAGAATATATAAACCCACTTGATCATCATATATATATAATCATCATATGTATACATAATTGTTATTTTTATAAAGTCATTGGACAAGAGTCTAAGACGAGTATTATTTGTCTAGTTTTCCGTGATCGAAGCACGTACCGTACATCCGAATTGCCGATAACCCGCTTTCACACATCAACGTGAGTTCATAGCCTCGCACTCTTTTAAATGTTTTTATGAAATGTTTTATACACCCGCGAGGGAGATAACATGTTAGTTTTTATAAAATAGGACACCATTTGTCCCGATTGTTTGTTTATTGATTTGGACCCGAATGATTGTATGACCCGATTGTACGACCTGATAAATGATTAAATGACCCGATAGATGAAATGAAATGGATTATTAAAGTTAGGTTATGTCACTAAAAGTCCCATTAGCATAAATTGTGAACTACCGGGATTTGGTAGACGCTTATGCATATAATAGTATTATTTGGGGACGATCACCCCAGTTCGCGCCTTGACGGTTGATCCCCGTTGTGCCACATTGATTGGTAAACGAATTTATGTATGAGAAGATTTACATAGCGTGACCTTTGTGACGACCACGCTAATTTAGATGGGCAAATGAGTTTCGGGCTAGCTACCCGTTGTTTGGTTTAGTAAGGTAACAATGTCATGCGGCTTATAATAATCCAGTTAACGAAATACTACTATACGCACCGAATTACGATGTATTGCCTAACTAGCAATACGGGGTCATACTATTGATATTCTGTTCGTGTTTTGGTTTTCATAACCATATTCATATAACGGTTTTTATTTAACTTTATACAACGTCGTAAGACGTATTGTATGATGTTTTTACGACATTGGCTCGTATAACGATTTTTAAGGAAAATGCCTATATTATGATTTTTGATAAGGATTTGTATAAAAATGACTTTGGCTATTTTATGGCCTATTACAATGATTTGTACGAAATGATTTTTGGTAATAATTTTACACCAAAGTTATATTGATGGAATTTATTAAACTCTATGAATTCACTCGGCGTTATCGCTGACCTTTTCTTTTAACATGTTTTATCTCATGTACTTGAAGGTAATTCTCGGGAAGACAACAAGAATTCATGGCCCGCACTTAATTAACAAATTTCCATTCAAATTCTTTGTAAAATTGTATGAAATAATATGACTTGGGACATATGTAAATTTGATATTTATGAATGGAAATGCTCTATAATTAAACGGCGTGATTTTTAAGCGTTTTCTATGATGTGAGTAATGTGCTATCCCGTAACACCAACGAGTCTTCCGCTGTATTGAATTGTGTAAATTTGGGGGTGTTACAGTTTGGTATCAGGGCTCTCGTTATGGAGAACGAAAGATTTTTAAAAACTAAGGTTTTGAATAAAACATTTCAAAATCTTTTAACTATAAACATTTTTCTAAAAAAAAAATAAATAAATAAATAAAATCTTTTGACTATAACGGTGCCGAAGAATTCCCGAGTTACCGACAAGGCCAGACGAAGAAGTGTTATTTTAATATATATATAACTTGGATTATATATATATATATATATATATATATATATATATATATATATATATATATATATATATATATATATATATATATATATATATATATACTGACTAACGGTGGATAATCAAATTTCTTAGACGTACTAAATACAACTCCATGAATGAGCAAAATGAAGGTTGCATTAATGATAAAGATCTCTGGGGAAACCGCTAAAAAAAGATATATATATATATATATATATATATATATATATATATATATATATATATATATATATATATATATATATATATATATATATATATATATATATATATATATGATGTAATTTTATTACATGATTGTTTGATGATTATTTTGATATTTATACGAGGTATTTATACGACGTAGATTGTCACAAGGAACCCTAAATCCCCTAGTAAATTAATCGAAGCTATTTTCGTAGGAATTCTAGCTATCCTAGATCTAAACCAAGTTGTGGATATTTATAATCCCAACAAATGGTTGATATTCGTATAAAAGTAGATATTAGTTGTTTATGGATATTAAAGAAGAATTGGCGAGATTAAATCTAATATCGATGTCATGACGTTCTTTCCTTATAGAGTGGAGTTTTACAAAACTTTACCACCTAGAAAGATGTCATCTGATCCGTTGTCATCCAATTCTTAAATTGAAATCGAAAGGGTGAATGTTGCACTTGAGGCTGTCATTGGAACCATTACCCAAAAGCCTCATGCCACTAATACCTTTCCGAGAAGTCTAATTGAATGTATGAGTCATCTCATACTAGTGACTCATTTGATAATTATTGATAAAGGAGTTATAGGATTGGAAATTAAGTGTTGATAATATCAAGGTTTTATTGCCCTATTAAGATCTAAAAATAAAAAGTAATGGAAAATGAGGTAGGATATCGGATTAAGTATAAAATTGGTTGAAACTTGAATAAAGTAAAATTTAACGTGTATGGAATATGAAATTGTTAAGAGGAAATCGTTAAGTTTTGTGATTGAATTATAAGGTTTTAAATGATTGTTTGTTTGTGTTAAGGGTTGTTCCTAAGCCATTGTCCACTAATAAGGATGCCTAGCGTCCAATAAATAAATCAAAGAAATCTTCTTCTGAATTGAGACCGATGGATCTTCTGGGACATGTGGAACACCTAAATGACTCTTGTAGGTTAGTATTCATTGTGGTATCTTTTAAAAATAATCCCTAACTTAACTGAGACATCTGTTGGTAGGATGAGATCTTGGAATTGTATGACATAGTGACACATAATGTGTTACGGTACAATTTTGACTTGTTTTTTATTAATGAAAAGACTACCATTGATTGTTAAATTCTACATGTATCAATATTATCTATCCTTTATTGCTTCATCCTAATGTTCACATTAGTGATGCAACCATTGAACAAGTAATCATCTTGAATTGAGTTACGTTGTGGATTATTCTTTTGAGTGCCATCAAGGTCATGAACCTCATGATTATTTGGCTAAGCTCATTTCCTATTATATTGTAGTTAGTTCTTGGTGAACAAGCTTTCATCACTCTTTTGCAGATCACTCATTGTTTTTATAAGATAAAACCGTATCCATTGAGAAAAATTGAATTTTCATCACTATAAGGATTATTCAAAGTAAGATTTATAAGTGATTGTTATCGAAATGAGATTGTTTATAAAGTACCTTGGAAAACTTAACTGTTTTTATAACAAAGAAAATCTTTGTAAATTTATTCTTGATTCTTACTTAAGAATTAAGCATGACAACATTTTTATTATAAACATGATGATAAAATTTTGAAGAACTGAGTATTGCATCGTTAATCTTGAAATTGTATATAGTTGCGCGCCTACATACAATTTGGAATGAACCATGCAAGACTGATTAGTAGTCACCATAAAACTGATTAATAAACACTATATTTTTGTTAGAAATACGTTTTACGTATATTAGAAGTATCGGTCACTCCACAATATTATTTATGTTGTAATAGCTCGTAGTTAACAAATAGTCATTAGTTGCTTATTAAGTTAAGTAAGAACCGGTCCATGGGCTTGTCATGGACCGGCCCAAGCCCATTGTAAGCTTGGAGTATAAATACCCCTTTCCACCATGGAAAGGGGTTGGTTGTTGTCACTTTTCTAGTTTCATTTATTAAAATAACACATAGTTTCTCTCACTTTCTCTCTCTAACTTTCTCTCTCTAGAAATCAACAAACCCCTTCATAGATTCATAGGTTATCAATATTCTACATTTGGTATCAAGAGCTATGGGGTGATTTAAGGTAGTGATTTGTGTGGTTTTTTAGTTTTTGATTGTATTAGTGTTCTTTAAGAAAAACCATCTTGATTCTTGGTGTTTTTGGTGTTTTTGTGATTGGGATTAGTGGATAAGTATTAGTTTTTACTTATTATTGTTGAAATCACAAAACTTTTTGGGTTATTTGGTCAAAATCTGGGTTTAATCTCTCGTTTTGAGGTCGACTGTTCTTCGTATTAAGTTTCTGATTACCCAGCAAAAGTTCCGAATCAACAAGTTCCGGATCAAGAAGTTCCGGATCAAGAAGTTCCGGATCAAGAAGTTCCGGATCAAGAAGTTCCGGATCAAGAAGTTCCGGATCAAGAAGTTCCGAACCAAGAACTTCCGGATCAAGAAGTTCCGGCTCAAGAAGTTCCGAACCAAGAACTTCCGGATCAAGAAGTTCCGGATCAAGAAGTTCCGGATCAAGAAGTTCCGAACCAAGAACTTCCGGATCAAGAAGTTCCGGATCAAGCCAAAGTTCCGAACCAAGAACTTCCGAATCAAGAAGTTCCGGATCAAGCCAAAAGTTCCGAATCAAGGTAATTCCAAGCCAAATCTTCCGAATCAAACTTCCGAATCAACAAAAAGTTCCGAATCAAGGGTTATTTTGCTTGTTTTTTCGACGATTTTTTAGAGGATTTAATCTTGGTTTCTTACAACAAAAACTCAACATAATTCACAAGCTTTACTTCACTGCTCGATCAACCGATAATCTTTGTCTCTTTGAAGTTAACAAAATGAATCCGAATTCAGTAATGCCTCAGATGACATCACTTACGGATATTTCGGTGATTACGGGAACGGATAATCGCCCGCCAATGCTCATCAAAGAAGTTTTTGAAGCTTGGCAAGGCCGAATGATGTCTTATCTTAAGGGAAAACCGGTTTATGGGAGGCTTATGGTTAAGTCAATTTTAAATGGTCCACTTGACTATGGTACCATAGTGGTCAACAATGTGACTCGACCAAGAGAATTTGAAGAACTTACACCAGCCCAACAACTTGTTGCCGATGCAGACGAGAAAGCTCTTCAAACAATTCTCCAAGCCCTTCCCCATGACATCTATAGGATGGTGAGTCAGTATACGGTGGCAAAGGATTTATGGGAACGTCTTAAGGTGTTGCTACAAGGTACGTCTCTCACCAAGCAGGAAAGGGAATGTCAGTTGTATGACCTGTTTGAAAGATTCACTTACAACCCAGGGGAAACGCTTCACGATTATTACTTCAGATTCACCACACTCATGAATGATCTGAATGTATACAATCTGGTGATTGCTCCATTCCAGGTTAACACCAAATTCTTGAATACTTTACCTCAAGCTGAATGGGGTGAGTATATTACCGATGTTAAGTTAACCAGGGATCTGCATAAGTGCAATTTGGATCAACTATATGCTTTTCTTCAGCAGCATGAGAAACATGTGATCATGCACCGTTCTCCACGAGATATGTACCCTGATTCATTAGCTTTGATGGCGAATCAACCAAGCTTGTCTCACAACAACACTCCTTATATTTTGGGACATCAAGCCTATCATCCATCACCTTACATGACACCAGCCTTTCCCCAATACTCGATTTTACCACAACCACCCACCTCACATCAGCAACAATATCGGTTCAGTGCACCTTCATCACAATATGCTACACAACCTCACCCAGCAAGTATTGCACCTTATGCTCAATCTTCATATTCATCTTATCAAGAGAATGCAGCATATCCAACAAGCTACCCTGATCAAATGAGTATTCCTTCTAGTGATTATGCAGCTCAAGACCAAGCAATGTACTATGATGATGAGGAAGTCCCCGTTCCTGTATTCAAACAAGGTGCTGATCCAGTTGAAGTGTTAACCACTATGTCTGCCTATCTCACAAGGACTTTAAGCAAACGAGGATTTAGGGGATCAGCTCCTACCAACAATCAGTTGAGGAATTCATCCAATTCTCGCCAACAAGCTACAATTGAGAATGGCAGGGTAATGGTTCAGCCTATTCAACCATATCAGGGGAGACCTACCACATCTACCACCAATGCTCGCACGGTCAATCAAGCTCCAATAGTCAATCCTGCTCCACGGGCTAATTCCACGGGCAAGTTGCGAATGATTACATGCTACAACTGCAAGGAAGAGGGTCACATGTCCAGGGATTGTAAGAAACCCAAGAGGAGAAGGGATGGACAATGGTTTGTAGAAAATATCTATCTGGTAAATGCTCAGGCACAGGGAAGGGAACTTGATGAAGAGGAGCTTGCATTTCTTGCTGATCCAGGGATTGCTGAACAAGACACGGTCACCACACAGAATGCAGCATACCAAGCAGATGATCTCGATGCGTATGACTCAGACTGTGATGACTTTCAATCTGCAAAGGCTGCTCTCATGGCAACTATCTCCAGCTTAGGGCCAGAAAAGAGATCTGAGGTACTTATTAATACCACCAATAATGCCACTGATGCTAGTATTCAACCACATCAAGTTGTGCAAGAGAGTGTCGATTCGAATGAATCTTCGGTGGTGAATCTTTCAAATGAGGAGACAATCAATGATAGCAATATCAATGTGAGTCCCCAGATTTTGAGTGAATCACAACCGGGATCCATTTCGCATACGCCTACTCCTTCTCAACAAGATTTGGTCATGGTTCCTGCTACATTACTTAGCCAAATGAATGCGGCACTCTTAGAAACCTTAGCTAAGAATAAGAATTTGTCTGATGAGCTTGCCTTAAGCAATGAGAAAGTTCAAACCTTGGAATTAGTGCCTTCGTCTAGTGTTCTAACTAATCCCGAATATGATCACTTTAGAAACAAACAAATGGGTCACTTGCAAGAAATTGAAAACTTAAGAGCAAATCTGTCTAATGAACTTCAAGAAAAGGAGTTAGTGGTCACTATTTATCAAAAACTTCAAACGGATTTTGAATCACTCGAGTCTAAGAAGAATGAAATGGAGATTAATGCTACTAATAAGATTAGAAGTCTAGATTACTTGTTGTTAAGACAATACGCTGCTTCTCAACTAGTTCACTTATTTGATGCTTCGTTTAGAGAGTTTAACTTATCACGTCTAAAAGGCCTTCCCCCTAATCCACGGTATGCAAAACAAGCTTTAAGACATAGTCCTAGACTTTATAATGCAACTCAATTAGGATTGGCTTTAGACCCGATTGTTTTTCCCGATGATCGAACAAGTAAGGATCTAGTTGATGAGGATCGGTCATACAATTCTGCAAAATATCCCGAGTGTGATTATTTTAAATTGAATAAGGAGCTTGCAAAAACGGATTTTAGAATTCGCTTCCATATGGACAAAGATCTCTTAACAGCACCGACCTACATATTAGATGAAGAAAACCCTAGTACATTTCCTACACTTGTCAATATGGAAGGTCCTAAGGAAATTCCAAAGGATCTTCCACCTGTTAGCACTGTATGGTTAAACTTGCAAGAGATTAATCAATACTTTACTAATTTTGACAAGGTCATTTTGGATTGTACGACTTCAAATGGCTTAAATGCCGGAGAATGGGCTTTCGAACATATGAACGAGGTGTTTAAAAATGAGATCAATCCGTTTGTCGAAAGTCTAAAAGGAACTTTTGCATCTCTTAAGGAAAATCTTGTGTTTGAAATTGGTGAAGTTCAAAAAGTGTCTTATGAAATGGACACCGCTTACGAACTACAACTAATTGAAAAAGAAAAGATTTTAACCGAATATGACCGATTCTTGTCTGCAGTAATCTCGTGTGACGTGCTTACTACTGTAAATGTTAATTATTCGAATGAGCTTACATCCGCTATGATTAATTGTGATGCTATGAATATTTGTGAGGATATTTGTGATGATGTTTGTAATCTTTCTGTAAATGTTGCTGATACTGTAAATGAGGTAGATAATCATTCTTGTCACGAATCTAACGCTGAGTTTTTAAAGTTACAAGATTCCTACAATTTACTTTCAAAACGCTTTAATCAACTAGAACAACATTGTATATCTTTAGAATTAAAACAACAAACTCAAAATGAGAATCTTTTGATATCAAATGTTTGTGAAAACGGTGTTGAGACGAGTGACAAGATGATTGCAATTGTTAAGACATTAGAGGAAGAAATCATGAGATTGAAGAGAGATGTGTCATCAAAGGAAACATTAAAATTGGAACTAGAGGCTGCAGAGTCTAAAAACCAGGTCTTAGAAATTAGACTTTCGTCTGTTCTAGGGGAGATGGATCGGACAAGACCGGGACTATCCGCTCTTTATGGTTCACTAGAAGAACGCTTCGCTTTTAATGCGGCACAGCAACAATCTTTTGTTGAACAACTGAACCAAAAGTGCGAGGAAATCTCTGATTTGAACATCCTGCTCATTGACAAAAATATGGTTTTGGCTGAGTTAAAGGAGACACTTCTTCTCACCCGACAAGAAGTTGTTGATAACTTAGCTACCGACTCTGCACCGTCCACTAGTGCTCCAACAACCAAGTCAGTAGTGCTTTATAAGAATCCGCTTCATAAGAGAAACCCAGTTACCTACGATGATTATATGAGGAATGCCATTAAGCATGTCGATCTTCTTAGGGATATTTTAGACGATCTTTATGCCTTAGATCCCTCAAGTAGCGACTATTATTCGGCTCATGAATATATTAAGCGAGTTCAATATTGCTTAGCATATTTGCAATACATAGGTACACTAGGTTCGGCACTACTTAATAATAGGCCCATTGCTGTCACTCCATTTAATAAGACTCCAGGAGCGAAACCGTCATTGGCACAATCAAGTAAGACACCTTTAAAATCTGTTGCTAATGTTCCCACTTTGCCTTCTACAGGATTAAAAGAGACTACTAAGGCTAAAGGATCGCCACTCAAGAAAGATAAGATCAAGCCCTCCACTAGTAGTGCCACAAAGAAGAAAGTAGAAGTCCACAATAGGAATGCTAGTTCAGTTTTAAATAAAAGGAATCATGTTAAGACTAAAAGCTCTGCGCCTGTGCAGCAGCCTAAACCATTCGTGAATTCTGATTTAAATTGTTGGAATTGTAATGAATGTATGTTTTCCCAACGTCATGATTTGTGTCTGATTGATCACGTGAATGAAATGAATGCTATTAAGAATGGTCTTGAATGGAAGCCAACGGGTAGAACTCGTGCCCAAGTTGGCTGGCAATGGCGTCCCACTGGTAGGACCTTTACATTAGATGGAACAATGTGCCCTTTAACTAGGAATGCATCCATTGAGGTTAGGTCTGAGCGTCCTTTAGTTAGGAACACTCGCACTCAAGTATGGAAACAGCGCCCTTTAATTAGGTCAGCCCCCACTATAGTGCCTATCAGTGAAGAAATACCTCAGGATTTAAGCCAACTAGAATCTACACCACCTATTAAGAAAAAGAAGGCTAGGAAATCTAAGAAACCTAGAGTTAGCAAATCTAAGATTATTAAATCTGTACCTGCTAATAACAAGGAACACTCAGATTCCGATACCTCTACATTGTCTTCGTGTGGTGATATTTTCAGGTGGTCCAAATCATCCTGTGGTATTTGGACTCCGGTTGTTCAAAACATATGACCGGAAATCGCTCGATGCTCCGAAATTTCGTCAGCAAGTTTCTTGGTACGGCTAAATTCGGGAATGATCATATAGCAAAGATAATGGGTAATGGTGAACATCAGATTGGAAACGTGACGATTTTAAGGGTATATTATGTAGAAGGTCTTGGTCATAATTTATTCTCAGTAGGACAGTTTTGTGATTCCAACCTTGAGGTTGCTTTTCGACAACACACTTGTTTCATCCGCAACTTGGAAGGAAAAGATTTGTTGAAGGGATCTCGTGGTGCAAATCTCTATACCTTGTCCTTACAAGATATGATGGCCGCCTCTCCAGTATGTCTTCTCTCTAAAGCATCTAAGACCAAGTCATGGTTATGGCATCGCAGATTATCTCATCTTAACTTTGATGCTATTAATCATCTGGCTAAAAACGATTTAGTTCGTGGTCTTCCAAAGCTTAAATTTCACAAGGACCATTTATGTTCCGCGTGTTTAAGGGGGAAAAGTACCAAGAAAACTTACAAGCCCAAAGCTGAAGACACCAATCAAGAAAAACTTCATCTTTTGCATATGGATCTTTGTGGGCCAATGAGAACTGAAAGTGTGAGCGGTAAGAAATTCATTCTGGTAATTGTGGATGATTTTTCCAGGTTTACATGGGTTAGATTCCTACGTACAAAGGATGAAGCACCGAAGGCTATCATCACTTTTCTGAAATTCATTCAGGTACGTTTGAATACTACTGTCCGCCGTATTCGTACAGACAATGGTACAGAGTTCGTCAACCAGACTCTCCGTGATTACTATGAGGGAGTTGGTATCTCACATGAAACATCCGCTGCACGCACTCCACAACAAAACGGTGTCGTTGAAAGACGGAATCGTACACTTATGGAAGCTGCTAGGACCATGCTTATTTATGCGAACGCTCCATTGTTCTTGTGGGCAGAGGCTATTTCTACTGCATGTTTTACCCAAAACCGTTCTATCATTCGGAAACGCCATGGAAAAACACCTTATGAGCTTTTACATGACCGTAAACCCGATGTTTCATTTTTTCATGTGTTTGGTGCCCTTTGTTATCCAAACATTAATAGTGAGAACTTGGGTAAGCTTCAACCGAAAGACGATATAGGTATTTTCATTGGTTACTCACCGTCCAAGAAAGCATACCGAATCTATAACCGTCGTCTTGGCAAGATTGTAGAAACTATGGACGCAGATTTCGACGAGCTGACAACGATGGCTTCTGAGCAACACAGCTCTGAACCCGCGCTTCATGAGATGGGAACCGGTGCTATTAGTTCCGGATTAGTTCCCAATAATCCTACTTCTACATCATTTTTACCACCAACAAGGCCCGAGTGGGATAAACTGTTTCAACCGTTGTTTGATGAATTCTTCGATCCCCCGACTGATGAAGTTCCAGCACCTGTAGTAATTGCTCCAATACCTGAAGTGGTTGCTCAAGCTAATGAACCTTTATCTAATGCATCTACAATTCACATTGAACCGGATGCACCTTCACCAAGTGATTCTCAAACTACACCTGAATCATCACCCCTACTTGTGCCTAATGATGTGGAAGAGGATTCTATTGATCACGACTTGGAATATGCTCACTTGCAAGAGCTTCCTTTCTTTGGTGTAGCGATACCTGAAAACCCTTCAGCCACGTCTACCTCAGAAGAAGCTCCTTCTATTGTTCACTCCAGACCACCTAGGATTGAAAACCATAGCACTAAATGGACAAAAGATCACCCAATTAGGAATGTTATTGGAGATCTAGATCGACCAGTCTCTACACGCCATCAATTACAAGAGAGTGCACTTTATTGCTACTTTGATGCATTTCTCTCTGAAGTTGAACCTAAAAATTGGCAGCAGGCTATGACCCAATCATCTTGGATTGAAGCTATGCAGGAGGAACTAAATGAATTCCAACGACTTGAAGTATGGGAATTGGTTCCTCTCCCTGACAAGGTCAACATCCTTACTTTGTTATGGGTTTATAAGGTTAAACTTGATGAGATGGGTGCGGTATTGAAGAATAAGGCTAGATTGGTCGCTAGAGGATATAAACAAGCCTTGGGTATAGACTTTGAAGAATCTTTTGCTCCTGTGGCTAGATTGGAGGCTATTAGACTATTCCTTGCGTATGCTGCTCATATGAACATGATCGTCTATCAAATGGATGTGAAGACGGCATTTTTGAACGGTGAACTAAGGGAAGAAGTCTATGTTAGTCAGCCGGATGGGTTCGTTAGTACGGAGTTTCCTAATCATGTGTACTAGCTTAAGAAGGCTCTCTACGGGTTGAAACAAGCTCCACGCGCGTGGTATGATCTCCTGTCAACATATCTCATTTCGGAAGGCTTCTCCAAAGGCAAGGTGGACCCCACACTATTCACTCTCAAGGAAGGCAACGACATGATTCTGGTACAAATTTATGTTGATGATATAATATTTGCTGCCACTAACATAGAATTGTCAAATCGATTTGAGAAGATAATGTCCACACGCTTTCAGATGTCGATGATGGGAAAAATTTCATTTTTCTTAGGATTACAGATTTCTCAGAATCCCAGAGGCATCTTTATTAATCAATCCAAATATGCTCTAGAATATCTTAAGAAATATAACTTTGAAAATTGTGACCCCGTGGACACTCCAATGGTGGAGAAATCCAAGTTAGATGAAGATAGGAATGGGACTATTGTCGATCCAAAACTTTACCGTGGGATGATCGGCACCCTTCTATATCTGACTGCTAGCAGGCCTGATTTGCAATTTGCTGTATGCATGTGTGCCCGGTATCAGGCTCGGCCTACCGAAAAGCACCTACATGTTGTGAAAAGGATCTTTCGGTATCTAAAAGGAACACTTCATCGTGGTCTATGGTATCCGAAAGATTCCTCTATTGCTTTAATATCATACGCAGATGCCGATCATGCTGGATGTCAAGACACGAGGCGTAGCACTTCTGGATCTGTGCAACTCCTAGGAGATAGATTGATCAGTTGGTCTTCAAAAAGGCAGAAAAGCGCTGCAATATCAAGCACGGAGGCTGAATACATCGCCATGTCCGGTTGTTGTGCTCAAGTCCTTTGGATGAGATCACAATTAACTGACTACGGTTTGGGATTCAACAAAATCCCGATGTATTGTGACAACAAAAGCGCCATTGCCCTTTGCTGCAACTATGTTCAACACTCCCGGGCCAAGCACATAGACATTCGCTACCATTTCATTAAGGAGCAGGTGGAGAACGGAGTGATCGAGCTGTATTTTGTCACTACTGAGTACCAGCTGGCGGATATGTTCACCAAAGCCTTAGATCGAGGACGAATCGAGTTTTTGATCGACAAGCTTGGCATGAAATCATTCACTCCAGCGACTCTCAAAGAGTTGGCAGAAGAATCAGCTGAATAGTCGTGGTAAACTATTCAGAGTATCCTTTGTTCGTGATCATGTACATTATAGTAAATATATAAACCACAAAAGAAAAATACAAAAATATAAAACCAACAAAAACCATAAAAAATATAAAACCTAGAAAAACCATAAAAATTATAAAATCAAGAAAAACCAAAAATATTTTTCGTTTTAAATCGGGCATGTCTTTTAGTACGGTAATATTTACGGCCTTAGAAATGTCGATCAATATTGACACGGTGCCATAAATAGAGTCCGTATAAAAGTTGTACATTTTTAAAACATGCCCATTATGGCTTGTAGTCATTTCTGACTGCAACCCGGTTTTCATATTAAAGTCACGTATTTCCTTGGAAAACGTTGGCTCAGAACGGGAATTAATTTTCTCGGGCGTGATTTACAAGCCAAATCATGCAAAGGGATCAAGTTTACTTTACAACTTGGTCTAACACGAATTTGTGTACGTCTCAGTGCATTAATTTGTTAAAATAAGAGAAATCTTATTGACACCACGAATCAAAATTTTTCAAGATATAATTTGGAAATGCTTTCATCACTATTTGACTCTTTAAACAATGACTACAGCTCTTTAAATAGAAAACGGGTCATCGTTTAAGGGGGAGAAAATAATAAAATCATCTTCGTCATTAAATTGATTTTCAAAAGAGATTGTGGAAAATTAAGGGCTAAATGGTAATTGAGTGGTTTTACTTTAGAAAACGACTTGTGTTCGTTCTAAGTGATAGGCTTTGCTTTTAGATATTGGAGATATGCTAATAGATTGCGTTTGCTAAGTTGTGTGTAAGTTAAACAAGGGTTAAGAGAATTGAAAAAGTTAGAAACAAAAAGGAAAAAGGAGAGAAAAGTTGAGGGACTTAAGATGTCATTGTGGGTAAGTTAAAAAACTTGACCTAAGTAAAAAATAACACCCCCCGCCTCTCACTATTCTTATTCACTGTTTATTCTCATCTTTGCCGCCATTGTTACACACACAAACAAGCACTCAAATCATTCGTTTATTCATCCGATCCTGTTGTTTCGATAAATAAGGTAAATAACATCAATTATTTAATTTCTAATTCGTTTAAATCATGTAAATCCAATTGGTTAATTCAGATAATCAATTTAAATCTAGTTAGGGTTCGTTCGCCCCAATTTAGGCTTAATTGATTAGGGATTTATGGTGGGTTTTGCTCGGAATAGTTTAAATGATGTTTAAATTGCCTTAGATTACCTTAGAAATCACAAATGCGCTTAGAATTAACCTTATAGGCTGTGTTTTTGATGTTCCGGATGAACATGGATAAGAACTTCCGAATGAAGGGAATTTGCTGAAAAAACTTCCGAATGAGGAAGTTCCGAATAAAGGACTTCCGAATGAAGGAAGTTCCGAATGAAGAACTTCCGAATGAAGGAAGTTCCGAATGAAGAACTTCCGGATGAAGGAAGTTCCGAATGAAGGACTTCCGAATGAAGGACTTCCGAATGAAGGAAGTTCCGAATGAAGAACTTCCGGATGAAGGAAGTTCCAAATGAAGAACTTCCGAATGAAGGAAGTTCCGAATGAAGAACTTCCGGATGAAGGAAGTTCCGAATGAAGAACTTCCGGATGAAGGAAGTTCCGAATGAAGAACTTCCGGATGAAGGAAGTTCCGAATGAAGAACTTCCGGATGAAGGAAGTTCCGAATGAAGAACTTCCAGATGAAGGAAGTTCCGAATGAAGGAATGTTCCGGATGAAGAAGTTCCGGATGAAGAGTTGTTTGATTATTATTGTTTGCATGTTATATGTACTTGTTATATTATGTTATGAAATGTGTTATGCTTAGAAGTAAGAATGATATATATCTATATGTTTTTGTGCATCAACCTTTCATGTCTTATCTTAAGCAGATACAATGACTAATCCAACAGTACAAGCAATCCAAGACTCTAGAGAAGCCGATATTGCTAAAGCACGAACCCTTAAGTTTATACCCAACAATTACCGGCTGAAGCAAGTCTCAAAATCCACTCACCATGGATTTAAGGTCGCCATAGCCATCCTCGATAACTCTCATTTCAAGAACGCCCTTAGGAGTAGTGCTTCGGTGCCTTATGAGTATATGTATGAATTTTGGGCTACCAAGGAAATCACTTCAAACAAGATCACCTTCACCATCGACAACAAGCAGCAGACACTCACAGTTTCAGACTTCCGTAAGATTCTTGGTATACGGGATACACCCAAAGGCATGTCATTCTCGAGGGATCCTACTAAAGATGAACTCATGGAGTTATTTGACGCTCTTGGATGTCCGGAAATACGAGTTGCGTCTGAGTTTACGACTGCTAAAGTAGGACAACCTTTGAGAGCATTGATGGGTATTCTCAGTAGATGTCTTACACCAAAAACGAGTGGCCATGATGCTCTGTGCAGTCCTATAATAAACCTGTTCTATGGCATGTACAAAGCTGCAAATGCAGATTATGCATTGTTGATATGGGAAGAATTCACCTTTCAACTCTTCTATAACAAGAAGCTGAAGACAAATTTCTTTCCTTATCCAAGGTTTATCAAGCTTATCATTAATTATTTTATGAAACATGATGCTACTATTGATAGGCGTGCAGCAAGTCGTTATCACACTGAAGAAGCTGATGATACTGTGGATCTGAGGCATGAAGGACCTTCTATTGGTGTGATTCCAGGTCCTATTCCTGATTACCTTCTGACTGATAAAATTAAGGGTTCTGCTGATTACAAGCTACTGCAGCTAGAAATCAAGAAACTGAAAGTAAACCTTCAGACTGGAGAAGATTCGTCTACTACAGTGAAGAGTAAAGGTAAACGCAAACAACCAGCTGCGTTACCTGAACCCGAAACCAAGAAGAAGAAGACAGAGGGTAAGAAGGGAAAGGGTAAGGCTGATGAGATGATCTTACGTGATGAAGAAGATGTTGTTGATCCTGCTCTTGACAAGACAGAGAAACAAATGATGAAGATAGCAATTCAAAGGAGTAGGAAAGATACTGGCGGTAGTGGTTCAGGTGCAAGGGTAGATGTTGAGGATGAGTACGTGGAACCAGATGATGTTGATGAATTTGGGTCACCTGAACATTATTCCACTTCGAAGGAGCCATCAATCCCTATTTCAGCAAGTGTGGAAAAGGAGTCTGTTGCTCCTACGATCATGATGTCAACTCAACCTTTAGCAACTCAACCTCCACAAATCCAACCCTTACCAACCAGACCGGCGTCAACACCATTTCTTCCACCACCGACAATTCCCATCCTTAGTACCGCAGTAACAACCGAGCCTCTCCAATCAACCCATAGCAGCTCTGCAACATCTACCATGGCTGCATTGGTGATGGCCGAAATGTTGGATAAACATGTGGATAATCACAAACGCGAAATGGATGAACTTCGCCAAGAGTTACAAAGACGAGCTCAAAGTGAAGAAGCATTTAGGAGAGCCCAAGAGGAGATGATTGCTAGGTTCGCTGCAGATATGGAGGTGACTCGAAAAGCACATGCAGAAGAACTAGCTCGGGTTAAGCAGGCTGAGGCTGATAAGCATGCTGCACGTATCACCAGACTTCAAGTGATGAGGGATAAATACAAAGAGCAAAAAGAAGCACTTGAAGCCTCTGTTGAAGAAAGAGTGCAAGAATCTATTGAATCCATTATGCCTAAACTGCGTGATGAGTTGAAGACGCTAGCAGCTGATAACTTGTTGATCAAGTCATCCAACCCTTCAGAATCCGCCTACAAGATTGCTTATGACTTGACGGATTTTGAATTGAAGAAGATCCTTAAGGCTCGTATGGTGGAACTTGGATCATTTGATAAGTCTAGGATTCAACGGGCTCTATACAAATCCCTGAATGATGCTATCATGGAGGATGATAGGTTATTCAAAACGTTTGGAAGTGTGGTACCTTATCACATTCTACCTGAAGAAGAAAGGGAAGAAAGTGAGCAGGAAGAGGGTACTGGTGAAGAGGAAGAGGAAGAAGAAGGAGAAGAAGAGGAAAAGGATGACGATGATGGTGATGATGAGGATAAGGATGAGGATGATGATGACGAGGATGAGGATGATGATGATGGCGATGATGGTGGTGATGGGAATGAGGAGAGTGCTAGGGGTAGTAACGGGGATGACAATCAGGATGATGATGGGGGTGAACAGCCTAAAGAGGGAGACAAGGTTACCAGCTCCAAGAAAACTGCTAAGACTGGAACCAAGTCCAAGAAAGATGCAGCACAGAAGGACAAATAAACATCATCGGAATCAAGACGAACTAAGTGGCGCCACGATGTGAATGCCACTACAGCGTCATCGGTTCCCGGTACCTCTATTGCTGTATCTTTACCTATTACCACTAACCCCATTAGTTCTGTTGTTGTTGCTCCTGTGATTGCAGAATCAGTAACAGAACCCGAAGCTGCACAACACTCACCAGTTCACGACACTGCCGAAATGCCTGAAACTGAACCAACAGATGTTCGCACTTCTACTCCTCTACAACAAGCACAACAATCTACGGTTCCTGAACCAAGCACACGAGACTGGGCATACACGTTGGAGATAGACGAGACTGCACCACCACAGGCTTGGATCACGGCAGCAGCACAATATGATCCGATCACAGACGCTGACAAAGATGTGTTGTATCTCCGTATCCGAAGTCCGATTGACTTATGTGCATTTTTTGCTCATGAGTATAAGACTTCGGTTACTCCATCCTTGGTGAAGAAAGCGCTGAAAGATAAGAGACTTCGTGCCAAAACCCGGTTAACCCGAATGGAGTTCGAGTATTATGCCGATGAGATCCTGAAGGCTCTAAATACCGTTCAACGGCTAGGACTTCATGAATCAGAAAGAGCTCCACCTCCAATGGATCCTTCTCAAGATAATCAGATTGCTCTTGACTTCTTCGTCACCAATGATCTTGTGTATCTTCTGAAGGGGTCATCAAAGTACGCAACCTCCCTGACCTTGCTGAAAGCTGCCAACTGGGGGACAATACCCTTTATCGAGGAAAAGGTAAACCGACTTTGGGTCCCTAAGATAAATCGTAATTATGATATGTATGCTGTCATAGGTGCATCTCATTGGGACGAACGAGTCCGAAGGGCGTACAGGGGTTGCTGCCTAGTCAATTCTGGAAGTATCGTTAGATCCGATATCCGCATCTCCAGCATTTTAGGGTTGAAAACTGAAGCCAAGAACGGCTATTATCATGTGACGGAGATTCGTTTGAAAAGGGAGGATGACAGGGAATACAAAATCCAGCAGGGAGATTTTTCCATCATTCGCCTTGAGGATATCGAAGATATGCTGCTTCTGATGACCCGAGATCAACTTACACATATTCCTCGTGAAGACCTCATTGCTTTGAATACAGCACTTCGTATGTTCACACGAAGCGTTGTCATCAAGTCACGAGTTGAAGATCTTCAGTTGGGAGTCGAAAGCTATCAAAGAAAGCTTAACCTAACTCGTCCTGTGAATCAAGTGCTACCTTAACATGTAGAAAGATGTCCCTATACCGGCATTTCTGTCCCGAATTACGGCATCTTCTACTTGAACAGTCGAGGTTTAATGAAGTTTATGAGGGTGGGTGAGCTCCATAAGTATAGTGATGGGACTCTTCTACAAGTCAGAGGAAAGTTGGAGCATCTGAACTCGGGTGGGACTTTGCCAGAGATGACGGAGGATTGGCATCCGGGTTACCGGCAGATGGCGAAGTACGTGATCAAGAAGATTGATCAAAAGCTCCGTGAACGTAGATTGATGAGGAGCTTGGAAAGATTCGTTGGTGGAAGACCGTATTTAGTGCACCACAAGCTACTGCAACGATCCATCTAATGGGTCGTACATTTCAGGTCCACTTTATATTGGTTTTCAATTGTGAATATGTATATTTGTGAATAATGTGCTTTAATGGCTTGATGTAGTGTTAAGGTATGATAATTTTTCAAGAATTTCTCACGAGATTCTAAATCTTTCAAAATATATCATACTAAAGCACTACAACTATCCCTTATTAACTTAAGGGGGAGCAATAACTTGTTCTATGGCCAAACATCGATTTCATTTATACCCAAAGACCGATTAATCCATTCAATATCCCAAATATTAATGGTTAACATTTTGGATAAGGGGAGAAAATGGGATTAAGGAGACGTAAGAGATACTTGGCTAAAAGATGAAAAAGACTTAACGATTATCCAACTTAATATGTGTAAAGCACGTGTTAAGGGGGAGCGTTTTTGATGAACAAAACACCTAAGGTACAAAACTTTTGATTTCAATATCACAAGTACTTTAGGTGATTTTCAATGATTTTTCATGGTGGCAATTCCTTCCCAAAACACGCTTTATTCACGACGAATGTGGTGACAAAAGGGTGGTAGGAATAGGTTTAGTCCAATGATTCATCAGAGCCGATGGAATCTTCCTAAGGACAATTCCCTAGATAGAATTAGAAGTCCTAGGAAAGATGGAGAAAGAATGTGAACGTAGCTGAATGCCGACCAACTACTTAAGCTAGCACTGGAACAATCACAACAAGGTGCTAGTGATGACGTATTGGTAAGCATTGAAGGGGTTGAAGAATGAAAAATAATTGTAAAGATAAAGGGTGTAAAGAAAGAAGCCCTCCTTACAACTTTAGGCAGAAACCGGGTCAATACATATGCTATTGAGGTCATTTTTGCTAATGATTCTCGGTACTGAAGAAAGAAATCATGGACCCAGTGATGCAATGCACAACCCTTCCCCAGCTAACTCAAATATCTCTCAAAAGGTATTTGTTTTAATCACACGGAGTTCAACACGTTATCTATTGGTTTATTCACTCCGAATAAACTGGTATTGAAAAGGTGGCACTCCTCTCCAGCCATCGCTCACTAAATCAAAACGCACAATCGAGTCTAGAGCCAAGAGATCATCAAAAGTCTCATTAGGACACTTTCCATTTATTCCTTGCTTTCTCACACACTGTGAAAAGTAAGAGATTTTCATGAGTCCTACGCAGTATTCCTGTAATATTGCCAGAACATCCGAGTAATACGCAAGTATTGAAGATGGAAATCCTGCTTGAGCCAACATCAAACAAGCTCATGGTAGGTTACACGTGCGGTTCTTTTAGAACCAATCTTGTAAAAAACTGGAAGGTAACAGTGGTTTAATTCTTAATTGAACTTAAACTCGTTCCAGGCCTCTTCGCATTATCATATGATCTTGCCAGAACACTCAGAGTGACTCTTTATTGATCACAGTGACGAGTGGAAATCCTTCTAGTGTTAACATCAAACAGCACTTGGTAGGTGACGTGCAAGATTCTTTATGAGTTGAGCTCGTGACAACTGGAAAGCAACAATGGTGAAAATCTTAATTGAAATTCACTTGTTCCAGGTTTCATGAATTGACGGCTTCAAATCACAAGGATAATTTATCCAAGTGATTCACTCTTTATGTTCGCAGTCAGCTTTGGACGGTCGAATAAAGAGAACGGGTTTACCCGCGAAATCCTGTCAGGAAGTTACTTAATTGAAACTATCCGTCACGGGTACGATATCTAATATCGTCCAACGGTCTTCACCGACCAGAGGTAAAATGCTACCGAATTAGAATAAAATGTTCAAAGCCATTTTATTCGTGTCGTTGCTGTGTACCTGTTAAAGACGGTGGCGTTGCTGTGTACCTGTTGAAGACGATGGCGTTACTGTGTACCAGTGAAGACGGTGGTGTTGCGGTGTACCTGTAGAAGTCGTTCCCACATGCTTATGTTTTTCTGCATCAAAGTTTAGCAAAAATTCAAGAAAGTACAAGATAAAGTCTTCCGCTGTACCAAACTCTGAAACTTTCGAGAATTCAACAAAACGACATAAGTGTGTGGAACATGGAGTCACGAGAAGGCAAATTCACAAGAGAGGCAAAGATCGCACGTGAAAGGCCAAAGAACAATGCTCTCAAGCCAAAGCCAAAAAGATCAAACCAACATATTCACAACAAAAGAAAGAAAAGAAGAAAAGACTACGAGCTAAAGAACGAAGATTTAGTATAGTATGCTAGGTTTAGAATTTGTAACGTGGAGTGACCTCCCTTAGGGGGAGATTGTTAGAAATACGTTTTACGTATATTAGAAGTATCGGTCACTCCACAATATTATTTATGTTGTAATAGCTCGTAGTTACAAATAGTCATTAGTTGCTTATTAAGTTAAGTAAGAACCGGTCCATGGGCTTGTCATGGACCGGCCCAAGCCCATTGTAAGCTTGGAGTATAAATACCCCTTTCCACCATGGAAAGGGGTTGGTTGTTGTCACTTTTCTAGTTTCATTTATTAAAATAACACATAGTTTCTCTCACTTTCTCTCTCTAACTTTCTCTCTCTAGAAATCAACAAACCCCTTCATAGATTCATAGGTTATCAATATTCTACAATTTTCTTTGAAGATTGTGAAAGAATAAGTTTTATGAGATCTGCAAGAAGTGAAAAATAGGGACATAGTGTTAGGGACCTACATATGTGCCTGTAGCATATATTCTTCTGAGTCGAATTTACTCATCTGTGGAAATTGTCTTATTTGACAATTGACGATTCTTTCTTGTCCAATTCTCCCGTAGTGAGACTCTTAGGAAAAGTATCTGATTACCGAGTGTTGATACCCGACTGGATGTATCGACGTTCCTATAATTTCTTTTGATTAGATTTCATATTTGAATGACCTGTGTAACGATCCGAGGAGCTTTCGAATGCGTACTCAAATTATGAAAACATGGGATATATTCATATTCATGAAATGTTTTCGTCTGTATCTGATTTGAAATTCTCTCGCGTAGATTATGCGTTAACCTTACTCTTTTAAGGTTAGTTGTGTCTCCATATATCCCTGAATTTGTGAAGGATTATGGGTTATTATTAGTCTTTTGAGAAATTCACATCTTATCGACGGCAATGAAACTGGAAAGTTGATAGTGCCAGTAGAATGAATTGATTGATTATGACATGACGACATTGTCTTAATTAATGGGAACTCGAATAGAATTCCCCTAAATGATAAGATGTTGATTATCAAAAGTGATCTAAATAATTCTTGATGGGTGACCATATCCTGCATTTAGACTTGATATTATACCGTGAATGGTTGTGAACTAGTTATAGATATTGTAATCTAGAAGAACCTAAAATGAATTTATTAAAAGATGTTTCCGTTATCTGAAACTTTAGGAAGTATTTGTTGATGAATTACCTAGACTTTTGCCATTAAGGCAAGTTGAATTTGGTATTGATTATATTCTCGGTGCTGCACCTGTGGCATGTGCATTGCACGTCAGCACCATCTGAATTAAAAGAATTACCGTACAACTGAGAGTTGTCGGAGAACGATTTTATTCTACCAAGCTCGTCATTATGAAGAGCTATGGTGTTATCATTCCTTATATTTATAGATTACTGTGAACTGAGTAAATTGACAATCGAAAACGATATCCATAACTCGAAATGGAAGATGTGTTCGATCATTTACAAGGTTCTAGCAATTTGATCCATGGCATGGTTATCATCAACTTCGCGTCCGCGAAAAAGATTATCTATTCCAATCACTACATCCGGTACTTGTAATGGACATTATGAGTTTCACGTGATGTCGTTTGGATTGACTAATACACATGTAACATTGATAAATTTGGTGAATCACGTATGTAGGCTGTAATTTGATAATTCATGCTTGTGATCATTAAGGACCATCTGTTTGTTTATAAGAATAAGAACGAGTTAATAATTATTTATAGATTGCCCTGAATTGACCGAACAATAAAAACCTGTAACTTGAATAATTAACATGTGATTTAAGACTTAATCCTTTACATGATTTAACCATGTGATTAATAAGATAATGAGATCTATATTGACTTTTCAAAAATTAGAGCCATTTAAGACTTTGAGTTACACCAAAAAGAAAGTGCAAAAATGTTTTGACAAATGTTTTATCAAAAGAACTTTTGAGGGATTATTACCTTATACCCAGAACATTTAATTAAACTCATGTTTAGGGGTAAATGTTTGTGTATACGTCAAGACAACCTAAGAAGGATTGAGGAAACCGTTAAACCATGACTTAAAATTTGAAATGACAATTTTTGCTTTTCAAACTAAAAAATTTTGACCAAATATAAACAAAGATTTTTCGAACATTTACGAATCTTATTAATTATATTTGATAAATCAACAAAAATCGTGTTAACTAAATTCAAATTTATTTTGAACATTTTTATAATTGGTCGAACTAAGTAAATTAAAATTTTTACGTTACGTTTCATAAAAATTAAATATTTATTATTTAATTAGTTGTAATAATTATCGACGCTTTAAACGTCGGATTAAGCAAAACTGATAAAAATGATAGCTAAAACGAAACTGAAACTTAGAAAATATGAAGAAAGGTGAACGTAATTACTGACACATTATGTAGAAAATATAAAGAACCAATTAGGATGTGTTCCTTAATAATGAATGTGCAAAATAAATTGCCGAATAATTTAAAAATAGCCAATGCTTGTAAAAAGGATAATATAGATAATAAAAGTGGTTCGCGGCTAATGAGAACCAATAGAATTGAGAAGGCAATGACATTAAATGTATAAAAAGGCCTTTTGTGGTTGCCTAAATATGGAGATTTAGAAATGTAGTCATATTGAGATCTTGTAAGTATAAGTATTCTATTCCTGTAATTTCTGATTAAATGTATCATTATCAGAAGAGGTTGTACTAATGGCAGATTATGAAGGCAGACATCGCCTCATACATTAGTAAACATCTAACTATTACAAAGGTCATCATCTGAATTTGATTCGATTTGGGTCATCGTCGACAGACTGACCAAATCTGCTAATATCATTCCTGTTAATGATAGATTCTTGATGTAGAAATTGACTCTTTTGTATTTAAAAGAGTTGTGTAAACATGGTGTGCCTGTATCGATTATCTCTATCAAGATCCTCACTTCGCATTGAATTTCTAGAGATTTGTTCAGAAGTCATTAAGAACGAATCTTGATGAGAGTACTGTGTACCACCCCAATCGAAGGGACGAGGTAAAGTAACGATACAAATACTATAAGCGCTGTTCTATGTTTGAATGATTGACCTTTGGTAATAAACCATATAATCGTTTTCCTTTAGAGAGATTATCATTGATAATTATCGTGTTAGGATCGAGATCGAATCTTGTTAAGATTTATATATTAGAGCATCTGTAAGCAGGAGTTGAGATGAAGACACCCGACATACACCCATTGTGAGTTGGACATGTCTTTTAGGTTTAAGATTTCCTATGATGGCGAACCTAACCTTGCAAAATACTCGACCCGCAAAACTTGAAATGATTGTTGAAATTAGGATCTGATTATTGACTGCCGATAGTGGGCAGGAGGTTATGTGAATATGAAATGTAGATCTTGAAGTGCCAGATGGGTAGCGAAGTTATGCCAAAAAGTTTAACCTTGGAAAAATGAATTAATGATCTGAAAGATCATGGGATATAAGTCCCCGTTGTATGGGACCATTGAGATGATGTAAAATATTTGGTTTGAAAGGCATATAAGCTGGATCTACCCTAGGACTTCAAGAGCTACGTGGATTATGTTTCGTATATCGAACTTGATAAATATCTATCAAGTGAAAATCTGAATTCTTCTTGATAAAGTTTAGATCGGCGAAAAGTTGCATTCATCAAAAACCCGTGAACATCATGGATAGAGAAAGTAAGTCAACAATAAGCCTGATCTTATTCCCGTAGATATGTTTGATGAAAATCGCGTATTGTAATGAATTACACTTGTGAGAAAAGACCGAATGTGGAGGAAATACCCACATGGCTTTAACTCTATAAGAAGCGAGTAGTAAGGTAAGATGATCTTTGAGGACAAAGATCCTGTTTAGGGGTAAATGCTGTGACAATCCGTCAATTTATGATTTATATTTTATTCTCAATATTTATTTAAAAACATTATTTTAATGTTATAATATGAACTCACTTATTTTTGGGAAGAAATTTGGATTTACGTCTTGAAGTAGCATCGACTACGTCTAAACCGGAGGATCCAACGTTACGTGCTTATGTTTACATACACCGTTTTTGGTGACAGTCTGACATTTCAGAAAATAAATTTATCCGTGAATATTATTTTTGAGTTTTAAATTTGTGTTGGTTCATAAACTCACAAATTTACGAGAATAGATTTGGACTTACGATTTTATTTTAACGTCCTTTACGACTAAACCGGAAACCTTGGGATTACGTATTTAAGTTTTTGAACTCCGTTTTTGATGAGACAATTTTTATTAGATTCGTTTTGTGCCGTTGATTCATAATTTATAAAAACGTTTTTTGTAAAACGACCCCAGGGCACACAAATCGAGGAAACTAGAATCGAGGAATACCCGTAAATAAATGGGTATGAGAAAAAATAACTTTTGCCCCACCCCCATATATGGGACGGCCAACACATTACTTATGTGTCAAATGGTAGCAAATAATCTAACACTTGTCCATTAGCTTCAAAATGAAGCTTACACTCATCACAAAACCATCTAAACTAAAAGCATTTGTTCATTCTCACCATGCAAAACAAGCTAGAAACTCTCTCATCTCTCCCATTGATGCCGTCCACTTCTCCTCCATCAAACACCATCATTGATCAAAATTTAACCACAAAATCTCATGTTATTCATACACATGTTGAAGCCCTTTTGAAACCCTATTGATTAGTGGTGATTATAACATCCAAGGAGGAGTTTCCATGGAGTCTAGGGGCTGATTTTCCACAAGGTGCTCATGAAGAATGGTGGTCTTGAAGATGGTCTTGGTTATTCACAAGTTTCTCCATCAAAATCCATGTTTTGATCACAACCTACATCATCATGGTGGTATAAAGATAGTTCTTCTCATCCTCTTGTTATTTTTGATTATGTAATCTTGTATTTCTTTTACTTATGTATATGTATATGATGATGAATGATGATTAAAAATATTGTGTGGGGATTTGGTGTTGATAAACATGGTTAAAAAGATGAAAAACTATAAGAAAAAAGGCTAAAATCTTGCTTAAAAATGATGGATGTATAAAACAGTAAAGAACCATGTCATGAACTAATAAAATGGCATAGATTAATGGATATACAGTAAGTAATATGTCTTGTACACATGTGAGAGTTGGCCATGCAATAGAATCATTAGGATGAGTGAGATATGATCAAAGCAAGTTTAAAGTACAAATCTGAGTTCACTGTTTTGGACGATTTTTAGAAAATACTTAGAGGCTGATTCAACAGTAGCTATAGCAGCGTTAAGTGGAGCACATATCATGTAGTTTATTTCATAAAAATTTGAACTTCTATCTCCATATAGAACTCTAGATATGGCAGTTTTGGAGAACATGAAAATAAAAATCAGATTTTGGAAATTAAAGTATAATAGTATTATATAAGCACTCAATTAAATATAGTATAAAATGTGAATTAAAACCCACTAACTTATATAATACAATTATATAAAAATGTATAAGGATAAATAAATGGACATTTTATAAAAATGGTAGTTGATAAGTTTTATAAGTGATAAAACTATAAACATGATTTTACGACTTTTTCGGCTATTACCGTAAAATTAACGTTTTTGTTAAATAAAACATAGACGGTTGGAACCGTCTAATGTTAACTTTTATAAACTCATATACTGATATATGGACATATATAACAAGTAAAAACCGATAAAAACTCGAACTATATGACATACGGACATTAATGAGCTAAGTTAACGTTATTGGACTAATAATACAACAAAATGGGTTAAAACACTTATAAACTTATTTATTGTGCTTAACCCATTTGGGCCAACATGTAAAGTGTAAATACTGATAATAAAAGTACGAAATGGATTAATACAAGTTAATAAACTTATAATAGGCTTATTGGATCTAAAACACGTAAATAGGTAAAACTAGTGAACTAGTAAGAAGTTACCAATACATAAACACAAAAATGAGTGAATGAGAATATATAAATCCACTTGATCATCATATATATATAATCATCATATGTATACATAATTGTTATTTTTATAAAGTCATTGGACAAGAGTCTAAGACGAGTATTATTTGTCTAGGTTTCCGTGATCGAATCACGTACCGTACATCCGAATTGCCGATAACCCGCTTTCCCACATCAACGTGAGTTCATAGCCTCGCACTCTTTTAAATGTTTTTATGAAATATTTTATAAACCCGCGAGGGAGATAAAATGTTAGTTTTTATACAATAGGACACCATTTGTCCCGATTGTTTGTTTATTGATTTGGACCCGAATGATTGTATGACCCGATTGTACGACCCGATAAATGATTAAATGACCCGATAGATGAAATGAAATGGATTATTAAAGTTAGGTTATGTCACTAAAAGTCCCATTAGCATGAATTGTGAACTACCAGGATTTGGTAGACGCTTATGCATATAATAGTATTATTTGGGACGATCACCCCAGTTCGCGCCTTGACGGTTGATCCCCATCGTGCCACATTGATTTGTAAGCGAATTTATGTATGATAAGATTTACATAGCGTGACCTTTGTGACGACACGCTAATTTAGATGGGCAAATGAGTTTCGGGCTAGCTACCCGTTGTTTGGTTTAGTAAGGTAACAATGTCATGCGGCTTATAATAATCCAGTTAACGAAATACTACTATACGCACCGAATTACGATGTATTGCCTGACTAGAAATACGGGGCCCTACTATTGATATTATGTTCGTGTTTTGGTTTTCATAACCATATTCATATAACGGTTTTTATTTAACTTTATACAACGTCGTCAGACGTATTGTATGATGTTTTTACGACATTGGCTCGTATAACGATTTTTAAGGCAAATGCCTATATTATGATTTTCGATAAGGATTTGTATAAAAATGACTTTGGCTATTTTATGGCCTATTACAATGATTTGTACGAAATGATTTTTGGTAATAATTTTATACCAAAGTTATATTGATGGAATTTATTAAACTCTATGAATTCACTCGGCGTTATCGCTGACCTTTTCTTTTAACATGTTTTATCTCAGGTACTTGAAGGTAATTTTCGGGAAGACAACAAGAATTCATGGCCCGCACTTAATTAACAAATTTCCATTCAAATTCTTTGTAAAATTGTATGAAATAATATGACTTGGGACCTATGTAAATTTGATATTTATGAATGGAAATGCTCTATTATTAAACGACGCGATTTTTAAGTGTTGTCTATGATGTGAGTAATGTGCTATCCCGTAACACCAACGAGTCTTCCGCTGTATTGAATTGAGTAAATTTGGGGGAGTTATAAACATTCTCTCAAGATTCAAAAAACACGAAGTGAACGAATTACCAAACACGGAAAAGTCATTCATGAAGACTTCCATCGTCTTCTCGATCATATCATGAAAAGTAGCCATCATGCACCTTTGAAAGGTTCCCGGTGCATTGCAAAGTCTGAAGGGCATTCTATGATAGGCAAACATTCCATATGGACACGTAAACGTAGTTTTTTCTTGATCACGAGGATCGATGGGGATTTGGAAGTAACCGGAAAAACCATCTAAAAAGCAAGAGAAATCGTTTCCCGCAAGACGCTCCAACATTTCGTCCATGAAGGGCAAGGGAAAATGATCTTTACGAGTGGCGTCATTCAACTTATGATAGTCGATGCACACTCTCCATCCGGTCACGAGTCTAGTGGGAATTAACTCGTTGGCATCGTTTGGAACAACGGTCATTCCCCCCTTCTTAGGGACATAATGAACAGGACTCACCCAAGAACTATCGGAAATAATGTAAATCATTCCTGCGTCAAGGATTTTTAGGACTTCCTTTTTGATGACGTCATGAATTTTGGGGTTCACCCTCCTTTGACATTGGATTGCGGGTTTGTAATCCTCCTGCATTAAGATTTTGTGGGTACAAATTTTGGGATCGATCCTCTTATTGTCGGATAACTTCCACGCAATTGCC
Source organism: Glebionis coronaria (assembly GCA_025667525.1). Taxonomy (NCBI): domain Eukaryota; kingdom Viridiplantae; phylum Streptophyta; class Magnoliopsida; order Asterales; family Asteraceae; genus Glebionis; species Glebionis coronaria. The sequence goes on along the minus strand of CM046876.1, from coordinate 93,999,178 downwards.
CCTTTGTGATCCTTTAGAACATCGACAAGTGCGGTTTTTTCATCATCCGAAAGATCTTTCGCAATAATAACCGACAACTTTTCGTCCTCCTCCAAGAATACATATTCAAGGTGAGGAGGTAAATCTTTCAACTCGAGGATAGGTGGTTCCTCAATTGAAGACTTGGGCTCTATACTCATAACCTCCTAGGGTGGAGGAAATGGGAAATCGTTAAGAGAATCCTTGATAATCGAGAAGTCCTCATCATTGTCGAGGTCTTCGTCACAAGTACGTGGAACATCAAATTCTTCCAACGTAAAACCTCCACCTTCAAATGGAGTGAAGGTTGGTGTCGAATTATCAAGAATGGGATCTAACATAGTGGGGTTGCCACTATTATCATCATCACCAAAACCTAGAACTTCTTGTGAAAATTCCTCGCAAACAACGTCAATCATGTCAATGAGGTTTACGGTTGCAACGGAATAAACATGAGAAATTGGAAAATTTTGAGTTGCGTTTATAACAAGTTCCTCGTCGTTGAAACGTAAGGTGATCTTTCTAGCATGCACATCAATTAAATCCATAGACGTATCTAAAAACGAACGACCTAAAATGAGAGGAACTTGAGGATCCGTGGGAATATCGACAACGATAAAGTCTACCGGATAATAGAACTTTCCCACTTTCACAAAAACGTCTTCCGCCAATCCACATGCGGGAATCGTGGAATGGTCGGCCAACACGATAGACATTAGTGAAGGAGTAAGATTAGGAAGATTGAGCGACTTGAAGATTGCAAGTGGCATCAAGTTAATACTAGCACCAAGATCGGCCAAGGCATAGCATTCTTCCATATCTTGGATTGCACAAGAAATCAAGAATTTATCGGGATCACCGACTTTTTGAGGTATGCGGTTAAGATAATCCGAGGAACAACTAGACAATTATTGCAATTTCTCCTTGTTCTTCAACATACTCTTGAAGTTAGCGGCAAATCGAGGCATCATGACCAAAGCGTCGGCAAAAATCACATTAAAATGAACGTTACGAAACATTTTCATAAAAAGCTCAAATTGGTAGTTATCGTGCTCTTGACGTTTCTCCTTTCTAAGTCTCGATGGATAGGGCAAAGGTTGTGTGGGTTGAGGCATAGGCATAGCCTTTGGAATCTCGGGTTCCAAATGTGGTAATGGGTCAACCGTAGGTGTGGCATGAGCGGTACTTCGTGGGAATGGGACATGCTCCTTTTCGACCACCACCTCGGGTTCTTCCTCAATTGCATCCTCCGTAGGAGCAATTGGTTGAGGAGTCGGTTCCTTAAGTGTCTTACCACTACGTGTGGTAATCACTTTCATCTCTCCCTTAGGGTTCGATATGGTGTTGCTACGACGACTACTCGAAGACGGTTTGCACATAATAGCCTCAAAAATAGATGAAATTTTATCCTCGAGCATGGATTGACTCTTCTCGGCCTTAATCATCTCTTTCTTTATTTCATGTTTCCCTTGTTCCATTTTTTGTTGGTTTTGTTGTAACCTAGTTACATTCCCTTCCATTTTGTTTGTATGGATTTTAAGCTCATTTGCTAACTCGTTTTTCAACTCCTTCTTCAAGTCGTTCTTAAACTCGGATCTTAGGCTATTGATGTCTCTTTGAATGTTGTCAAACCTAGTATCGTTTCCATTAGCGCATTCAACAAAATCATTTGGAAGATCTTTCAAAGTTTGCAAACCCTTGTTGTTTTGAAAATCATTGTTTTGATTTTTGTTTGAAACTTGATTATTAGCCCCTTTATTTCCATAGTTTCCTTTGTAATTGTTTTTAAAACCAACTTGATTGTTTCGATAGTTGTTGTTAGCATTTTGATTGGGATCAAAACCCAGTGGGGTCAATTGATTAGAGCGGTTAACTTGACCGTTTTGGTTGTAAGTTCCCGTGGCCGCGTAGGCACTCGAAGTGTTGCCACCGTTGGTAATGCACTCGGAGAAATCATGACCTCCACCACAATACATAAATAAAACCTCAACCGCTTTAGCCGTAGCAGGAGCACTTTGTTCTCCAACTTTAAATTCAATTAAAAGTCCTTTAAGCTTATTAAAGATTTTATTTTCCGAGTTCGCCTCAATTTGGCAAGCATCGATGGTATTAGACAAAGAAGGTGAAGCCGAAGACGAAGCCTTACGAACACTCGATGTGTTACGAGGACTATACACCTTAGATATATTCTCAATTATCAACAACGCTTCCTCAACTGTTTTACACAAAAAATTACCACCCGCGGCGGCATTTAGATAATCCCTTTCATGATCATTCATTCCATTGTAAAATGTGTCAATTTGATGCAAGTCGAAAAAACCGTGATGAGGAATTCATGTAACATTTCCTTAAACCTATTCCAAGCCGTTGAAAAACTCTCATTAAATTCTTGTGAAAATTTTGAAATCTCGTTTTTCAAATGTGTAGTCTTAGAGGGCGGAAAAATTGGTTCACAAACTTAGAAACGAGATCCTTCCACGTCAATATAGAATTGGGTGGCTCTTTCTCTAACCAAATTTTAGCGGGCCCCGCTAAGGAATACGGAAAAAGCATCATCTTAATCGAGTCATTAGCAACATCATTAAATTTGCAAGTGGCGGTAAGACGATTGAATTGGCGGATATGGTTATGCGGGTTGTCCTTTTAATCACCACAGAATTTGTTGTTTTGGATCATCGACAACAAACCCGTTTTCACTTCAAAATTCTCCGCAAGGATAGCGGGAATAACAATAGCCTCTCCATAACCCTCGGTGGCTGCTTGAAGTAACTCCAGCATAGTATGTGTTAGAAGTATTTAAAGTGATGGTCAAAGAAGTGAAGTCACATATTATATGACCACCCCTTAGGGGGAGATTGTTAGAAGTATTTAAAGTGATGGTCATATAATATATCGTTGCAAAGCTCGTGGAAAATGCTATTCAACAGTGTCGAGAGTTCTATGCCATCATTATGCATGAAACGGGAATTAGTCCCGAATACACAAATGAGGAAGGCCTCCTATTCATGTAAGCCTTAGTATAAAAGGCATAACCATCCTCATTTGTGTGTGTGTCTCCCATTGTATCTTTTCTCTTCTTCTTGTTTTAGTGAGAGAAACTCTCCTTGTTAGAACTAATCACACGACTTATAAGAACAAGAAATATAGATGAATAAGATCAAGATTAAAACTAAGAATGGAACATTAGATTAGATGAAGAAGAATTAGAAAGATACAAGGTAGATGATTCTAGTGAGAGAAACTAAGGAGAGTTTCTCTCTCTAAAACAAGAAGAAGAGAAAAGATACAACGGGAGACACACACACAAATGAGGATGGTTATGCCTTTTATACTAAGGCTTACATGAATAGGAGGCCTTCCTCATTTGTGTATTCGGGACTAATTCCCGTTTCATGCATAATGATGGCATAGAACTCTCGACACTGTTGAATAGCATTTTCCACGAGCGTCGCAACGGTATATTATATGACCATCACTTTAAATTCTTCTAACAATCTCCCCCTAAAGGGTGGTCATATAATATGTGACTTCACTTCTTTGACCATCACTTTAAATACTTCTAACAATCTCCCCCTAAGTGGTGGTCATGTATTATGTGACTTCACTTCTTTGTTGTTGCAGACTTTGAAGCTCGTTGTCTTGAGAGTTCTTTCATAGTTCCTTTCATGACTTGTGATCTTGGATCTTTGATCTATGCCTTGACTTGATCTTGAAGTTTTGCCAGCTTGTGTTCTTGTGTCTTTCTCCACATACTCATGTTTTGTGTTGACTTGAAAGCTTGTAAACAATCTCCCTTGATCATCAGAGTAGCGGAAGTCTTTGTCTTTAGATGTTCTTGAGCTTTCTTCAATAATCCTGAATATGTGGCCTTGAATTGCGACTCTTGAGATAACGCCACCGTTTGCATTCCACCGGTTTCCCGTTATACAGTACGAATACTGTACCTGTGATCAGGTAAGTTCAAAGAACTTCCTTGACAGGATTTCCAGCTGTGGTAGCCGTTCTCAATACTTGAATATATCGAAAGATAATTCAAAGTAACGAGTGAATCATGCAGTTCCATTCTGCTGATTAAGTCGTCAATTCACTTTCCTGGAACAAGTCTGAATCAATTAAGAATCAAACCATCGTTGCTTTCCAGTTGACACAAGTTTGATTCATATAGAATCGCACAAGTTACCTACCGCAGTGCTGTTTGATGATGACACTGGAAGGATTTCCATTCGTCACTGTAAATACTGAAAAGTATTACTCTGAATGTTCTGGCAAGATCATAAAGATATTGCGTCGAGACCTGGAACGAGTTTGAATCAATTAAGAATCAAACCACTGTTGCTTTCCAGTTAGCATATGTTTAATTCAAGTGAATCTTACATATGACCTACCGCAGTGCTGTTTGATGTTAACACTGGAAGGATTTCCATTCATCACTGTAAATACTAAAGAGTATCACTCTGAATGTTCTAGCAATACCACAAGGATAGAGCGTAGGACTCTGTAAATCATCGCTTGTGTTCTAATGATGAACAACAATTGATCTATGGAATAAGTGTCCTAATGAGATTTTTGATGAATCTCGTTGGCTCTAGAGTCTATAAGTGCACGTTTATTTGGTGATCGGAGGCTGGAGCAGACTGCCACCTATTCAATATCTACTATCTCGGAGTGAGAAAGTTGATAGAAATGAGTTGAACTCCGTGACAATAAAACAAACTTCTTTTGAGAGAAGCTTGAGTAGGCTGGGAAGGGTTGTGCATTGCATCACTGGGTCCATGATGCTTTGACTTCAGTATCAGAAATCATCAAAGTGATTCTGATAATAGATGAATTGACCCGGTTTCTGCCTAAGTTGTATGGAGGGCTTCTTTCTTTACACCCTTTATCCTTACATTTCTTTTTCATTCTTCAACCCCTTCAATGCTTACCAAGACGTCATAACTAGCACCTTGTTGTGATTGTTCCAGTGCTAGCTTAAGTCATTAGTCGGCATTATTCCTGTACACTCAACTACTCCATCTTTCCTAAGGACTTCTAAGTTCTAATGGATTGTCCCTGGGAAGATCCCTCCGGTTCTGGTTGGATCATAGGACGAATACCTAACCACCTTTTGACACCAATATCGTCGTGATTAATTGTGTTGAAGGGTATAGATATCGTAACCAGAAAAATCAATTGAAAATGCAGTCAAGGTGTTGATGAAATCAATGTTTACACCTTAAAAGTTTTCTATATCACCAAAAACGCTCCCCCTACATATGTGCATCATAAAAGGAGAGATTTTTGCACATATTAGGAAGAGAAAGCACTTATATCAAAGATCTTATTCAAGATAACACATTTTAATCACTATTCCCCCCCTCAAAAATTGCATGAAATTGAAATTTTTGTGAAACTAGTGATGAAACATGGAGAGAATAATGTGTCATGAAACTTTGGAACAAATGTTTATGAAATCATTATGCTCCCCCTTGAAAAGAGATTCTATTTAAATAGGGGAGTATATGAGCACATTGTTTTGAAATACTTTGAAAAATTGTGCTCAAAAGTCCGAGAAAAATTGTGTTCATGAGCTTAAAACTTTGAATGTTTTGATATAAGCTCATGATCGAGAAAAATGAATTTCTCGTTGTTGAGGATAAGTCAAAGACTTTCCTTTATTTAGGGACCGGGTTATAGTCTGACATGTGACTATAAGCCATTATGTTGAGCTCAAAATGTTGAATGTTTTGTGACAAGCTCAACCCGTGATAGATTTCTCTACCCGTTATTAGGATAAGTTATCTTTAAAGATACACTCTCCTTTATTTGAAGTTCGAGTTAAAGTCTGACATTTAACTGTAAGTCATGTACATGAGCTTAAAAACATGGAATGTTTTTATCAGAAGCTCATGACTGAGAGAGTTTTATTTTCTCGTTGTTAAGGATAAGTTATCATCCGTGATCAACTTTCCTTTCTTTGAGGCACGAGTCACAATCAGAGGTAATTGCAAATCATTTGAAGAAAGGGAAAATGACATGTTTTAAAAAACATTTGAACTTTCATTCGAGCTTTATGTACACACCCGTGTCGTTATTGAGCGACATTTCTAGACACGTCCATATTATCGAAACTGAAAGACATGTCGAGAAGAATATTTTTGGTATTTTTGAAAGATTTTTTCGTTTTTTGTTTTGTTTTTATAGGTTTTATATTTTTGTATTTTGATTTTCAATATTTTTTAAAATAATCCAAAATAGACCTTTGTATAGCAGAAGATGGTGATGTTGAATGTACATAATTGGAACCCTTTGAAGAAATGGATTCAGAATCCGCTGAAGTACTTGCAATGACCGAAGAAGAATTTGCACAAATACTAGTGTTAGGAGTAACAAATGCATTTTCTACATTCAGAACACTCGCATTAGTGCTAGAGCAAGTGTCATCACTCTTCTTGGTAGGAATCCACTTAAGACCGACTTCCTTGAAGATCCTACCCGTTGGTTTCCACTGAAGACTAGATCTAGGAGTAGTGTTCTCTTGCACAGCGGAAGACTTCTTTGGAGAGAAACTAGGGCCTGCATTGATCCGCCTTAAGGATTTCTTGTCATTGCTCTTCTTTGTGACGGGTAATGATCTCCTTGTTGTCGTATGGGATTCTGCATTCTTTCTCTATGTGAAGGTACGAGAGTTTACCTCAGAGAGGTATTGCAGAATGCAATGAGCATGATTTCCATGGTGAATGCCCTTTTTGCACGTGGGGCATACAGGGAGTTTGGGATTCTCGAAAGGTCTTGTGTACCTAGGGTTTGTTGACCGTTCAGGGACTATGTTCGAAACATGGCTTCTCATTGGTGATTGCCAATTCCTAGGTTGTTGGGAAGGGGTCCTAGGTTTTGGTTGATTACCATTAGGTGTGTGTTAAACTCTAGCGGTTGTTGGTTTACTAGGTTTTGAATACACATGGTTTACTTTCTGAATGTTCCCTTTTTGCTTACCATCCCCTAGGTTTTTGGTTTGACCAACGTCATTTGAACCATTAGATTCCTTTGTGGGCGTAAGAGTCACACACTTGGGAGTACTCTTAGGAGTAGTGCAAGGTGCATTCACAGAGTTGTGTTTAGCAAGAGTGGGTTTTCTAAATGGAGGAACATAGGGTGAGATGGCTGGTTTTGGTACAGTCGATGGCACATCGGTATTAGGAGGTAACCTAGAAACATTAGAAGGCAGTTTTCCTAAGATAGATGGCTTTGGTACTTTGTACGCATTGGGTTGTCTAACAACTGATTTTACAACCTTAGGTTCCACAGTTTTTCCACCCATCTTTCCAACAAGTTTCTGCAACTCAGCAATCGCGATGTCTTTGTCTTGCAACTGAGCTTTCAGATCAGAAATATCCTTACTCTTTTCATTCAATTCACGAAATGATTCAGAGAGTTTTACTTGTAAATTACTGTCATCAGGAACTTTTCCAACTTTGGTTTGCAAAGCAAGTTCAAGAGAATGACAATGTTTCTGAAGAAAATCATATCGGTGTTGAAGAATCGTGAACTCTTTTTGATTAACATTTGTTGAAGGCTCACTGTCGCGACATTCACCTCCTAACTGAGCTTGTAGATGTTCGATTGTTTGTTGCAGTTCATTGTAAGCTTTATCATATGAGAGTTTGTTATCCTTACATTCATCACATTTTTTGCATATTTATTCCAAAGATCGGTGAATTCGTTGTCCTTTTTGATGACATAAGACTCCATTTTCTCTTTCGTACGATCAAGCTCATTTTGGAGGGTTTCATTGTCTGACACAGAGATGTTTACCGCAACGGGGTTACTATCAACATAATCACCACTGTCACTTGCTTTCGAGAGACATGCAAGGTCGCTTTCCAAAACTTTAATTCTATCAAGAGATTCATCAGCCTCCTTCGCCAAAGATTTGAAGTCTTCAACAAATTTGGCTAGTTCTTTTAGAAAAGCGTTCTCAAGATTGCCTATCCTCGCATCAACTTGATTAATAATCGGATTTGAAGCACTTTTTGTAACTCGACATGAACGGGTGATGTAAAGTTTCCTCCAGTCATTTTGGCGTTAACAACCCCTTTGAGAATGACAAAATTATCTTTGAGCTCGTTTAGATACCTACGTGTGATACTCGGTTTCGGAGGGTCATCAAACAATTCCACACCAGGTAGCAAAAGCATTTCAGAACTCGTTTTAGACCGAACAAAAACAATTGGAGGATTAACTTTCGGATAATAAACAGGTGTCACTTCTTTGTTAAGCTTTTGCATTTTTAAACGAGTCTCTACAGCAAGTTCGGTAGTTTCCTCAAAATCATGCACAATAGGAGGATCATGCTCATCAGACAAGAGCACACTACCATTATATAAGGTTTCATTTGTGGCCTGAACTTGCTTAAGGTATCCTGGATTAGGAGGAAGGGGACAACCTAAGGCCAATTTGTATCGAGTGTAGTTTATCTCGTTCACTTTTGGTCCGAGCATATTTATTGTTTGCATAGTTTGGCCACGTTTTACCAAAAGGTTGTCTAATTCCCTAATCCTATCCTGAGCTTTGCAAAAATCCTCAAGAAGCCCATCTTCTCGAATTTTGAAATCATGTTTCAGCTTTTTTCGCTCTTCTTTTAACTCCAAAATGGTAGATTTTTCAGTTGAAAGCTGTTTATTAAGAGATGTGATTTCATCATTCAATTCGCTTATCTTTTTAGCACTACTCAAATGTAAGGCATTTAATTTCTTAGTGGTGCATTTTTCTTGATACACCGATGTAGCATGAGCTTGTTCAAGTTCCTTGATTTTAGCATGATGAATCTCAAAACTTTTCTCCCGTTCCTTATATCCCGCAAGCTCAGTGGTCAATTTGACATTAGATTCTCTGAACTTATTATTAACCCCATTCGCATGAGCAACATCCTTGGCAAGCTTATCAAATAATGATTTATAATACGCATGCGTCTCGTCAGGAAGGGTTGTAGGTTGCGCTACTTGATCCTCACTAAGGTCCACATTGGGTGCATTAGAAATAATATTGCTATTATTCGTTTGAACCCCGTGTGTCTCAGTGGAAGGCTCAAGTGACTCAGTATACTCTTCCTCCTGATTAGACATATTATATAACTCATTAGCATTGAGACGTGGGTGTACCTTAGAGGAACCGTCTGAATCATACACAGGAGCTCTGTCAGGTTGAACTACCGATGTGGATGATTGCTGTGAATTAGCCATCAAGATGGAGTCGGGAGTCACCTCTTCTGCCTCATCATATGCTGCTGCAGATGCCATTAGATCAAACTCTTCAGCTAGAAGTGGAATTCCTGCTTCTTCCTTTTGTGCTATAAGAAGCTGAGACTGGAGATGGGCAACATTCCTCTTCTTTCTTACATGTCTATCACGATGCTCAAAACCCGCAGCATCACTATCTTGTTGATAACTCATAGTAGAAGTCGTGTGAAAAACAGGATCTCAATTCGTAGAAAGCGTGAGTTGTAGAGTCAACAAAATCAAACTTTGCCAAAATTTTCCAGCCCGACAAAAAATTCCTCAGTCCGACAAAACGGTAAACCTAAAAAAATTTGAATCTCTAAGTTTTGAAATCGAGTTAGAAATAGCCAATAACTAGAAGGGAAAAAGTTTGAAAAAATGAAATTTTTAATGAAAAATAAAACCTAAAAAATTTGAAATTTGGCCTAAAAATTTGAATTTTGGTCCGAAAATTTGAATTTTTGGTCGAAAATTTTTTCGCATTGCCAAAATTTGAAATTGAAGCTTAAATGCCCTAAAAATGGTCTAGGAAAAATTAAATTTTTGATCTTCGTGTAAACTATGTTCCGAGACTAGACTAGATAGTGGCTAAGTTTAAAAATTACTCAAACAAAACAAAATTTCCATCGGAATATTCTATCGGAATGTTGATCGGAATGATCCATCTATCGGAATGTCCCTCTATCGGAATGTCCCTCTATCAGAATGTTCTTCGATCGGAATGATGAATCTGTCGGAATATTGAACTGTCGCAATGTTGCTTGTATCGGAATGTGTAGATCGGAATATGGCTAAAACAAATTGGACAGAGTAACAACTCAAAAATCCCTTAAAGCCGTCGGAATCCAGATCGCAATGTACGATCGGATGTCTCGTCGGAATAAGGTATCGGAATCCTTAGATCGCAAAGTAGAACCTAGTGGTTATTGCGATCTGGCCTCACTCCCTTTGTACTTTCCGATGGTGATACATGCAAGAATTTCGGAATGATGAAAAAATAAGAAATTTCTCAACTTTTGATCAAAAAGACTTGTGTTTAAGCCAAAACCAAGATGCGCAAATCACTAATCCATGAGTAAGGAAGATATACGACTTGAAGAATACCAACGAGCTGTCCACGAATCCCTTGGCGAATGATACCACTTGTTAGAACTAATCACACGACTTATAAGAACAAGAAATATAGATGAATAAGATCAAGATTAAAACTAAGAATGGAACATTAGATTAGATGAAGAAGAATTAGAAAGATACAAGGTAGATGATTCTAGTGAGAGAAACTAAGGAGAGTTTCTCTCTCTAAAACAAGAAGAAGAGAAAAGATACAATGGTAGACACACACACAAATGAGGATGGTTATGCCTTTTATACTAAGGCTTACATGAATAGGAGGCCTTCCTCATTTGTGTATTCGGGACTAATTCCCGTTTCATGCATAATGATGGCATAGAACTCTCGACACTGTTGAATAGTATTTTCCACGAGCTTCGCAACGGTATATTATATGACCATCACTTTAAATACTTCTAACAGTATGATTAGCCATGGTGACTTCTCTTACGACAGGTTCGTCAATAGGAGACTCCTCACTAGAAAGATTAGGAGTAGGTGTTGACTCCTTTCGGTTTTTTCGTTTACGTGCACGTCTTGCTTGGTTACGAGTTTGAATAAACGTCACGTACAACGTGGGGTTGAGCAAAGAAGATTCTTTTTGGTGTTTTGTATTTTTCCAATTTTTTTTTTGTGGTTTTTGAATGATTTTACTTTTTTTGGATTTTTGTGATTGTATTAAGTAGACAAAAATCTAAAAATCTCCTCCTTAATAAAATCTCTTGATTAAAGAAGCCTCAAGGAATGAAAACGATCACGTGAAGTGAACGCCTTCAATGACTTTAGAACGTTGGTGGAACACCAAAACGTTCAAGAGGGTTTAATCAAATGAAACCAAGAAAATATATATGAGACTTAGATAATACTTTGGTTGGCAAACCCTCAATTAGCCCTTTTTATCTAAACACTCACAAGCAAGCGGGGAAACGAGGCGGTGCGAAGCACTTAAGATCCTTTTTCCATAGGCTATATTTTATAATACCCGCCTTATACCCACCTTATAGTTTGTGTTTTTCAAAATTACGCTTCACGAAAGTATTTATTTATTTTGCCTTTGATTTCTTGTTTGAGATTAGAATACAATGATTGAGTAATGACCTCCCAATCAAGGGTGTGTTTTCACACTTTTGGAGTACTTGTGAATTTATTGTTCTACGTATACAATATAGTAATAATATTCACACAAAAAACGAAAAACCGATAATACGTATTAGTAGAGTGCTACTAATACAAATACTATTTATGGTTAGTATATAAAAAACAACAATTTCCAAATCAAAATACAACACTCCTCCCCGGCAGCGGCGCCAAAATGATATAATGTTTTTACCACTCTTTAGGAAAAGAGAGCAAAATAGGGAAAGTATTAAGTGTCGGTTTAGGAAAACCAAGCACTAATGACCAATGAATTTCAAGTTCGTTCCCAAGGAGTCTAGTGCGTTGTGTCAAGAATTGATTAAGGGTTTGTGATTATATTGATGAGGAAAGAAAATAAGAAAAGAAATTAGAAGAGACTGACGGTTACGATGACGAATTAAACTAAGACGAATAGTCGTACACGTAAAACCGTAAAAAGTGACAAAATTAAAAATTTACCCTAAAAATTCCTAGAAAATTGCAATAAATCCTAAAAAATGTAATAAGAGTTTACAAAAAATCAAAAATCACTCAAACCTTTTATTTAATTAAATAATAATTTTTTAATGCTAATTAAAGCCCAAAAATAAATTTAATTAACAAAAAGCCCGAAATGAGATTTTTTCACTTGTAAACCTCTAAAATGACTTAACTAAATTTAAAAGTATTTTTGAAAATTTTAAAATTAATAAAAACTATTTATAAACAATTAAAAACTATTAAAATTTAAGATAATTCTAAAAATTAATCTAATGACAATAAAAATATTCTAAAAATTGTAAAATTCCTAACTTAATGTATTTAACCTAAGAAAAGTATAAAAACTTGAAATATCTAAATTTTAATTTTTAATAATAAAATAATAATAAAATATTAATAAAAATCCAAAATTTATAAAAAATTCTAAAAAGTTGAAAACTAGCTTATTTTAATCTAATAAACACAGAAATGAAGTTGAAATTACAAAATATCCCTATTGGGCCTAGAAATGGGCTAAAAGTCCAAACAGACCCCTTAATGGGCTATTTATGGTCCAATAAGAAAAATGTTGTCCAAATAAGCCCAAAAGCTCCCATCTGACTCAAAATTTGATTTTAAGAACAAAACTCTGAAGGCCCAAAAGCTGAAAATGTGTTTAAGCTAGCTTATTTCAAAGCAGCTTATTCTTAATGGGCTTTTTGGCCCATTAAGCTATAAGCTGATGCCATAAGCTTAAATTTGACACATAAGCTTATTTTGAGTTACTTAAGAGATCTGTAAAAATAAAATTGGAAAAAGCACAAGGAATAAGCCTGAATAAGCTAAAAGCTATCTTCACAAAACGACAAAATAGTCGTTTTCGAGTTCTAGGCCACCCCAAGAGCTGATTCAACTTTCAAAAGATTTTAAATGACTTAACTACGCTTAATCAAAGAAAAAATTTTAAATACGCACACTCAATAAGCTGAATTAAGGTTATAAGCACTTAAATTAAAGTCAACCTTATGAGTTTTCTAGTAAAAAGTCAAAGCCAAGGTCTGATAAGCTCCAGATCAAATAAATGGGTCAAATGAGCAAGATCTATCACAAAAAATAAGTTGTTGCAAGTCTGGATAAGCCAAATTGGCTAATGAGTAAGCTGAATGAGATTTAACACTAGCAGGGGCTAGTTTTGGGTGTTGAGCAGTGGGAACTTTCCCACTGCTTGACTTAATTGACTTTTTGTCTTTAGTGACTTTTTGTTGATTCAAGTTAAGCAAAGACACCCAAATGATCAGTTAATCATAAGGAGTCAATATCAATCACAAAAAACACAATTACAAACAGCCAATCAGTGCAGTTAATTCAAAAGATCCACAGACCTAGCCCAGATATGAACAATATCAATCACAAAAGAGTGAATCATTTGGATTAAAAATCCTTATGATTGAAGCCGTCAATTCATGAATCTTGGAACAAGTGAATTTCAATTAAGATTTTCACCATCGTTGCTTTCCAGTTGTGACGAGCTTGATTCAAATAGAATCTTGCTTGTCACCTACCAAGTGCTGTTTGATGTTAACACTAGAAGGATTTCCACTCGTCATCGTGAACACTAAAGAGTGTCACTCTGAGTGTTCTGGAAAAATCATACGATAATGCATAGAGGCCTGGAACGAGTTTAAGTTCAATTAAGAATTAAACTACTGTTTCTTTCCAGTTTTCACAAGATTGGTTCTTAAAGAACCGCACGTGTCACCTACCATGAGCTTGTTTGATGTTGGCTCAAGCAGGATTTCCATCTTCATTGTAATACTTGCGTATCACTCGGATGTTCTGGCAATATTACAAGAATACTGCGTAGGACTCATAAAGATCTCTTACTTTTCACATTGTGTGAAGAAGCAAGGAATAAATGAAAAGTGTCCTAATGAGACTTTTGATGATCTCGTGGCTCTAGACTCGATAGTGCGTTTTGATTTAGTGAGCGATGGCTGGAGAGGATTGCCACCTATTCAATATCAGTCTATTCGGAGTGAATAAACCAATAGATAACCTGTTGAACTCCGTGTGATTAAAACAAACATATTTTGAGAGATATTTGAGTTAGCTGGGATGGGTTGTGCATTGCATCACTGGGTCCATGATGTCTATCTTCAATATCGAGAATCATTGAAAAATGATCTCAATAGCATATGTATTGACCCGGTTTCTGCCTAAGGTTATATGGATGGCTTCTTTCTTTACACCCTTTATCTTTACAATTATTTTTCATTCTTCAACCCCTTCAATGCTTAACAATACGTCATAACTAGCACCTTGTTGTGATTGTTCCAGTGCTAACTTAAGTACTTGGTCGGCATTCAGCTACGTTCACAATCTTTTTCCATCTTTCCTAAGGACTACTAATTCTATCTAGGGAATTGTCCTTGGGAAGATTCCATCGGTTCTGATGAATCATTGGAATAATACCTAATCCTACCACCCTTTTGTCACCACATCCGTCGTGAATTAAGTGTGTTTTGGGTAAGTACTGTCACCATGAAAAATCCTTGAAAAAATCACTTAAAGCACTTGTGATATTATAATCAAAGTTTTTGTGCCTTAAGTGTTTTGTTCATCAAAATCGCCCCCCCTTAACATGTGCATTACACATATTAAGTTGGTTTATCTTTTAAGCCTTTTTCATTGTTTAGCCAAGTATCATTAAGTCTCCTTAATCCCATTTTCTCCCCTTTCCAAAATGTTAACCATCAATATTTTGGATATTAATGGATTAACCGGTCTTTGGGTAATAAAATGAAATTAGATGCTGGCCAAAGAACATAGTAATGCCACCCCTCAAATTAATGAGGGTTAGTTTTAGTGCTCGAGTACGATATGTTTGAAAGATTTAGAATCTCGAGAGAAATTCTTGAAAAATATCATACTTTTACACCACAACATGCCACAAAAGCTGATTATACATAAATTAACATATTCACAGTAATAGACATATGGAGTTGACCTGTTATAAGACGATCCATAATTAAATGGATCGTTCCGTGAACCTATGGTGAGCTCCATATGGCCTTCCACCTATGAATCGTTCCACACTTCGTAGCAACCGGCGCTTCCTTAAAAGTTCCTCGATCTTCTTGATCGCGTACTTAGCTCCCTTTTTGCACTGGCTCGTCCAAGTGTACTTGACTGCTGGAAGCGGTAGGTCGACATTTAGAACAATCAGATCATCTCAAAAATGCTTGAGCGTACCATCGCTGAATTTATGCAGGTCGGAGAATCGCATAAGATGCATGACGCCAGTCTCATTTGGATAAAATATCCCTGCTTCCGGTGTCGTGGTCCCCATGTACGACTTCTTGTTCTTGTGAAAATTACTGAGTGGAGTTGTATGGGGTCGTTGCAAGTTTAGCTAATTTTGATAGCTCTCCACTCCAAGTTGAAAATCTTCCACCCGGTTTTGGATGAAAATTTTTCTTGCATATTGACGAAGGTTGGAGCTCAATGCAATGACAATCTCAGGTAGTAAATGCTCGACTTTTTTTTGAGCCAATACCAAAAGAAGATATTCGATGTCTTCAAGTTGAAGGTACTGGAGATCACTTTCGTCAATTCGGTATTCTTTCTCATCAGTACGTTTGAACACGATTACATTCAAGTAATCATAACCGAATACAGTCTGAGTGGTTGCTCCTTGAATGCTTTTAATTCTGTGAGTTGAGACAATAGAAGAACCTCTCTTTGAACGATGGAAGTGATTGTAAGCTAACCTTTTCTTTGCATTCCAGTGAGAGATGCCAAGTGATGCAAAAGTATCATAAAAATTGAGCAGTTTCCTTCTCCATAATGCATCAGGTACTTTATCTTTGATCCATGGTATGTTCTCCAGATTAACAGCCTTGAGCTTATTAAGTGATGTGGCATATTTCTTCGCGCCTTTTTCAAGATACTCGAGATCATGAGATACAAAGTGCTCTATTGGAATCGTTGCAGAACCGGCGATGACTGTGGGTGTAAGAGGTCGTAACACTAGAGTCTGGATTCCCATAGTCGTCGCTCTTCTTACCTTTGTAAGCTCATGATGAAATGAGATTTTACTAGGTTGAAAGTTCGTTTCTTAGTATCTTCTCGAATTGATTTCCGGTTCAAAGTGTGACTCAGTCGTTCTTGGTAACGAAAAGAGAATTGTTGGGTGTCGTAAACTAATTAAAAATAAAGACTTGAAACAATAAAAATAAAGACGGTAAAAAGAAATACTGAAAGATAAAAACTTGACGGGAAATTAATGACGAGAAATAAAAAACGTGAAGAGAAATAAACAGGCAAACTTGAAAGTAAATAAGGCAAACTTAAACTAAAGGCAAGTAAATTAAAAGTGCGACTAATAAAAATGTCGGGAAAAGTAAAGCTTGAAAATTAAAAATTAAAAATAGAAACTTAAAATAACCTCAAAACAACTCATTTGGAATAATCCTTCTTTCGGAATAAATCACTCGTCCGGAATGTCACCTTCGTTCGGAATAATTTCTTCTTCACTCGAAATAATCAAAACAGAACCTTCATTCGGAACAATTTAAAAACTGATTCGGAATATTTTAAAAGACCTTGATTCGGACCAATTTAAAAACTTTGATTCGGAATAACGTTGACAAGAATGCTTATTCGGAACATCCCTTCATTCGGAATATTGATTATTCCGGATAAAGACACTGATTCGGAACAATTAAAGGAAACTTTGGTTCGGAATACTTTCAACTCACACCTTCATCTGAAATAAATGTTTCTCATTCGGAATCTGGGAATTGTGAAGAACACGAAGAACAGTAACAATATAATAAGACGAATTTGACTAAAATCACCAAGTTTTTAACCAAAACTTAAACCAATTTAACCACTAATCATCTACTAATCATAAACATCAAACCAAAACAATAAAAACACAAAACCCACTTACTTTTGAAGATCAAAATCAACCAAATGAAACTTAAGACTTTGAATCAAAAAGAGAAAGACGAACAAGATTAAATGAACGATTATATTGATTGATTAAGGTTAAGTAAACAAAAGGAAGGATTAAAAACATACAAGATTTGACAAAAATAAAAAATCACCAACACCTTAATGGTGTTGGTTACCTACGAAAACAAAGGAAAAGAAAAACTGGAAAATTAAAAACTAAAAAAACTCCTCTAATTGTGTGGGAAGGGATCCTATTTATAGGCCTTCAAGTTGGTTGGTGAGTGGGCTTTCTCCCTTTCTTCTTGTCTTCTCGTCTTTTCGGAAAAGTTGACGTTTTCTTTTTCGCTTCAGGATTTGTCGACGAATAAATTTTACTCGTCTTTTAATTTCTTCGTTTAATAGACTTGAGTTCTTTCGACATATGTAAATCTTCCATCTTTGGTCCTTTTCTTCGATAAATCTTCAAATAGGCCCATTGACTTCAAATCTTTTGCATCTCTTGGACAATAGACTTCGTCTTGAGTCTTTTTCTTCGATAAAACCCGTGCAATCCCATGTTTTCTTTAATATTTATCCGGTTGGCTCTGAAAACACAACAAACACACAAACCACGCATAATTCCAAACAAATGATATTAAATACGCGTTTAGGTCTTGTTTTAGCAAGAAATAAGTGGTAAAAGGATGGGTGTTTTCACACATATCAAATCCCCTACAGTTAAACATTGCCATGCCCTCATGCAATGCTTAGTCATAAAGCAAATTTACACTTTTCTCATAATCAATCAACCTTTGCCTTATTAACAATAAGCACTACTACTAAAGAGATATATAAAAACTTGAATGAAACAAAAGGGATAGAAAACCATTTTCACTTGAAATAGCTACATGGAAATAACTTGCAAAGAGATCTAAGACTTACATTAGGGCTTCGGTGCTGCGAAGATTTATCACCCTCAAGTTTCACGTTCCCCAAACTAAGCTTAAAAACGAGATCATTGTCATTATAAGTTAGCAAAACAAACACTTACACACATGGCTTAATTATATGCTTAAACTCCCTTATTCCTAGGTGTATCTCTTATATTTTTTTGTTGTCTTAGAATGATCATGAAGATGCATTTTTGGACTTATTTTGATAGTTTATTAAGGCTGAAATCAAAGTAGGACGATTTGATTAATAGTTAGCTAAAGGACAAAATCTCTTAAAACTGCTTCTCGGGATATCAAAAAGTTCATATCTTGGCATAACTCGCTTCACGATTTGAGACCTTTCTCGGAGCGATATTTGGCATGAACTTCATACTTCATATCTTGAGAGACGTTCTTGAGATAATGGTCTTCTCTTCGTTAATATAGTTTCTTCACTTGGAGACTTTTGAGGGATACTCCAACTTTGTTGACCACGACTTCATCATTATTTCTTCAGTCGTTATTTGGGATTTTGAGATACAACGATCCGCCTCCTTTTCGGACTTGGATCTATTTATCCTCATACCTTGTTAGGGTCTTTTCGGATAGACTTCTCCATGATCTTTATGGGAGTTGATTGCTTTTCGTCGTGAGTCTTGATCCTTCATATTGATTTTGGGAATAATGCTTTTCACATCACCTTGGATATTTAGCAATAAAATGGAATCCTCATGCCTTGTTAGGGCCTTTTCGGACTCGCCAATCTTCGCGCCCTGCTTCATAAGTTATGCCTTGGCTATGAACTCTTATCATTACCGAGCAACTTTTAAACGATATTGGGCTAGAAGCTAAGTTATTCAATAAAATCGTACGACCTTACTTATTGGAGATAAATTATTAGCAAGTGATGGGAGAATAGGCTTATAATTACACCAAGTGTGCTTGTGTAAGAATACCGACTTATAATTGACTCTATCATTTCTCGTTCTCCACAATTTAAAATCTCAAGTAATGAGACTCGTGGATGCTTAGCCTAATAAACCAATTAAGGTAAACATGGTTAAGGATACTTGCTAGAATAAATTTGGATAAGTCTATTCGGGTTGAGTCAAAATAATCGCAGCTGGCCTAATATGCCAAAGACTTCAAAACTAGCTACACCACTTTATTAATATTTTTGACTTTATTGTGGGATATATACAAATGAAAGCAACGATAAAAATTTAAAAATTACGACTATATGGCCAAAGTTAATTAAAATTTTGAAAAATGCTGAAAAAGATGATTTTCCGGTTAAATGAAGGCATTTTAATGGAAAAGTCCACTTAAAACTTCGATAGAAGTCTCCCCTACACTTAATATAAACATTGTCCTCAATGTTTAAGCATGTGGGAAAAGTATCCCCTACACTTATGACATTGTGCACGTTGGTTAAATCAAGCTAAGGAAGAGACGACTAAAGTGATCAATTTCAAATGTGAGTATGAAGAAAATTGAATCACGATAGTTGAGAGATAGAACCGGATTTCGGATAACAAAGGAGCACGATTCTTCAAAGGTTCCAAAAGTGCATTCATCCCTGTAATCACATCACCACACAAACACAAACAACCTATATAGGTCCCCCTACACTTAGGAGGTAAAACGGGAAAGGATAGATAATCGGGTTGCCTCCCGAGGAGCGCTTGTTTTTTATAACCGAGTCACAAGCCTGACTCGACCCAAAACTAGTTCATGTGGAACGTGGTGAGGGATGGAATCATCTCATGAGAGATGTCCTCACCAAAGTACAACTTCACTCGTTGGCCATTCACCTTAAAATTAGGTCCATTAGGTTGAGCGAGCTCGAGAGTACCATATGGAAAAATTTGGGCAATGGTGAATGGGTCGGACCAACGAGATTTCAGCTTGCCTGAAAAGATTTTCAACCGAGAGTTAAAGAGTAAAACTTTGTCTCCAACTTGGAAATCTCGGTTTTTAATCTTAGAGTCATGAATGAGCTTAGTCTTTTCCTTATAGATCAAAGAATTTTCATAAGCATCATTCATGAGTTCATGAAGCTCATTGAGTTGGATTTTGCGTAGGTCACTGGCTTTGGTGATGTCGAAATTAGCCCACTTCAAGGCCCAGTAAGCCTTGTGCTCCAACTCAATGGGGAGGTGGCATGCTTTCCCGTACACGAGACGATATGGTGTACAACCAATCGGAGTCTTGTATGCGGTACGGAAAGCCCACAGAGCATCATCAAGTTTATCGGCCCATAAGGCACCATGCTCTCCCACGGTTCGTTCAAGATTTCTCTTTAACCCTCGGTTAGAGATTTCAGCCTGCCCATTAGTTTATGGGTGGTATGCGGTGGAAAGACGATGATTTACACCATACTTAGCCATGACTCATGCTAATTGATCATTGCAAAAATGAGTCCCGCGATCACTAATAATGGCACGAGGCACACCAAATCTAGCGAATAGCGACTTCAAAAAGTTACAAACCACCCTTGCGTCGTTAGTGGGTAAAGCTTTGGCTTCTACCCATTAAGAAACGTAGTCAACGGCTACAAGGATGTATTTGTTTCCTTTAGATGAAGGGAATGGCCCTATAAAGTCGATGCCCCATACATCAAAGATTTCACATTCTTGTATGAAATTTTGAGGCATCTCATCTTTATGTGTGTTCTTGCCTTGTCGTTGGCAAGCATCACAATTTTTCACCATTTCGTGAGCGTCACGATAAATGGAGGGCCAATAGAATCCCGAGTCAAACACTTTCTTAGCATGAAGTTAGGACCAAAGTGACCACCGGTGGGTCCTTTGTGGCAAGCTTCGAGAATGTCTAAAGCTGCTGGTCCATCAACACATCGGCGAATAATCAAATCAGCGCATTGTTTGAAGAGATACGGGTCATCCCAAAAGTAAGTCTTAATGTCGTTAAAGAACTTTTTCTTTTGTTGGGATGTTAACCCGTCAATGAGAATTCCACCCGCCAAGTAGTTTGCAATGTCCACAAACCACGAGGTTTCATCAAAATTCAAGTTGATAGACATTAAGGTCTCCAGGGGAAAAGAGTCATTGATCTCTTTGTTCAGATGATCCCCTTGATAAGGATCCTCAAGTCTACTGAGATGATCCGCGGCTAGGTTTTCAGCTCCCTTCTTATCACGAATTTCGATTTTAAATTCTTGAAGTAGCAAAACCCAGCGAAGAAGTCTTGGTTTAGAATCTTGTTTAGTTAACAAGTACTTCAACGCGGAATGGTCCGTGTACACGATGGTAGTGGAAAGGACAAGATAGGGGCGGAACTTTTCAAAAGCAAAGACAACAGCTAAAATCTCTTTCTCGGTTGTCGTGTAATGCAATTGAGCCCCTGTTATTGTCTTGCTAGCGTAATGGATCGGTTGGAAGTGTTTGTTCACTCTTTGGCCCAAAACCGCTCCAATAGCAAAGTCGCTAGCATCGCACATCAACTCGAAAGGCAGCTCCCAATTAGGGGTAACCAAGACCGGTGCTTAGTTAGCTTATCCTTAAGAAGGTTGAAGGCTTCAATACACTCTTTGGAAAAGATAAAAGGAGTATCTTTTTCCAAGAGGTGGGTCATCGGGCGAGCGATTTTAGAAAAATCTTTGATGAATCGACGGTAGAAGGCCGCATGACCAAGGAAACTTCTCACACCCTTCACGGTTGAAGGTGGAGGCAATTTTGCAATAACATCGACTTTAGAACGGTCCACTTCAAGATCGGCTTTGGAGATTTTGTGTCCTAGCACGATGCCCTCTTTTACCATGAAATGGCATTTTTCCCAATTAAGAACAAGGCGAGTGTCTTCACACCGCTTAAGCATACCTTCTAAATTGGCAAGGCAAGCAGAGAAAGAATTGCCATAAACCGAGAAATCATCCATGAAGACTTCCATAGTTTCTACAACCATGTCATGGAAGATAACCATCATACACCTTTGGAACGTCCCAGGAGCATTGCATAAACCGAAAGGCATGCGTTTGTAGGCAAATGTTCCATAAGGACAAGTGAATGTGGTTTTCTCTTGGTCTTTGGGATCGATGGGAATTTGAAAATACCCGGAGAAACCGTCTAAGAAGCAGTAATAGTCATTACCCACTAGACGCTCGAGCATTTGATCCATGAAAGGAAGAGGAAAGTGATGTTTTCTCGTGGCATCATTGAGTTTGCGATAGTCGATAAAAACTCTCCACCCAGTAACGAGACGAGTAGGAATCAACTCGTTTTGTTCATTGGGAACAACGGTTATTCCGCCCTTCTTGGGCACACAATGGACGGGACTTACCCATGGTGAATCCGAAATAGGGTAAATCAAGCCGGCATCTAGAAGTTTGATAACCTCTTGTTTGATGACGTCGTGAATTCGAGGATTAACCCTTCTTTGGCTTTGGATTGCAGGTTTAAAGTCATCTTCTATGAGAATTTTGTGAGTACAAAAGTTTGGATCAATTCCGCGGATATCGGAAATTTTCCAAGCAATTGCCTTCTTATGATCTTTAAGCACGGCGATAAGGCGAGATTTTTCTTCTTCTTTCAAGTCCTTAGCGATGATGACGGGCGACCTCTTCTTATCTTCAAGGAACACGTACTCGAGATGCGATGGTAACTCCTTAAGCTCTAAATCCAGAGGATTTTCGATGGAAGGTGTATTCAAATTCAGTTCATCGATAGCAATATCCTTGGGAGATGGTGGGGAAATATGGTCCTCATTGAGAAGTTTCTCAATGGTACGAATTTCTTCTTCCCAATCGGTGGGAGAATCGTCATATTGTAAGTTCACATCTCCCAAAGTAGCTTCAAATTGAGTAAAAAGGAAATCACTTTCTCCAAATGGAGTTAGTGATCGAGCAAGGGAGGAAACGGTCTCAACATTGGGAAGAGAGGTACGACTACTTTTACAAGCATCTTTAAAGTGTTCTTCACAAGCCTCATCAAGAACGTCGATACAATTAACACTCTCGTATGCATAAGGTTGTTTAGAAATCTTACCCATGTTGAAGACAATTTGATCCTCACCAACTCTCATGATAAGCTCACCCGCTTCTACATCGCTGAGAGTGCGACCGGTCCTCAAGAATGAACGTCCAACAATTAAGGGAACACGCGGATCCATCTCGTAGTCGACTACGACGAAATCAGCGGGAAAAGTGAATTTGTCGACTCCTACAAAAACGTCTTCGGCTATCCCCACTGGATAAGCAACCGTACGGTTAGCTAATTCCAATGTCATTTTGGTGGGGACTAGCTCAGGGAGAGATAATTGCTTCCAAACGCTTAGAGGCATTAAGTTGATACTAGCACCTAGATCGGCTAGGGCCATGCAATTCTCTACTCCCGGGAAGTTGCAAGGGATTAAGAAGCGACCAGGATCACCAAGTTTGGTTGGCAATTTCCTTAAGAGCACTACCGAGCAATTCACGTTAAGTTGGGTATTAGCAATATCAAGGAGCTTCTCCTTGTCACTAAGAAGATCTTTAAACATCTTCGCGTATTTAGGCATGTGAGCGAGAGCCTCAGCGAAGGAGATGTTGAAATTCAATTGTTTAAACATTTTGAGAATGTTTGAAACTTGAATATCATCCTTGCTTTTGAGCTTCTCTTTCCTCAACCTTGAGGGATAAGGTATATCAGAAGAAGATGAAGGATTTGGAATAGTAGGATCACTCACATCCTTGGGTGGTGGAGGGGTAGAAGAAAGAGGTGGAGGAATAGGGGAAGTAGAAGGTTGAGGAATAGGAGTAGGTGACTCGTTTTCCTTTGTCACAATCACCGGTGGAGGTATAGGAAGCTCGGGTTCCTTGGTACCTTTGACACTGCGAGTGGTGATTGCTTTCATCTCCCCTCTTGGATTAGCAACGGTGTTACTCGGAAGAGTACCCGAAGAAGAGGGTTTATTACCTTGGAAGAAACCAGCCATCATGTCCCTTAGGTCATTCGTTTGACTACTCAAAGAGTTTCGCATATCGGCTCTAAGATCATTCCCTTGTTTCACCATGTCGCCCTTCAAATTAATAATCTGGGTCTGCAGATTCTTCACCAACACATCATTCGTCTGCATGTACGTTTTGACCTCGTGGTTGAAAATGGTGGGTTGAGTAGGAGGAGGTGCTTGATAAGCAGGTGGTTGGTAAGGAGCGGGTTGGTAAACTTGAGTAGGATTTTGAGGTGGATATGGTTGTCTTTGAGGTGGTTGGTATGGTGCTCGAGGTTGGCTTTGATTGGTTCGGTTAAGGTTTTGTTGTTGATTTTGATTGGTTGGAGGAAAACCGGGCGGGGAAAGAAAGTTGTTTGAGCGATAGCTGAGCAAGTTGCGGTCACCTTGAGGACGAGCTTGATAGGCGGCCGGAGGATAGGTACCGTATGCTGCATTAACAT
Source organism: Glebionis coronaria (assembly GCA_025667525.1). Taxonomy (NCBI): domain Eukaryota; kingdom Viridiplantae; phylum Streptophyta; class Magnoliopsida; order Asterales; family Asteraceae; genus Glebionis; species Glebionis coronaria. Next base: position 93,974,938 of record CM046876.1, on the reverse strand, counting down.
TCTCACAAGGATATTCTTGGGTTGAGGTACAAGTAGTGTAAGAGTGAGGACCCCCGCATATTTCACATGGTTGGCTTACAACATTGACTTGAGCGTTTTGAGCGTTGATGCTTTTGGTGTTGTTAGCGGTTTGGGCAGCAAGCGATTCAAGAAGCGAAGTAATTTTGTCAAGTCTCTTGTCGTTGTCACTAGTGCTAGCACTAGCGGCATTGGTCTGAACACTCTTGGTTTGTACTCTAGACTTATTCTCAGTAATATCCCAAGCGGCATTAGAACTCTTAACCAAAATATTACCCCCTCGAGGCACTATTTAGTGAATCTTGATCATTCATGCTTAAACCATTGTAAAAGGTATTAATTTGGTGCACTTTGGTAAAACCATGTTGTGGGCACTTTCTTAAAAGGTCTTTAAAACGGTCCCAAGATTCACTAAAACTTTCATCATACTTTTGTTAAAAATTAATAATTTCATTCCGCAAAGCTCACCCGCTTCTACATCGCTGAGAGTGCGACCGGTCCTCAAGAATGAACGTCCAACAATTAAGGGAACACGAGGATCCATCTCGTAGTCGACTACGACGAAATCAGCGGGAAAAGTGAATTTGTCGACTCCTACAAAAACGTCTTCGGCTATCCCCACTGGATAAGCAACCGTACGGTTAGCTAATTCCAATGTCATTTTGGTGGGGACTAGCTCAGGGAGAGATAATTGCTTCCAAACGCTTAGAGGCATTAAGTTGATACTAGCACCTAGATCGGCTAGGGCCATGCAATTCTCTACTCCCGGGAAGTTGCAAGGGATTAAGAAGCGACCAGGATCACCAAGTTTGGTTGGCAATTTCCTTAAGAGCACTACCGAGCAATTCACGTTAAGTTGGGTATTAGCAATATCAAGGAGCTTCTCCTTGTCACTAAGAAGATCTTTAAACATCTTCGCGTATTTAGGCATGTGAGCGAGAGCCTCAGCGAAGGAGATGTTGAAATTCAATTGTTTAAACATTTTGAGAATGTTTGAAACTTGAATATCATCCTTGCTTTTGAGCTTCTCTTTCCTCAACCTTGAGGGATAAGGTATATCAGAAGAAGATGAAGGCTTTGGAATAGTAGGATCACTCACATCCTTGGGTGGTGGAGGGGTAGAAGAAAGAGGTGGAGGAATAGGGGAAGTAGAAGGTTGAGGAATAGGAGTAGGTGACTCGTTTTCCTTTGTCACAATCACCGGTGGAGGTATAGGAAGCTCGGGTTCCTTGGTACCTTTGACACTGCGAGTGGTGATTGCTTTCATCTCCCCTCTTGGATTAGCAACGGTGTTACTCGGAAGAGTACCCGAAGAAGAGGGTTTATTACCTTGGAAGAAACCAGCCATCATGTCCCTTAGGTCATTCGTTTGACTACTCAAAGAGTTTCGCATATCGGCTCTAAGATCATTCCCTTGTTTCACCATGTCGCCCTTCAAATTAATAATCTGGGTCTGCAGATTCTTCACCAACACATCATTCGTCTGCATGTACGTTTTGACCTCGTGGTTGAAAATGGTGGGTTGAGTAGGAGGAGGTGCTTGATAAGCAGGTGGTTGGTAAGGAGCGGGTTGGTAAACTTGAGTAGGATTTTGAGGTGGATATGGTTGTCTTTGAGGTGGTTGGTATGGTGCTCGAGGTTGGCTTTGATTGGTTCGGTTAAGGTTTTGTTGTTGATTTTGATTGGTTGGAGGAAAACCGGGCGGGGAAAGAAAGTTGTTTGAGCGATAGCTGAGCAAGTTGCGGTCACCTTGAGGACGAGCTTGATAGGAGGCCGGAGGATAGGTACCGTATGCTGCATTAACATTCTCACAAGGATATTCTTGGGTTGAGGTACAAGTAGTGTAAGAGTGAGGACCCCCGCATATTTCACATGGTTGGCTTACAACATTGACTTGAGCGTTTTGAGCGTTGATGCTTTTGGTGTTGTTAGCGGTTTGGGCAGCAAGCGATTCAAGAAGCGAAGTAATTTTGTCAAGTCTCTTGTCGTTGTCACTAGTGCTAGCACTAGCGGCATTGGTCTGAACACTCTTGGTTTGTACTCTAGACTTATTCTCAATAATATCCCAAGCGGCATTAGAACTCTTAACCAAAATATTACCCCCTCGAGGCACTATTTAGTGAATCTTGATCATTCATGCTTAAACCATTGTAAAAGATATTAATTTGGTGCACTTTGGTAAAACCATGTTGTGGGCACTTTCTTAAAAGGTCTTTAAAACGGTCCCAAGATTCACTAAAACTTTCATCATACTTTTGTTAAAAATTAATAATTTCATTCCGCAAAGCGGTAGTACGAGAGGGTGGGAAAAAGTAGTTTATGAATTTTGTCTCTAAGTCCGTCCACGTCAGAATACTTTGTGGCGGTTCCTTTGCAAGCCAATGCCGGGCTTGTCCCTCTAAGGAGAAAGGAAAAAGTTGTAAGCGGATTATCTCTTGTGGAACACCATTGAAATTGACCGTATTTGTGAGTTACAGGAACCTTTTGATGTGGTCATGAGGATCATCAATGGTACGCCCCAAGAATGGTTGAGCAGAGACCATTTGAATAAAGCCGGATTTGAGCTTAAAGTTGTTAGCTGCAATCGCGGGTATGGCAATTGGATCGTTGTTGCCCTCTACATGTGCTTGCAAAAGTTCAATCATAGGGCGATTGTCCGGTAGAGGTTCATTGTTGTTATTATTCATGTTGTTTTGAGGTGGATTGTTATTGTTGTTGTGTACACCGGCCATGTCTAAGTTATCGAGAGTCTCGGGATCTTGATAAGACGTTCATCGAGTGCGCATACACCTGCAAAAGAACTAACAAAGCAAGAAATATTTTTGGTTTTTTATGTTTTTTTAATTTTTTTGTATTTTTGAAAATTTTATATTTTTTTGGGTTTTTGAAAATTTTAGATGAGGAAAAAGTAACGTTCATGGTGAACGGATCCCAAAATCCAATTTCTCACAAAAAACTGTTAATCCTTACGAGAAGAGCCGGCAGCGGCGCCATTTGATACACAGATTTTGCTTGGGGTTCAATTTAATTCTCGGTATCTTCTCGAATCGATCATGGTTCAAAGTGGAATAGTTGTTCTTGGTTACTAAAAAAGGATTGGTTTTCTATTCTACTAAAAAGGTTTAAATGTGCTAAGATATAAAATTAAACTAAAAGCAGTTAATGAAAACCATTAAAAATTAAGCTTGAATTAAATTAAATTTAAACACTAAAACAGTAACTTTAAAAATACACTAAAACAAAAGCCTCATTCGGAATAACCTTGATGTAGAATAAATCTGCTCATTCGGAATACCTTGAGATTCACTTCATCCGGAATAAATAACTGATCCGGAATATCTTGCTGAAAAATCCTTTCGTTCGGAATATTTTAACTCATGCGGAATAACTAACAACAATGCTTCGTTCGGAATAAAATAATTTGACTCGGAATAATGAAAACTGATCCGGAATATTTGTGCTTATCCGGAATATTAATTATTCTGAATGAATCACACTGATTCGGAATATGAAAACTGATCCGGAATAAAATTGATCCGGAATAAAATTGATTCAGAATGAAATTGATCCGGAATAAAATTGATTCAGAATGAATTACACAAGAACCTTCATTCGGAACAATTTAAAAACTGATTCGGAATATTTAAAAAGAGCTTGATTCGGAACAATTTAAAAACTTTGATTCGGAATAACGTTGACAAGAATGCTTATTCGGAACATCCCTTCATCTGGAATATTGATTATTCCGGATAAAGACACTGATTCGGAACAATTTAAGGAAACTTTGGTTCGGAACACTTTCAACTCACACCTTCATCCGGAATAAATGTTGCTCATTCGGAATCTGGGGATTGTGAAGAACACGAAGAACAGTAACAATATAATAAGACGAATTTGACTAAAATCACCAAGTTTTTAACCAAAACTTAAACCAATTTAACCACTAATCATCTACTAATCATAAACATCAAACCAAAACAATAAAAACACAAAACCCACTTACTTTTGAAGATCAAAATCAACCAAATGAAACTTAAGACTTTGAATCAAAAAGAGAAAGATGAACAAGATTAAATGAATGATTATATTGATTGATTAAGGTTAAATAAACAAAAGGAAGGATTAAAAACTTACAAGATTTGACAAAAATGAAAAATCACCAACACCTTAATGGTGTTGGTTACCGACGAAAACAAAGGAAAAGAAAAACTGGAAAATGAAAAACTAAAAAAACTCCTCTAATTGTGTGGGAAGGGATCCTATTTATAGGCCTTCAAGTTGGTTGGTGAGTCGGCTTTCTCCCTTTCTTCTTGTCTTCTCGTCTTTTCGGAAAAGTTGACGTTTTCGATTTTGATTCGGGATTTGTTGACGAATAAATTTGACTCGTCTTTTAATTTCTTCGTTTAATAGACTTGAGTTCTTTCAACATATGTAAATCTTCCATCTTTGGTCCTTTTCTTCGATAAATCTTCAAATAGGCCCATTGACTTCATATCTTTTGCATCTCTTGGACAATAGAGTTCGTCTTGAGTCTTTTTCTTCGATAAAACCCGTGCAATCTCATGTTTTCTTTAATATTTATCCGGTTGGCTCTGAAAACACAACAAACACACAAACCACGCATAATTCCAAACAAATGATATTAAATACGCGTTTTGGTCTTGTTTTAGCAAGAAATAAGTGGTAAAAGGATGGGTGTTTTCACACCTATCAGCTCATTTAAATGATATTCTGCCTCATTGTGGCTGATCTTCAAGGTATCAAAGAAGTCCACATCTGCGGCTGCCATTTTGATAAGATCTGGAGTCATTGTCGGTTTCCCATGAGAATACCTTAGAAAGGCCGAGAAATAGAGAGGATTGTTTAGGAATTGAGTGAGCTCCATTTCAGTTGTTGTGGCGAAAGGATGCTGAGGTGCTGCATTTGTAAGCCTGAGTTGCCCCTGTACTGTGTCATCGATGATAAGAGATTCGGCAAACGTTGGTTCTGGCACATTTAAGTCTTCAACTTCCATATCAGAGTTGTGCTGATCTTCAGATGGTGTTGAAGGTTGTTCTTGTGTCACCGGTATATCATCATTAGGCATAGAGACTGGAATTTCGTCATCTAGCATTAAACCTGTGGGTTCTTCTTCATGCGTAGACACAGGAATTTCGTCTTCTTGCATGTGTTCTACAGATTCATTGTGAGAAGTAGTATAAACTGGTTCAGTAGATTTACCTGTGTCAATATTCTGAGATTCTTGTACAGTAGAGTCCACCGTCTTTTCTATGGTTTCAGCAACGCTTTCTGCAACTTCCTCAATACCTTTGTCAGTTGCCTTATCACCTTCATCCTTATTTGACTCGTCGGCATTCATACCCGTTTTGTCATTCTTGTCACCCTCTTTGGTTCCATTCCCATCGTCATTATCATCATTGTCATCCTCATATGTATCCTCGTCCTCATCTCCATCTTCATCCTTATCCTTTTCTTCCTCATCCTCTTCTTCCTCATCATTTTCATCCTTATCCTCTTCCTCATTTTGATCATTATCACCATCATCCTCATCACAGTTACCCTCGTTATGTTCCTCCTCTAGCTCGTCTTCATTGTTAGACTCAGAGTCGGTAGTATCTGCAGGTGTATCTTCAATAATTGCTTTGTTGAGATATTGCAGAACTTTGTGTTTATTTTTCGATTTATGAGCCCCATGTCTTGTAGTCATGTCTGCAACAATGTCATTAGTTGAAGGGTAGATAAACCAGTACCGAAAAGAGTTGGTAGCTCCTGATCAACGTATGATTTTACTTCTCGTCGAATGATCTTGGTCATCTTCTCATTAATTAACCCAAGAAAGGCAGCATTCTCCTTGTCATGAGTCTTCTTCTCTCCAATAAATGTTTTGTGTTGTTATTTAAGTTTAGACACACTGTGGAATATTTTCTGAAGTGTAGGATCATTAGGTTGCGGTTCCTTGAGAGTTTGTGTGTCAGGAGTGGTGAATCTTTTAGTCAGTGCAGCTATTTGTTTAGCTTGAGCCTCCAGCTGTTGTTGAAGAGACTGGATCAGTGGATCACTGATTGTGAGGAATGGGTTGAAGTTGGATGATACTTGTTGTACTGATGGTGGAGGTGTAACCATGACTGTTAAAGTGGTAGGGGATGATAAGGGTTTGTTCAAGGATAGGTGATGGTGTAGATTCAGTGATTGCGGCGGTAGTTGATACAGGTTGTTCAACTATTGATGACGGTGTTGATTCAGTCATTGGGGTGGTAGTTGATACTGGTTGTACAACAAGTACTGGTGTGATTGCTAGTGTTATGACATCAGTGATGACCGGGGTGGATAGTGGTGGAATGGTAGTTGATGTAACAGAAGTTATAGGAACATTCACCATGTTTTCATTTGTCGATGGATCAGTATTTGTAACCTCGACACCCTCCCCTTCAAAATTAAGATATTTCATAACATCGTCAGAGCCAGAAGTAGACGTACATTTAAGTTGAGTTCTTGGAATGATAGTTGCGTGAGCATCGTCGTTAATCACAGTGTTAGTTGGTTCTGGTAAAGATGTGGTGATATTGACATCCTGATACATCAAACTTGTATCTGTGTTTGCACTACTACCACCCTCTCACTCTGCTCACGACTTTCAAAATTGAAGTTCTCAGCATCTTCATAAGCATCTTCATCTTTAGGATCTTTATAAAAGGCCATATCAGCATCAGGATTACCAAATTCTTCTAAGTCTTCAAACAGTCTTGAGCCTGATCTTGTGGATGTTGCAAAAGCCTCCTCTCTGCATTGTTGAAGAATAATCCGCAGTCGTTTGGCTTCAGAAATGGTTTATTGAGCTGGTTCATCTGAAGCAACAATTGCTTCTTTACCTTTGGTTTGCTTTGGTTTCTTTGGCCTTCTGAGTGGTACTTCTTCCTGTTCACCCTCATTATGGATCATCTCATCATCATCAACTATTTGCATTTTCCCTGTGCCTTTATCTTTGGAGGAAGCAGTCGATTGTCGCTTTGAAACTCTTTTCTTTCGTTTACCTTTTTGCTTCTCTAAGGGAAGTGAATTTGCTCGTCGAAACTGTGTGTCAATATCGTGGAGCATCTCTTGATATTTATCACTTTACTTGATTCCTTCATTGATCATTGTGTCAGGTACTAGAGCTGGACGTAATGAATACTTTGTGGATTGAGTATCCGCATTCATTTGTAGGATCACATAGTCATCATCTTTTGTTTGGTAGAAGAAATTCCCGCGAGTATCAATGTTTGGGTCACTCTTCATAAAGTGGTTGATGATGAGCTTGGTGAATCTTAGGAATGGAAGATGCACGGATTTCTTCTTGGTTCCAGTAAACTGATAACAAAATTCTTGCCAGAGAAGGAGTGCATAGTCTACTTTAGATGCCGTGTAAAGTACCCAAAATATGTGAGCCTGAGGTGGTCTCATGACGTCGGAGCCCCGAGTCTTTGAAGTAAGACATTTAACAATGATGGTGATAAGTGCTTTCCAGGGTTTCCCTATGTGCGATGTTTTGAACTGGGATAGGTTGTGGATTTCACCTTTCATAATTCAGAGCACGAATAACTCGAAACAATTCATCGTTGTTTGGGTTAGCCACAAAGTGTTCTCCTTTTGCTAACTTAGGAAAGTTAAACAGTTGCCTAAAGATGCCCAAGTTAAGTACCATTGGCGTTTTGTTAAGTTGGAATGAGATAGTCATTTTAGACAGTTGACTCTGTGATAGTGTAGCAGTGGTCCAGAACTCGTGCATGTAGACTTCAGGAACAGAGGCAGTAAGTCTGAATGCATCTTTGATAGGTGAAATGTCAAGGATATCCGTGGCAATTTTGAAAGCTGCTAAAGATGGATCAAAATCCTCTTGCAAACGAGAGTTGTTTTTAACATATGGTAGTCTGTTGCTGAGTGAAACAAGTTCGAGATTACGTTGCCGCTGTTGTTCTTCTATGATCGACATCTTCCTGCTTAGATGACATAAACACAAATGATATACACAAAACATATATATCTTAAATCTATGCCAAGTTGTAGCATTTGCAGTAAGACACGACAATCATTAGCGTATTACATTTATAGAACAACAATAACTTGATCACGACACATGTCTATAGGTGTCACCTATCGTAATACTATCATGACAATCCTATTACTCATCACAATCTCATAGTGTGAACATAATACTATAATCTATCACAATGTTTGCCAAAACTACTCATCGGAATCTTTCAGATCATCAGAATTATAAGTGCATCATAATCCTAAATCCATCGCAATCAGACAATCCATCGTAATCCTACAACCATCGCAATGTTTAAGCATCGTAATCCTATCGTAATCTTGTCCTATCGCAATCACATAGTCATCGCAATGTTGGTGTTTCCATCGCAATGTTGAAAATCGATCGCAATATGTCCCCATCGCAATACCATTACAATGCCATCGCAATGATGCATCAGAATGCACCATCGCAATATGCCATCGCAATGTGTCATCGTAATGACTCATCGCAATGAGCCATCACAATGAGCCATCGGAATGACCCATCGCAATAACCCATCGCAATGAGCCATCGGAATGACTCATCGCAATGAACTTGCATCACAATGTGGTGTCGCAATGATCATCGCAATCCGAGACTGGGATTCCATTTGAAGTTTGACTTCGCGAGAACGGGACTTTGGCAATGATTTAGGCAAAACTGAGCAAGACCTATGTTCATCTATGCAATCTAAACATATCCCACTTAACAATTTACATTTTCATCGCAAAAATTTCGAAACCCTAATTTAGATTGAATCTTGATTGCGGGTTGTTTGTGATGATTAAGATGATAATACTTCATAAGTATATGAACAAATAATGATACCTAGATTAGATGGACGAATTGCAAGCCGAAAAAATCAAGGATGAAGATATGCAAGATTTTATTAATGGCGGAAGTAGAAGTGTGATGTGTGTTTTTGCGATGAACACAAACCGGGAAAGGGGGGGTGTAATAAGGTTGACTTTGGTCAACTTGATGCCAAAAATGACATATTTGACCCTCTTTTTGCTAATATTGCAAATTCAGTCCCCCAGTTAGTAAGATTTGATAAGAACATTAGGATTAACCAAATGACTTAACGAAGTACTAACCCGTACAAAAACACGAACACTAACACTTAACGCTTAATTTCAAATACCCTATTCCTCAAGTTATATTCCACACAAGGCACACTTAGCATTTAATGATGACGACTGGCGGTTTATATTTTCTGAAAACCCTTTTTGAAGATCAATTTTAATTCCAAAAATATTGAATATTTGCTCCCCCTTAAACACGGACACGATTTCTATTTAAAGAGCTGTAGTCAATGATTTTAAAGAAGCAACTATCCATGAAGACATTTTCCGGTTAAGTGATTGGTTGGAACGATTCTGGTGGCAATAAGATTTCTCTTATATTAACAAAATAAGTGCACTGAAACGTACACTAATTTGTGTTAGACCAAGTTATAAAGTAAACTTGATCCCTTACAAGGTTTTAAAGTAAACCTTTCCCGAGAAAATTAATTCCCGTTGTGAGCCAACGTTTTCATAAGAAATACGTGACTTTAATGCGAAAAGCGGGTTGCAGTCTGAAATAACTACAAGCCATATGGGCATGTTTTAAAATAAGTACAACTTTTATACGGACTCTATTTATGGCGTCGTGTCAATTTTAATCGACATTTCTAAGGTCGTAAACATTACCGTACTAAAAGACATGCTCGATTTAAAATGAAAAGTATTTTTGGATTTTCTTGATTTTATATTTTTATGGTTTTTGTATGTTTTATATTTTTGTATTTTCTTTTGGTGGTTTAAATATATACGATAATATACAAGATCACGATCAAAGGATACTCTAGAATAGTTTACCACCACTATTCTTCAGATTCTTCTGCCAACTCCTTAAGTGTCGCTGGTGAGAATGATTTCATGCCTAGCTTTTTGATCAAAAACTTGATACGTCCTCGATCTAAGGCCTTTGTGAATATATCTGCCAGCTGATACTCAGTGTTGACGAAGTATAGTTCGATCACTCCATTTTCCACTTGCTCTTTGATGAAGTGGTAGCGTATGTCAATGTGCTTCGTCGGGAATGTTGAACGTAGTTGTAGCACAGAGCAATTGCACTTTTGTTATCACAGTACATCAGGGTTTTGTTGAAGCCAAGACCGTAGTCAGTTAATTGTGATCTCATCCAAAGAACTTGAGCACAACAACCGGACATAGCAATGTATTTAGCCTCTGTACTTGATATCGTAGCGCTTTTTTGCCTTTTAGATGCCCAACTAACAAGTCTATCTCCAAGAAGTTGCACACTGCCAGAAGTGCTACGTCTAGTATCTTGACACCCAGCATAATCCGCATATGCATATGAGATTAGTGCAATAGAGGAATCCTTCGGATACCACAGACCACGATTAAGTGTTCCTTTAAGATACTGAAAGATTCTTTTCACAACATGTAAGTGCTTTTCGGTAGGCCGATCCTGATACCAGGCACACATGCATATAGCAAATTGCAAATCAGGCCTGCTAGCAGTCAGATAGAGAAGGGTGCCAATCATTCCACGGTAAAGTTTAGGATCGACAGCGATCCCTTTCTTATCTTCATCTAACTTGGATCTCTCCACCATTGGAGTATCCACTGGGTCACATTTATCAAAATGATACTTCTTTAATGATTCAAGAGCAAATTTTGATTGATTAATGAAGATGCCTCTGGGATTCTGAGAAATTTGCAAGCCTAAGAAAAATGAAAATTTTCCCATCATCGACATCTTAAAACGTATGGACATAATTTTCTCAAAATGGTCAGACAGTCTTTGATTAGTAGCAGCAAATATTATATCATCAACATAAATTTGTACCAGTATCATGTCGTTGTCCTACATGAGAATAAATAATGTTGGGTCCACTTTGCCTTTGGAGAAGCCTTTTGAGATGAGATACGACGATAGGAGACCGTACCACACGCGTGGAGCTTGTTTCAACCCATAAAGAGCCTTCTTGAGCTTGTACACGTGATTAGGATACTCCGAGTTGATTAATCCATTCGGCTAGCTTACGTAGACATCTTCCCTTAATTCACCATTAAGAAATGTCGTCTTAACATCCATTTGGTAGACGATTATGTTCATGTGAGCAGCATAAGCAAGGAATAGTCTAATTGCCTCCAATCATGCCACAGGAGCAAAGGATTCTTCAAAGTCAAAACCCAAAGCTTGTTTATAACCTCTAGCAACCAATCTAGATTTGTTCTTCAGCACTCCACCTAACTCATCGAGTTTAACCTTATATACCCACAACAGTGTAAGGATTTCAACGTTGCTGGGTAAAGGAACTAATTCCCACACTTCAAGACGTTGAAATTCATTAAATTCCTCTTGCATGGCTTCAATCCAAGATGATTTAGTCATGGCTTGTTGCCAGTTTTTAGGTTCAGTATCGGAAAGAAATGCATCAAAGTAGCAATATAATGCATGTTCTTGAAGTTGGTGGCTTGTTAAGACTGGTCGATTGATGTCACCAATAATATTGCGGATTGGGTGATCCTTTTTCCGTTTTGTGTTGTGAGTTTCAATCCGTGGTGGTCGGGAGTGAACGATTGCAGGAGCTTCCTCTGAGGTAGACGCACCGTTAGGGTCTTCAGGTATTTGTGAACCAAAGAAAGGAAGCTCTTGTAAGTGAGCAAATTCCAAATCGTGATCATAGTGATCCTCTTCAACATCATTAGGAACAAGTGTGGGTGATGATTCAGGTGTTGTTTGTGAATTGGTGGGGGATGGGACATCTGGTTCAATAGTAACAGTAGATGTCTCGGACTGATTTCCATTATCTTGAGCAACAACTTTGGGAATCGGAGCTACTACTACAGGTGCTGGAAAATCATTACTAGGTGGATCAAAGAATTCATCAAACATAGGTTGAAATAGCTCATCCCACTCGGGCCTTGTAGGTGGTATAAATGATGGAGAAGTAGGATTGTTGGGAGTTAATCCGGAACTAATCGTACCGGTTCCCATCACATGTAATGCGGGTTCAGAGCTGTATTGCTTAGAAGCCATCGCTGTCAGCTCATCAAAATCGGCATCCAAAGTTTCTACTATCTTGCCAAGACGATGGTTATAAATTCGGTAAGCTTTCTTTGCAGGTGAGTAACCAATGAAAATTCCAATATCAGCCTTCGGTTGAAGTTTGCCCAAATTCTCACTATTTGTATTTGGATAACACAGTGACCAAACACATGAAGAAATGAAATATCGGGTTTGTGTCCATGAAGTAGCTCATATGGAGTTTTACCATGGCGTTTCCGAATGATGGAGCGGTTTTGGGTATAACATGCGGTTTCCACTGCTTTAGCCCATAAGAATAAAGGAGCATTCGCATAAATCAACTAGTTCTAGCAGCTTCCATAAGTGTACGGTTACGTCTTTCCACGACACCATTTTGTTGTGGAGTGCGAGCAACAGAAGTTTCATGTGAAATACCAACCTTTTCATAATAGTCTCGTAGAGTTTGATTAACGAACTCAGTTCCATTATCAGTGCGAATGCGGCGAACAGCAGCATGAAGACGTACTTGGATCATCTTTAAGAAAGTAATAATATACTTTGGTGCTTGATCTTTGGATGCTAAAAATTTTCCCCATGTAAACCTTGAGAAATCATCCACCATGACGAGGATGTATTTTCTACCACTCACACTAGCCGTACGCATTGGCCCGCAAAGATCCATGTGCAAAAGATACAAAGGTTCTTGGTTGGTGTCTTCAACTTTAGGTTTGTATGATTTATTGGTGCTTTTCCCCAAAGAACACGCGGAACATAAATGATCCTTGTCGAACTTAAGTTTTGGAAGACCACGAACAAGTTCGTTTTTAGCCAAATGGTTTATAGCATCAAAGTTAAGATGAGGTAATCGGCGATGCCACAACCATGACTTGGTCTTAGATGCTTTAAAAAGAAGGCATACAGGAGAGGCGGCCATCATGTTTTGAATGGACAGTGTGTAGAGATTATCCCCTCGAGAACCCTTTAACAAATAATTTCCTACAAAATCGCGAATAAAGCAAGTATGTTGTCGAAAAGCCACCTCAAGGTTTGAATCGCAAAATTGTCCCACTGAAAATAGATTGTGACCAAGTCCCTCCACATAATATACCCTTGAAATCGTAACATTCCTAATTTGATATTCACCATAACCCATGATCTTCGCAATATGGTCGTTGCCGAATTTAACCGTTCCTAGAAACTTGCTGACGAAATTTCTGAGCATCGAGCGATCTCCGGTCATATGCTTTGAGCATCCAGATTTGTGACAACCCTAGATTTTGGATTTTTCACTTTTGACTGAGTGATGTTGATCATGTGCTTGGTGTGCGTTTATGTGTTATGTGCTCATATTTGAGACTTTATCATGATGTTAGACAGTGTTTATGTAGTACATGGTACGTTATATGATGATGTGATGGGGTTGGTTCGTGCTCATGAGTTCACATGAATGTATAAATCATGGTATAAGTTGGAAATGAAACGAAATGAAATGAAATGAAATGAGTTCAGAAATGAACTACAGAAAAGTTCGGGTATCGTTTTGATAAGGTTTCGTGTACGTATCGTATGTTGTATGTATGTATTAAGTATATATAATATGGTTAGGATAAGTTTTATAGTTACTTTCTATATTTAGAAACTTTTAGAAATGAAGGCTAGTTCAAAAATCGCGTAAAAAGTCGAAAAATTAGCAAAAGGGTACCCGGTTTGGTCCCGAAAGTGTATAGGAGTATAAGTAAACATAAAATATAAGGGGGAGAGTGTAAATATGATAAAACACAGAGAGGAGTAAAATTTGTGGGTCCCATAGCCTTAATTTTAATAATTAAATTAATAAAAATAGGATAATTACCATTTAAAAGTCCTAATTGGGCCTAAACTTGTCCAGAAGGTTACCAAGGCCTATATAAACACCCCTAGACCCCTAAAAACGACTAATAACCCTAAATAAACCTAAAATCAGTCTAAATCTTCCATGGATATCAACTGAAGTCGAAATTATGATTAGGGTTCATTAATTTTTCTTGTTTCAAGGTAAGTGATCAATTAAACCATAATATAATTTATGTTTTTATTAATTAATCATAATTGTATTGTTAATTAACCATCGTTGAGATGATTAGGGTTTTATTAATTTTATGGAAAAATATATTAATTAAGATCCATTAATGATTTTAGGGTTTGTGTTATAAATTTAGGGATAATTAATGATGTTTAGAGGGTTAGTACATAAAGGCGTAAAACAGTCTGATTTTTAAGGCTGTCTTGTGTCGACTGTTCCGAGCAGTAGGTAGCACCTTTGGTCGAGTTTCTTTTTTTTTAAAATTAATTTCAGGGAGTCTACTTTTCAAAAATGTAAGGTTGGTCGAATATGGAGTTCGGGAAGGTCGTCAAATAATTTTTACAAAAACAGTGCGCTGTTCAGGAATAAATTTTAATTTTGGGGATTTGAGTAAAAACCTAACCAAACGGGTGAGATAGCAAAATATTTTTGATTTGGGAACTCTTTATAATGTATATAAAAGGACTAGAGGTTTTCAATAAAATTTATGGTGTTTAGGTCGGGGTTTTGGTGTCAAACATTTAGCATGTACGGAAAATCAGTTTTGGTGAAAACGACTTTTGGCGTAGAGACTAAACGAAAGGGTTAAACGTGTAATTAGAAAGTAAAATTGGTTTTTGAAGTTCTTAGATCATATAAAAACATAAACCCATTAGGGTAGGAGTCAAGTGTGGTGTTAAGTTCACTTCATGTGATCGTTTAGTGACTAGTAAACCGTACCGGCGAAAAACTGGAATTTTACGTATAGAATAGCTTGTAGTGGGAGAACTAGATAGTGGGGATTGGGGGATTAGATTCATCTCCTTGATTGTTACTTAACTTGGGTGTTAAGACCTGAGCTAAGGGTGTCGTGTATGATTTTATAGGTTTGCAGGAGTGCTAGCTTACTGTGCTATCAGGTGAGTTCATAGTCCCGTTTTGCTACGTTTTTAAATGTTTTTCCAGTATGGGATGGAGATGACACTTGCAATGTTCTTTAACATGATTTAGTACTATCTTTTAAAATGTGTGGACATACATGTTATATTGTGTTACTTGCGTGCTTATGTGTTCTCATATGTGCTTTGATATGTGTTCTAATATGTGAATCTTGATTGTGTTATGATTGGAATTGGTACATAGATGTATGGGCGTCTATGGGACCAGTTGTGATGTGTGTGGAGCGTGGGGCACGATCTGTCCTGAGTTCTTGGTTCTGAGTTCTTGGTTCGTGGGGCATGATCCGTCCTGAGTACTTGTGCATCGTCTCTTCGGAGGCAAGATATCTCGACGGGGATATAGTTCATCTTCCACAGGTGGTGTGGGAAAGATCCGGATAGTGTGGTGTGTGTTCTTGTGTGTGTGACGGGATACTTCTTGATTGTTATAGTGTGCTTTGTGAATTGTAGATGTTATCGGTACTTGGTTTATGTTTTGTTGTAGATGCATGTAACATGATTATCACATTATGGTCCATTACTATAAATTGTTTTCCTTCAACTTATTTGCAGCGGATGTAAAGGTTTCTTATGATGTTCTAGATAACTTAAACCTATGTTCTCGCCAACTTTATGTTGACAGATTTTAGTGTCATTTTCAGGTGAGGTAGTTGAGGAGGATGATGTTATAAGTGGCTAGAGTATAGAGGCTGCTAGGATTGCATTAGGAGGATTCCCTTTCCTCTTAGATTTTATTTTGTGTCTTGATTAAGTGAACTTTATGGTACCTATATGTTTGATGTTTGTTCATTTGTATGTCTTTGGTAAGAGGTAGGCCTGTTACCTACTTACCTAGACGCCTGCATTGTTGAGATATTGTTACGTCATTTGTGTCGCCATTTATGATATTTCAATTTCATTTAGTTCTCTCTATAGACACGTTGTTGTTGTGATGATATCTATACGTCGCGCCCTATATTCCGCCATGGTGGGGTGTGACAGAATGGTATCAGAGCCAATGGTTATAGAGAATTAGGTTTCTTAGTCGCGTAGCCTAATCTATAGCTTAAGGGTCCCTGCATATAGGCGTCATATGAGTATGTGTGCATTTTATATTAATTGATGTGTTTGGATGTTATTTATTGCGATGTTTTGACTAGTATGAATTGAACCATAGTAAGTTCATACTTAGCTACATTTTATTTTCTTTACGAGTTTTGACTAGTGCGGGTAGAACTATAGTCGTATACGCTAGTCATTGTTGGATTTTGTTTAATTACGTTTTCATGTTCTTTATACATTTTGAATTTAGTCTACGTTGGTTCAGCTGGACTACGAGTTTATTTGTTTCATGCATTGGCTATGTTATTTTAATACATGTGATTTTGGACCTTATGTTATGTTGTGGATTATGTGCTTATATGAGTTGAAAGATCTATGTGATTATTTGAGTTGGTAGACTGATGTGTTATGTGTAGTATTAATTCTTATAAGTGTCATCATAGGAGGGAGTTCATTAGTGAAAGGGGACTGGTATAAGTATGGTGGCCAACATAGTTATACAAGTACCACGACATCAATGGATTCCTAAGTATGGTTGCATGAAAGAGGGTTAATACATGCTTGTATTGTATATGTTGTATGGACTTGAGTGTATGTACGCGTATGCCTATATATATGTATATATCCCTTCTACTTATCGGTTGTATTCTTAGGATGGTTTTATAGCTCTTCATTCTTTGGGATGTTCAACTTCTGTAGTAGCGCATTTATCGAGTCCTCATTTCACGTATTTGTTTGTATGGTACTTTTGGTGTAGAGGCTATTGAGAGGGTGGAGAATTCTTTTTGGGATCACGGTATCTTTTAGTTTGTATCTTATGTCGTAAAAGAAATGGAATTTGTAAATAGTTAAAATAGTTGTTGGTAGTCGATGAGATAAGGGTTAAGTGTCGTAAGCGTGTTTGAAATAAGATGGGATATATATTTTTTTTAACATATAAGTATGCCTTGTTTATTATTATTATTTTTTTTAAAAAAAACTAAAATTGGTTTTGATCACCTAAAGCTAATGATCTTTAGTTAAATTCTTGTTCTTATTTAATTAAATATGTTAAAATCATGTAATTACTCATATGATGGGTAAGGGTTTCTAATTTTCTGGAAGTAAAATAAATTAGGTCTTGAATTTGGTAATTAATGAGGGGTTTTAGGGTTTCAAATCGTTTTTTTTTTTGTTATAAATCAGAGTAGGCAGAAACTGTCGCTAAATTGTCAGAATTCATCACTAAACTGTCAGAAACTGTCGCTAATGTCTGGGCAGATTCTAGGTAAAAATCGTTTTGGTTATAACTTATTCGTTTTTAAAGATTTTTGGGTGATTCAAAAGCCTAATGTTATGTACTCGGAGCGTACTTTTCAAATATTTAGAACGTATTGTCAATGGAAGTCAATAGCTTGGTCGAATTAATTGTACAACTGTCGAGTTCAAGATTAATTTTCGGACAACTTGGTTTAAACTCGTGTTTTGGGTATTTTGGGATAGTGGACACTTAGAAGTCTAACATAGGGCTGCTTTGGGATAGGATTTTAGATGTATCCATCATAGATATTGTTACATTAATGAAGAATGTGGGTTCCAGAGTCAATGTTGACGCGTGATATTGTGTTGTGTGCTTTAGACAATTGATCGTTCGTGAAGAGACTATAGATTTTTTTGTCAAATGATTACATAAATTACTAATGTGATACCATGGTTTTAGCACAACTAATATACATTAAGGTACAAAATCCATTCTGGGGTAAAATTTGGTTTTGCACAAGGTTTTAATAGTATGTCACCGGTCGTAATACGTTTCGGTTGTCGCTGGGTGCTTCTTGTGTCATAGGTCCGTTTTCATGGTTCGTTGGGAGTCGATACATGTTTTATGTTGAGTATCTTTTAGAGTCTCAGGTTTTGGTTCATATTTTTAAATTCTTTCACGTAAACGTCCGTTAGTTGTCCATGGGCTTGATCGTTTATCCGAAGTTGGGGGTCCTAAAATTTGTCTTGAGCTTATATTCATTGAGGGCGTTGTTGTAGTCATACGGATGATCCGGTTACGTTCTTATGAGAGAGATAGCGAGTTGGTTGTCAAATGAAGTTTTTTTGAGCTTATGGAGTAAATCTCGGGACGAGTTTTCTATTAGGAGGGAGTGATGTGACAACCCTAGATTTTGGATTTTTCACTTTTGACTGTTTGATGTTGATCATGTGCTTGGTGTGCGTTTATGTGTTATGTGCTCATATTTGAGACTTTATCATGATGTTAGACAGTGTTTATGTAGTACATGGTACGTTATATGATGATATGATGGGGTTGGTTCGTGCTCATGAGTTCACATGAATGTATAAATCATGGTATAAGTTGGAAATGAAACGAAATGAAATGAAATGAAATGAGTTCATAAATGAACTGCAGAAAAGTTCGGGTATCGTTTTGATAAGGTTTCGTGTACGTATCGTATGTTGTATGTATGTATTAAGTATATATAATATGTTTAGGATAAGTTTTATAGTTACTTTCTATATTTAGAAACTTTTAGAAATGAAGGCTAGTTCAAAAATCGCGTAAAAAGTCGAAAAATTAGCAAAAGGGTACCCGGTTTAGTCCCGAAAGTGTATAGGAGTATAAGTAAACATAAAATAGAAGGGGGAGAGTGTAAATATGATAAAACACAGAGAGGAGTCGAATTTGTGGGTCCCATAGCCTTAATTTTAATAATTAAATTAATAAAAATAGGATAATTACCATTTAAAAGTCCTAATTGGGCCTAAACTTGTCCAGAAGGTTACCAAGGCCTATATAAACACCCCTAGACCCCTAAAAACGACTAATAACCCTAAATAAACCTAAAATCAGTCTAAATCTTCCATGGATATCAAGAGAAGTCGAAATTATGATTAGGGTTCATTAATTTTTCTTGTTTCAAGGTAAGTGATCAATTAAACCTTAATATAATTTATGTTTTTATTAATTAATCATAATTGTATTGTTAATTAACCATCATTGAGATGATTAGGGTTTTATTAAATTTATGGAAAAATATATTAATTAAGATCCTTTAATGATTTTAGGGTTTGTGTTATAAATTTAGGGATAATTAATGATGTTTAGAGGGTTAGTGCATAAAGGCGTAAAACAGTCTGATTTTTAAGGCTGTTTGTGTCGACTGTTCCGAGCAGTAGGTAGCACCTTTGGTCGAGTTTCTTTTTTTTAAAATTAAGTTCAGGGAGTCTACTTTTCAAAAATGTAAGGTTGGTCGAAAATGGAGTTCGGGAAGGTCGTCAAATAATTTTTACAAAAACAGTGCGCTGTTCAGGAATAAATTTTAATTTCGGGGATTTGAGTCAAAACCTAACCAAACGGATGAGATAGCCAAATATTTTTGATTTGGGAACTCTTTATAATGTATATAAAAGGACTGGAGGTTTTCAATAAAATTTATGGTGTTTAGGTCGGGGTTTTGGTGTCAAACATTTAGCATGTACGGAAAATCAGTTTTGGTGAAAACGACTTTTGGCGTAGAGACTAAACGAAAGGGTTAAACGTGTAATTAGAAAGTAAAATTGGTTTTTGAAGTTCTTAGATCATATAACAACATAAATCCAGTAGGGTAGGAGTCAAGTGTGGTGTTAAGTTCACTTCATGTGATCGTTTAGTGACTAGTAAACCGTACCAGGGAAAAACTGGAATTTTACGTATAGAATAGCTTGTAGTGGGAGAACTAGATAGTGGGGATTGGGGGATTAAATTCATCTCCTTGATTTTTACTTAACTTGGGTGTTAAGACCTGAGCTAAGGGTGTCGTGTATGATTTTATAGGTTTGTAGGAGTGCTAGCTTGCTGTGCTATCAGGTGAGTTCATAGTCCCGTTTTGCTACGTTTTTAAATGTTTTTCCAGTATGGGATGGAGATGACACTTGCAATGTTCTTTAACATGATTTAATACTATGTTTTAAAATGTGTGGACATACATGTGATATTGTGTGACTTGCGTGCTTATGTGTTCTCATATGTGGTTTGATATGTGTTCTGATATGTGAATCTTGATTGTGTTATGATTGGAATTGGTACATAGATGTATGGGCGTCTATGGGACCAGTTGTGATGTGTGTGGAGCGTGGGGCACGATCCATCCTGAGCTCTTGGTTCTGAGTTCTTGGTTCGTGGGGCACGATCCGTCCTGAGTACTTGTGCATCGTCTCTTTGGAGGCAAGATATCTCGACGGGGATATAGTTCATCTTCCACAGGTGGTGTGGGAAAGATCCGGATAGTGTGGTGTGTGTTCTTGTGTGTGTGACGGGATACTTCTTGATTGTTATAGTGTGCTTTGTGAATTGTAGATGTGATCGGTACTTGGTTTATGTTTTGTTGTGGATGCATGTAACATGATTATCACATTATGGTCCATTACTATAAATTGTTTTCCTTCAACTTATTTGCAGCGGATGTAAAGGTTTCTTATGATGTTCTAGATAACTTAAACCTATGTTCTCACCAACTTTATGTTGACAGATTTTAGTGTCATTTTCAGGTGAGGTAGTTGAGGAGGATGATGTTAGAAGTGGCTAGAGTATAGAGGCTGTTAGGATTGCATTAGGAGGATTCCCTTTCCTCTTAGATTTTATTTTGTGTCTTGATTAAGTGAACTTTATGGTACCTATATGTTTGATGTTTGTTCATTTGTATGTCTTTGGTAAGAGGTAGGCCTGTTACCTACTTACCTAGACGCCTGCATTGTTGAGATATTGTTACGACATTTGTGTCGCCATTTATGATATTTCAATTTCATTTAGTTCTCTCTATAGACACGCTGTTGTTGTGATGATATCTACACGTCGCGCCCCATATTCCGCCATGGTGGGGTGTGACAAGAGTCCAAGTACTAGAGGATGATTTGGACCACCTGAAAATATCACCTGACAAAGACGATGTATCGGAATCTAGCAATTCCTCTGTGTTAGCAGGTACAGATGTGACAATCCGTCAATTTATGGTTGATATTTTATTCTCAAATATTATTTAAAAACATTATTTTAAAGATATAATACTCACTTATTTTTGGGAAGTAATTTTGATTTACGTCTTAAAGTAGCATCGACTACGTCTAAACCGGAGGATTCAACGTTACGTGCTTACGTTTAAATACACCGTCTTTGGTGACAGTCCGACATTTCAGAAAATAAATTTATCCGTGAATATTATTTTGGAGTTTTAAATTTGTGTTGGTTCATAAACTCACAAATTTACGAGAAGAGATTAGGACTTACAATTTAAATTTAACGTCCTTTACGACTAAACCGGAAACCTTAGGACCACGTATTTACGTTTTCGAACTCCGTTTTTGATGAGACAATTTTTATTAGATTCGTTTTGTGCCATTGATTCATAATTTATAAAAACGTTTTTCGTAAAACGACCCGAGGGCACGTAAATCGAGGAAACTAGAATCGAGGAGTACCCGTAATTTAATGGGGATGAGACAAGTGGGACACTTGCCCCACCCCCATATAACCGGCTACAACTTGCCAACACATCAAAGATGTGTCAACACTTACACTTATTAAGTTTACAAGTGTAAACTTAGCTTCATCTTGAAGCCACTTTCCATCAAAACCACTAGCACCTTAAACTACTCTCATTTCCTCCATGCAAAACAACTTACAACTCTCTCATCTCTCTATCATTATGACGTCCCATATCACTCACAAACACCCACTTTTGATCAAAATTTACCATGAAATCATGTGTTATTTACACACATGATGAAGCCCTTTTGAAACCCTATTGATTGGTGGTGATTATAACATCCAAGGAGGAGTTTCCATGGAGTCTTGGGTCTGATTTTGCACAAGGTGTTCATGAAGAATGGTGGTCTTGAAGATGGTCTTGGTTTATCACAAGTTGTGTGATCAAAATCCATGTTTTGATCAACCTACATCATCATGGTGGTATAAAGATTGTCCTCCTCATCCTCTTGTTATTTTTGATTATGTAATCTTGTATTTCTTTTACTTATGTATATGTATATGATGATGAATGATGATTAAAAATATTTTGTGGGGATTTGGTGTTGATAAACATGCTTAAAAAGATGGACAAACTACATGTAAAATGGGTAAATCTTGTTTAAATGGTAGGCTGTATAAAAACAGTAACTAACCACATGTTAGACTGATAAAATTATGAAGTAGAATCAATTTACAGTAAGCTATGGGTCTTGTACACATGTGAGAGTTGGCCATGCAATGGAATCATTGTAATGAGTGAGATATGATCAAAACAAGTTTAGAGTACAAATCTGAGTTCACTGTTTTGGACGATTTTTAGAAAATACTTAGAGGCTGATTCAACAGTAGCTATAGTAGAGTTAAATGGAGCAAATATCATGTAGTTTATGTCATAAAAATTTGAGCTTCTATCTCCATATATAACTCTAGATATGGCAGTTTTGGTGAACATAAAAATAAAAATCAGATTTTGTAAATTAAAGTATAATAATATTATATTAGCACTCAAATAAAAATAGTATAAAATGTAAATTAAAACCCACTAACTTATATAATACATTTATATAAATATGTACAATGATAAATAAGTGGACGTTTTATAAAAATGGTAACTTGTTAAGTTTTATAAGTTATAAAAACTGTAAACATGATTTTTACGACTTTTCGGCTATTACCGTAAAATTAACATTTTTGCTAAAACTTATATACTGATATATAAACATGTATAACAAGTAAAAACCGATAAAACCCGAATTATATAACATACGGACATTAACGGACTAAGTTAACGTTATTGGACTAATAATACAACAAAATAGACTAAAACACTTATAAACTTATTTATTGGGCTTAACCCATTTGGACCCAACATGTAAAGTGTAAATACTGATAATACAAGTAAAAAGTGGAATAATACAAGTTAAAGAACTTATAACAAGTTTATTGGACCTAAGACACGTAAATAGGTAAAACTAGTAAACTAGTAAGAAGTTACCAATACGTAAACACTAAAATGAGTAAAAGAGAATATGTAAACCCACTTGATCATCATATATATAAAATCATCATATGTATAAATAATTGTTATTTTTATAAAGTCATTGGACAAGAGTCTAAGACGAGTATTATTTGTCTAGGTTTCCGTGATTGAAGCACGTACCGTACGTCCGAATTGCTGATAACCCGCCTTCCCATATCAACGTGAGTTCATAGCCTCGCACTCTTTTAAATGTTTTAATGAAATGTTTTATAAACCCGCGAGGGAGATAACATGTTAGTTTTTATAAAATAGGACACCATTTGTCACGATTGTTTGTTTATTGGTTTGGACCCGAATGAATGTATGACCCGATTGTATGACCCGATAAATGATTAAAGGACCCGATAGATGAAATTAAATGGATTATTAAAGTTAGGTAATGTCACTAAAAGTCCCATTAGCATGGATTGTGAACTACCGGGATTTGGTAGACGCTTATGCATATAATAGTACTATTTGGGGAAGATCACCCCAGTTCGCGCCTTGACGGTTGATCCCCGTCGTGCCACATTGATTGGTAAGCGAATTTATGTATGAGAAGATTTTCATAGCGTGACCTTTGTGACGACACGCTAATTTATATGGGAAAATTGAGTATCGGGTTAGCTACCCGTTGTTTGGTTTAGTAAGGTAACAATGTCATGCGACTTACAATAATCCAACTAACGAAATACTACTAGACGCACCAAATTACGATGTATTGCCTAACTAGCAATACGGGGTCATACTATTGATATTATGTTCGTGTTTTGGTTTTATATAACCATATTCTTATAACGGTTTTTATTTAATCTATACAACGTTGCAAAACGTATTGTATGATGTTTTTACGACATTGGCTCGTATAATGATTTTTAAGGCAAATGCCTATATTATGATCTAAACCAAGTTGTGGATGTTTATGATCCCAACAAATGGTTGATATTCGTAGAAATGTAGATAGTAGTTGATTGTGATATTAAAGAAGAATTGGTGAGATTAAATCTGATATCGATGTCATGACGATCTTTCCTTATAGAGTGAAGTTTGACAAAACGTTACCACCTAGAAAGATGTCATCTGATTCGTTGTCATCCAATTCTTAAATTGAAATCGAAAGGGTGAATGATGCACTTGAGGCTGTCATTGGAACCATTACCCAAAAGCCTCATGCCACTAATACCTTTCTGAGAAGTCTAATTGAATGTATGAGTCATCTCATACTAGTGACTCATTTGATAATTATTAAGAGCTATAGGATTGCAAATTAAGTGTTTTTCATATCGAGCTTTTATTACCCTATTAAGGTTTATGAATAAGGTTGAAAGTATTGGAAAATGAGGTAGGATGTTGCATTGAGTATAAAATTGATTGAAAACTTGAATAAAGAAAAATTTAACCCGTATGGAATATGAGATTGTTAATATAAGTCGTTAAGTCCTGTGATTGAATTATTAGTTTTTAAATGATTGTTAGTTTGTGTTAAGTGTTGTTCCTAGGCCATTGTCCAATGATGAGGATGCCCAGTGTCCAATAAATAAATTGAAGAAATCTTCTTCTGAATTGGGACCGATGGATCTTCCGGGACAGGTGGGACACCTAAAGACTCTTGTAGATTAGTATTCATTGTGGTATCTTTTAAAAATAATCCCCAACTTAACTGAGATATCAGTTGGTAGGATGAGTTCTGAAAATTGTATGACATAGTGACACGTAATGTGTTACGGTACAATTTTGACTTGTTTGTGATTAATGAAAAGACTACCTTTGATTGCTAAATTCTACATATATCGATGTTATCTATCCTTTATTGCTTCATCCTAATGATCGCATTAGTGATGCAACCATTGAACAAGTACTCGTCTCGAATTGAGTTACGTTGTGGATTATTCTTTTGAGTGCCATCGAGATCATGAACCTCATGATCATTTGGCTAAAGCTCATTTCCTATCATATTGTAGTTAGTTCTTGGTGAACAAGCTTTCATCACTCTTTTGCAGATCACTCATTGTTTTTATAAGATAAAACAGTATCCCTTGAGAAAAATTTAATTTTCATCACAATAAGGATTATTCAAAGTGAGATTTATAAGTGATTGTTATCGAAATAAAGTTGTTTATGAAACCCTTTGGAAAACTTAATTGTTTTCATGACAAAGAAAATCTTTGAAAATTTATTTTTGATTCTTATTTAAGAATTAAGCATGAAAATGTTTTTATTATAAACATGATGATAAAATTTTGACGAACTGAGTATTGCATCGTTAATCTTGAAATTGTATATAGTTGCGCGCCTACATACAATTTGGAAGGGACCATGCAAGGCTGATTAGTAGTCACCATAAAACTAATGAATAAACACTACATTTTCTTCGAAGATTGTGAAAGATTAAATTTTATGAGATCTGCAAAAAGTGCAAAATAAGGACATAATGTTAGGGACACCTACATATGTGCCTGTAGCATCTATTCTTCTGAGTCGAATTTACTCATCTGTGGAAATTGTCTTATTTGACAATTGACAATTCTTTCTTGTCCAATTCTCCCGTAGTGAGACTCTTAGGAAAAGTATCTGATTACCGAGTGTTGATACCCGACTGGATGTATCGACGTTCCTATCATTTCTTTTGATTTGATTTCATTTGAATGACCTGGGTAACGATCCGAGGAGCTTTCGAATGCGTACTCAAATTATGAAAACATGGGATATATTCATATTCATTAAGTGTTTTCGTCTGTATCTGATTTGAAATTCTCTCGCATAGATTATGCGTTGACCTTACTCTTTTAATAGTAGATGTGTCTCCAGATATCCTTGAACTTGTGAAGGATTATGAGTTATTATTAGTCTTTTGAGAAGTTCACATCTTATCAACGACAATGAAACTGGAAAGTTGATAGTGCCAGTAGAATGGATTGATTGATTATGACATGACGACATTGTCTTAATTGATGGGAACTCTAGTAGAATTCCCCTAAATGATAAGATGCTGATTATCAAAAGTGATCTAAATAATTCTTGGTGGATGACGATATCCTGTATTTAGACTTAAAATTATACCGTGAATGATTGTAAATTAGTCATAGATATTATAATCTAGAAAGAACCTAATATGAATTTATTTAAAAGATGTTTCCGTTATCTGAAACTTTAGGAGGTATTTGTTGATGAAATAACTAGAATTTTTCCATTAAGGCAAGTTGAATTTGGTATTGATTATATTCCCGGTGCTGCACCTGTGGCGTGTGCACTATACATCAGCACCATCTGAATTAATTGAATTACCGTACAACTGAGAGAGTTATCGGAGAAAGATTTTATTCTACCAAGCTCGTCATTATGGAGAGCTATGGTATTATCATTTCTTATATTTATAGATTACTGTAAACTGAGTAAATTGACAATCGAAAACGATATCCATAACTAGAAATGGAAGATTTGTTCGATCATTTACAAGGTTCTAGCGTATGTTTTAAAGGTTATCATCAAAATTCGCATCCGCGAAAAAGATTATCTATTCCAATCATTACATCCAGAACTTGTAATGAACATTATGAGTTTCACGTGATGTCGTTTGGATTGACTAATACACATGTAGTATTCATAAATTTGGTGAATCATGTGTGAAGGCTGTAATTTGATAAATTCATGCTCGTGATCATTAAGGACCATTAATTTGTTTATAAGAATAAGAATGAGTTAATAATTATTTATAGATTGCCCTGAATTGGCCGAATGATAAAAACCTGTACTTTGAATATTTAACATATGACTTAAGACTTAATCCTTTACATGATTTAACCGTGTGATTAATAGATAATGGAATATATTGGCTCTTCAAAAATTAAGAGCCCTTTTTAGACTTTTGGCTTTACCAAAAAGAAAGTGCAAGTGTGTTTTGACAAATGTTTAAACAAAGAACTTTTGAGGGATTATTCCCTTATAACCAAAACATTTAACTAAACTTCTGTTTAGGGGTAAATGTTTTTGCATACCTTAAGACAACCTAAGAAGGATTGAGGAAACCCATTTAAACCATAACTTGAAATTTGAAACGACAATTTTTGCTTTTCAACTAAGAAAATTTTGACCAAAGTATAACCAAAGATTACTCGAACATTTTCGGATCTTATTAATTATTTTAATTATTTTCTATAAATCAACAAAAATCTTGTTAATTAAATTCAAATTTATTTTGAACATTTTATATAACTGGTCGAACTAAGAAATTTAAAATTTTTACGTTTACGTTTCATAAAAATTTAATAATTATTATTTAATTAATTGTAATAGTTATCGATTCTTTAAACGCCGGATTGAGAAAAACTGATAAAAATGATAGATGAGACGAAACTGAAACTTAGAAAATATGAAGAAAGGTGAACGTAATTACTGACGCATAATATAGAAAGAATATCTGAGTGAATTGTGGACATGATATTTATATCATCATGAGAGGTGAATATAGATACAGACGCATTATGTAGAAAAGATAAAGAACCAATTAGGACATGTTCCTTAATAATGAAGGTGCAAAATAAATTGCCGAACGATATAAAAATAAACAATGTTTGTAAAAAGGATAATATATATAATAAAAAGGGGTTCGCGGCTAATGTGAACCATTAGAATTGAGAAGCCGATAGCGTTAAAAGTATAAAAGGCCACTTGTGGTTGCCTAAATATTGTGAGATATAGTTATGTTGGAATCGTGTAAGTATAAGTATTATATTCCTGTCATTTCTAATTTAATGTATCTTTAGCTGAAGAAGTTGTACTGATGACGAATTATGAAGGCAGACATCGCCTCATACATTAGTAAACGTCTAGCTATTGCAAAGGTCATCATCTGAATTTGATTCGATTTGGGTCATCGTCGACAGACTGAACAAATATGCTAATATCATTCACGTTAATGATAAATTCTTGATGAAGAAATTGACTCTTTTGTATTTAAAAGAGTTATGTAAACATGGTGTGCCTGTATCGATCATCTATATCAAGATCCTCGCTTCGCATCGAATTTCTAGAGATTTGCTCAGAAGTCATTGAGAACGAACCTTGATGAGAGTACTATGTACCACCCCAATCGAAGGGACGAGGTAAAGTAACGATACAAAATACTATAAGCGTTGTTCTATGTTTGAATGATTGACGTTTGGTAATAGACCGTATAATCGCTTTCCTTTAGAGAGATTATTATTGCTAATTATCGTATTAGGATCGAGATTGAATCTTGTTAGGATCTAAATATTAGAGCATCTGTAAGTAGGAGTTGAGATAAAGACACCCGACATACACCCATTGTGAGTTGGACATGTCTTTTAGGTTTAAGGTTTCCTATGATGGTGAACCTAACCTTACAAAATACTCGACCCACGAGACCTGAAATGATTATTGAAATTAGGATCTGATTATTGACTGCTGGTAGTGGGCAAGAGGTTATGTGAATATGAAATGTAGATCTTGAAGTGCCAGATGGGTAGCGAAGTTATGCCAAAAAATTTAACCATGGAAATTGAATTGATGATCTGAAAGATCATGGGAATTAAGTCCCCGTTGTATGGGACCATTGAGATGATGTAAAAGTCGGTTTGAAAGGCATATAAGCTGGATCTACCCTAGGACTTCAAGAGCTGCGTGAATTATGATTTGAATATCGAACTTGATGGAATATCTATCAAGTGAGAATCTGATTGTTTCTTAGTAATGTTTAGATCGGCGAAAAGTTGCATTCATCAAAAACCCGTGAACATCATGGATAGAGAAAGTAAGTCAACATTAAGCCTGATCTTATTCCCGTAGTTATGTTTGATGAAACTCGCGTATTGTAATGAATTACACTTGTGAGAAAAGACCGAATGTGGAGGGAATACCCACATGGCTTTAACTCTATAAGAAGCGAGTAGTAAGGTAAGATGATCTTTGAGGACAAAGATCCTGTTTAGGGGTAAATGCTGTGACAATCCGTCAATTTATGGTTGATATTTTATTCTCAAATATTATTTAAAAACATTATTTTAAAGTTAAAATATGAACTCATTTATTTTTGGGAAGTAATTTGGATTTACGTCTTAAAGTAGCATCGACTACGTCTAAACCGGAGGATTCAACGTTACTTGCTTACGTTTACATACACCGTCTTTGGTGACAGTCCGACATTTCAGAAAATAAATTTATCCGTGAATATTATTTTGGAGTTTTAAATTTGTGTTGGTTCATAAACTCACAAATTTACGAGAAGAGATTAGGACATACAATTTAAATTTAACGTCCTTTACGACTAAACCGGAAACCTTAGGACTACGTATTTACGTTTTCGAACTCCGTTTTTGATGAGATAATTTTTATTAGATTCGTTTTGTGCCAATTGATTCATAATTTATAAAAACGTTTTTCATAAAACGACATGAGGGCACGTAAATCGAGGAAACTAGAATCGAGGAGTACCCGTAATTTAATAGGGATGAGACAAGTGGGACACTTGCCCCACCCCCAATAACCGGCCACAACTTGCCAACACATCAGAGATGTGTCAACACTTACACTTATTAAGTTTACAAGTGTAAACTTAGCTTCATCTTGAATCCACTTTCCATCAAAACCACTAGCACCTTAAACTACTCTCATTTCCTCCATGCAAAACAACTTACAACTCTCTCATCTCTCTCTCATTATGCCGTCCCATATCACTCACAAACACCCACTTTTGATCAAAATTTACCATGAAATCATGTGTTATTTACACACATGATGAAGCCCTTTTGAAACCCTATTGATTGTTGGTGATTATAACATCCAAGGAGGAGTTTCCATGGAGTCTTGGGGCTGATTTTCCACAAGGTGTTCATGAAGAATGGTGGTCTTGAAGATGGTCTTGGTTTATCACAAGTTGTATGCTCAAAATCCATGTTTTGATCAACCTACATCATCATGGTGGTATTAAGATTGTCCTCCTCATCCTCTTGTTATTTTTGATTATGTAATCTTGTATTTCTTTTACTTATGTATATGTATATGATGATTAATGATGATTAAAAATATTGTGTTGGGATTTGGTGTTGATAAACATGCTTAAAAAGATGGACAAACTACATGTAAAATGGGTAAATCTTGTTTAAATGGTATGCTGTATAAAAACAATAACTAACCACATGTTAGACTGATAAAATGATGAAGTAGAATCACTCTACAGTAAGCTATGGGTCTTGTACACATGTGAGAGTTGGCCATGCAATGGAATCATTGTAATGAGTGAGATATGATCAAAACAAGTTTAGAGTACAAATCTGAGTTCACTGTTTTGGATGATTTTTATAAAATACTTAGATGCTGATTCAACAGTAGCTATAGTAGAGTTAAATAGAGAAAATATCATGTAGTTTATGTCATAAAAATTTTAGCTTCTATCTCCATATAGAACTCTAGATATGGCAGTTTTGGTGAACATGAAAATAAAAATCAGAATTTGTAAATTAAAGTATAATAGTATTATATAAGCACTCAAATAAAAATAGTATAAAATGTAAAATAAAACCCACTAACTTATATAATACATTTATATAAATATGTACAATGATAAATAAGTGGACATTTTATAAAAATGGTAACTTGTTAAGTTTTATAAGTTATAAAAACTATAAACATGATTTTTACGACTTTTTCGGCTATTATCGTAAAATTAACGTTTTTGCTAAATAAAACTTAGACGGTTGGACCCGAATGATTGTATGACCCGATAAATGATTAAAGGACCCGATAGATGAAGTTAAATGGATTATTAAAGTTAGGTTATGTCACTAAAAGTCCCATTAGCATGAATTGTGAACTACCGGGATTTGGTAGACGCTTATGCATATAATAGTACTATTTGGGGACGATCACCCCAGTTCGCGCCTTGACGGTTGATCCCCGTCGTGCCACATTGATTGGTGAGCGAATTTATGTATGAGAAGATTTCCATAGCGTGACCTTTGTGACGACACGCTAATTTATATGGGCAAATTGAGTATCGGGTTAGCTACCCGTTGTTTGGTTTAGTAAGGTAACAATGTCATGCGGCTTATAATAATCCAACTAACGAAATACTACTAGACGCACCAAATTATGATGTATTGCCTGACTAGCAATACGGGGTCATACTATTGATATTATGTTCGTGTTTTTGTTTTATATAACCATATTCTTATAACGGTTTTTATTTAATCTATACAACGTTGCAAAACGTATTGTATGATGTTTTTACGACATTGGCTCGTATAATGATTTTTAAGGCAAATGTCTATATTATGTTTTTCGATAAGGATTTGTATAAAATGACTTTGGCTATTCTATGGCTTATTAAAATGATTTGTACAAAATGATTTTGGGTAATAATTTTATACCGATGTTATATTGATGGCTTATTAATCTCTATGAATTCACTCGGCGTTATCGCTGACCTTTTCTTTTAACATGTTTTATCTCAAGTACTTGAAGGTAATTCTCGGGAAGACGACAAAGAATTCATGGCCCGTACTTAAATAACAATTTCCATTCAAATCTTTTGTAAAGTTTTATGAAATGACTATGACTTGGGACCTATGTAACTTTGATATTTATGAATGGAAATGCTTTATTATTAAATGACGCGATTTTTATGCGTTGTCTATGATGTGAGTAATGTGCTATCCCGTAACACCAACGAGTCTTCCGCTGTATTGCGTTGTATAAATTTGGGGGTGTTACAACAGATATAATTATCTTAGATTTTCTAACCTAAGAATTCTTAGGCTTCCAAATTTGCTTCCTAAATGCCAGCTTAGATTCTAGTTGTCTAAGATCCTGATAACTTCTTCACTGGTAGGCACAATTGTGGGGGCAAACCTAGTCAAAGGGCGCTTTTTCCATTTCTTAGTGCTAGTGTTCCTAGTTAAAGGACGCTGAGACCTAACTTCCGTGGATGTGATCCAAGTTAAAGGGCACGTAGTTCCATTAGCAGTGAAGATCCTACTAGTGGGTTTCCATTGCGACACCAACTTGGGTGAATTTCTTCCCCGTTGGAATCAATTCACATTGTTCCTAATATCGTACATTTCATTCACTGATCAACAAGATATAAATCATGGCGCTGAGAAAACATGCATTCATTACAATTCCAACATCACAAATTCGAATTCACATTTTGCTTAGGCTTCTGCACAGAGGCAGATCCTTTTATCTTAGATACATGATTCTTTTTATTTGAAACTGAAATAACATTCCTAGGGTGAACTTCTACTTTCTTCTTGGCAGTCCTACTAGTGGAAGGCTGGATCCTATCTTTCTTATCTTGAGATCCTTTAGCCTTAGTAGACATAATTACTCCTGTAGAAGCCATGGGAACATTAGTGACAGATTTTGATTTAGCCTTGATGGGTGTGTTTAATATAGGCTTAGATCCTTGATTCTTATTGAATGGAGTAATGGCAATGGTGGGGGTTTGTTGTTTCGAGGGTATAGATATCAGTTGCCCAATGTACTCTAAGTTTGCTAAACAATCCTGAACGCGATCCACATATAATAAAAGCTCATATAGAAGATGACTTGTGGGATCTAGTTCACGCATGTCATCCACGATCTCTCTAGCTAGATCTGCATGTTCTAAGGCATTTTTCATGTATGTGGCAAACTTAGTTGGACTATTCTTAAATTTTAGGTCCCGATATAGCACACGTGGATTGGGTTTGGGAGAACTAGAGGTCGAGGCAGAGATGGTGGCTGGATTATCAACAACTTCTTGTCCTTTGATTTGAAGTGTCTCCTTTAATTCAGCCAAAACCATGTTTTTGTCTATGAGTTGAATATTTAAGTCAGAGATTTCCTCGCACTTACGGTTCAATTGGTCAACGAGTGACTTTTTCTCTGCCGCATTAAAAGCGAAGCGTTCTTCTAACGAACCATAAATATCTGAGAAACCCTGCTTTCCTTTATCAAACTCCCCTAGCATAGAAGTAATTCTATCTTCTAGGGCATGATTTTTAATCTCTATAGCCTCTAGTTCAAATTTCTCTCCTACTGATTCTCTCTTAAGTCTCATAATTTCTTCCTCTAATGCCTGAACCACCTGAATCATCTTGTCACTAGTCTCAAAGGAGTTTTCACAATCATTTGTTTTTGAAAGAGTTTCATTTTTAGAGTGATTTTCAATTTCAAGAGATATACAATGTTGTTGAAGCTCATCAAAATGTTTTGAAAGTGAGTTATAAGAATCTTGAATCTTTAAAAATTTAGCGTTAGATTCATGACAAGAATGATTATCTACATTATTCACAGGTTCAACAATATTCACAGATATATCATGCACATCATCACATTTATTCACAGTAGATGAAATCTCATGAGCATATTCAATAGTAACAACTTGCATCACTTCGAGAGACACTATATATTCTAAGAATCGGTCATATTCGGATAAAATCTTTTGTTTCTCAATTAAATGTTTTTCATAAACATCATCTATTTCATAGAAAACTTTTTGAACTTCACCCATTTTGAAACTTAGATTTCCTGCGAGATAATACAATCCATTGTTAATATTGTTTACAAACGGAACGATCTCTTTCTCAAACACCGTTTTCATGTGTTCGAAAGCCCATTCTCCAGTGGTTTGAGCCGTTGAATTCGTACATTACAGGATGACCTTGTCAAACTCGGTAAGGTATCGCTCAATCTCTTACAAGCTTAGAAATACCGTACTTACCGGTGGAAGATTCTTAGGAATTTCCTTAGGTTCGTCTGAATTAACAAGTGTAGGAAGTATACTAAGGCTTTCTCTAGTAGGCATGTAAGATGGTGTATGGACAAATTCCTTTTGCATATTAAAGCGAGTTCTAAGATCTATTTTTGCATATGATGCATTCATTTGTGCATAATCATACTCAGGATATGTAGGAAGTAATTTTGACCGATTCTCTTCATGTAGTGACATGCTCTCAGATTCATTTAAAAACACAATCGGATCTAAGACCAATCCTAACTTGGTAGCATCATAAAGTCGTGGGTTGTGGTTAAATGATTTCTTTGCATACCCCGGGTTAGGTGGTAGGTCTAATAGACGCGATAGATTGAACTCTTGAAAAGAAGAATGAAACAAGTGTACCAAATGTGAAGCAGAGTATTGTTTTAAAAGCAAAATTTCAGTCTTCTTAACTTTCTCAGACGCCTTAATTTCCGTTTCAACCCTTTTAGACTCGAGAATTTCGAAATCCGTTTGTAGTTTTTGAAAAGTATTAATGACTGACTCTTTTTCTTTAAGTTCTTACGAAAGATTTGCTCTTAAACTCTCAATTTCTAGCAGATTATCCATTTGGATTTGCCTAAACCTATCAAATTCAGAATTGGTTAAGGTAGTGGACACTGGAGTTAATTCCAAGGTTTTAACCTTTTCCTTATGCAAAGCAAGCTCGGTAGATAAAGTCTGATTAACACTGAGGGTTTCAAGGACCGCATTATTCATTTGGCAAAGCATAGATGCCGACACCATAACCAAATCGGGTTGAGCAAACGAATTTGTAGTCGTAATGGCTCCCGGTTGTGGTTCACTCAAAGTCTGGGGACTTGCATTGCTATTGCTATCATTGTTTGTCTCCTCGATTGAGTTACTAACCACCGGAGGCTGTTCCAGATACTCAGACACTTGCTCAACTTGATAAGGTATAATACTAGTATCCGTGGCAGTATTTGGTACCTCAGAAATTGTATCAGCTCCATAAAGTGAAAGATTTACCATGAGAGCTGCCTTGGCGGTATTGACATCATCACAATCAGAGTCGTATGCATCGAGATCATCACATTGATATGCGGAATTGTTGGTGATGGCTGCTGTGAGACCGTCTGTGTCCGTAACTCCCGGATCTGCAAGAAATGCTAACTCTTCTTCATCGAGCTCACGTCCTTGGGCTTGAGCATTTACCAAGTAGATCTTCTCCATAAACCATGTGCTATCTATTTTCCTCTTGGGTTGTTTGCACTCTCGAGCCATGTGCCCTTCCCCTTTGCAGTTATAACATATAATCAACTTCATTTTTCCAGTGTTATTACCCCTTGTAGCAGCAGTGTTAGATGAACATGCACCAGCAGTAGATGAACTGGGTATCCCCTGAAGTGGTTGTACCATTACTCTGCCATCTTGAATTGTAGCCTGTTGTCGAGAGTTAGAAGAGTTCCTTAACTGATTGTTTGTTGGAGCTGGTCCTCTATAACCTCGTTTGTTCAATGTTTGAGTGAGATAAGCAGACATTTGAGCAAGTATATCAGTAGGACTATCCCCTTGTCTAAACTCAGGGACATGAAACTCATCATCACAATAGAATGCTGGTGCTGATTGAGCTACAAGCTGATTTGAGGTAACACTACCATGTTGTGAGTAATGGGATTGAGGAGCCTCAAGTTGTTGATAGGTAAGAGTAGTGTTTGTTGGAGGTTGATAAGGTGAATACTGTTGTGAAGCATAAGGTAACTGATGTGAGTCTCCTTGTGATGATGTTGCTAGTTGCTTGTATTGTTGGTGATAAGATGTAGGTGGTTGTGGCAAGATCGAATACTGTGGGAAACTTGGTGTTTGATACAATGGTTGATAGGGAGATTGGTGTCCCAAAGCAAACGGAGAGTTGTGATATGACAATGTTGGATGGTTTGCCATTAATGCCAATGGTTCTTGATAAGATCCCTGAGAGATGCGTTTTTGGATCACGTGCTTCTCGTGTTGTTGCAAGAAAGCATAGAGTTGATCTAAATTTGACTTGTGCAAATCTCGAATCATCTTAACATCGGTGACATATTGACTCCATTTTTGGGTAACGTGTTCAAGAACTTTGTGTTTAGTTGAAACTAAGCAATCCTTAGATTATACACGTTCATATCGTTCATCAAAGTAGTGAAACACCAGTAGTAATCATGAAGAGTCTCCCCTAGAATGTATGTAAACCTATCAAACCAGTCATACAAATGACACTCTCGTTCTTGCTTAGTTAGAGAGGTACCTTGTAACAAAACAACTAATCGATCCCAAAGATCCTTTGCCACTATGTGTTCACATACCATTCTATAGATATCGGGTGGAAGGGCTTGAAGTATTGTCTGAACGATCCTTTCATCAGCATCTGCAATGATTTTGTTAGCATCTCCTAACTCATGATACAACCTAGTCCGCGTCACATTGTTTAAAGTAACTTCTCCTCAATCTAGTGGACCTTTTTCAATAGATTGAATCATAAGTCTACCATTGGGTTTGCCCATGATGTAAGTTTTCATGTGACCTCGCCATGCTTCAAATAAATCTTTGATGAGCAATGGTGGGCGAGTGTTGGTACCCGAGATGATTGAGATATCGGTAAGCGAAGTCATTGTTGGGATATATGAATTTGAATTCATTTTATGATCCCTTGAATAAAGATTATCAAAAATGATGGAGCAATGAAATAAGGTTATGTGTTTTTGTATTGTTGAATGAAAGATGTTATTATCTTTTTGTTGTGTGTGTTTTTGAAAATTACCAAATTAATGCACAATAGAAAAATCCTCTAAGTTATGCAACTTTTATCCCAAAAAGCAAATTCTATCGGAATGTCTTTCTATCGCAATGTCCTTCTATCAGAATGTCCTTCTATCAGAATGTCCTTCTATCAGAATGTAGGTTCTGTCGGAATACCCTTTCTATCGGAATGACTTAAGTATCGGAATGTAGGTTCTGTCGGAATACACCTTCTATCTGAATGTCTCAAATATCGGAATGTTGGTTCTATCAGAATGCCCCTTCTATCGGAATGTCTTTCTATCGAAATGTCCTTCTATCTGAATGTAGGATCTGTCGGAATGCAACATGTATCGGAATGTGACACTGTCGGAATCCACGATCGCAATATGGCTGATAAGATTTGGACAGAGTAACGTCTCAATAATCCTTAAAAACCGTCGCAATCCACGATCGCAATGAGCGATCGGAATACTCGTCGGAATAAGGTATCTGAATAATTGTGATCGCAAAGTGAAACCCTTGGGTTATTGCGATCAAACCGTACTTACTTGTACTTTCTGATGGAATCAAATGAAGTGAATTTCGCAAAGATGAAGAAGATAATTCTTAACTTTTGAGCCAAAAGATTTGTGTTTTAACCGAAACCAAGATACCCAAATCACAAATACAAGAATGAAGAAGGTATACGACTATGAAGAACACTCAAAACACAAAAAAAATTGAAGCTTTGGTAAAATCAATCAAAAAACACACGAAATGCTTAAATAAGCATGATCAATACAAAGACCAACCTAAATTTCATCCCATAGCTCTTGATACCAATTGTAGAAGTGTGATAATCTTTGTATTTCAAGAGGGTTGATGTTTTTCTAGAGAGAGAAACTAGAGAGAGAAGTGAAAGAAACTATGTGTATTACTTTGAGAAATGAAACAACCAACACCTCTTTCCATGGTGGAAAGAGGTTTATATACCCAAGTCCTTAAATGGACTTGGGCCTCTGGCCCATGAACATGCTCATGGGTCGGGCTATTCATAAATGTTACTTAAACACTACTACGAGCCTATAACTATATTGTTGGAGTGACCGAGACTTTCTTTATACGAAAAACATATTAACAACATTAGGGTTTAATTCTTAGTAAATAACAAATGCCCAATTCTTGTTCTTGGATGAATAGTGGCATGTTTAATCTGGATTAAGGTGGGATTAAGTTTAAAAAGTTTTTAAGGCGCCAAGTTTATTAAATGATAAAACTAGGTTAAGTGGATGATGAGGTGGAGGAAGGGAGGATTGTGATTGGTGGGTTTTGGTGAGTGGGCTACGTGTCAAGCCAAGAGTGGTTAAGGTTACTTTCCTTGTCTGCCCAATTCAGTCCCTCACTTCTTTCTTCCTTGTCACTTGTAAATTAAATACCCCAAATCCGTTTTTCTTTGTTATTGAAGTTTTGGTTTTCAGACTTTTGCCCCAAATACTTTTCCAAAGTATTTTCAGGGGTATTTCTTGCCAATTCTTGATACTTGAAGGGCCGATTAGGCATTTTCTTCATAGATAATGGTCTTGACTTGTATGGTTGACTTCTTGGAGGACTGAAATTGACAAGTCATACTTTATGAGGGACCATTTTTGCCATTTCTTCAAAGTTAAGGGCCCTTTTTTGTAAATTTGACAAACTTTAAGGACCAATCTTGTAATTATGAAGATACAAGGGTTTAAAGTGTCAATTCTTCAATATTGGTGGACCCTTCTTGCATAATCTTAAAATCTTCAAGGGTTTTTCTTGGAAAATCTTCATTAGGGCTTGGTTTATTGTGCGGCTTTGTTTCCCGTGTTCGTTTTTGCATGATTCTTGTGATCTTTTGTCATTTCCTCAATATTTTTACCTAAAATACACAAGTAACAAACACAAGCATATATTTGGCCATTTTCATGATATTCTATGCATTTAATGCCCTTTTTGGACGATGAGACTATGTATAAAAGCAGTCTCATCAAGACTCGTGGATGCTTAGCCAATTAAATCAAAATTTTGGGTTTTGAAGTCATCTATAGGATCTTGCAACTTCTTAGACTTTTTCAAGTTTAGAATTTGCATTTTAAAGTTCCCTTGATAAACGACTTTTGTAACACCCCCAAATTGTATACAACTCAATACAGCGGAAGACTAGTTGGTGTTACGGGATAGCACATTACTCACATCATAGACAACGCATAAAAATCGCGTTGTTTATTAATCAAGCATTTCCATTCATAACATCAAAGTTACATCGGTCCCAAGTCATTATATTTCATACAAAGTTTTACAAAGTGTTTGAATGGAAAATATAGTTTAAGTGCGGGCCATGAATTCTTGTCGTCTTCCCGAGAATTACCTTCAAGTACCTGAGATAAGACATGTTAAAGGAAAAGGTCAGCGATAACGCCGAGTGAATTCATAGAGTAATAAATTCCATCAATATAATATCAGTATAAAATTATTACTGAAAATCATTTTGGACAAATCATTTTAATAGGCCATAAAATAGCCAAAATCATTTTATACAAATCTTCATCAAAATCATAATATAGGCATTTGCCTTGAAAATCATTATACGAATCACTGTCGTTAAAAACACCATACAATACGTTTTACAACGTTGTATAGATTAAATAAAACCGTTATATGAATATGGTTATAAAAAGCCTTAAAAGTCATTATACGAGCCAATGTCGTAAAAACGTCATACAATACGTCTTACGACGTTGTATGAAAATAAAATCCGTTATATGAGTATGGTTATGAAAACCAAAACACAAACATAATATCAATAGTATGACCCTGTATTGCTAGTCAGGCAATACATCGTAATTCGGAGCGTCTATTAGTATTTCGTTAATTTGGATTATTATAAGCCGCATGACATTGTTACCTTACTAAACCAACAACGGGTAGCTAACCCGATACCAATTTTGCCCATCTAAAGTAGCGTGTCGTCACAAAGGTCACGCTATGGAAATCTTCTCATACATAAATTCGCTTACCAATCAATGTGGCACGACGGGGATCAACCGTCAAGGCGCAAACTGGGGTGATCGTCCCCAAATAGTACTATTAAATGCATAAGCGTCTACCAACTCCCGGTAGTTCACAATTCATGCTAATGGGACTTTGAGTGACATAACCTAACTTTAATAATCCATTTAATTTCATCTATCGGGTCCATTAATCATTTATCGGGTCATACAATCGGGTCATTCAATCATTCGGGTCCAAAATCAATAAACAAACAATCGGGACAAATGGTGTCCAAACTTTTAAAAAAACTAACATGTTATCTCCCTCGCGGATTTATAAAACATTTAAAAGAGTGCGAGGCTATGAACTCACGTTGATGTGGGAAGGCGGGTTATCGGCAACTCGGACGTACGGTACGTGCTTCAATCACGGAAACCTATATAAATAATAATCGGTCTTAGACGTTTGTCCAATGACTTTATAAAAATATCAATTATGTATACATATGATGATTATATATATATATATATATGATGATCAAGTGGGTTTACATATTCTCGTTTACTCATTTTTGTGTTATGTGTCGGTAACGTTTATACTAGTTCACTAGTTTTACCTATTTATGTATTTTAAGTCCAATAAACTTATTATAAGTTATTTAACTTATTTTAATCCATTTTGGACTTATACTATCAGTACATACACTTTCAAGTTGGGTCCAAATGGTTTAAGCCCAATAAGTTCTTTTTATGGGTGTTTATCTTATTTAGTCCAATTATTAGCCCAATAGGTTTATTTAACTTGTTAATGTCCGTATGCCCTATAGTTCGGGTTTTATTCGTTTTTACTTGTTATACATGTCTATATATCAGTATATTAGTTTTATAAAGTTTTCATTAGACGGGTCCAACCATCTAAGTTTTATTTAACAAAAACGTTAATTTTACGGCAATAGCCGAAAAAGTTGTAAAAATCAAGTTTATAGTTTTTATTACATATAAATATTATTTTACCACCATTTATATAATTTACCCATTTAATTGACCTTTTATACATTTATATA
Organism: Glebionis coronaria; assembly: GCA_025667525.1. Taxonomy (NCBI): domain Eukaryota; kingdom Viridiplantae; phylum Streptophyta; class Magnoliopsida; order Asterales; family Asteraceae; genus Glebionis; species Glebionis coronaria. The sequence goes on along the minus strand of CM046876.1, from coordinate 93,934,223 downwards.
AATAAGTTTTATAAGTTAGTGGGTTTTTATTTTACATTTTATATATTAAAATGTGAGTGCTTATATAATAGTATTATTCTTTAATTTCCAAAAATCTGATTTTTAACTTCATCTTCACCAAAACTGCCATATCTTGAGTTCTAGATGGAGATAGAAGCTCAAATTTTTATCACATAAACTACATGATATTTTCTACATTTAACTCTCCTATAGCTACTGTTGAATCATCCTTTAAGTATTTTCTAGAAATCGTCCAAAACAGTAACTTCAGATTTATACCCTAAACTTGTTTTGATCATATCTCACTCATTATTTTGATTTCATTGCATGGCCAACTCTCACATGTGTACAAGACCCATAGCTTACTGTAAATCCATTCTACTTCATCATTTTATCAGTTTAAACATATGGTTCTTTACTGTTTTATACAGCCATTAAATTTAACCAAGATTTTAACCTTATTTCTTATGGGTTTTCACCTTTTTATCCATGATTATCAACAACAAATCTCCACATAACATTTTTATCATCATATAATCATCATAAATATATATACAATAGGAAATAAAATACATGTTTACATAATCAAAATAACAAGAAGTTGAGGAGGACAATCTTTATACCACCAAGTTGATGTTGGTTGTGATCAAAACATGGAATTTGATGGAGAAACTTGTACATAGCCAAGACCATCTTCAAGACCACCATGCTCCATGGACTCCTTGTGGAAAAATCAGCCCCAAGACATCATGAATACTCCTCCTTGGATGTTATAAGTACCACCAATCAATAGGGTTTTAAAAGGGCTTTAACATATGCAAGTATAACATATGGTTTCATGGTTGAATCAAGATCAAAGGGTGTTTTTGGGAGAGATATGGGACGGCATGGATGGAAGAGATGAGAGAGTTTGAGGTGGTTTGCATGAGTTGCAAATGAATGTGTGGTTTGAGGTTTAGTGGTTTTGTGTAAGTGGAAGCTTACACTTTAAGCTTAAGACAAGTGTTACTTGTCTTGTTAAGTTATTGACACCTAAGGTGTTAGTAGCTTAGTTCTTGCCGTCCATATTGAGTGGGGTGGGGCAAGATTTATCTTGTCTCATCCCACTAATTTACGGGTATCCCTCGATTCTAGTTTTCTCGATTTGCGTGCCCTCGGGTCGTTTTACGAAAAACGTTTTTATAAATTATGAATCACCGTCACAAAACGAATCCAATAAAAATTGTCTCATCAAAAACGGAGTTCGAAAACGTAAATACGTAATCCTAAGGTTTCCGGTTTAGTCGTAAAGGACGTTAAAATAAAATCGTAAGTCCTAATCTCTTCTCGTAAATTTGTGAGTTTATGAACCAACTCAAATTTAAAACTCCAAAATAATATTCTCGGATAAATTTATTTTCTGAAATGTCGGACTGTCTCCAAAGACGGTGTATGTAAACGTAAGCACGTAACGTTGAATCCTCCGGTTTAGACGTAGTCGATGCTACTCCAAGACGTATTTCTAAATTTCTTCCCAAAAATAAGTGAGTTCATATTGTAACATTAAAAATAATATTTTCAAATAATATTTGAGAATAAAATATCAATCGTAAATTGACGGATTGTCACAGCATTTACCCCTAAACAGGATCTTTGTCCTCAAAGATCATCTTACCTTACTACTCGCTTCTTATAGAGTTAAATCCATGTGGGTATTTCATCCACATTCGGTCTTTTCTCACAAGTGCAATTCATTACAGTACGCGAGTTTCATCAAACATAACTACGGGAATAAGATCAGGCTTAATGTTGACTTACTTTCTCTATCCATGATGTTCACGGGTTTTTGATGAATGCAACTTTTCGCCGATCTAAGCTCTACTAAGAATAATCAGATTCTGACTTGATAGATATTCCATCAAGTTCGATATACGAAACATAATTCACGCAGTCTTTGAAGTCCTAGGGTAGATCCAGCTTATATGCCTTTCAAACCAATCTTTTTACATCATCTCTATGGTCCCATACAACGGGGACTTATATCCCATGATTTGTCAGATCATGAATTCATTTTTCCAAGGTTAAAAATTGTGGCATAACTTCGCTACCCATTTGGCACTTCAGATCTACATTTCACATTCAAATAACCTCTTGCCCACTACCGGCGGTTAATAATCAGATCCTAATTTCAACAATCATTTCAGATCTTGCGGGTCGGGTATTTTGAAAGGATAGGTTCGCCATCATAGGAAACCTTAAACCTAAGAGACATGTCCAACTCACAGTGGGTGTATGTCGGATGTCTTCATCTCAATTCCTGCTTACAGATTCTCTAAGATTTAGATTCTAACAAGATTCGATTTCAATCCTAATACGATGATTATCAATGGTAATCTTTCCAAAGGAAAACGATTATACGGTCTATTACTAAAGGTCAACCATTCAAACATAAAACATCACTTATATTACCTTGTATCGTTACTTTACCTCGTCCCTTCGATTTGGGGTGGTACATAGTACTCTCATCAAGGTTCGTTCTCAATGATTTCTGAGCAAATCTCTAGAAATCTGATGCGAAGCGAAGATCTTGATATATAGATGATCGATACAGGCACACTATGTTTATATAACTCTTTTGCATTTATCATTAACGAGAATGATATTAGCAGATTTGGTCAGTCTGTCGACGATGACCCAAATCGAATCAAATTCAGGTGATGACCTTTGCAATAGTTAAACGTTTACTAATGTATGAGGCGGTGTCTGCCTTCATAATTCGTCATTAGTACAACTTCTTCAGACAAAGAAACTTTTAGTTAAAAATGACATACATAGAATACTTATACTTACTAATTCCAACATAACTCTATCTCACAATCTCCATATTTAGGCAACCACAAGTGGCCTTAAAACATTTAACGCTATTGGCTTCTCTATTCTAATGGTTCACATTAGCCGCGAACCCCTTTTTATTATCTATATTATCCTTTTTACAATCATCGGCTATGTCTCAAATTGTTTGACAATTTATTTTGCACGTTCATTATTAAAGAACAAGTCCTAATTGGTTATTTATCTTTTATACATAATGTGTTGGTACCTGTATTCACCCCTCATGATGATATAATTATCGTGTCCATAATTCACTCAGGTATTCTTTATATATTATGCGTCAGTAATTACGTTCACCTTCCTAATGAAATAAATATCACAACCGTATTTATTCAAAATTCTTTCTTCATATCTCCTATGTTTTAGTTTCGTCTCAACTATCATTTTTATCCGTTTTACTCAATCCGTCGTCTAAAGCGTCGATAATTATCATAATTAATTAAATAATTATTAGTTAATTTTTATGAAGCGTAAAAGTTTTAAATTTCTTAGTTCGACCAATTATATAAAATGTTCAAAAATAAATTTGAATTTAATTAACAAGATTTTTGGTTGATTTATCGAAATAATTAATAAGATTCGTAAATATTTGAAAAATCTTTGTTTATACTTTGGTCAAAATTTTCTTTAGTTTGAAAAGCGTAAATTATCGTTTCAAATTTCAAGTCATGTTTTATATAGTTTCCTCAATTCCTCTTAAGTTGTCTAAAAGTATACACAAACATTTACCCCTAAACAGAAGTTTAGTTAAATGGTTTGTGTATAAGGGAATAATCCCTTAAAATCCTTTGTTAAAATATTTGTCAAAATATATTTGCACTTTCTTTTTGGTAAAATCCAAAGTCTTAAAAGGGCTCTCAATTTTGAAGAGTCTATATGCATACATCTTACCATTATTAATCCAATGGTCATTTTATGTAAAGGATTAAGTCCTTAATCACATGTTAAATATTTAAGGTACAGGTTTTTATCGTTCGGCCAATTCAGGGCAATCTATAAATAATTATTAACTCATTATTATTCTTATATACAAACATATAGTCCTTAATGATCACAAGCATGAATTTATCAAATTACAGCCTACACACGTGATTCACCAAATTTATGAATACTACATGTGTATTAGTCAATCCAAACGACATCACGTGAATCTCATAATGTTCATTACAAGCACCGGATGTAGTGATTGGGATAGATAATCTCTTTCGCAGATGCGAAGTTGATGATAACCATGATATGGATCAAATTTGCTAGAACCTTGTAAATGATCGAACAATTCTTCCATTTCGAGTTATGGATATCGTTTTCGATTGTCAATTTACTCAGTCACAGTAATCTAATATAAGGAAAGATAACACCATAGCTCTTCAGGATGACAGGCTTGGTATAATAAAATCTTTCTCCGACAACTTTCTCAGTTGTACGGTAATTTCTTTAATTTAGATGGTGCTGACATACAGTGCACAAGCCACAAGTGCAGCACCGGAAATATAATAAATATCAATTTCAACTTGCCTTAATGGCGAAAGTCTAGGTAATTCATCCACAAATACTTCCTAAAGTTTGAGATAACAGAAACATCTTTTAATACATCCATATTAGGTTCCTCTAGATTATAATATTTATAACTAATTCACAACCATTCGCGGTATAATTTTAGGTCTAAATGCAGGATATGGTCATCCATCAAGAATTATTTAGATCACTTTTGATAATCAACATCTTATCATTTAGGGAAATTCTACTTGAGTTCCCATCAATTAAGACAATGTCGTCATGTCATAATCAATCAATTCATTCCACTGGCACTATCAACTTTCCAGTTTTATTGCCGTCGATAAGATGCGAACTTCTCAAAAGTCTAATATTAATTCATAATCCTTCACAAATTCAAGGATATCTGGATACACAATTACTATCTAAAGAGCAAGGTCAACGCATAATCTACGCGATAGAGTTTCAAATCAGATACAGACGAAAACATTTAACGAATATGAATATATCCCATGTTTTCATAATTTGAGTACGCATTCGAAAGCTCCTCGGATCGTTACCCAGGTCATTCAAATGAAATCAAATCATAAGAAATGATAAGAACGTCGATACATCCAGTCGGGTATCAACACTCAATACTCAAATACTTTTCCTAAGAATCTCTCTACGGGAGAATTGGACAAGAACGGAATATCAATTTGTCAAATAAGACAATTTCCACAGATGAGTAAATTAAACTCAGAAGAATAGATGCTACAGGCACATATGTAGGTGTCCCTAACACTATGTCCTCATTTTTCACTTCTTGCAGATCTCATAAATTTTTATCTTTCACAATCTTCAAAGAAAATTTAGTGTTTATTAATCAGTTTTTATGGTGACTACTAATCAGTCTTGCATAGTCCATTCCAAATTGTATGTAGGCGCGCAACTATATACAATTTCAAGATTGACGATGCAATACTCAGTTCGTCAAAATTTTATCACCATGTTTATAATAAAATCATTTTCATGCTTAACTCTCAAATAAGAATCAAGAATATATTTACAAAGATTTTCTTTGTTATGAAAACAGTTAAGTTTTCCAAGGTACTTTATAAACAACTTCTTTTTGATAACAATCACTTATAAATCTCACCTTGAATAATCCTTTTAGTGATGAAAATTCAATTTTCTCAAAGGATACCGTTTTAACTTTATAAAAACAATGTGTGATCTGCAGAAAAGTGATGAAGGCTTGTTCACCAAGAATTTACTACGATATAATAGGAAATGAGCTTTAGCCGAATAATCATGAGGTTCATGACCTCGATGGCACTCACGAAGAATGATTCACAACGTAACTCAAATCAAGATGAGTACTTGTTCAAGGGTTGTATCACCAATGCGAACATTAGAATGAAGCAAGAAAAGATAGATTACATTGATACATGTAGAATTTAGCAATCAATGGTAGTCTTTTTCATTAATCACAAACAAGTTAAATTGTACCGTAACACATTACATGTCACTATGTCATACAATTCTCAAAACTCATCCTACCAACTGATGTCTCAATTGAGTTAGGGATTATTTTTAAAAGATACCACAATGAATACTAATCTACAAGAGTCATTAGGTGTCCCGCCGGTCCCGGAAGATCCATCGGTCTCAATTCAGAAGAAGATTTCTTCGATTTATTTATTGGACACTGGGCATCTTCATTAGTGGACAATGGCCTAGGAACAACCCTTAACACAAACCTACAATCAATTAAATCCTTATAGTTTAATCACAAAACTTAACGACTTCCTCTTAACAATCTCATATTCCATATGGGTTAAATTTTACTTTATTCAAGTTTCAACCAATTTTATACTCAATTCAATATCCTACCTTATTCTCCAATACTTTCAATCTTATTCTTCGGCCTTAATAGGGCAATAAAAGCTCGATATGAATCAACACTTAATTTCCAATCCTATTAGCTCTTACAACAACAATTATCAAATGAGTCACTAGTATGAAATGACTTGATCATTCAACTAGACTTCTCGGAAAGGTATTAGTGGCATGAGGCTTTTGGGTAATGGTTCTAATAACAGCCAGTGCAACATTCACCCTTTCGATTTCAATTTAAGAATTGGATGACAACGAATCAGATGACATCTTTCCAGGTGGTATCGTTTTGTCAAACTCCACTCTATAAGAAAAGATCGTCATGACATCGATATCAGATTTAATCTCGCCAATTCTTTTTCAATATCACAATCAACTAATACCTACATTTCTACGAATATCAACCATTTGTTGGGATCATAAATATCCACAACTTGGTTTAGATCTAGGATAGCTAGAATTCCTACGAGAATAGCTTCAATTAATTTACTAGGGGAGTTAGGGTTACTTGTGACAATCTACGTCGTATAAATACCTCGTATAAATATCAAAACAATCATCAAACAATCATGTAACAAAATTACATCATGTATATATATAATCCAAGTTATATATATATTAAAATAACACTTCTCAGTCTTGGCCTTGTCGGTAACTCGGGAATTCTTCGGCACCGTTATAGTCAAAAGATTTTTAGACATTTTTAGAAAAATGTTTTTAGTAAAAAGATTTTGAAATGTTTTATTCAAAACCTTGGTTTTAAAAATCTTTCGTTCTCTATAACGAGAGCTCTGATACCAAACTGTAACACCCCCAAATTGTATACAACTCAATACAGCGGAAGACTAGTTGGTGTTACGGGATAGCACATTACTCACATCATAGACAACGCATAAAAATCGCGTTGTTTATTAATCAAGCATTTCCATTCATAACATCAAAGTTACATCGGTCCCAAGTCATTATATTTCATACAAAGTTTTACAAAGTGTTTGAATGGAAAATATAGTTTAAGTGCGGGCCATGAATTCTTGTCGTCTTCCCGAGAATTACCTTCAAGTACCTGAGATAAGACATGTTAAAAGAAAAGGTCAGGGATAACGCCGAGTGAATTCATAGAGTTTAATAAATTCCATCAATATAATATCAGTATAAAATTATTACTGAAAATCATTTTGTACAAATCATTTTAATAGGCCATAAAATAGCCAAAATCATTTTATACAAATCTTCATCAAATCATAATATAGGCATTTGCCTTGAAAATCATTATACGAATCACTGTCGTTAAAAACACCATACAATACGTTTTACAACGTTGTATAGATTAAATAAAACCGTTATATGAATATGGTTATAAAAAGCCTTAAAAATCATTATACGAGCCAATGTCGTAAAAACGTCATACAATACGTCTTACGACGTTGTATGAAAATAAAATCCGTTATATGAGTATGGTTATGAAAACCAAAACACAAACATAATATCAATAGTATGACCCTGTATTGCTAGTCAGGCAATACATCGTAATTCGGAGCGTCTATTAGTATTTCGTTAATTTGGATTATTATAAGCCGCATGACATTGTTACCTTACTAAACCAACAACGGGTAGCTAACCCAATACCAATTTTGCCCATCTAAATTAGCGTGTCGTCACAAAGGTCACGCTATGGAAATCTTCTCATACATAAATTCGCTTACCAATCAATGTGGCACGACGGGGATCAATCGTCAAGGCGTGAACTGGGGTGATCGTCCCCAAATAGTACTATTAAATGCATAAGCGTCTACCAACTCCCGGTAGTTCACAATTCATGCTAATGGGACTTTTAGTGACATAACCTAACTTTAATAATCCATTTAATCTCATCTATCGGGTCCATTAATCATTTATCGGGTCATACAATCGGGTCATTCAATCATTCGGGTCCAAAATCAATAAACAAACAATCGGGACAAATGGTGTCCAAACTTTTATAAAAACTAACATGTTATCTCCCTCGCGGATTTATAAAACATTTAAAAGAGTGCGAGGCTATGAACTCACGTTGATGTGGGAAGGCGGGTTATCGGCAACTCGGACGTACGGTACGTGCTTCAATCACGGAAACCTATATAAATAATAATCGGTCTTAGACGTTTGTCCAATGACTTTATAAAAATATCAATTATGTATACATATGATGATTATATATATATATGATGATCAAGTGGGTTTACATATTCTCGTTTACTCATTTTTGTGTTATGTGTCGGTAACGTTTATACTAGTTCACTAGTTTTACCTATTTATGTATTTTAAGTCCAATAAACTTATTATAAGTTATTTAACTTATTTTAATCCATTTTGGACTTATACTATCAGTACATACACTTTCAAGTTGGGCCCAAATGGTTTAAGCCCAATAAGTTCTTTTTATGGGTGTTTATCTTATTTAGTCCAATTATTAGCCCAATAGGTTTATTTAACTTGTTAATGTCCGTATGCCCTATAGTTCGGGTTTTATCGGTTTTTACTTGTTATACATGTCTATATATCAGTATATAAGTTTTATAAAGTTTTCATTAGACGGGTCCAACCATCTAAGTTTTATTTAACAAAAACGTTAATTTTACGGCAATAGCCGAAAAAGTCGTAAAAATCAAGTTTATAGTTTTTATTACTTATAAATATTATTTTACCACCATTTATATAATTTACCCATTTAATTGACCTTTTATACATTTATATAAATAAGTTTTATAAGTTAGTGGGTTTTTATTTTACATTTTATATATTAAAATGTGAGTGCTTATATAATAGTATTATTCTTTAATTTCCAAAAATCTGATTTTTAACTTCATCTTCACCAAAACTGCCATATCTTGAGTTCTAGATGGAGATAGAAGCTAAAATTTTTATCACATAAACTACATGATATTTTCTACATTTAACTCTTCTATAGCTACTGTTGAATCATCCTTTAAGTATTTTCTAAAAATCGTCCAAAACAGTAACTTCAGATTTATACCCTAAACTTGTTTTGATCATATCTCACTCATTATTTTGATTCCATTGCATGGCCAAGTCTCACATGTGTACAAGACCCATAGCTTACTGTAAATCCATTCTACTTCATCATTTTATCAGTTTAAACATATGGTTCTTTACTGTTTTATACAGCCATTAAATTTAACCAAGATTTTAACCTTATTTCTTATGGTTTTTCACCTTTTTATCCATGATTATCAACAACAAATCCCCACATAACATTTTTATCATCATATAATCATCATAAATATATATACAATAAGAAATAAAATACATGTTTACATAATCAAAATAACAAGAAGTTGAGGAGGACAATCTTTATACCACCAAGTTGATGTTGGTTGTGATCAAAACATGGAATTTGATGGAGAAACTTGTGCATAGCCAAGACCATCTTCAAGACCACCATGCTCCATGGACTCCTTGTGGAAAAATCATCCCCAAGACATCATGAATACTCCTCCTTGGATGTTATAAGTACCACCAATCAATAGGGTTTTAAAAGGGCTTTAACATATGCAAGTATAACATATGGTTTCATGGTTGAATCAAGATCAAAGGGTGTTTTTGGGAGAGATATGGGACGGCATGGATGGAAGAGATGAGAGAGTTTGAGGTGGTTTGCATGAGTTGCAAATGAATGTGTGGTTTGAGGTTTAGTGGTTTTGTGTAAGTGGAAGCTTACACTTTAAGCTTAAGACAAGTATTACTTGTCTTGTTAAGTTATTGACACCTAAGGTGTTAGTAGCTTAGTTCTTGCCGTCCATATTGAGTGGGGTGGGGCAAGATTTATCTTGTCTCATCCCACTAATTTACGGGTATCCCTCGATTCTAGTTTTCTCGATTTGCGTGCCCTCGGGTCGTTTTACGAAAAACGTTTTTATAAATTATGAATCACCGTCACAAAACGAATCCAATAAAAATTGTCTCATCAAAAACGGAGTTCGAAAACGTAAATACGTAATCCTAAGGTTTCCGGTTTAGTCGTAAAGGACGTTAAAATAAAATCGTAAGTCCTAATCTCTTCTCGTAAATTTGTGAGTTTATGAACCAACTCAAATTTAAAACTCCAAAATAATATTCTCGGATAAATTTATTTTCTGAAATGTCGGACTGTCTCCAAAGACGGTGTATGTAAACGTAAGCACGTAACGTTGAATCCTCCGGTTTAGACGTAGTCGATGCTACTCCAAGACGTATTTCCAAATTTCTTCCCAAAAATAAGTGAGTTCATATTGTAACATTAAAAATAATATTTTCAAATAATATTTGAGAATAAAATATCAATCGTAAATTGACGGATTGTCACAGCATTTACCCCTAAACAGGAACTTTGTCCTCAAAGATCATCTTACCTTACTACTCGCTTCTTATAGAGTTAAAGCCATGTGGGTATTTCATCCACATTCGGTCTTTTCTCACAAGTGCAATTCATTACAGTACGCGAGTTTCATCAAACATAACTACGGGAATAAGATCAGGCTTAATGTTGACTTACTTTCTCTATCCATGATGTTCACGGGTTCTTGATGAATGCAACTTTTCGCCGATCTAAGCTCTACTAAGAATAATCAGATTCTCACTTGATAGATATTCCATCAAGTTCGATATACGAAACATAATTCACGCAGTCTTTGAAGTCCTAGGGTAGATCTAGCTTATATGCCTTTCAAACCAATCTTTTTACATCATCTCTATGGTCCCATACAACGGGGACTTATATCCCATGATTTGTCAGATCATGAATTCATTTTTCCAAGGTTAAAAATTGTGGCATAACTTCGCTACCCATTTGGCACTTCAGATCTACATTTCACATTCAAATAACCTCTTGCCCACTACCGGCGGTTAATAATCAGATCCTAATTTCAACAATCATTTCAGATCTTGCGGGTCGGGTATTTTGCAAGGATAGGTTCGCCATCATAGGAAACCTTAAACCTAAGAGACATGTCCAACTCACAGTGGGTGTATGTCGGATGTCTTCATCTCAATTCCTGCTTACAGATTCTCTAAGATTTAGATTCTAACAAGATTCGATTTCAATCCTAATACGATGATTATCAATGGTAATCTTTCCAAAGGAAAACGATTATATGGTCTATTACTAAAGGTCAACCATTCAAACATAAAACATCACTTATATTACCTTGTATCGTTACTTTACCTCGTCCCTTCGATTTGGGGTGGTACATAGTACTCTCATCAAGGTTCGTTCTCAATGATTTCTGAGCAAATCTCTAGAAATCTGATGCGAAGCGAAGATCTTGATATATAGATGATCGATACAGGCACACTATGTTTATATAACTCTTTTGCATTTATCATTAACGAGAATGATATTAGCAGATTTGGTCAGTCTGTCGACGATGACCCAAATCGAATCAAATTCAGGTGATGACCTTTGCAATAGTTAAACGTTTACTAATGTATGAGGCGGTGTCTGCCTTCATAATTCGTCATCAGTACAACTTCTTCAGACAAAGAAACTTTTAGTTAAAAATGACATACATAGAATACTTATACTTACTAATTCCAACATAACTCTATCTCACAATCTCCATATTTAGGCAACCACAAGTGGCCTTAAAACATTTAACGCTATTGCCTTCTCTATTCTAATGGTTCACATTAGCCGCGAACCCCTTTTTATTATCTATATTATCCTTTTTACAATCATCGGCTATGTCTCAAATTGTTTGACAATTTATTTTGCACGTTCATTATTAATGAACAAGTCCTAATTGGTTATTTATCTTTTATACATAATGTGTTGGTACCTGTATTCACCCCTCATGATGATATAATTATCGTGTCCATAATTCACTCAGGTATTCTTTATATATTATGCGTCAGTAATTACGTTCACCTTCCTAATGAAATAAATATCACAACCGTATTTATTCAAAATTCTTTCTTCATATCTCCTATGTTTTAGTTTCGTCTCAACTATCATTTTTATCCGTTTTACTCAATCCGTCGTCTAAAGCGTCGATAATTATCATAATTAATTAAATAATTATTAGTTAATTTTTATGAAGCGTAAAAGTTTTAAATTTCTTAGTTCGACCAATTATATAAAATGTTCAAAAATAAATTTCTATTTAATTAACAAGATTTTTGGTTGATTTATCGAAATAATTAATAAGATTCGTAAATATTTGAAAAATCTTTGTTTATACTTTGGTCAAAATTTTCTTTAGTTTGAAAAGCGTAAATTATCGTTTCAAATTTCAAGTCATGTTTTATATAGTTTCCTCAATTCCTCTTAAGTTGTCTAAAAGTATACACAAACATTTACCCCTAAACAGAAGTTTAGTTAAATGGTTTGTGTATAAGGGAATAATCCCTTAAAATCCTTTGTTAAAATATTTGTCAAAATATATTTGCACTTTCTTTTTGGTAAAATCCAAAGTCTTAAAAGGGCTCTCAATTTTGAAGAGTCTATATGCATACATCTTACCATTATTAATCCAATGGTCATTTTATGTAAAGGGTTAAGTCCTTAATCACATGTTAAATATTTAAGGTACAGGTTTTTATCGTTCGGCCAATTCATGGCAATCTATAAATAATTATTAACTCATTATTATTCTTATATACAAACATATAGTCCTTAATGATCACAAGCATGAATTTATCAAATTACAGCCTACACACGTGATTCACCAAATTTATGAATACTACATGTGTATTAGTCAATCCAAACGACATCACGTGAATCTCATAATGTTCATTACAAGCACCGGATGTAGTGATTGGGATAGATAATCTCTTTCGCAGATGCGAAGTTGATGATAACCATGCTATGGATAATTTGCTAGAACCTTGTAAATGATCGAACAATTCTTCCATTTCGAGTTATGGATATCGTTTTCCGATTGTCAATTTACTCAGTCACAGTAATCTAATATAAGGAAAGATAACACCATAGCTCTTCAGGATGACAGGCTTGGTATAATAAAATCTTTCTCCGACAACTTTCTCAGTTGTACGGTAATTTCTTTAATTTAGATGGTGCTGACATACAGTGCACAAGCCACAAGTGCAGCACCGGAAATATAATCAATATCAATTTCAACTTGCCTTAATGGCGAAAGTCTAGGTAATTCATCCACAAATACTTCCTAAGTTTGAGATAACAGAAACATCTTTAATACATCCATATTAGGTTCCTCTAGATTATAATATTTATAACTAATTCACAAACCATTCGCGGTATAATTTTAGGTCTAAATGCAGGATATGGTCATCCATCAAGAATTATTTAGATCACTTTTGATAATCAACATCTTATCATTTAGGGAAATTCTACTTGAGTTCCCATCAATTAAGACAATGTCGTCATGTCATAATCAATCAATTCATTCCACTGGTACTATCAACTTCTAGTTTTATTGCCGTCGATAAGATGCGAACTTCTCAAAAGTCTAATATTAATTCATAATCCTTCACAAATTCAAGGATATCTGGATACACAATTACTATCTAAAGAGCAAGGTCAACGCATAATCTACGCGATAGAGTTTCAAATAAGATACAGACGAAAACATTTAATGAATATGAATATATCCCATGTTTTCATAATTTGAGTACGCATTCGAAAGCTCCTCGGATCGTTACCCAGGTCATTCAAATGATAATCAAATCATTAAGAAATGATAAGAACGTCCGATACCATCCAGTCGGGTATCAACACTCAATAATCAAATACTTTTCCTAAGAATCTCTCTACGGGAGGAATTGGACAAGAACGGAATATCAATTTGTCAAATAAGACAATTTTCCACAGATGAGTAAATTAAACTCAGAAGAATAGATGCTACAGGCACATATGTAGGTGTCCCTAACACTATGTCCTCATTTTTCACTTCTTGCTGAT